>JAEAOA010001910.1:2150000-2825000 GCA_016746295.1 Potamilus streckersoni | reverse complement strand
ATAATAAAAATGGAAAATAATTTTCTGGAATGATCCTGGTTTTACAAAATCAAAACCATAACCTAGACTACACTAAGAAAATTCCAAAACCTATACGCAAATAAATATATTTAATTCTTCTATTAATTATACACAGAAAGAATAATTTAGCTATTGTTACAACCCTGTAGTTTAAAGTGTGTGTGTGTGTGTGTGTGTGTGTGTGTGTGTGTGTTAAGGAATCAATTCTGCATATATCTTTTTATTTCATTTTATTTCATTAAATGTAATTATTAATAAGATTATATTAGCATGGGTTTAATATGTTGTTAAAAACATCATGTTTACTTGAGTCGTAAATGTGACTCATGTAAGCACGTGCTGTGTATGATGGCCTGTTCGTTACAAGTAAACATTCAGGAATAGCTATGAAAACGATTGGCTGATACTTGGTCAGGCTTTCTGAATGTCCAGGTGTATTGTGAAATTACACGTGTCCTCTGTGCGCGTGTAATTTAAACGACGTATTAATTTCATTTATATGCATAGGTATTTTGTAAGATAGTCAGTTGGAGTCAGAGTAACAGCCAGAATAAAGAACAGCATCGTAGCCTATTGAAACATCATAGAGTTACACAAATTATATTACCTTAAAAAAGGTATTTTGTGCTAGAAGTTGTCTGTTCGTATGTCTACGTAGAACAACATGTGTTTTGTTAGTGGAGCTAATTTTGCTTCGTTTTTCTGAATAATTGTTTCCTGTAGAACAAAATTACCGGTTTGGGCAAAGGCATTTTGCAAAAATATCCTAAACTGGAACGGAACAATACAAAATGTGCTTTACTGTGTAAATTCTGGATTTTTCTGTCTGCCTTCGTCTGACGTCATCATCCGCCATCTTGGACCGGAACTGAATTTCAGACTGTTTATTTAGAACTGTTCACAAGACTTATGTTTTATATTGTTAGATCAAATAATTTGGAACGTTTCCGTAAATCGTAAGTCTTGTTTTACATATTTACATTTTTTCATGTTTTCTAGAAAAATAAATTTTGTTAAAATTTACAAAGCTAGTTGTCTTCACTCTTTCTTTGCGTTCTTTTTGAAGGAGCCAATGCGTAACATAAAAGAATTGGGCTGATCGTCCTTTGGGATATTTGAAATTGGCTAAAAAAAATAATTTAAATTCCTTATTTCATTTCAGTTGAAATCTTAGTGAAAACAATAGACTTTCTTTCACAATATCAAAAGTAAAGAATTTTATTTGAATTTTTCTCGGGAATGTTTAGTAATTTTGAAAATGGAAGTCCAGCTGAAAAAGATGGAATTATATATAAAACAGGTTCAATTTCAGATATAAAAATTGCAATTGGAAAAAGAAAAAGAACAAATGCACGTGCAAAAAGACAAAGAAATGGAAGTAATACAGTTACAATATGAAAAAAGAGAGAAAGAAAGACAGATGCAAAGAGAGAAGAATGAAAGGGCATTTGAAATTCGAATGAAAGAATTAGAGCTGGCAAAAGGATAACACTCACCCACTTTTGATGCTGTAAGAAATATCAAGCTTGTGCCACTTTCAGAGAACAAGAAGTAGACAAATATTTTATTCTTTTGAAAAAAAAATTGCTGAGAGTTCCAAATGGCTGAGGGAGAATTGAACTTTATTGTTGTAGAGTGTCCTTACTGCTAGGGCTTGTACTATTTACATTGCTCTCTCACTACAGAAGAGTTCTGACTATAGTGTGGTTAAGGACTGTATTTTGCCGGGATACGAGTTAGTCCCTGAAGCTTATCGACAAAAATTAAGGTTTTCCAGAAAATCAATTGATAAGACTTCTGTCGTGTTTGCATGGGAAAAGGCACAACAGTTTAATAGGTGGTGCTCTTCTAGTAAGGTCAATAAAGATTATGAAAGTCTCAGACAACTCGTATTGCTTGAAGAGTTCAAGAACGGTGTCCATAGTGATATTAGGATGCATCTTGAAGATCGTGAGGTCAAAACCTTGGAAAATACTGCTCTGGCCGCTGATAAGTATTCCTTAACTCATAAAGTTCCTGCTGTAATCAAATCTTTCACTCAGCAGTCTATTAATAGAAAAATGTTTCAAGCAAATACGACTCTCAGTAAAAATCAATCTGGCACAAATTCTAAACATCAAGAATCTGAGACACTTGATTCAAAATCTTTGTCTCTACCTACGTGTACCTAATGTAGTAAGAAAAGGTCACGTCATTTCTGAGTGCTTCAAATTGAAATGTAGACATCATAATCAAGATAGACCTATCTCAAATGCTCTTATTTCTAAGAGGTCAAGGTCAAGGTCATGTATTGAAAACAATGCATTTATTGGGTTTGATAAACCTCAGTCTAATTGTGTTTTTGAGAATTTTGAACCATTCATGTCGAAGGGTTCTTTATCACTCTTTGGTGATTTGGCCAATCCTATCCCTATTAAAATTTTAAGGAGTACAGGAGCTTCTCAGAGTCTTTTAGTTTCAGTTGTTTTCCCTTCTTCTGAGAAGACCTGTTCTAATGAGTGATCTCATTCTGGGAGTAATGTGTGGATTTGCTAATGTTCCTATATATTCTGTTAATTTGTCATCAGACTTAGTTTCAGGACCAGTGACTGTCGGTGTAGTGTTTACATTACACGTTGAGGGCGTTCATTTGTTGCTAGGCAATGACTTAGTTGGAGACAAGGTTGTGGTTAATCCACATGTAACTGACAAGCCTTCGTTGGATCAGAAAACTGATCCCATTGAAAAATAAATCCCTGATTTATTCCCAGCTTGTGCAGTTACAAGAGCTATGGCAAAAAAGCTCTTGAGAATGATTTTAATAATGTGTGTGTTCCTTTAGCTAACACATGTATAGGTCAGGCTTTGATGAGGTCACTTTCACTTCTAATTTGGATCGGTCAAAATTTATTGATAATAGTGATCCTCTTTTGAATACTCATTCTCTTTTATTTGATCAGGGTGATAAACGACAATCACTTGTCGTTGAACAGGAGAAGGATCCTGAGATCTACTGTTTGTTTCAACAGGCCGTTAGTGAAACTGAAGCAAATAAAGTACCTATCAGTTACTCCATTAAAATGTAGTTCTTATGAGAAAATGGAGACCTTCCGATGTACCTGCTAGTGACGAATGGTCAGTAAAATATCAAATTGGGGTTCCGAAACCTTACAGACAGGAAATACTTTGTTTGGCCAATGAAACTCCTATGGCTGGTCATTTAGGGAAAATAAAGCGTATCACAAGATCTGGACTCAATTCTATTAGTCAAAAATCAAAAGTGATGTTTCTAAGTTTTGTAGATCTTGTCAGGATTGTCAAATTGTAGGAAAATAAATCTCAAGATACCTAAAGCTCATTTGGAACCAATGCCTACATTTGACGAACCATTCGGTAAAATTAAGGTAGATTGTATTGATCCCTTACCAAAGACCATTCCATGTAGCCAAAATTTGTTGACAATCAAGGTGTGTGTCAACAAGTTTTCCAGATGTAATTCCTTTGAGAAGGCGTGCTCAATTTGGCCTTCTCAAGTTTAATCATTCTTGTCAAACGTCAAATTGTAAGTCTGGAGTGTTCCAGCTTATTACACTTGAATTTGGCGTTCAGCAGTACAAGTTGAAAGTGAAACTATGGTTTTTCCAATGTGTACTAGAGAGATTTTTAAAGCCTGTAATGGAGTCCATTCTCTCTTGCTTTTTCTGCAGAATTTTCTGCAATTAAGATTTTATGGCCTTACAAAGTAAAGAAGAAAATGAATCATTTAGATTATATTGTTAGTACTCAAGTCTAAGTATATTAATGGAGTACTACTGTTAAAAGAAATAACCAGGCCAATTATGTAATTAATTTAGTTGTACATGTCCCACCGAAAAAAAGATTCGAATGAAGGAATTCAGATGGATTCTACTAATCTTGGAACAACAAGACTTCTGAATCCGGAAGTTATGGAAAATCTAGACAAGAAACATTCTCTTTTGAAACATGAAGAAAAAAGTGAACTTAAAAAAACAATTATTGTCTTAATATAAGCACTTGTTTCCAGACGTGCCTAAAATGACGAACAAAATTTTTCACGACGTTGAAGTAGTAGATTCGAAACCTATGAAACAACACCCATAGAGGATGAATCCTTTTAAACAGCAATATATGAAAAAATAGATTCAGTATTTACTAAAACAATGATTTTATAGAACCCAGTAAGAGTGATTGGAGTTCACCGTGCATTCTTGTTCCGAAACAGGATAAAACTTTCCGAATGTGTACGAGTTATAGGAAATTGAATAGTGAGACTAAAAATCATTTCCACTGCCAAGTTTCCAAGATTGTATCGACAAAATTTGAAATGCCAAATATGTCACCAAATTCGACTTTCTGAAGGGCTGTTGGCAAATTCTCCTAACGGAAAGAGGAAAAGAAATTTCGGCATTTGTGACTCCAGATGGACTCTACCAGTAAAAAAGTGATGCCTCTTGGGATGAAGGGTTCTACTTTTCAACACCTTATGAATATGATTACTTCTGGTCTAGACAACTGTGATGCATACATTGATGATGTCATCATTTACAACAACACCTGGAAAGAACATCTAAGTACGATTCGGAAGTTCTTCGACAAACTCAAGGATGCAAATCTGACTATTAATTTATCTAAAAGTGAATTCTGCCATGCATGTGTTACTTTTCTAGGACATATTGTGGGACATGGTCAGATTAAACCAGTAGATGCTAACATCAAGGCTATTTATGAATTTTCAGTGCCTGTTAATAGAAAACAGCTGATGCGATTTTTCGGTATGACTGGGAACTATCGCAAATTTTGTGCTAATTTTTCTGATGTTGTTAAACATCTGACAAACTTGTTGAGAAAGAAAAACAAGTTTCTTTGGACTGAAAAATATCAAGGGGCTTTCGATAGACTAAAAACCATACTTGAAAGTGCACCAGTTTTAACAGCTCCAGGTTTCAGTCAGGCGTTCAAACTATTTGTAGATGCGAGTGATGGAGTTGGAGCAGTATATCTTCAAGATGACAAAATTGGTGTTTAAAATCCAGTGTGTTATTTCTCTAAGAATTTAAATAAACACCAGATAAACTACTCAAACAATCGAGCAAGAGTGTTTGACCTTAACGTTAGCATTATAGCATTTCGAAGTTTATATCAACTTGGCTCCTTCTCCGGTTGTTGTGTTTTAGTGACCACAACCTCCTCACTTTCATCGGCAGAATGAAAAATAAAAATTGGAAGCTGTTGAGATGGAGTTTATTTTTGCAATTATACAATCTTGATATCAGGCACATAAAATGAGAGGATAATTTGATTGCAGTTGTACTATCCCGTGTGTAGAAATGTCATTTTCATAAATTCATAAGAATTCTTCTTATATGAATTTTACCTCATGTAGAATTTACATCTGGTAAGAAAAATAAAGTTTTATTACATAAATCTTTCTTTTTTATGGTGGAAGGTGTTAAGACCCTGTATTTGAAGTGTGTGTGTGTATGTGTGTGTGTGTGTGTGTGTGTGTGTGTGTGTGTGTGTGTGTGTTAAGGAATCAATTCTGTATAAATCTATTTCATTTCGTTTCATTAAATGTAATTATTAATAAGATTGTATTAGCATGGGTCTAATATGTAGTAAAAACATCGTATTTTCTTAAGTCGTAAATGTGACTCATGTGCTTTGTATGATGGCAATTTCGTTACAAGTAAACATTCAGGAATAGCTATGAAAACGATTGGCTGATACTTGGTCAGGCTTTCTTAATGTCCAGGTGTATTGTGAAATTACACGTGTCCTCTGTGCGCGTATAATTTAAACGACGTATTAATTTCATTTATATGCATAGGTATTTTGTAAGATAGTCAGTTGGAGTCAGAGTAACAGCCAGAATAAAGAACAGCAACGTAGCCTATTGAAACATCATAGAGTTACACAAATTATATTACCTTAAAAAAGGTATTTTTGTGCTAGAAGTTGTCTGTTCGTATGTCTACGTAGAACAACATGTGTTTTGTTAGTGGAGCTAATTGTACTTCGTTTTTCTGAATAATTGTTTTCCTGGAGAACAAAATTACTGGTTTGGACAAAGACATTTCCCGAAAATATTCTAAATTGGAACGGAACAATACAAACTGTGCTTTACTGTGTAAATTCTGGATTTTTCTGTTAGCCTTTGTCCGACATCATCATCCGCCATCTTGGACCAGAACTGAACTTCAGACTGTTTATTTAGAACTGTTCACAAGACTTATGTTTTATATTGTTAGATCAAACAATTTGGATCGTTTCCGTAAATAGTAAGTCTTGTTTTACATATTTACATTTTTTTCATGTTTTCTATAAAAATAAGTTATTTTTGTTAAAATTTACAAAGCACTATATATTAGTTGTTTTCAGAAAATAAAATAACAAAAGTTAATCAGGTTAAGCATATGGATAAGGTTAAGTCCAGCATACAATGTTGCATTACAATAGCATGTAATGAAACATAATTTTTGTTTAAAACTATCAAGCAAAAAAGTTGTTTATAATACATACATACATACATACGTGCATGCGTGCGTGCGTGCGTACGTACGTACGTACATACATATACACATACATACATACATACATACATACATACATACATACATACATACGCACGTACGTGCATGCATGATTGCATGCATAAATACATACAATCAAACCAGCAATTTATATGATTAGAGTTATGGTTTAAACCTGGAACAGGTGTGAACAAATAATTTTGAAAGATACAACAAACCAAATTGCCGACAAGAATCAAATAGCCAATTATGGTAGACAATAGGATACAGCACACCTCATCTACCGATTTGGTCACTGTTCCACAACAAGGAAAAAGTTCTCAGAGCTTAGCTGAAATTATTGTATTGCTTTGTTTATAATGGCGTGTTTTCTGAATACTAACTTGGGAACGGCCTGTTAAGCTGTTATTAAAGAGTTATCTCCCATGAGCTATACAAGTCACTTATCTCCCATGAGCTATACAAGTCATTCATCTTCCATGAGATGTTTATCTCCCATGAGCTTATACAAATCATTTATCTCCCATGAGCTATACAAGTCAATCAGCAGTCTCCAAAGCAATCATAAATGAATTTCCAACGCCTAGCTTATTAGGAGCAATTTATTTAATTTATTCATATCTAAATCTAAGTTCCAATGTTCTCTCAAATTCTAATGTCGCAATTCTAGGTCTTGAACTACGTAGCAAGAAAGATCAATAACTAACAAATTTTGTATAATGCAAATTAATTTATTTTCCTAAAATACAACGTGAAAAATTCAAAATAACTTACAATATGGTGAATGAATTCCTAAAATCATAAAAAGTTCAATCAATACCAATAGTTCCAAGTAATGCGAATACCTTCCAAAGGTATGATGACTGTATTGTAATACTGTACCAACGATAAGGAAAAATCACTGGGTTATAATCCCCCCCAAAACACCCTAGGTAATATTCTTTTAAGCTGCAACGTTCTGAAAGTGTATTATTCAAGATTTTTCTCTCAAGAGAGAGAGAGAGAGAGAGAGAGAGAGAGAGAGAGAGAGAGAGAGAGAGAGAGAGAGAGAGAGAGAGAGAGAGAGAGAGAGAGAGAGAGAGAGAGAGAGAGAGGTGTGTATGAATAGGATTAGGAGCTGATGAAAAATGTTTTTGACACCATCGCCAGACCAAATCATAGATACACTATTTCAAAATTATGACTTCCTCACACCATCTAAATACCATGTCGTAAGTACACTACTCAATTATCTGTCTTCTTGACGCCTTTTCTAGTAGAAATCTTATGTACTCTGTTACAAGTATGTCTTTTTAACATCTTCTACGGTATAAATCATATGTACATTATTACAAAAGTGTTTTGACCCCTTTATTATAAGTTATAAGCACACTATTACAAAAATAAGTAGTTTTGACTCCTTCGCCAGACTGTCATAGGTACACTATTACAAAAATCTGTCTTCCTCACTCCTTTTAAAGACCAAGTCGTAAGTGCATAATTACACTATTAAAAAAGTCTGTCGTGCTTTTAACATTTTCTCCAGTACAAGTTATAAGTACATTCATCCCCCCAATTTTTCTCGGCACATTCTCCTGACCAAATCAAATACACTGTTTAAAAAAATCTGTCGTGTTTTTCACACCTTTTTCTGACCAAATCATAAGTACACTATTTAAAAAATCTGTCGTGTTTTTCACACCTTCTTCTGACCAAATCATAAGTTCACTATTTAAAAAATCTGTCGTGTTTTTCACACCTTCTCCAGACTAAGAACCGCACTAATTCAAATCTGTCTTCTTGACGCCTTCTCCAATATGTCATAAATACTCGATTTCAGCTTAGTCTTGGAATGCCTTGCTGCAACAGTTACTTTTGGCAGTTTGTTGCTCACATATGTTTTATGTTGATCAGTCTAAATAGCTATGTTCTCTCTAACATAATTTCCTTATATATTACACGATACATTTGTGATACAAAAATATGATAATTTCATGTATTTGATATTTGGTGTGCGCCTTTCTCCAACAGAGTTGAATTTAATTTTTACCTTTTCATATTTTTATTTGTAACATCTTGTCTTGTGGGTCAAGATTATTACGATTATCAAAAAAGAAGCGATTGAAGCAGTCGGATCAATCTGCAAACCAGTTAATAAAAAGATCGATTTTCTGAATATAGAATGGTACAGAAGCCTGTCGGCTCCATGACAACTATCGCAGCTTCATTAAAGACAACACGATTGAGCAAGTCAACTGGTGTATTGCTAGCGGAAGTTTCCCTTTGATAGGTAACACAACAACGAAGAAGAGCCAGAGTGTGCTTGCAAGTGACGTGATAAATAAGTACGAGACACAAAATAGATCTAGCAGTAGGTCAAGAATGTCCTCGTTCGATGGTTAACAGCGATACCCTGGAAAAAGGCACCAAAGTTTCACCCTGAAATTTATGACATTGGTATTACTAAAAGAAAAACTTTGCGTTTCGCAGGAAATATTGAGAATTATATCGAATCCTCCAAACTGGTTCGCTTGTTCTAAGTTGGGTCTCCCAAATTAATGCTGAACGTACCTCTTTGTACGTATCTTCTTTCAACGAACGGCATCTTGAGAAGATTTTAAACGTGTGTGGGATTATTTTTTAAACAGAGGAAAGTGAAGAAGGAAATTTAGTGAATGATATTGAAACCGAAACATACAGCAATCATACCTATTATTTTCATGGTGATAGCAACATTGGTTGGAAAGGGCTAAGTTTACCCACTCAGAATTTCTCACTACCTGGGAAGAATCAATAAAATATGTCGAGTTAGTTTGTCCCATCACAAGCCTTGTCGACAATAATGACTCTACTCTTTATTCTTAAATAATGTTTTGGTATCCAGTTGTAAAATTGTCCATTGATTTGTTTATGTTTTGCACAGCAAAGTTGATTTCCCTTTTATTCTATTTTGATAATGTTTACTTAGAATAAGAAAATGGCATCACTGAGGTCGGCTTAAACACGATATTCCACTGGCAAAGTGTGCAAAAGTGAAATACAAAAAAATCAAACTACAATGTGCTGGAAGCTTATCTATAAAGCCATTATCCGCAACCAGTGTTGTGCTAGCGAAAGCTATTGGGAGTGGGCGATGTCTACATTATCCGAGAGTAGTATTATGATAGTGAAAGCTCATTTGGGAGGATAAGGTCCCCATTATCCCATAGTAGTGTAATGCCATTTAAATCTCATTCGGGAAGGAAAGTTTCTCATCATCCCATAGTAGTGTAATGCCAGTTAAATCTCATTCGGGAAGGCAAGTTTCTCATCATCCCATAGTAGTGTAATGCCAGTTATAGCTCATTCAGGAGGGAAAAGTCTACATTATCGCAAAAAGTCATCTAGATCGGCTTAAGTCACTGTAAACACGACGTTCTGCTGGCAAAGTGTGCAAATTAAAATACAAGAAACAAACTAAAAACGGTGGAATCATCTCTATAAAGCTGTTGTCTTTGTCGTTCTCAGAATTTCATATATGCACAGTAAATATTTAGAACAGCAAATCAAGAAATCTATCTAAAAAGGCGTTCCGTAATCTTTTGTCTCTTGAGTTTCCGTTATCTCAAAGTAGTTTAATGCCAGCTAAATCTCATACGGGAGGCAAGGCCTTCATTTTCCGACAGTAGTTTAATTCCAGTTGGCCCATTAAGGAGGACAATCCAACCTTAATAAATAGTGTCATCCCAAATTTTTCTGCAACGAAATAAAAAATATGTCTCCGAACTGTCGTCAATACTTTCTTACAAATCGAGTCAAAGTGCAAACAACATAACTGCTTAGACTCAGTATGCCAAGGCAAATCTAGGTCTCTGCAGTATGCACTTGGATATAATGCACATCACGAAAGATTTGCTTAGAGGAACTGGTTCAGACTGAACTCAGTTGTCTGTTCTGTAACTTATGTACGTATTTCAAAGTACTTAAGAAAATTAGCATTAAAAAGACATAAACGTGTTCGTTATTAACAAATTTATTCATTTGCGCAAGTCTATGCTGTGTGACAATTTGATACAACAAAAAAGAACATGATCCTTCAAAGACAGACTATATGCACATGTAATCGTTGGAAGGAAGATGAACAAAAATAAATGGAATATTGTGCCATGTCATACGTATATACTACTAAGTTATTTAAATTTAAGCAAAAATGATGCAAATCAAAACATTACAAAAGTAATTACTAAGGAACTTTCCAATAATTACAAGCCTTTTACAGAAAGCTGATAGAAAAAAAATGATCTTCACACGTGGGACACTTCGTATTTTGGATGTACAAATGCTACTTTCTGTTCCACTCAACAGTAAATACAACAAAAATGTTTAATGAGGGTAACACAACTATGGAATTTTAAAGCTGTCACCAGTACAAATATTCATTGGGATAAGACAAATATATTCTCGCAAGGAAACACTTGTTGCTTGCACTCTTGTATAACAACAATTAGATACTGAAGTTAATATTCGATATCTTATTCCTTGATCATTTCAATAAAATTTCTCAGCAACATCAGTCTGTTTCAATGTCAAATAAATAAAATAATGATTGGAAAATCATAGAGTGACCCCATCAGACGAGAGTTGAAGATTTGTTTTGTATTCGTTTAAGCCATGTTACCAATGTGGTGGAAGATAACTGCAAGACAATTTTGGAAGATTAATTTACTTACACAAACAGATCCTACGTAATTTTCCAAAATGCTTGCCTCTTCATACTGTAAAAAACAGGGATGTATACATGTTCCAAGTATCGCTGATTTTATTAGCTTTTCGAAATGTCCAAATAATTCACAGTATTATTATTACTTTGCCAGTCATATGCTATTTATTATTATTATTATTTTTATTATGATTATGATTATTATTATTATTATTATTATTATTATTATTATTATTATTATTATTTTTATTATTATTGTTATTATTATTATTATTATTATTATTATTATTATTATTATTATTATTATTATTATTATTATTATTATTATTATTATTATTTTTATTATTATCATAACATTTTATATATGTCATTTCCTTAAAGGGGTGTTGGACTTCACAGGTGTTACTTCTGGTTTTGAATTTGACCTCTCTTTGCAGTAATCTGACAAATAGTCTTACACTACAAAATATAACCTTTGGCTTTTAAGCACGTAACAGTACTGAACCAATCAGAATGGCAGACCAAATCCACCAGCGAAGCAGATGTGACAAACTGACAAACCTAAGTCTAGCGCACTTATTGCGATATCATCCAGATATATTTCAGTATGTATTTCAGGGTGTAAAAACCAACTCACATCTTATATCTTACTCTGTACAAAACTGAGACAAAACCTATATTCTAATTTGTCTATATAGTTTTCAGTAGCAGAACAACAGTTCTAGAATGGATTAATTGTGGCAAACCAATGGCAAGGTATAATGGTACTTAAAGAATTACGGTTGCAAGGGAAGTTGCAACTATGCACATAACAAATTGCATTACTCAATAAATCTAACATTTTTTTAAATATAAAATCAGTACATTTCAAATATTACTTTCGGCAATAAGTTCACTGTGACTTCCTCTGAGTGAAAATGTATGTGACTATCACACCTGTAATATCGAGCCATCGAGGCCTTGGGTCATAAGCGAACAAAAATGGCGTCCATACAAACTTGACTTGATTCATGAAAAGTTTGTTTACCACGAAACACGAGCAGCCTGATAATTCATATTTAATACACGGGTCATGATGTTCCCATCAAGCAACCACATAAAGGAGAAAATACATTTTGGTATTGAATATAATGATCAACATGGATATAGCTAAAAGTTATTGACCGAGATTTCCTACAGACATATGCGATTAGCCAACTAGTAATTCAGTATAATTTGACTCTACTGACCGCAAAAAGTCTAAGAACATACTGATGAAGTGACACATTATCGAAATTAGGAAGAAGCAATACGTAAATATTGGTGTAACCAAAGAGCAACTAATTCTCCACAACTACATGCTCTTGCACTGGCGAAGGTTTAATGAGCTAAACATATAACACTAATATCGCAAACGCAACATCTTTGATAATAGTTGGAGATTTCACATGCAGTAGTAAACATCCACCCCAACCCCATTATGGTGCATATTTGGTTAATACCGAGTGCCGTCATACTTGCCTTTTGTGTCTCGTGCGTATTGCTTTGCTTGTGTAAAGTGTTTCTGGGTTGCAAGAAATATTTTCATAATGTCAATGAATTGAAAAAAAGAGTACCAATCTTAGAGATTTTGATATTGAATATGTCATATGACCAAGCAAATAATCTGATAAACGCCATGAATATTTAACCCTCTTTCTTCGTTTTCTTTATGAGCGAAACATCGGCATTCATTGAAGGAAATGTTACGTATATGTAATTAAAGTGCCTGTGTGATAGTTCTAAAATTCTTTTTATTTCATTTTTGTTTCACTACATTTTATTGTAATGATTATTTTCACGAGATTCTATTTATTTTTCAATTAAATTATGTTTGTATAGAAAGTAAATTATTACAATAGCATTATTGTTAGCTGATCTTAGTCCAGACACTTGTTAAACACCGAGTTAAAATGATTGGTCTTTATCAAGGTTATCCCTTACTGGCGTAATCACCATGTGTTATCAACGTTTGTTATTAGTGGTTCATAAATAAGACTTTCCTGGTGTACGTGTCAAATGTCTAGTAGTAAGTGATCATGTGACCCATCACGAAAGTCCATGTGACGTTTTAGTGAGGTTTAATACTCAATATAACTGTTTTCTAGTTCAGGTATAAAATAATACAATGACAGATCAGATGTATTTTTGCTGTTGCAGGATGAGTTTGTTTTCGAGTTTTTCTATTCTTCGGAATTTATAATTAATTCTCTGGGAAACATTTGCAAGTGTTGCTCTTCAGCAAATTCTTGGACGAAAATATTTATTGGAAATTATTCAGAGTTATAAAACCGGAATATTCTTTCGTGATTCAAATTCAACGTGGACCTTTCGACAATTATTTCGTGATACATAAAATGCAACGTGGAACTTTTGAACATCGATACTGCATTCATCTGACGTCATCGTCCACTATTTTTGAACTTCGCTGGGATTCAAACTTGGATTCATTTAGGACGTTTTAGTGATATGACTTATACTTTTAGATTCTAGGATTAATTTTTAAATTATATTCACAAACTATGTCCTTTTTCATATTTTTACTGTATTTTCTAGGGAATAAAATTATTTTTGTTAAAATGGACAAAGCTTGTTGACTTCACTTCTTTTCTTTGTTACTTTAAACAAGCCAAGATTGTAACATAAACTATGGGCACTTTTGGTGCCAGATTTTCAAAATACAATGGATTGTGCATATACACATTATCTATAGCGTTCGGAATATTAAAATTTGTTGCAAATGCCAGTGGTCTCTGTTGTAGATTTTCCGTTGTTACTTGAAATACATTTGTGTCAGGTGTGTGTGTGTGTGTGTGTGTGTGTGTGTGTGTTTGTGTTTGAAGAGGTATTGTATGATATTGTGTACAAAACATCATAGAATGCCTAAAAAACTTGGATCTTTCTCAACAATATCGTATTAATTTTTATTAACATCCATATAAAAGAGTACTCTAGTGAGAGTCCACACTCTAACTTGAATGAAATACTTAGAAAAAGTAGTATGTAAAGCCTGCCTCGGTACCATGCAAGATGCAATCAATCAATCCAGTCAATCAATCCAGTCGAATCAATAAATTAATACATATATGGAAATGTTGCTCTAGTACTTACCCTAGCCCAAACTCTAATTAAATACTTGGAAAAAGTAGTCTATAAAGTGTTGGGCGTTAATTGGATAAGCTTTACAGGTATAACACTGGAAATTTATACGTTGCCAATAATTTTGTGTTAAACGAGACTCCTGAGAGTGAAGGTAAATGTATCGCACCTAACACTAGCACATAAGTTTTTACGTTTCTCCCAAGAGAGCCTGATATTGTTTAACTGTGCTTTAAAATAGAATATCATCTTCAGAAGAACATCCCAGTCCTCACACAAAAAATATTATTATACTAAATTAAATGCCCGTCCTAAGTATTAAAAAATAAAGAAATGGGATAAGCAAATTAAAAAGAAATTTAGAACGTGAAAATACAAAAGGAATTTAAAAATAGAAAATAGACAGACTGGGATACCTCTTGTTTGTCAAGCGGGATAAAGAAAGTTGCTGTTCTGGGGCTTAACGACATTTTTCAGCACAAGATAGGCTATACATGGCGGCCAGTATTAATGGTGGAGAAAGAAACATGAAAATACGCGAAAAAAACCACCGACTCACTAGAAGCTACTGGCAAGCTTTCTCACATATCTAAATTTGCCGAATCTTAGACTCGAACCCACACAGACAGGGGTGAGATGGCAATGATCCGTAACGGAGTGCGCTTTAGAAAGAAAAACTAATGTGGTTGTTTTTATACGGTAGGCGTTATGTATTCACTCAAATAGATCTCTCTCTCTCTCTCTCTCTCTCTCTCTCTCTCTCTCTCTCTCTCTGTATATATATATATATATATATATATATATATATATATATATATATATATATATATATATATATATATATATATATATATATATATGTACCAACGCAGGCAAATAAAAGAAGAAAGAAAAGCAAATCACTAACCTGTAAATGGATTTAAGAACATCCTTAATTACTGATATTGTCTTCAGTTTCCACCCTGCAAGGTGCAAGGCGTTTACAAAATTATGCAGAATTGTCATGTCAGCAAGAAACTTTGTCCAGCCTACGTGTACAAATGACGAATGTCGGCGAAACATGGTGATAAAAACCTAAGAACTCGGATGAAACTGACTTGTGGAGGACTCACAGTGCTTTTAATACAAGGTTAGTCTCAGCGTGAATGAATATCCTTTCAAAGCTGATTATACCCTTAGAAGAACTTAGATGGAGAAAAAAGGTTCTACTTATGCAGTGTCCAGTTTTGATTTCTGCTGGCTTGGTTATGGACCCCCAATAATGAAACTAGCGGTTTATTCCTTAGGTGTCGAATGTGCCATCTAATTTTGGTCCTTTAGTATTAAAAAATTGAAAGCTACCTAACGGTCAGTATTATGATGTGTCTATAGGTTCATTATAGGAATTGATTAGTTCCTTGTGCTCTGGATTAATGATAACCTTAGTACATGCACTTTAACATGGTTTGATATCAGAGGTGCACATATAGCGTGTTACCGCAGCATTATGCGGACAGCATTCATATCTTTCACACGAAAGTAAAAATTGCATAAATGTGCATAAAAGGGGGTTGGGCAATTTCCTAATTTGATTTGACATTTTTCTTGTTAAAAAATTGTTCTAAATGTTCTGACACATTATGCTATGCACCGATCTTAATTTATGTGGAGTGATTTAGAGAAAGAATGGTCATCGAGTATCTCAAATTTTGATCATATGATTTAACATATCTCAGGCTCATACTACAGTGGGGGTGTGTGTCAAGGTTTTTTTTTAGCAACGGATTAAAATTTTAAAATTTTGCTAAAAGAAACAGGCTAAATTTAACAGGTCTGCTTCTTTCATGTGTTATAATTACAAGGCATGCGGCCACAATTACAGGTATATATTTTTTCGTTCCTATTCAAGTTACTCTAAATGCGACAGGATATACTCTGTTGTACCAAATTTCTCCATTTTCTTCGATCCTTTTATGTGCTTTTTATGCTAAGCAATTAACTGCCAGAGAAGCCGGAAGAAAGCGGCACCAGAGTCGGCTGCTGATTCTGTCAGATCAATCAATAAGAAAGACAACTGCCCACGGTGCCATTACCATCTAGTCAGCATTGCGCATGTGCCATACTAGGCCAAGTTCATCGATTTTGCCTCTTTTGTAATTGTCTTGAGCAACGCTGAACACGGGAATCGCAGAGACACGGCATTCTTCAATTCGAATCTAGGTAAGTTCTTTTTGTTGTAAAAATTCATTTTACTCGATATTTGTGTAGTCACTTTTAACTTTCGACGTTTTTTTTTCAGAAAGAATTACAATATTTTCACATTTAAATCATCCATACACTATAACAATGCATTCATCTGGAGAACCATATTGAAAGCAATATCACTAACAGAAGAGCACCTTAGTACAGTACTAAAATGGATGTAAGTTGAGAGAGTGTGAACAGTGAAGTCATTTTAATTGCAATACAGAAAGATGTTAAGTTTGAGCTTTACGTTCTGTATACAGAGTTACTGATGTTGTATATTTTAAAAAATCTATATTATTATATGTTAAAACAATTTACTATTTTGAATGATGTTTGCCTGAATAGAATTTACATGATCATTATTAGAACCGAACATTTTCTTGGTGCTCATAGTTCAAAAGTTATACAGATCATCAACTCATCAACATTTTATTTGGATGTATATCAGCAAGATTTGTTACTGCATCGTCTAACTGTAGATAGGGTTAACAGTTGCATGGAGTAGCCGTAGGTAGGGTTAACAACTACATGGACTGGGCGAAGATAGGGTTAACAATTACATGGACTGGGCGAAGATAGGGTTAACAACTGCATGATTTGGCCGTAAGTAGGGCTAACAGCTGCCGTTGCAATATGCAATAAGCCATTTCACATGTCGTTATGTCTGTGTCGTACAAGTTTTATTCTGCTCTAATCATTGCTTAACTAAATACAAAGTGAATCAAGTGCATACTACGTAAGGAAATTCATGAAAAATCGAGTTTATCGATTTCTCCGTGTTCCATGCTGACTGTACATGCTTCACAAATGGCTCCTTTGTATCGAACGTTTCTGTACTGACGCAGTATGTGACGTAACATACTTGTGCTATTGTTACATGTGCATGAATCAATATATAATGATTTGATTCCATTAAAATTAACAAGTTTCTGGACAAGTCTTTTTGTAATCGTTGATCTCAGTCAAGGGTATGTTCTTTAGAAAGTATACTACTACTACAGCTGCTGCTGCTGCTGCTACTACTACTAATTTTTGCATAGGATTTATGGCTCATACACTACTGACAAACCATTATAAGAAACATGCACAGAAAAATGAAGGCAATAAATAGTCAAACCTGCACGAAACTAAAATGTCGTATTCTTAATGATGATAGTATTAAAGGCATTAATTGTAGGTAAACTTTAGACATTCTGAGTTGATGAATCCCAACTATAGGTACTCTTCAGACCAGTCTGAAGGTGTTAATCCTATTTAACTGTAGGTACGCTTTAGGCTAATCTGATGGTGAGAAACCTATCTAATTATAAGTATACTTTAGATGAATCTAAAAGGAGTGAATCCTTTCTAACTGTAGGTACATGTAAGACTAGTGTAAGGGTGAATCCGATATAATTATATGTACGCTTTAGACAAATCTAAGGAGGTGAATCGTATTTAACTGTAGGCACGCTTTAGACTAATCTGATAGGTGAATCCCATCTAATTGTAGGTACGCGTTAGCTCATTTTGAGTTGATGAATCCTATCTAACTTTAGGTACGCTTAAGACCAATATGTTTAGGTGAATCCCATCTAATTGTAAGTACACTTTAGGGCAATTTTAAGGAGCGAATCATATCTAACTGTAGGTACAATTTAGACCAGTCTGAATGGGTGAATCCTAGCTAACTGAAGACATGCTTTCGACTAATCTGAGCTGTTAAATCCTATCTAAATGTTCGTATGCTTTAGACCAATCTGAGGTGGTGAATCATATCTTCTTGTAAGTATGCATGTTTTAAACCTTTTTGAAGTGGTGAATGTTAACCATCTGTAGGTACGCTCTAAACCAGTCTGAAGTGGTTCATCCTAACTTTAGGTACACTTTAAACAAATCTGAAGGCTAAATCCTATACAGTTATAAAATTCATTCTCATATTCTTCTGTCTCAGACAAAGCGTACTCTAAATGCATGGCAAGAGTACTCAATATGTACTATACCCCAAGGCTTTAACTTATGATTTTTGAAAAAAAACCCCTCTGTAATAGAGAATTATCTGTCAATATGAATCTACCTAAGGGAAAAATTGCCAATCTACACCATTTTCCTTGTTATGTACAGGGTATTATCTAGCACTCCCTCCCAAATTAATAACAAAACAAATATAAACACTATATTCCGTCTAGATTCTATGAATTATATGCCCCAACGTACCAAATCATGGCAGCTTCTTGTACCATCTGGAAACCATAAACCGCAAAAAAAGAAACAAGGATATCGATAAATCTGGTTCAGACAAATTAATTGTCCTTGATGAAAATTAATATCATTAAAAATTCTAATAATATAACTTTGCATCAGAACATTTTTGAAAAATTGGTCAGAAGACAGCCTCGAAGGCGCTAACAAGATCAATAAGATCCAAGACCGCACAAAAATGCATAGATTTCGTTTATAATTTTTATCCTGTGTCTCTATAGCATAGAATGTATGCCACGTTTAGTCACAATCGTTTTAGAAATATATTCTACGAGTTGGTAACTGGATTTTGAAAATAAGAAAAGTCATCCATACGCCAGATTCCCTTTTGCATGTTGTCGTTCCGAAACAATTGCATCGATTTTTTCCTCTTTGAATGAACACAATTACGATCCAAGACCGCACAAAAATGCATAGATTTCGTTTATAATTTTTATCCTGTGTCTCAATAGCATAGAATGTATGCCACGTTTGGTCACATTCGTTTTAGAAATATATTCTACGAGTTGGTAACTGGATTCTGAAAATAAGAAAAGTCATCCATACGCCAGATTCCCTTTCGCATGTTGTCGTTCCGAAACAATTGCATCGATTTTTTTCCTCTTTGAATGAACACAATTACGGTGCTGTTGTCGATTACTGGTGTTCAGAATTTATCATGGCTTATCGACAAAACATAAACAACCTCATAACGAAAAGAAGAAGAAAAATAACAACTTCGTTAAGGTTGTTAAAAAAAATCAAAGAAGAATGAAGCATCTAAAATATGACAATCGGAACTAGGCAGCGCCTAACCACTAAAAAAGATTTATTTCTAACTCAGAATGGCTTAAACGTTCTTCCTAATGTCTGCATTCATTAACATTTCAGTTGTAATACTCATATCGATCACATATGTGCATCGGTCGTCAAAAGAATAACTCTCTTAAAATTACTGTCGAAATTTCTTCCTCTCCAGTCACGTTAACGTTACTTTTAGACATATACTACCGCTGATGGACTACAGCTGTACCATATGGTAAATCACACCCAGTTATAATCTTTCCAGAATCGACTAACTTAAGAATAAATCCTACTAAATCATTCAGTAAGTTCATATTACATGGGCTGTTCTTATGCTTTGTACGGTTTATTTTTGTTCATTTGTTTCTTTGTTGTTTTCTTCTTTCTCTCTTTATTAACAAGGATATTATGACGTGGAAGGGGCTTGCATAAGCGAATCTGTACAGATTTGGTGTACATATTCTGATTTGTCAGAGATTGGAATCGGCGGGCCGATGAATATTACCTATGTATACAAGATAAAATTACTATTCCCTTGATCACCTTAAGTATAGCTAGTGTTGTGGAAAGCCTTTTCAAGAACTTCACCCCTTGTCAACATGTTAGAATAATTACCTCGTGTTTATCACGACTGTCTCATTGTTTTCTAAATTGTTTTTTTTTTTGTTGCTCTGAGGACGCCATGCATCAGAATCGCGAATCCGCTTACTTTTGGCCTTTACATACAGTTACCGGACGAACCTGTACAGAACCGGACCGCCCCATCGTTGATACGGGGATATTTATTAAAACAGCCGACTCAAGATGAAGGGGAAAAGCGCTACAGTATGTTTTGCCAACTTTTCATTTATTAACCCCCAATCGGCATTATTTTCCACAAGTTTGGCATTATCTTCAACCCTTGAGAAGTGTGTGACGTCATGCAATAGTTTCTGACAACAGTCATTCTTGCTCTATCACATTCTCTCAAATGCACACCTCTAATTGACATTTCGGCTTTGTGAATGCTTAGTGTGCGAAGGGTTGATGGTTCGAATCCTACAAATGGTCCAGCCTGGGTCATTTACCGTGGTATGTCCTTGGGCAAGACTCTATAATCCAATTGTCTTAGAACTAAATAACCTAGTCGTGTTGCTGTCGCGTAAAGCACCAAACCAAATCATTTCGTTTTGCAAGCTATGAATGACAAACCGTTTAATGTAGAGCTCGTCACCTGCCACACGAAGAGAACAGTAACCCCCTCCCTCCCCCAGCAATACTTGGTGACTCAAGCAAACAACGTTTTGTATCATATCGATCAATGCTAGAATCGTAATAGGACTACGCCAAAAATGGCTTCAGGATTGATTTTAGCGTTCGTTGTTGATCATGGATATTTGAGAACATTATCCACTTCAGATTTTGTTTAATTCATGTTATGGGTTTATTGCGGATATGCTTTTTTTAAGATAAATTTTTGCTAGGGATATGTCGTCTTTAGATGGATTTAGTTTAGGATATGTCATCTTTTTATGGATTTAGTTAGGGATGTGCCGTCTTTAGATGGATTTAGCTTGGAATATGCCGTCTTTAGATTTATTTGTAAAATTTAAAACTAAAACAAGAAAACCACTCTTTCACTCTTTCAAAGTTTTAATTCGCTTATATATATATATATATATATATATATATATATATATATATATATATATATATATATATATATATATATATATATATCCCCTTATTTGTGCTGTCAAGCTATTAAAAATTTCCTTTATTTACTGTCAATCTGTAACAAGCGCCTCTTATTTTCGCTGTCAAGCTATAACAAGCTAAAGCTGTAACAAACGCCCCTTATTTGTACTATCAAGCTGTAATAAATGCCCCTTGTTTACACTGTCAAGATGTAACAAGCTAAAGCTGTAACAAACGCCCCTTATTTGTACTATCAAGCTGTAATAAATGCCCCTTGTTTACACTGTCAAGCTGTAACAAGCTAAAGCTGTAACAAAAGCCCCCTTTTTGTTACTGTCAAGCGATAACAAACTCTGATTTTGATAAGGTATTCAGAAAAGCGTAAAAAGCAACACTTTTAACTTTTGAAATTAACAAAAAGTCAAATCTGCACTTTAGATTTCTCATAGTAAATATAAGTTTGAATAATTCAGCCTTCCAACTACAATCGTGTGCGTACTTTTTGTAATAATGTCTTTGATTTTTGTCTCTCTTTTAAGACAAAGAAATTAATATTTTAATATAAGTTGAATAAAAACGGAAACATTGTACAGATTAACGCACAAACACACATATTATGACATAAACGTAGGAGTGATATTTTTCCACAATTGTTCATTCTGTCGGCACATAAGTGTAGTCACAAAACAAATGCATGACTAGTAAGCTATTTTTGAGTAGGTATATTCTGCTTGATAATATGAATATTCTGTCCTGATTTAATACTCAGTTTCGATGATACATTCATGACAGATTTAACAATCTGTTTCAGTTTTAATGTTCTGTAAAGCACACTAGAATGTTAGTTTCACGACTGATAAAAATAATCTGACATGATTCTATTTTGTAGATGTTCATAATGTCATAATGATGCGAAACCCTTCTAGAAAAGTATTTTTATAAAACCTCTACAAAAGAATATAAAAGCCCTTTTCCCGAAAACTATTTAAACCAACTCTAGAAAAGATGGTAAAACCGTCTAGAAAAGAGCAAATTTATCGCAAAGCTAAATATAGACATCATTTCAATGAACTGTCTTCTCAGGTTTGTTTCTGAGGTCTATAGTACCACCGCAAGGATTGATATTTCTGATACCTGTAGTACCACCACAATGATTGATATTTCTGATATCTGTAGTACCACCTCAAGGATTGATATTTCTGATACATATCTGTAGTACCACTACAAGGATTGATATTTCTGATACATATCTGTAGTACCACCACAAGAATTGATATTTTTGATATCTGTAGTACCTCTACAAGGACTGATATTTCTGATATCTGTAGTACCACTACAAGGTTTCACAGTATTAATACCTGTATTAACACTAATATGACTGACATGTCTGATACCTGTTGTATCACTACAATGACTGGTGAGCAACTACAAAGTTGCTTTCGCAGGCTGTTAGGTTATTTGGGTTCAGAGCATCCAAGGTGTGGCCAAATATCCGGATGACAGATCCATGAATACTTCCAATATTGAGTGGTTGTATTATGGCAAATTTACACTTCTATCGTGTAAAATATTTTGTTAAGTACAACTTTTAAAGGCGTTCTCATATAGCATTCAAACCGTATGTTGTCTTAACTGCCATGGTCGTAGCCATTGTTCGTGGCTTGTATATTATATATTTTATACCGGAATTTTCGTGAAAAAAATTCGTATTATACCCAACACAGGTTTTCCAAATCTTGCAATGATCATTAGTATATTGAAATAAATATAATGAATAACGGTTGTTAACTACCATTTTCGTGTTTTTCACCATGATCCATAACAATGACTGACGGATTACAATCTCGTTTCTCTTTTTCAATTCAGCTATTTACAAATGAACCGTATGTAGCGAGTCAATGTAGACATTAGAACGAATAGCCTTTATTTAATCACAAAAGATACGTGACAGAATTTTTTGCTTTTTACGCTTATCCAGGAAATCAATGAAAGCATTCAATCTCAAACTTGCTCTTTAAATGAAAGCTACATTTGCCCCAGCATCAATATCACAGTTCTTATTATCTAGCTGAGAAGATTGGTCATTATCGACGGTAATATAATTCGGACCATCAAAATTCATGTTACGTTAATCTCAGTAACCCTTGTGTCCCTGATTGACGTAAATGGTTATTATTTCAGGTAATTGTAGTCTGAATTATTTTAATCTCTTTTTACTTTCCGTCTGCAACAAAGAAAATCCTAACCGTTTTAAGGTAATTTGTAAACTACAGTAAGTACTATGTCCAAATTACCTCACTAATGTGAAGAGTATATGTCGCCTAGCAGCTGGGAATTGATGGCGTTAAGAAACAGACATTAATAATGTTAGCCGAGAAAAGTTTTTTTTTGTGGAAAATAAATAAATAAATAAATAAATAAATAAATAAATAAATAAATAAATAAATAAATAAATAAATAAATAAGTAAATAAATAAATAAATAAATAAATAAATAAACATATTTCTTGCTATATTTCAGACATTTAAAAGGTATTTAACATTTGGGGTACCCTAACAAAGTTGATCGGCAAACAATCTTGTTTGAAAGAGGTAATCATGCATTTTTTCTCCGTGTTTTTTAAGGCGTTTTTTAAAAGACCCATACTTTAGCATTCACGAAACCGCCTCCATAAATATATTCTGAAAACAATTTAAATCGGAGTGTACACTTTTGGGACTAGGCGATGCACTGTTATAAAAGAAGCACATGTTTTTTTTTCCCAGAAGAGTCCAGATTCACGCAATTTGGTGATTAAATAGGGAGATGCAAATAGGCTACAGACTTCATTGGCAAAAGGTTATTTTGGAATAAAACTTGAGTCGTTTGGTACCAAAATGGTCAGTTTATATTTTTGTAAGGGTACCTGTGATTCAGGACTATTCAGTTTTTGATGTAACATTACTTATAACGGGTAGACAATTAAAGACAATGTTGGCTCAGTAAATGTCAGCATCCTTGATGGTCGTGTTTGGCCAGTTATAGCAAAACAGTGCTTAAATTCGTGTGTATAGACCGACAAAACACTGGACAAAAATGTTCAGAAAAAATCAGAGTTCAAAGGTTCTAAAATAGAATATATAGCAAACAATGAAATCTAAACATTATCTATAACAAATCATATCTAGGACTGAGTTGTTCCATCCTTCAGATTTGAGACGCATCGATCAACTATTTATCGGATGAAGTAATGACTCCATACCCAAGTTGCGATATGTATCACGGACCACTTAACAAGTATTGATCATATAAATTCCATGGCTTTTGTGGAGGTTGTTTAGAAATTGCATTAACCGTAGTGTTCATCCTCTGAAGTTAGTTAAGTTTGGTACCTACTTCCCACACGGTAATATACATGCCAATAATTACTAGTGTAAAATGAACTGCCTGTTATATTTTCGGACAGTGTACTCCTTTGCTGAATGAGGCAAATGTAATTTAAAATATGACATTTATTACATTTTACTGATGAAGCAGACATGCAGATACAAAAAGATCTTGAAAAAAGTGCATGTTTTTGGTTAAAATATTCTTAATTTTCAAATGTTGCCTCAAAAAATATGTATTCGTTTTCGTCATCAATAAGCAACTACCCCTGTCCCCATTTAGTTGTCTGGTTTGATTGGCACATGCTAAATGTATAAAGCGTTATAAAGCACTTTAGAATATATATATATATATATATATATATATATATATATTTATATATATATATATATATATATATATATATATATATATATATATATATATATATTTAATTTCTATATTAATCACCAACGTGTAAGATACTTATACATGAAAGGTTTAAAAATTGTTTTAAAATGAACTAAAATATTAATCTTCTAACCAGTATTCCTCTGTACAATGAATACGAAATTTGACAGACAGAAATACAGACATAAAAATAAACAGATAGAGAAATATAAAGAAATCAAGGTATAAAGGATTTTTTTTATTGCAAAGAATTAATTATAAATATATACCAGACAGAACAGACAGCTATCCCTGTATTCTGTAGTAGAATCTTCATAATAGTTGACATAAATAATAGTTTAATAAAAACAATACTATCATACAGGTTAGAGAAATTTACGGAGATTCAAACCTAGGTCCGCGAGTAAATGGCACTCATCGCCTTGCCTGCATGCACAAGCCCATATACCGCCACGACTAAGCACGCATCACCAAAAATGATGACACTGAGTCGGTGTTATATGAGCTCAATATGCGAATAACGCAAACGACGTATCCCTAAATATGTCAGGTTTGCTTTGTTGCCATCAATATAAACGAGATAAACAACAGACATTCTCTAAGAAATGTGATACTAATGTACTAATGGCAGAATCGATGGGTTGCACTGATAATCAACTGAGTCGGTGTTATACGAGCTCGTGAGTAGCAACAACAGTCGCATGACGACCTAGTAAATAATTCTCAATTATATATATATATATATATATATATATATATATATATATATATATATATATATATATATATATATATATATATATATATATATATATGTATATATATATATATATATATATACAGTCATTCCAGATTCCTATGAAAGAAATCAAGGTATATAGGATTTTTTTTTATTACAAAGAATGTATTATAAATATATACCAGACAGAACAGACAGTGCTATCCCTGGATTCTGTAGTAGAATCTTGATAATAGTTGGCATAGATAATAGTTTAATTAAACAATACTATCATTAAGGTTAGAGAAATTAAATTCGTACTCTACGGAGTTTCGAACCTAGGTTCGCGAGTAAATGGCACCCATCGCCTTGCCTGCATGCACATGCCCATATACCGCCACGACAAAGAACGTATCACCAAAAATGATAGCACTGAGTCTGTGTTATATGAGCTCAATATGCGAATAACGCAAGCGAGTATCCCTAAATATGTCAATTTTGCTTTATTGCCATCAATATAAAAGAGATAAATGACGACAACAGACATTATCCAAGAAATGTGATACTAATGTACTAATGGCAGAATCGATGGGTCGCACTAATAATCAACTGAAGATACGTTGCTTATAATGGGAGAAATGCATTTGAACTGGGCAGGAGTAATCTATGTTTATGTAAATGTGAGGGTGGAGAGATATGCAGGACAATTAGACTACCGTTATGGAGAAAGCATATCCCTGCTGTACTATCCACCCCACAAGATAATAATATTGTGATATTTTCATCTAAAATAAACGAAGGAATGATCTCTCTCTCTCTCTCTCTCTCTCTCTCTCTCTCTCTCTCTCTCTCTCTCTCTCTCTCTCTCTCTCTCTCTCTCTCTCTCTGTCTCTCTCAGACATACACGCGCGCGCATACCTACGTATTCTAACCATCATGATGTTTTTATAATTAAGGTTGTGTCTTTGAAGGTTGAAATATGAACACACTCATTACAAATAAACACTATGAGTAATTCGATTTTTTAAACCACGTTTTAGTTTTATGAAGGACACATTTAGGCGTGATATTAAACATTATTATATAAAGATTAGTTAAATAAAACAATTAATACCGCAGTGCTTGTATTAATATTGACTTTTATGTTTCAGATAATCCAAAGATTAATAAGCTAATCCAAGCTAAGAAAAATTGCACCGTCTTAAAATTCAGAATAAGAAAAATGGACCACGCATAAAATCGATGAAACTTTATGCCTGATGTTGACAACAATGTTACTGTTTAAAGCTCTGTTCATATGCTTGTATGATCCGACGTTGCACACTTACGACCAATCCGTACTTAATATAAATGTGGGTGTTTTTGTTGTTTGTTTTCTGATTGTTGTTAAATAAATATATTTTTATGTCTGTATACAGCATTTAACCGTAAAGTATTTGATTGTACTGGAAGCCACTATTGTGGGAAATATCTATTCATGGGATAATGCGTACATATAATTATTTCTGGAACGATCGATTCCTAAGCGTGGGCTTGAAAATTGATTTACAGCAGTTGTCTTCAGTGAGGAAAATAAAACAGCTCACTTTATTTAAGCAAGACAAATAATGGCATAGTTGCCAAGCAACAATGACAAACTACCTGACCTATAATTATTATAGAGACATCGCCTTGAGGACGAAGGACAAAAGGGCATCATGAAGGAGGTTCAGAGCAATTTCCTTTCAGTTTAAGAGCCCATAACGACATTTTCTAAGATGAGAAACATCGTATTCTTATAATGTGTTATTAGGTAGTTTTCCTTATACAAATTTGAAACTATATTTTACATATATGTCAAGTGATTCAGAAAATGCTATCATTTTTTAATTGGGGTTATTTTTAATAATTTTTGTTATTGCATATAACACGGTCTTAGAGATATAAATATAAACTGAGTGTCTCGTTTGTCCAGTAACAGTATGTAAATCAATTACAGTGATATAAATATAAATTGTGTCACATTTCCCGTCACAATATGTAACACAATTACAATGATTTAAACACAAACTGAGTTTCCCATTTGTCCAGTCAAAATATGTAAATTTCTGGTAATGAGAAAAATATCTAGATTAAATACATTTAGTACCTGTCATCATTACATAGAGCTGGTTCTGAAAAACGAAATGTGTGATTCTTTGATATTCTCTAGACATTCTCGATGAATAACTTCCAGCTCATTAATTTAAGTACACATGCAACATTCATCTACATTTCTTAAAAGATTGTCGTTTTAGCTGCATATTATTTGCACTATAGTGCATACATCAATGATCTTACTATGCAAGTTCTGTATTCAATCCATAGGTAAATTACTTCTTGGTACAAAGAACTAAAGAATGCTAATAATACAGCCATAGTTACTCCTGTATCCAGGCAAATAGGGTCAGTTTCTTAAGGAACAAATAGTTGGATCCCTGTAAAATGGAATCATTTTTAACTAGGGTTTTGCAAAGAAATCTTGATGATTTAAACGCTTCTCTAATTTGTGCAATATTCTGTTTTAAAAATGTTCCACCGTAGAAGTATGACAAATTAATTTACATATAATATGAATATCATGGAATGAGTGTCTATATATTTTGGTAGAAAGCTCACAAAATCAAGCTTTCTTCTTTTTTTTGTATGTTAAGAATTTAAATTAAAGGTTGTCACCACTGAAATAAAATCATTTTCAAGGTCCATAAGTGTAACATCCTATGCAGAAAACACTATCTGCCATAACTTTCCTCCATTGTGGCATTGACAGAAGGAGGTTGATGCAAGCAGTAATTCTTTATTACAAAGCCCAAATTTGCCCCATATCCCAAATATATTCGCACATGGAAATAATAAAAAAATTGATATATTTTGCAGGTATCTGGCCACCATTGAGGAATTTGAAGCCATGAAGTACATTATACTGTTATCAGTGCTGGGATGGATATATTGTGTTCCGGTAGATGACAATGTGGTACAGCTAGGTAAATTCTTCAACCAATCAATTAAGGCTGACAAAGTGAGGAAAAAAAATGATCTTCACTATTACAAGTTCATGTTCTGTTCACCTTTGGCTACGACCATCCTAATCCAGGGTGGCAAGTTTTTGGTGGTGTGACATAAGTGGGCTAATACAGCAATGATCCCGGATCATTCGCAGCCTCGATGTCAGTTATATGGATCAATCCCCCAATGTCCACTCGGATCACTTCTGATATGTACGAAACAAGGTTTGGTTTGAGAGGCCATGAACAATCGAAGTATTTTTTCATTTACAACTAATTTATGAATCCAACAGTTAATGTAATAAAATACACATCCCAGATAGTTCGAATAGATTGGGGCATTTGTTTTTCTTGCTGTAGAAATTGCGGAGATATTTCCTGCTAACGAACTGTATGATTTTTATGTAAATTCACAGCATACTTTTGTCTGGCAGAAATAACTGAGATGGTTCCGACTGAATCCTGGATAGCAAAGTTGACTAAAACTTTTTTTTTTTATCCGGATGGTAAGCTTGTCGTTGGATGAGATATAAAGACTAAGAATGTATTTTTAAAATCAAGTTTTTAAAATGTTTGGTTATTTTCCAATGGTATAAAACATTACTTGTGCAAACACTAATAAAGGAATACTTGCGTACAGAATTTTAATTATCATTAGAGCGCATTATTAAAAATTTGACATATTTGCTCTGTTCACTGACAGGCTGGATAGATGCTTCTGTTACGGCTTTACATACTTGAATCCACTTGGCTGAATATAACTTTGATCGTACTAGTTGAATAATTAACATACCGCATTTTGTTATTGCGAGACAGGTTGAAACTACGTTTTTGTAACAATATTCGACCACATGCACAAAGTAGTCTTCGAACAGCTGACAAATATTCCATTTTCTTTCCTCTAAGATAGAAATGGCTGACAATGAATTTTAATGGGAGACAAATTGTTATAGCTAAGTGATTAACAGGTAAAGATATACTTGAAACAAACTCTAAATGGACATCACCAATCAAGTGGGGATGACAACTATAATCTTCATCAAGGTCAATGTTGTTGGCCTAAATCCAGCCACCAACTTGTATTAATGTATATTGATGGTCGTTGCTTACAAATCTGAATCTGATATGATGCCTTATCGTATTTATATGTTTTTAAAATATTTCTTCAGTATACCATAGCTTTATGACACTTTCTTTGATAAAGTTTGACAACGTCTCAAACATTTTTAAATGCTTCAAGAAGTGCGCGTATCTTATTTTCAAACACGTAAAATTGCCAGTCAATATATTGATGTTTGTCTGGTAAAGTAATAAATCTATGCCCCTCCCCTAAGCATTTTGAAAATAGTTGCTAAAAAAGCTAAATTTGTGTCACATGAGTTTATTTTGGTATTATTTTCTCAGCATCAAGCGGACAGGCTTCCATATTATTTGTCGAAGTGAAAAATATATTTCCCGCAAACTGCCAACAATGTATAGGTAAGTTTGTTTGTTAAACTTGAGGTTGCTGCAAGATTAGATAGTGTACAAAAGTATTAATTATGCTCAAAACAGTTTGCTTAAACTCCATACGACCACATAGCATACACTATCTTATTATAGATACGCTTATTACAACATGATAACGGATGGTACGTATAACTTATGTAACTTTTTCCGCTTGGTAATAGGACATTTTTGTCAATGGACGCATGTTTTCACGTTTAGAAACATTTCTAGGTAGTCTGTCTCCTAAAGTGAATTTCACTGGTTAGGAAGATTTATGTAGTACAGCGAAAGCGACAAAATGTCTACTACGTTTTCAGCAGAATTTACAGGACGTGGAGGTAGCTGATTTGAATCATAATTATTTTATTCTTTCAGTGAAGCGTGCACAAGAGACAATCATGTACGGTAATCAACAGAATGAGCCAATGAACAAAGTGAAAAAAAGTGGCATCGATTTGGCCACTGATACAGACATAGGGGGGACTGTAAAGGCGTTTCCGCCAGTAGACATCACAGAACAGAAGACAAAAGACAAAGATACAGTGTCGCCGACCGCATATAAAATAGATACAGCGAATAATCATAATGAAAATGGACCAGAAAAGGGAAAGAATGAAAATACAAATGAAGGAAAGGCTTTGCCTGTTGTAGCAAATCAGGAAACTTCTTCAGATGTAAATGGTGTTGATTCGAATAATGATGTAGCTTCTCTAGGAAATGATGCAGAGGACAAGAGCAAAGAATCAGAAGATTACTTCAAAGCAGGACCAGCCTTTACTGGTGAGATTTTCTCTCAGCAATATTCTGCTATGAATTATCATGGGTTCATCTGAATATTTGACTCAGGGTACATGTATTGCAAACCTAGGTCTACTTTCTTTTCATTATGTTTCCTGTTTCTTGGTATTACATTGAAAGAATGTTGCTTTTATAGGAACTAACTCTCGATAAATTTGTCAGTAAAATAAATATCTTTCTTTTTGCTTCACAATTTATTATTTTCAAATTGCATATAAATGACGTTCGTTAATCTTATATGAATATATGCAAATTTGTCCGATCTTCATTTCTATTGGCCTTTTAAGTACAAGGACTGTATGCAAATTTGTCGGAGATCATTTCTATTTGCCTTTTAAGTATAGGACATTGTGATGGTGTTACCTGTGGACACATAATTAAAAATCTCTGGCATGATTGTCTTCAATAGATTCCTTTGAAGCACATTTACTGTTATTTATGGTATTATAGGAATAAAAAAATGTTATGTTATAACTAATAATTTAAGTACATTTGTTAATTAATAGAATGCATATTTACGCAATCTATTTTCTATATGCATATTCAGTCTATTTAGCTTACTATAGATTATTGTTTAACACGAAAAAAGATTAACCAGAAATATGTTATAATTGAAAGTAACATTCTTGAACAAATATGATGCATTTCTGAAAAAAGAAACAAAAACGTGTTGTTCGAACAAAGAAACCATTCAAACGATGATACATCATTTGTATGGGTTAAATTTGACAACTTCTTGAACGTTTCTGATAATAATTGGATCGTATTTTGTTCTGCTCTACTCACTCAAAGTAAAGATCTCTTAAAGTTATACTTTGTTAGGAAAAATCTTAAGGTCAGAGAATAAAATGAAATTATATGAGAGCAATTGATAATTCCAAAATATTGTATCCTCCGAAATTCGAAATCTTTAGAGGAACCCGTTCATCAAACTTAGATAAATGAGATACATTAAAGTGTGTTATTAAAATGTCATGGCAGATTTAACTTAGTTTTAAAAATTAAATTTCCCAACACCAAATCAGCACGTAGAAACGACAAGTTTGATCACTTCTCATTTGAAAGGGCTATACAAGTATTTGCTGCAGGAAAGCAATTAAACTTTTTCATTTGTGTCTATATTGGCAGATGAGGACGAAGCAATAAGAGCATACTTACAAATGCTGGAATCTGCTAAAGAGTACTACAACCCATACCAGGGAAAACTGTACGATAACTACCCACCATATCCAGGCTACCGAAGGTTGAGGAGGAGTTACATGTTACCTAAAGCGCGAACCATTAAAGAAGGCCACAGAACCAAACGGGATCTCTTAGCACCAGAGGAAGAGCGTGCCCTTTTGGAATATCTAGAGCCATACGAGGGGTATGAAGTGTACGACCCTTACTCAGCACCTCAGAATGAAATGAACCTAGAACTTCTGCGACAATATCTCGATCTTGCAAACCCCAGTGACTACACTAATGAAAACATTATCTACCCAGAAGAGCGCTATTACAGCAATCAGGAAGCTGAACCTTTGACCTATCGAGGTGAACCTGGATATTTCGTACCAACGAAGCGTCAGGCTGGGCTATCATTTGTCCCGGGTATAAAGAGGGACCAGTACTTCTTCCCGGCCTTCGAGGAACCTCGCACCCATCTAGCGGCTTTCACAGGAAAGCGGAATTATGATGACTATGCCGCCAACTACGAGCGGCTGATGCAGTTAGCGAGAGATTTGAATTTGAGAGGAGAAGGGTATTATGACCCTTATGAGAATTCGGTGAGCATTCAGTTTGGTCTTTGAAATAGACACCCCACCCCCACCATAAAACATTTTGTGGCACTCAGATTATATATCCAGTAAGAAATGGAACTGTTTTATGATAAAATGCGTGGTATGCTTCTCATCATATGAGCTTGGTGGCCATTACTCTCTATAATTATTTGCAAAATATGCTGCTATGAAAGTTGTATTGAAATCGTACAACCTTGACACATTACCTTGCATGGAATTAAGCAATATAAAAATTATTTTCAAATAACAAGATATACTAGGGCATTAACAATGTCCTTTTTGGCGCAAATCTTTTATTCTTTAACGTCTTGCCCTTGTTCTAATCTTCCTAAAACGTTGTTAGAATTTCATTATTATTATGCATGAATGCTGTCCAAATGTTAATGACCTTTAATTATTTAAGTCGCAATTCATGTTTATGTACAAAATTTTCATCCATCTCCAATTTCAATGATGGCTAGAATTAGAACATCAAAGAATATTAAACCAACTTTGCTATTACAGCGACAGTAGCCACTACATTCTAACTTCTATGCAGCAAATTGTGCTGTACAGTCTGTTTCATTGTCCACTGGTCCTTTTCAGGAATACGGGTACCGGAAGTAAACAGTTCCTTCTCTGAGAGACATTAAAGATGGAAGTGGAGATATAATACTGCATCTGATTTCGATGTAACAAAGAGTCAAACATTAGAGATAAAGTTTATTTTAGTTGTTACCCTATAGTTTTCTTCTGTTACAATGTGTTCCTTAACTGATCATTGTCTGTTGTAATTAAAGTTTTCCGATATCATCGATAAACGATGCTGTGAAATGATTATCTAAAGTGCCGCTTGTACTGAAATTACATAATGAGAACACACACATAAACACAAGCCTACATACGAGGAGACAGAATACAATTGTCTTAGCTAGTTACATTGAAATACAAATAAAAATTAAACTGTACACTGGATGAACACGAAGAATAGAAAACATACTTTTTAATTTCTGAATTAGTAGTAAGAAAAATATTTTATACCTATGAAAGTACTGATACATTTTTTTTCTGAAGGTACTGATAAATTTATTTATTTATGAAAGTACTGATAATTTCTTTTACTTAAGCGTTGCTTATGCTTCCAGTGCTCTGCAGTTTTGATGAATTTAAAATAGGTTCAAACTTGTACTTGTCTACATCACTAGGGCATAAACCCTGAATTTGTCAGCTCTCGGTTATGTCCTTGATCATTTCTTTTTAATGTTATCGTCAGATATTTGTTTATACCAATATTTTGAAAATAATTGTATTTGCCCATCAGTTACGTTAGTCTTCTTCGTCACTTATCTCTGCCTAAAAGCTCTCAAATATCGTCTTGTTAAAAAAGCTGTTTCTATTAAGAATGATCAAATAAAGATAATATATCTTTGTTACACACTTTTTGAAAGTTGTAATTTTAACGTTCAGGAAGCGTGATATATAGCAAGCAAGCTTCTTTTATCACACACACACATGTATGTATGTATGTATGTATGTATGTATGTATGTATGTATGTATGTATGTATGTATGTATGTATGTATGTATGTATGTATGTATGTATGTATGTATGTATGTATGTATGTATGTATGTATGTATGTATGTATGTATGTATGTATGCATGAATGATCAAATAAAGATAATATATCTTTGTTACACACTTTTTGAAAGTTGTAATTTTAACGTTCAGGAAGCGTGATATATAGCAAGTAAGCTTCTTTTATCACACACACACATGTATGTATGTATGTATGTATGTATGTATGTATGTATGTATGTATGTATGTATGTATGTATGTTGCACGCACGCGCGCGCGCACGCACGTACGTACGTACGTACGTACGTACGTACGTATGTATGTATGTATGTATGTATGTATGTATGTATGTATGTATGTATGTATGCATGCATGGATGCATGTATGTATGTATGTATGTATGTATGTATGTATGTATGTATGTATGTATGTATGTATGTATGTATGCATGTATGTATGTATGTATGTATGTATGTATGTATGTATGTATGTATGTATGTATGTATGTACGTACGTACGTACGTACGTACGTATGTATGTATGTATGTATGTATATATGTATGTATGTATGTATGTATGTATGTATGTATGTATGTATGTATGTATGTATGTATGTATGTATGTATGTATGTATGTATGTATGTATGTATGTATGTATGTATGCGTGTGTATGTGTTCTAAACATATTTTCAAAGATGAACATTCAAAACATGTTAATGAGTTAATGAATACCATTGACCTAAAATATAGAGAACTAGCTAGAACATATGAAAAGATAAAAGCAAAGGTATAGTTTAGTGCCATCCGTGAACAGTTTCCACAGTTGGAATTCAAAGCGATTAGGATTTTAATTGTAGGTAGCACAAAGGAGTAACTAAATGAAGTAGAACATAAAACTCGGGCCCTAATTCATTATAATCTAGGTATTCGAGACACAATTTTTTTCTCTTCTGATATGTGATTCCTTCATGATTGTAAATTTCGGAATTTAGGAATCAAGTGTGAAGAGAGATAGAAGTACATATGTTGGGACAGTAACACTCTTCCTTTAATTCCAGAAATTTGTTGTTCTCTGTTTGTCTGTCTGTCTATCAGTCGCTCTACCAGCCTGCATCTGTCACAATTACACACACACACACATACATAATAGCACATGTGAAGATAGAAATGTAGAGGTTTACAAACACAACGTTTTTGTGTTTATTTGTTTGTCGTAACTATGTTTTGTATTTGCCTTTGAAAAAGATTCATTAAGAGTCGAAAGCGCTTAGGCTAGTTAGTTACTAGTTTCGTACTGTTCGTCGTCAGTTTATTGCATCTATTTCAATTAATCCCTGACAAACGTGATCCCTTGGTGGATCCAGTACGCTTGAGAGGGTTGTTATTCGCCATATGATTTGTATTCTTTATATATATATATATATATATATATATATATATATATATATATATATATATATATATATATATATATATATATATATATATATATATATATATATATATATATATATCGGACTAAGAGTTTTCCGACTTTAAATGTTTTGATGACCTCTTAGCATTACTATCGAATGTGTATTCAATATCGGAACTTAAGATGAAAATTACAAAATAATATTCAGTTTAGCAGAGAAAGTTATATCAAAGTGTAAAAATGCTTTGTCTTATCAGCTGGGGAGAAGTTTAATTTTGAGGCATCACAAGGTAATATATTTTTTACGCCCTTATCCCAATCACAAATTTCCCAGATAACAGTTCACATAATTCTACTGGATATATATGAATCTAAGATATAAAACTAACTAAAAGAGAATAAGTGAAAACAAAATGTTGTAAAATTCAACAAATAATTTATATTCTTTTCGATAGAGTACAAAGTGAAGATTTGACAGTAACTTACAGTATGGTCAATACAATCACAAACAGTGCTAAAGGTTCTATCACAGTCCAAGTGTATTAAGTTCCAATTGAAGTCCAGTGGTATTCCGAATACGTTTCGATACTGAATGTGTTAATATGCCTATAATTTCGAATGTGCTAATATGCGAGTTTCCTGGAGTGTGGCGATGTGCTTTTGATGCTTCATAATAATGTAATCCAAACTGTTCTTGTCTGAATTAACTATAATTGCTTATTAATGTTTAGTCCAAAAGAACATCATTGACCACTTTGCAATTCCAATGAATAATAACTGGGATCAGTAAATGCACCCATACTAAAACCTGAACATAAAAAAAGATTGAATCCGATTCGGATGGCAAGACAAGACATACTAATTGTTCAAGTTAACAACACATAAAAAATTCTAAACACATTCATACAGCCAGATTGTAGGGCAGTCTACTTTGTATGACTTTCATAGATATCAACAAGTGTAGGAAATTCCCAGTGGAAATCCATGTCCTTGGACGCAGATTTGAATAAACATATTTACCTCCAAAAATAATGATCTGAATATTTAATCTATGAACTTAGAGCATTATTAGCAGTGTATTAAGTTCTTTATTAAATAAATGTTACCGGTCAGATACACAATGACCTTAATATTGGATCATGTGAAGTGCAAAATACAGATATACATAATCATTAGGAAAAGGCCAACAAACATAATAAATAAATAAATAAATAAATAAATAAATAAATAAATAAATAAATAATATTGCTATTAAGCCAACAGCAAACTTAAAACCCAGTATGATTTGCTATTTTACGTCTTGTATCTTGTAATAATTCTTAGGAATATTACCTTCCAAATGTACAGTGATTACTGATATGATTCCTTTTACCACGAACGTGTGTTCTATAAATTAGTTACAAACAGTGTCATGGAAGAGCAACGAAAGCCCAGTTTGAGCTTTTAAAACATGGGGAAAATTCTGTTACGATGTCCTCGTGCCTTCTGAAAGTTCATACTAAGTGCTAGATTTGATCAGGTACTTTTAATAAAAAAATTAAAATTAGATAGAAATAAAATAGTTATCCATAATTTTGAGGTTTCCAAAACAGTACTTGTCTCCTTGATTATCCTCCATTACTTATATTTCAACTCTCTCTCTCTCTCTCTCTCTCTCTCTCTCTCTCTCTCTCTCTCTCTCTCTCTCTCTCTCTCTCTCTCTCTCTCTCGTGAGAGTGATGTGGATATCGGTTAACCTCTCGTTACCATGGTTTCCTGATAGATCGATAGATACGTGTTGTAAGTATTTTCAAAGAAACAGTTATCAAGCGGACATGTATATACTGCGCAAAATGTAGGAGTTACTTTTGACGAATGTCTTATTAAATTCCAGTATACTTTCGAAGCTAAATATTAACAAGCATCAAATGTTTCTTTATTAAATTTGCTCTAAAGATTTGTAATATAGTTCCTTATGTAAATAATTTTTTTCCAGCGCATGAGTTTGTCACTTTTGATTGTTGTTTCGGTCAATCTCTTCCTTGAGCGGCTAAAATTGTCATATCGAGGTGTATCGTTTTACCCCAGTTCTGAAAACCTCATATACATATGTACTGTTTAATCACATTTCTGACAGTTGTTCTTAAATAAGTCTAGATTTAAACGCGTAGGTTGATGATTTCATATCTCTAGCAACCCCAAAATTTACATCCTATTGGTAGCACAACAATATCGAAATAACTAAATTCAGTTTCAAAGAATATCTAATTAAGTTCTAATCTAATATTCAGATAATCGTACAGCCGAAAGACAATTTGTAAAACCAGTACTGTTTAGAAAGAAATTTCAATCTGAACAGATCTACCTACCTACCTGCCTATCTATCTGCCTAGATACATTATATTGGTCATCACGCCATCACTTAGCGAAACCGTGTTTTCAGAGGACTGTGTCAGAATTATATTCAAATCTAGACAAACATGCATGTACTTGAAAGCCCACTGCAGTATGATTAAAATCAGATCTCAGAAGTCCTACATGGAGATCTGACAGGCACATACATCAGCTAATAATTTTCGTGACCTCCAAATTTTCGTCTGCAACTGTTAAGTAGTCTGTCAGATAATAGGTTGCATTACGTGCTAGGGATAACTGTCGTGATTAATGATATGCTCCGAATGACGCAAGTCATTCTGTTAAAAGGTGATTTCATTGCTGAACCACGAGGTGTCAGGTGTCAATCAGATTGCAACGTAGAACTGTTGGGATCTGATTTTAATGCGACCGAAACCCACGTATGCCGCGGTATAATAGGTTTTTATTGTGACGCGACATAAGATGGCTAAAATTTAAATGTTACGCCGGATCAATGGTAGTATCAAATTGTTTCTGTTCGAAATATAAACCAGAATATTTCCATTAAGCTCTCTATTTGGATTCAAGTGTTTAGTTTGACAGGTTTTGTCCAATTTTTTAAAAAATTCTTTTCTGTATCTCATCAATAAGGGATGCATGTTCATGACCTTTATCAGCATCTGAACTGACTAAACAAGGAATAACTTGATATTTTCACAGTTTTTTTTTTATCTGTGCAGGCGTTTCATGCCTTGTATGTATGTTTGGAACTAGGGATTAGTGCATCAGCACTGCTTCTTCTTCTCGTACTGGGAAGAATCAGTCTGTAGTGCATTTGTTAATGTAGCGTTCTATATTGTACTGACACCCTATTCACGGACGATTTACAACCAGAAGCCCCACCGTGTCTTTCAGATTTTTGACATAGGCCTCCATAATTTATGTGATCGTATCAGTCAAGGTCGCCAAGAGCAATGAATTATCGGAAAAGACAAGTTCTGCTTTAAGTTCTTTCGGTGTATAACACTGGAATGTCAGACAAGTTTGATCCTCGGTTTCGAATGATCTGTCTGAGCTTCTACTCCTGCCAGAGTCTTTCGTGCTTTGTTGGTTGAGTAACTGACAGAGTTAATGTTAGAGATTTGGTTCTTTTTTTGTCTGTAGCCAAATAACTGTGCACTACATGCTGAAGTCAGCAGATATTTAGTTACTATTTAACAATATACTCGTTTCGTGCACTACGCTGACGTGTATAACCAAGAGACGAGTCACTCAACATTTGCAGACCAATGAAGTAAACATTTAACAACCTGAAATCCTATGATATCACTTTCACACAGGACACCATATACCTCTCTCGACCTTAACACTGGTATAGATTTACAGCCAGATAAATCCTCCATCAAGATTTAATTACACTTTTTTAATGACTGAGCTAGGGAAATATGAAGTTAATAGATGAGGATTATTTATTAGTCAATAAATAGTGTACTTAGTGGATGCAGTTTTACTGGGTATATGTCTGAATAAATACATTTTCTTCACATATAATATAGATGACACTATACAATTATTATCATCATCGTCATCTTCATCTTCATCAATATTATTTTAATACACTTCTATTAAAGAATAAAATTATGGCTTTGTGTGTATAACTCCATTTATTCAGCACACGATAGGCTATTTAAAGCGGACTGTATATTTGGTAGGGAAAGAATGTGGAAAAAAGGGGAAGAATCACTGACCCATGGGATACTATTGACAAGTTTTCTCATATACAGAGCTGAGAATAAACCCTTTCAGACAGAGGTGAGATTCAGTAATCTGAGAAAAGGATTTTAAGCTATTGAAAGATAGTTTAGAAGGTTAAATATTTCTGAAAAAAATGTTAGCTGGTGGTAGTTGTTGTTGAATTGGCATATCAACACTTTGAAGATTATATCGTGTAGAGGCATGTGGCGAAAAGCAGAAATCAAATAATATGCACCTTTATGGTCACGACTCCACACATAAACTACTTGACTGCACCGGCACTTTCTAGGTAATATGTAAATTAAAAGCAAAATATTTTGCAATTTCCAAGTAAAATTACAAGTAAACAGTTCCACTATTCCAACTGACACTGTTTTTACCTTCGATTTAGAAGACTGTTTCGGCTTACTTTTATAGAAAGGGTGTCAACGTTAGTCATTTTCATCCAGGTTTTATGAGGTATTCAGTGAGATCTTCTCCATGCGAAGGTCTATCTTAGCATGGATTACAGTCCGGTGGGCGAACTTCTAGGTTCATGTATTTTCTCAAAATCGATCACTTTTATCTTGCCATTATGGAATTTTGGTTTGTATTTGATGTTTACTTGTCTCCGTAATTGAAGAACTGGATAACATGTAAATATACGAACCTCCAAAAGTAAAGATTTAACAACGTAGGTGCTGTAAAAATATTAGAATGAACATAGCAAGTCATGAAATAAACCAACCCCCCAAAACAAAGTGGTGTGGCCAAGTGTCTGGAACTACTTTGCTACTCTTAAATTACAGACGGGTCCTCAGAGCTTATAGGCGTAGTGATAATATCCAAAACTGAATCGACAGATTGCAGTCGCTTATTTAGCGACTGTAGCCCAGTGTCTAGTTAACTGTCCTAAAGTTTTAGCCTGAAAGCATGGGCACATTCAAAATATTAAGTGCAGTATCCTCTGCTTTACCCCTATGATTAATTGGACCCGATTTAACAATCGATAATTCGGATGATTTGTTCTTTCTTCTAAAATACAAATGGTATTGTCATTGCCTCGTTTTGAATTGATTGCCATAATCGTGTCCCCTACTGCAAAAATTATAAAAACGTTTCTTGTAATGGCTGTTACCGTAGATTTTATAGAAATGGAAGATCCAATTTCTTTAGGGCCGACCTTTACCAATCGCCACCATCTCATCTCTGTCCGCGTAGAAATGTCTGAAAGCTGCCAGTAACTTCCCGTGGGTCGATGTTTCTTTCCGTGGTTTCTCAGGTGTTTCTTTTACAGGTTTTACTGGTCGACATTTATAGCATATCTTGCGCTGAGAAATGGCGCTAAACCACCCACAAAAATAAATATAAACACCAAAAATAACGAAAACACACCCGATGACCAAAGGCGTCAATATCGCCACAAGCCACAATCTCAATAGGTTTCCTTTAAGTAACGATAAACTATTTTTGACGAATCAGCACCGGAGGAATTAAAAGTAAATAATTAATTGGCAATAAAAAACATCAATGGCCGTACCCAGGTTAGGTATAAATACACAAATGATTATAACATTCACAATAGGCCTTTCCTCTCAAAAAAGCCGAGAAAATGATAGATTAGTTGACATGTCAATCATTGTTGTTAATCGAATATATATTGCATAAATGTACAATTCTCATTACAAGATTCTATGTAACTAAGAGAGTATAGTATATAAATGGCATATGTTGCGTAATGTTGCAAATATATATTATACCATTGGAAAAGTATGTATTAGATCATAGTGCTTAAAAACTTTATAGTATAGACGGCGTAGTTAATTAACAAATGAGCGTTTTTCTATTAGTAGCAATCAGTTGTATTTATCTTTTCTAGACTCTCGTTTGGCATAGACCTTGCTCACGAGATTGAACGAGATTATTTCAACAACAGACTATTCATAAGTGAGCAAATATCTAAAGGATCAATTCATCCCGTTCATCTGCATTATCGTCGAATATGGTTTGCACCAAAATACTTTCAGGTTTCATTTTGTTGAAATGGATCGATGCACAAGTAGAAGGACATCAGATTCTTTATGTACCAACTACCTGGACGAACACCTAATTGACAGCCATTCGTTCAGTCCATTTTGGTATTAATTCTTCGGACGCATTTTGTATAGAAAGACAGATAAAGTACACAATATCAGAAAATAAACAACGTGGCCTAATTGATCGGAGTGTCAATTATATGTTTTTTTAAATTAAAATAAACATTGTGATTAGTCTTCTAGTGGCAGGGCCTTTCTCTTATATACCTCAAAGTCATCGATAGCACACACAACAATGTGGTACTATTAGCTGAAAGAACACCATAGATCAATCCTCGGGAGTCGGCCATAACAGTTGCTCTGGCAATTTTACAGGCAGATACGTTATCTGAGTCTAGACAGTAATGTAACATAAATGTACCTTTTAAAGTTGTGTTCATGAATGTACCTGTTTAAGTTGTGTTCATGAATGTACCTGTTTAAGTTGTGTTCATGAATGTACCTGTTTAAGTTGTGTTCATGAATGTACCTGTTTAAGTTGTGTTCATGAATGTACCTGTTTAAGTTGTGTTCATGAATGTACCTTTTTAAGTTGTGTTCATTAATGTACCTTTTCAAGTTGTGTACACAAATATACCTTTTTAAGTTGTGTTCATGAATGCACCCAATACCTGCTGATCATAGTGTATATTATTGTCCTTCACATATATAGTTTTTACACTTTAGAATAACACATTTCGCACAATTACACTGAAATAACTAAATCATTGATTCCTTTTTATTCACTACATTTTGAAATCATTGAAAAGTGACTATGTTTGTGAAATTAATTACAACAGACTACATTTTGAAATTAATGAAAACTGAATTCATGTTGAGTATTGGGGTGGTGGAGGGAGGGATAAATATTCAACTAGAAATACCGGAACGTCTTTCAACTCAAACCACTAAGGAAGATATAACATTAGTTATAACATTAGTTCCCTCATAACTTATATATGTTAACACTAGGCGACAACATTAGTCCTTTATAGAAAGTTGTTTTCCCTTTTAGTTACTTCGAAGAAGTTCTCTTTTCTGTACTTCTAGGTAGTTGAAGAAAATGAACACTAACCAAGAGAAAGAACAACACCTCAATAAAATCGATGCTGACAATCTAAACTTTAAAGAGATGAAACTTTATTTACAAAGACATAATACATTGATGACTGGGAACCAGCTCGAGTTGATATCCGTGCACGAAGTACTAGATGGTGTCGCTTTAAACTGTTTCATTGTTTTAATTTGTTTTCCAAATTCCAGTGAATACCATTGAAAGGAAAGCAAATAGTATACACAGCATTAATTGCTTTAATAATACTTTTTGCAACCGATGCCAGCAAAAAGATTGTCACTTACACACACAGTGAATGTATTCTGCTATATTGATTTTAATTGCAAGATACTGCCCGATAGACAACTTGGATAAAATAGACATTTTATGAAAACAGAAATAACTGCTAATTTTCTAGTTTTTTTTTCTTCAGTTGCATAGAAAACTCAAATCATATGCCACATAGCTGTAAAGCTAATTCAAAGGGCATAATTTATCTGACCAAAATTTTATATATTTTTCTGTTCCATTTGCAAATATATTAGGTAGATTATTTTTTTTCATGGTTACCTTCAATTGTTTGGAACAAATTCTTGTTTAGTCATTGTTGACATATATATATATGTTATGAGGGAAAATTTAAGCATAAATAAGAACATGAGAAATCTCTCGAAATTGTATTAAAACTAACTCTTCCTTGGACTCATTTTCATTAAACTATATTGGGAGTAATTTCGATTAAAATATATGTAGATTAACTTTATTTAATAGAGCTATAATCTATCTTGATAAAGATTGCTTCTTACAACTAGTGCAAGTTTCATTCTTGTATGTGTAAATTTACTTAATAAATAATCTTTACAAACAGGTAAAAAGTCTGAACAAGTACAAGTTTGCCGCATTATACATGTATAAACTCACTAAGCTTACACTCAATGGCTAAAATTCTTGACATATTCTCAAACTTACTATCCTGGCTTGGAAGTTAAATCCAAGGGCAGAAATAAAAACGTAAAACATAAGTAGTTCTATGGGGATAAAACATGTTCTCGCTAGTTAAAACAATCATGAAGTCAGAGCGTGTGCTTGCCCTCCCCACCTCAAAAAAGCTAAGACGTTACCATAAAAGGTTACGAGGTCTCGTGATCTAGTATAAATAAGCCCCCAAAAGATGCTAGCATTCAGTTTGGCTTCCCGCTTCAACTAGATGAGAACTCTTGTATTTTTTACAGGTAAGACTTTCTTGTTCTAAACTTTCTTAGAAAATAAGTACCTTTGAAAGTTAAAGTATCATAATTGTAACCTTCCTAGTTGCAATGTTCTTTTGAGTTCTTTTTTATTCTAAATATTATAATAAAATGGATTGTTCAATTGTTTTAGGAATTGATATTTATTGTATTTATGTTAATGGTTAAAAGATTAAATTGGTTACCGACTTCATGTTTAGATTTAATTTTGAAATTGAAATAATCCTTTAGGAATAAAGAATAATGTTTTGTAATCTATTCTAAATTAGTACTTTATCCCAAATTAAGTAAAATATATATTTTTTAAATTGACTGTTCCATTAATTGCAACTCTTTTATAATCTTGAAATTGATTCAGACCTATTATTTTTAACACTTTCTAAAATGCGAAAGCTACAACATATAAAGTTGGTAAACTTAAAAGAAAACCATTGTAGTGCATTCTATGTATATTTCAATGTAAAGGTTTCGTGAAGTGTATCTTTGGAATGTAGCATTATATACCTTCTGTATCAATTATATGAATTGTTCGGCTTCCCGCTTCAACTAGATGAGAACTCTTGTATTTATTTCAGATCCGTACCTCTCCGCTAGCAAGTTTCCCCAAAGGAATGTAGCTGTGTCTACATTATCATGTATTACACCTTTCTCTCCTTCTCTCTAATGATGAACTGAGCCTTCTCATAAAACATGCGTAATTTCTTCTCATAGCAGGAAATGAGAAGATTATGATAAAAAATCCATATCATAATATATACAATTTGGTATCGGATTTTTGCATCGTTGAATCAATAGTTTTCTCAAATAAACAATACGCTGTCTATCAAATACTGTTTAGTTGGCGTAAACACTATTTGGTTTACCCACCATAAAAATAGAGAATGATATCTCTGTAATTAAACCGTGTAATCCGATTACATCAAATGGCGCGTGCAGCACCATCCTTTACTGGTTCATGGAAAGGTAAAGGTAATATGTTAATGAGTTATTAATCACGGAGAAAACCTCGCATGTCCCCAAGAGCCAATATTTCGTTACAAACTCAAAGGGTTCCGTTAATTCTCTTCGATCTATTATTGACACAAGGTTCACAGTTCCTTTGATCTCTTTCCCTTCCAACACGGCTACCAATCTCGATATTTAATGGGTATCAGAAAGCCTATAATTCACTTGAAGCCTTTATGTTGATGTAGTTATTCTAAGATAAGAAGCTGAATCTATCTTTCATATCTTATACACGTATGAAGCTTTTGAAGTGACCTCTGAGCTTTAGTCAGAATTAAGCAAGCTTTTAAGACTTTGGTAGAAATGAGATACAAAGGAAAATATAGGTTAATACCAGGCCTCCACGAATTCTGAGATCAATAGCATGTTTTCACATTAGAAACTCACTCAGATTTTAGAATTTTTATTTCTCCATCATTAATATTGATTGGTATTTTTTAAAAAAAGAATATAACTATTTGTGTTTAGCAGTTTGAAGCAATATTAATGATGTGCACACACACGCGTATGTATATATATATATATATATATATATATATATATATATATATATATATATATATATATATATATATATATATATATATATATATATATATATATATGACTTACACACTTTTATGAATTGATACTGTCGCCATGGAACTCAGAAGGACACGGTATTCCAAGTATCGATGATTTTTGATAAATAAGATCAACTCACAAAGCCATTATTATACTTGGAACTAGTTAATACCTTGTAAAGGAAAAGATTAAATTTAAACATAATGTGTCTGTTTCATGGGCAAGAGTATCAATTCAGTGCACGGAGGAAGTCATGCACTTTCGGAGGAAATCAGTAACTTCAGGAGATTAATGTTGGTTAGGTGTGAATGATCCAATTATGTTGTTGGATAATATGGCATCTTTATTTAGAATTACATAGGATTTATTGGACCATCTGAATGCCATCCTAGCTTTCGCAAACGTCATTACATTTTCTTTTTGTCGTGCCCAAATTAGACATTGCAGTCATTTTTCCTAAGGCGACATTGTCGTCATCATAATTTTGTTCAGATTTTGGCTTATGTCTTTAATTAGCACATATTTCCAAAACCCTCGATCGATTCTCATCATGCTTGGAATAAATCAAGCAAGTTGGAGACGCACGCTTTTACAACTTGGGCCTTGTGATCAACCTCGCAGTCATGGAATCTTTTGCTTACAAGTATTTGATTAAAGTGTACTTTTCCTTTTATCATTTTTATACATACATTAAACACTTTGGTTGGTTTTCCTCGTTTTTGGGATTAAACAGTATGAAGCTGGTGAATTTGGTTTTAGTTTTTGATTTATATTTCCATAATTCCTGTATGGATGTTTATCCTACTTGGGCTTCCATAACTTCTGTTTGGATGTTTATCATACTTGGGCTTAATCAATATGAAGCTTTGGCAATTCATTTGGTCACATAACAATTTGCCACTTTCAGCCTAATACAATATTAACATTCAGGTTTTGGTTAAAATTATTCGGTATCAGAACATCTCCCTGTGGACATTCCCCCTTTCCCCGGACTCACCTCAACATCCCCCCGGCTATTTCCTCACTGGACTCCCCCATCAAACAGGACTTCTCCCCACAGTCATTCCCCTATTATGACTGTTGTCATCTGAAATAAATGAATTATCAAATGTAAAATATTTACTTTCCTGACTTTTCTCTCTCTCTCTCTCTCTCTCTCTCTCTCTCTCTCTCTCTCTCTCTCTCTCTCTCTGTCACACACACACACACACACACACACACACACAGCTTGACACCACATTTGAACTGTGAACATAAATTCACATCCATTTTTAAGCATAGTTAGTTATAACAAAAATGGGCATTGTCTATTTGTCTATCAATTGCTAGTGCTTTTATTGAATGTAGAACAGGAGTTTTCTTTGAAGTATGTTGAAGAGGCTTGAGTCTAACCTTTATTTATTGTGCATTTTGGTATATTTAAGATAAACAACTGATGGATTAGCCATCATTCAATTAATATTTCTATTGTTTGTACCTTGTTCTAGAATGAAAGATTTCGTAAGTGACAGTATTTTCAGAAAATGGTAATTGCGAATTAGGTCAAATAGAGGGATTTATAATCTTGTTTATCTAATATTTGTTCTCTCTTGTATTTAAAATGTGAGGTAAAATAAATTCTTATTTTAATGTTCAGTACTTTATTTGGATAGATATAATTTATTCAAGGTATTGTTCATTGGAATTACAATGTGCTCTTCTATATAACATTCTTGGCCTGGAACATTACCATGTAATTATGGCGAATTCAGATAAAGACATTTTGGATTATCTTATTGTGATTCAATTAAAGACTGTTGACACATCTTTACGTCACAAGCCACTTCATTCTTTCAGAATTGAATCTTTTTAGAACAGCACTGGAATTTAATTTGAACTTTATTTATTGGGACTGGTGACAAATCTTTTTAGACTTTTCTTGGTATTAATTTACATTACTATGACTTGGTTTTAAATTTTCGCTTTGTATTTAGGGAAATCAATTATTTGATGCAGGTTTCAAACCTTTTTGGTTATCTTCTATTGCTGTTTAACTCCACAGAACATGCACGATTCTTTCAATGCCATCATTGGAGTAATCACTACTTGTTTCATTATTTGTACTGTTTGGTCTGGTCAACGTCAGTAACTTCCTTTTGTCTTGCACAACATCATATAGGTGGCACTCACTAGTTATTATGTACTTTTGAGAGAGTGATGTATGTAAGGTGAAGTTGTTTGCATTTTAAACATTCACAGTGGAGAGAATGTTAGCATACCTAAATGCTACTTTCGTGTAATGTGGCTGATATTTTTTTGGATATTGTACTTTTGGAAATTTTAAATGATCTTAGCACACCACTAACTAAAATGACTGCTCTCTTGTGCTCCAAAAATCAACCTGAATTTGTCTAAAGTACAATATTCTTGGCAGCTATTAAAATAGGGAAAATGAATTTTGCCAAACTAGACAATACCATATTCTAAAAGTGCAATGAATGAATTACCAAATACATAAAATGTAAAAAGGTTATCGGCTCTTTTTTATAATTTAATTATAAAGTTTAAGAAGTGAAAATGATCAAGTAGAACTAGCACTGTTTTGAAAGGTGCACATCTGGAGTAAGGTCAAGCTGTATACTCTATAACCCATATTACACCCATCAATCATACACCAAAATAAAGGGAAGTAAAGGTTCTTTGAACAATACCTAAGATATGCAAAGTCTCTTTCAAACAACCCGTATAACTAGTGAGGAAACCCGGGAATTTCTTTTTCGTTAAAATTCTAACCCTATGCTAAATACGATACTGTAGAGCGCCAGCAAAATGAGTTTTTACGTTTTATTCGCAAGTTTCAGCAACTCCACATCATTTTTGTTTCTAGATAAATTGTGAAATCAACTCATTTATCTACTTGTTCCGGATGCGTGTTTGATCCTCTTTGACAAATTTATATGACACATTCATGCGAAATCTCTATTTAATCATTTATATAACGCTACACACACTTTGTTGTTCCGGTAATCTGATTTCATCATTGGGTATACTCGTGTATCGTTTCAATATATTGCACGCATCAATCTGTGAACTTTTCGCCATTTCTATAATATACCCAACGATAAGTCTCTAATATAATATATTCTTCCGCAATCTCTACGAAATGCATTATAGCCACGCTATCGTCAGATACAAAAAACAACCATTCCCCGTATAATTTATACTGCCATTTATGAAAAGCTGACAAAGAGAAAACGGTCATGATCAATAAATAATAGTGGTATGCAGTCTTAGCAGGTCTGTGTAGTAACTTTGTGCTTACACTGGGAAAGGTTCGCAGCGGGCGTTTATGAATTTGCTTTAATCATTTACGTTTTATTTAAGGGTAATGACCCATAACATCGATCCATATATGTAAGCCATGTCCAAACCGCCCATAATGATACTATTGGCTAGATATTAGCTTGAAGGCCACGGAATGCTGTGTTTTTTTTAATTTGCAAAGGTCTCACGAAGAGTCGATAAATTTTGCATCATCATATCATTTGCCAAACTTGAGCACATAACATATTTTTTTATACGAATAATGATAGAAAAAATAGGTAGCAACAGTGAAATTGACATCAGAAGAATCAAAACCATCATCAAATAAGAACTCCACAATTGTTAGAAGAATTCTAATAAAATTTGAAAAAGATAACTTGAAATTGAGCCAGAAACATTTTTCTTAAAAGATTCAATTTTTGTACCGTGTCGCAAATATAAACATTTTTCTTATGAGGGTTTTAAATTGCAGCGTGCATGTACACAAATAGTTTTTATATTTAAACTAAAACTTTTTGGTTTTAAAATCATTTAATTATTATTAGCAAGACCATAATTTGTTATTTTACCAATAAGGTCAGTTTGTGATGGATTGATTTTAAAAATCAGTTATGTCTTCTTTCAGGAAAATAGTGTCTTGTTCACAAGTAAAGTTTGTTGTTTTAAAAGGAGCTGAATAAATGGCAACTATACAATTTGTGAATGTTTCCTACAACACTTGCTTACTTAATTTCGTGATGCAGAGCAAGCACGAATTAAATTCGAAACAATGTTTTCAAACATCAGAATTTAAGACACGTTTGTGCTGTTGTGCGACTTGTATGGGTTTTGTTAGATCTTCTTGCTTTTATGTCAAGGGAGCTTATGACATGGTTTTACACTTTTGTGCGTCCAGACAAAAATAATATGCTGAACTTCTTAAAAACCACAAGACCAATTTGGACCCGGTCATTCTGACACAAAGGTCTGTCACACTTATACACATGATGTCAATCTGCCATCAGTTATGTCACAGTTAATAAATATAGTATTATTCTTTAAATACCACCGGAAAGAGTTTGGTCTAATTCAGCAGATATCAACATAGTGGAATGACCTTTAGTATACAAATAAAACCAATCAGACATACTTTGGCTGTTGTAGCAAGAAAATAGACAAGTCGTTGTTAATGAGCTTACAATCTCTTCTCCAAAATTCTAAAACGCAATTCGAACGAAGTTGCCAAAAAGCATTCGGACACGACAACCTCTCTATTGTGAATAAGTGGACACTTAGTAGACATTGGGATCTTCCATGGACGAAATTGCAAAAGGTCACTTAGACAAACGGGATTTAATATGGGTGACGTCATATGATTATAGGCACAGAAAGGACTACAGAAACTGAGGGGATTATAGAGACAAACGTGTTTATGGGGACAAACAAACATAGATTAACAAATAAACACTTACACGACACGAAGACATAAAATAATAGTGGAGATTCGAGTCAAAGAGTATATATTCTGGAGGCGAATGAGTGGCTCTGAAAAAAGCATTGTGGTTTGTTAACCAAAGAAAGTTAATACACGGAACATTACAAAGATCTTGTTCTCTTCCTTAAACATCGCCTCAATGCTGAGCCGTGCAACAAGACTCTCGTCTGACAGTCTTGCTTCTTCACACAAATTCTTCTTTACCAAATAGCCGTATCTGTAATCTTCGCGATAGTTCAAGATGATTTCACATACCCTTAGTAATCGGGGCTGAACAGCATTCAGCTATTAGGGTAGACAACTCAACGTTGTAAGAGTGTAAAGAAACTTAGCAGATATGAGTTATTGCCGATTGTGATACTGTTTGGCATACACAGTATGGAATTTTCCACACATATGACATAAGGAAAGTGTGGGTTATATCACACTCCCTAGGACTACAAGTAATTGAATATGTTTCCTCTACATTTTGAACAACGTGCATTAAACACGAAATGGAATCTTAAGACAACTTTGAACATCTGCCCAATTCATTTTCTCTTTTTCATATGCCCATGTATTCTTTTTACACAATGAAGCTATGATGGATAAACATAAGATAATTATACGTATTTTTCACATTCTCATCCCAGCGTTCTTACACGTAGTGTTGTGGGCATGAAATTTACATACTAATTACAAAAACTTTAACTTTATATTATTAAATTATTATTAAACTTTATACTTTATAAACTTTATGTACTTTATAAACTTTATTATTAAACTTTATAATATTACATATTACAATAACTTAAACTTTATATTTAAACCTTTTGAATACATTAAATGACAAAAGGGAAAGAAAGAACTTAATTAAATTTAATATAAAAGCAAAATAAATTAATTTTAATACGCTTCTGGAGCATCTGATAAAAAGTTAGCTTCCTTATACTGGTGTCAGGAGATTTGGGGCATTTTTCCCGTTCACCAGTGAACATTGTCAATCTAACCTGTTAAAACTGTAGACGTTATCAGTCACATCTCAGTAATAATTGTGTCAAATTATACATTCTAAGCTTCGAGCATATCATTTTCTGCTTTGTTGAGAAAGTTCATCGTCCCTTTTAAAACCATGGTACTATTAAAATACATAATAGTAATTCAGAATGAATAAACTGATACTTCTGATTTAATTTTATTTCAGCAAACTTAATTCGTGCAACAATAATATAGGTTGTGTCCTTAAGCTCAGTCTTTGAAGTTACTTAGATTTGACAAATGTACAGTCCCTTTAACTCCCCCAACCCCCATTTATCTTTTATAACAAGAATTACCAGAGAGGACAATTAAGTGAACAAATATTGCTTTATTTCAATTTTGAAAAATGTTCTAACTGCGAAACTCCAGAGTTAAACCATAAAAAGTATCTCGGGATTTCGTACATGGCAAGGAAAAGGTGTATACACCGACATTTGTCTGAATTAAGTTTATATGTTTAATGACCAAAATGTATGTTATGCTTGGAATGAAAATGCAAATAAAATTAGCATTACTATTGAAATTTCATGTACAGCTCTTTCCCAGACATCAACATATGCCACAACCATACATACATACATACATACATACATACATACATACATACATACATACATACATACATACATACATACATACATACATACATACATACATACATACATACATACATACATACATACATACATACATACATACATACATACATACATACATACATACATACAACAAATTGAAAAATTTTTATACATGCGTTACAGATATAATTAAGATTAGAAAGCTTGAGACAGAGATAGATAGAAGGATATGACAGACGGTTAAATTATTACAGAGCAGACAGCGAATCAGGCTTCCGAGAAGCAGAGAGAATATTTTAAAAGGTAATACTCTGTAATGATATTCCGAAATGTGTGCTGCATGCACGCCTAACATGAGATGAATAAACCTTCTGAAAGGGAAGTCGTAATAAGAAAGAAGTGACTGCATTTAATTTGTAAGATTTGCTTTACGATGATATACAAATATTTAGTGTGAAAAATTCTTCTGAATGTAGAAATATGTTTAATTCACTATACACGCATTCGTTGATTATCTTACAAAAGCAATAAATAGAAACCGAAAAGGCATATATACTTTTAGAAAGAGATCCGATGAAATGTATTTTTCTTTCCTTGTTCCAAGTATGGTCACCAAGAATAAAATCATAACTTATTTCGATTACCTAAGGCACAATAGGCGAACTTTAATAATTTTAATATATTTTTGATATTGATTCGACAAGACTGCTCAAAATGATGAACGATTATCTATCTATACGGCTGTTTCACATAAAATGACACTACTTTGATAGGTTCTAATTCTCCGTTCTCACCATAGCGGACTGTTCCATTTCCAAAAAGATTGAGACCTTGAAGAAAGGAATCCTTTTTTCAAACTTGAATGCAGTTGTTTGTCTCCAAAGCACAATTTTGAAAGCAAAAATAAATGCTCAGATATATATATATATATATATATATATATATATATATATATATATATATATATATATATATATATATATATATATATATATATATATATGTATATATATATATATATATATATATATATATATATATATATATATATATATATATATATATATATATATATATATATATATATATATATATATATATATATATATATATATATATATGAAGTTTAGTTTAAAAAAGAATTGATATATCAGCAAGATTAGAATCGGTTTTCAAAGGAAATGGATACAATAGAATCAGATTGTCCCTAGTTAGGGTCAATCTTGTTAAACAAATAATTTTGAACCAATTACAGCTTTTTATTGATGGCTTCAAAAGCGTGCATGAATGCAATAGATTTGAAAATTTTGTAACATGACATAAATAACTGTTTATTTCTTAACTGTAAAAATACCATAAAACTATTAGTCATATAATTCATACATATTTCTATCCCTAACACGCCATTTAGCCATTTGCAACGATATAACATACTTTACTGCTGTCCCGAGGTGGTAAATCAACCAGGTAAATCCACTTCCCAAAACCACATAGTATTATAAAACGTGAAGGGTATGTAAAGAGGACTTCCTTGTTGTAATTGCTAAATTAATATTGTCGTGATTACAGTTCCATCTATAAAAGCCACATTTGCATGGTTGTGGTGTTGTATTTATCGAATACAGTTCAACTTGTAACTGATTCTTTATATGTTCCCATTTATTTTACCTCATGCACCGTATATTTAAAAATATAGTGAAGTACTAAAATATTAGAAACTGGGACACATAATGATACCATCACTTCATCAAGCCCATACGTTCGTTTGTGCGACTTCCTTAAGTCCGCCTGTTGGTCTGTTCGTCACGGTTGAGCATCCTCCTTAACTTCATTAGAAATTGACACCAAATGCAGTAAATATATTAGAGTGTGATGCAAGATTTATCAATGCCGTATAGAAATCACCTCCTGGAGTTTCAGACAAGGGTCAAAATGTTAAATGCACTGCACAAGGGGTCAAGAGGTTAAATTGTCTTCTCGTGTGTCCTTACAAAAGCATACCGAACGAACAAAGACAACTAAAATCCCCATACTTCAAAATTTTATGTTACAGTTAAAATGCTAGAGTTTTATTAATCTTATATCAATTATTTTATGCTTTATTTATTTTGGATACAGAGGTAGAATCTTAGATTTGGTTTACACTTGGATTGTTTCCACCTCATTTATTGCCTCTTTTAATGTCATGTGATATGATTATGTTTCTTCGTCATCTATGGTGTAGCAAGAAGCTTGTATTTCTTATTCTTGCCTTTCAGTTGTGTAACATTTTCCAATCCAATTTGTTTTTGTTTTTTTATGTTTTTGTTATTTTGATTTTCCCGATGTGGTTCCGTTTATTTTAACGGGGAAGTTAATTCACTCACGTCCTCGACCTCGTTTTGACTTTTATGACTGTTCTTCTCTTTCTTATTGACCGAGTTTAGTTGGGGCTGTTGAACAGAGCGGACTTTTTTTCCTGAGCTCTCGGACTTTAAGGATAATATTGGATGATTCACTACATATAACGGACACTACACTTAGAAAAGGCTGAGGTAAGCAAAATCTACTTAAATTACAAATATAAATATTATTATCAACATAATTAAATTTATATTGTCGTTATTATCATAGACACAATGTAAATATATAATGAATCTAACTAAAATTGATTTCTATCTATTACCTTGAATAACTTACTACTATGACTAACAATATAAAATATACTCTCTCTTAATAATTATAAGGCAAATTGACTAAACCAGTTACAACAATTTCTTTATTTGAGGTTGAGTAAATATGTGCTCAACTACATTTATCTTGGGCAATATTATACAATTACACCAATATCCACAATCATTATCTTAACACTACTCAATAATATAAACTCTCCACAAAAAAGATCCCTAAAACTTTAATAAAAAACAAATTTAAACATTAATTTTCGCCCGCCAGACAAAATTCTCCCTTCCTTGTGCCGGGTAAAATATTGAACCAGCTTACAAATTAGGTAATACAATATAAATAAGCCTTCAATCTAAGATTGCATTTGATTGGCCGAAATTTAGGCGCGCTTTCCCCATACAGAAAATTCAATATCGGGCCAGAGTAGGATTAGAAATTAAATCTACAAGAGCCAATCAAATATGGCATTCTAATGACGTAAGCAGGAAATTCAGCATTAGCCCAACGCTCCCCACTTTGTCACAAATTCAATAATTCTGAGAATTATGCTCACTTATTAAAACTTATTATAAAATATAAAGCTAAGACATTAATTTAGATCTATTGTAATGAGAACCCTAGCAATTATTACTCCTTACCTTTAGTCAAATTAGCCTTAGTTATAAGCATAAATAATTTAATAATAACAATAATCATAACTATTTATAACGTACATTAACTGTATGTGTATTTTAATTTTCTTTATAATAACTATATATACTCTAATTAGTACTGATAACCATCTATAAAACTCGAACTCGACTCCAGATCAGGTTGAAATCAACAAAGACCACAAAGGTGTTTTCTATCACGTCCGCACATCTATACAGCAAGTTTAAAAAAAGACAAAAGGATAAAAGGAATATACAGCCAAGTGCCCTATGGGGGGGGGGACCGCAGTCCATGCCCGGGACTTTAGTCATCCCCCCGAGGGACCGCAGTCCATGCCCGGGACTGTAAGCCAAGTACCCTCTTAAAGGGACTGCAGTCTATTCCCGGGACTGCAAGCAGTCGTATAAGCATTAGGGTTGTAAGCGACTTAAAACCCGCTACCTTACCTTACCTTGCTTATTGACATTTGTATTTATAACTCCTTTCTTTCTTTTCTGTTTGTTCTTCGTTTGGTGTTATCGGAGAGCAATGAGAGGCCCCACCCCTTCCCCGTCAATGCATTATTCTATATTATTATTATTATTATTATTATTATTATTATTATTATTATTATTATTATTATTATTATTATTATTATTATTATTATTATTGTTGTTGTTGTTGTTGTTGTTGTTGTTGTTGTTACTGATTTGATAGACGTTTATCATTTTTTACATCATTTGCAAGAAAATAAAGAAACCACGTTGAAACTGGCACTTAAAAGATAAAACATTGAGTCGAAGTATTAAAACATGGTTACAAGAGTGTGCTGTGATTTACTTATTTTGTTTACTAAACAGAAGTACCTGTCAGTATCGTATGCGATCGGAGCTTACATGTTTAAAGTCCATGTTCCATTTTTTTCCACATTTGCATACCTGGTATAATCTGTTGGAGTCAGATTGATTACGTAGTAACCAATATATTTTAATGCATCTTTATTTACTTATTTTTATCTTTATGATTTATGTGACTGAAAAAAGTGAAAACAGAACCATACGAAATATCCCATGCATTGTAAAAAAGGCAGCTTTGTTAGATATAAAATTAAGCCACAAAAATTATCGAAGAATTTTTTAAATATGGTTATTTTATATGCAAATGTAACTGATACTTTTCCCAAGTCTTTGTGATAAGCATTTAGCTTAATTTGTTTCCGTCTCTTATAGTAATTAGGTGGCCAGTTTTTTCTTCTGCATATGTTCAAGATTGTTTTATCAGTTTATATATAGTGAGATGAATGGATGGATGGATGGATGGAATACCCACCCCCTTTCCGTTAACAGAAGTATGCTATGTTGTGAGTATAAAGAGCAAGTTGTCACACCCGTATGATATATTTTAGGCAATCATTTTTCAAAGCAGTACAGTACATTATTTATTTTGGTATCGTTCTGTCTTAACACGAGATAGGTTTCACGTGTGGTACCTGAAAGTAAAGAATGCACATAAAGCTAAACAAACAAACCCAGAAAAAAGAAATATAGCACTCAGCAATGTGGACTTGTCAGTAATAGAACAACGGTCAGACATCTGGAGTCGTACTGTCATAAAACTTGACTATAGATCGCTCCGCCCAGCATTAAGAATAATATCCGAGTTCGTTTCTCACTGAATTTTTACGTCAGCGTCTCGAAATGTAGCTAACATTACCGAATTTGCTTCGTGCACGAATAATTTAAACCTAATTCATTGTGCCATATAAAGTAAAACCATTCTTTCAATACAAGTTGAATAACTTAATAACTTGTCTGTGTGCATAACACACACACACACACATACATACACATACATATATATATATATATATATATATATATATATATATATATATATATATATATATATATATATATATATATATATATATATATATATATATATATATACAAACACACACATAAACAATGTTTCGAATATTAAAGGAGGTTTATAAGCATTCGCTCAGTTACTTTTGTACACTGATGGATACAAAAAATGTTTGCTTGCTGCTTACATTGCAGGAGCATTGCATTATTCAGAACGGAGGCACGGTTGCAAAAATAAAATTTTTCACTCTGAACGAAGGCACGGTTGCAAGGATAAAATTGTGTATCTGAACGGAGGCACGGTTGCAAGGGTAAAATTGTACACTCAGAAAGTTGCAAGGATACGGTGGTACTCTAATAACTCAGTGAGCTTTAATAAATATTTGTCATTCTTGCAGTCTTCATTTTTAAAGGAAGTAACCGTTGATAGTGTTACATTCTATGTTGTCACTACTATGTATTTTCGTGATGAGGAAAATCTCGAATTCATTAGTATTATTTAAATATAGTCTCTCCTTTCTGTTACATAAATGAGATTTACAAAGTATTATATATCATTTACAGAATTAGAAAAAAATTGACACTTTTACAAGGAAAAAATAATGGTCGAGCTTTCATTTGTTGTCGTCTCATATATCGCATCATTCATCCGATATAAAAAAAGTCCGCTAGAATGCATTTTATTGTGAATATTCCTCAGCTCGATCGCTACCGATCTATGTACATGATATAATTTTAACAAATAATTGTCTTTACAGATTCTGTGTTACGGTAAGGTACCGTTACATTAGTACAAATGAACTTAGCTCGAAGTTCATTGCACTGAGCTTGGGCCAGTTAATTAGGAATTACTGCGTGCTTTCTTAGAGAAATGAGGCCGTATATACCAGCATACATTACTACAGGTCTTATTTACATTTGGCTAATGAATTCTGTTCAATAAAATAAATGCTTAATTACTCATGGCATAATATCCACTAAATCAAGCTGCAATAACCAATAACCTGCATGATCATTTAAGCATAGCGACATCATATATAAATAAATACTTGTCATTAGCTCACGATAACAATATCATAGCACTTAGAGAATCAATTTATTTAATCATAAAATTATGACATATTTGTATATCAGGGTTATTTCCTAAATCCCTATGAAATACTGCATATTTCCATTTTTTTAGGTACATCATAAATCCCGAGGAAATACTGCATATTGAATATTTAATTACATGCAAACCGTCAATTTTCTCTATGAACTAATAACTGTTTAATCAAAGAATTAAATTGTATAACACTAACATATCAATATAATCATAGGAAATTAATGCACGATACACGCGTGAATCATAAGCATATGAACACATAGAAACTAAAATCGCGTACCTAAATGTCGTTTCTTTCCATTTGCAGTTATCCGCAACCACTCATTTCTGTATTTGTTAAAGCGATTTTACTTCCATCAGTGGAATCTGCAAGTTCCTGTTCCAAATTCCGTGATCAATACCACATCAATGTCGAGTAAAGAGAATCCGTATTCAACGCTTTAAGACTTGTGGTGCATTTATAACCAAATCCAGAAATGAGTTGGAATTTCTTACTGACGATGACTAGTATGTGTTTATTGAGAGCTTTCGTCTTGTCACGATTGCTATGGCAAGTCCAAGCTTTCCTCGCGCAAATGACCAAAACTTATATGGGTATGACACCGCTGTCCCAAACAGTTATATTATGTATCTAGATAGAATTAACCGGTATGACTGGGAAATGCTGCAGCCATGCCGATATTTGGGATTCAGTGGATTGATCCTTCTCAGAGCATCAACAGTGGTCACAGACACTTCTTTGAGGCTGACCTAGAATACGTTAAACATTTGTAAGATGTACACAACAATTATCCGTTAGCACCAGATGCATTGTGGGTGTCTGGTACGTGATACTCTCTTTCGTCAATTGCTTGGTCACGATGATTTTGACATGTCCAACACAAAATAGCACACGGTGGGTGTTTGGACAACAATGCAGCAATGCAGCAAATTTTAAGTAATTCGTTACCAATGTCCTCTTGAAACAGTGATGAACGTCAATAAATGTGTTCGTATGCAGCTGCAACACTTGGACAAATCTGTCGACGTCTATGTTACGCTTCCTTGTGTTAACTGGCAGCATCAACAATGGTAGCCGCATACTAATAGGTGCGCAATCGACCATGTCGATGAAAGACACGATCATGTGGAAGAAACAAATCAGCCTGACAGACCTCGTATATTATTTTACATCAAACCATCGAATAAATTCTTTATTTCGTACTGACGGGATTTCTTTTCAGTAATGAGATATTTTCTTTTAGCCAATGTTGTGTATTTAAGACGAAGAAGCATTAAATGAGAATTATTTTATTTACCCTAGTTCGTCTTTGGTCTGGCAACAGTGTAAGCATGAAGTTAAAATGATTGGTCAATATCAGAGGCATACTTTCCTCGCGTGATCACCATGTGTAAACAACGCTATTTAATTATTGGTTCTTAAGTGGGGACCAATTGGCGTACGTGCTACAATGTTTGTAGTAAGAGACCATATGACCAATCTCGCGAGACTGTAAATGACGTTTTCGGGGTTAAATAAGCATTTTTAATATTCTTCAGACAGTCATTCTAACATCTTGAAGGAACAAGGTATATTTTTTATTTGTTACCAGATTATTTGTTCTTCATCTGACTTTTGGATTTAATAATTTGTTCTCATACAAACTCAACTAGTTGACTATTTTATTAAAAATACTGAAAAATATTCATGGAAATTTATTCTGGAGTTATTCGGAAATAAAGACTGTGATTCAAATGAGGAAATGTTTATATTCGTACATTGGACCACATCTGACATAATCGTCTTCAATATTTGAATGTCGTAGGGACTCGAACCTGGAATCGAATTAAACTATTTGGTGATAGGACTTGTATTTTCATTCTAAGGATCAAATTTTGGATTATATTCACAAACTGCATGTCCAATTTACCAATTTTTACATAGTTGTCTAGGGAAATAAATTGTTTTTTTAAAATATACAAAGTTTGTTGGCTTTTACACTTTTCTTTGATACTGAGTACGAGCCCTTGTCACGTAATAATACACATAGTTGATAATTTGATGCTGGCCTGCCCATTGATTGCATTATAGTCCATAGTCATTCTAGGCACGAGAGCCTGAATTACATTTTAGTGTAACTATGTTGTAATACCCGTCAGAAATGGTGCAATTTTCCCCCGTTGGGTTTGGCTGGTGAATTGTTCGTCATAAATTTATAATCAAATTTTGCCCAAATGCTGAACCATCCTGATTTGTTGGTTATCTCCTGGAGTAAGTGCATAATTACAGCTCTAGAACCACCGGCCGAACGGAAGCATGGTTATTTCAACATACACTGTCAGAACGTCACGTTCCAGGGTTGTGCGAACACTTTTGAACACTTGTGTGAAGGCTATGTTAGTGCCACATGTACTTTGCTATAATAGTGACACTAACTATATTGCTGATGGTATCTTTACTTACTGCGAAAGAGAGAATGGATGCGGTAACTGTAACGTAAGCTCGAGGCATTTCTCAATCAATTGTCTTCGTTTCGGAGCAGGTTTATTGAAATAGTTGTTTGTGACAGTATACAAATATGATTGATGATATGTTTTAGTGAATGTGTTTATCACTTCTACACTTTTATCCCATTTAGTTTATGTATGGCAGATGTACACGTGTGAAATATAACTAGTGTCTTCCATGTGTTACTATTTCTTACTGTAATCACTATTTTGCATCAAATACCGCACTGTGTGCTGGCCAATAGATGTGAGTGTTGGTCAGTAGATTGTAGGCGATTACTTCCCGTTCGGCTTAATAATGTTAAATAATTGATGTTTCCATGGAATAATTTTTCATTGACCATGGAAAATCACAGTATGTTAATTATATGGACAAATAGTAAATGCCAGTTGTGCACATAGGGCCATAATGTAAATTCCCATGCCCATAAGGCTATTGCTTCAGTCTATAATGCTATCCCATACTTCTTTTTTTTCTCTTCAATAGACACCCATTGTACAACTTTTTGAAAGACGAGATATAGAGTTATTTATTTTTAAGAGAAAATTTCTAAAATACTCATGTTTTGTGGAAAAATATATAAACAAGTCTTGACCTGTCTATTCTAAAACTGTTACTATATAACATCAAGATTATGAAACTACATTCTCTGTGAAGCACAGAGTCGATAAGAAGTCATTTTTACACGTTGTATGGTTGACTTCATGAATTCAATGACTCAATATTACATAAATCCAAAATTCCCATCCTTGATTTATGATGTCTTTCCTTTTGAACTAGGTATAAAGTTTGCCATGGCTTTTTAATAATCGTAGTCTATCTCCTGACACATATTTATGTTAGAAAGGGTTTATCAATGAACATTTGGAGGATTCTTTATGCTTATCTGCATAAAGGAAAAACCTTTAATTTATAGACATTGTCTCCATATCTATCTATCTATCTATCTATCTATCTATCTATCTATCTATCTATCTATCTATCTATCTATCTATCTATCTATCTATCTATCTATCTATCTATCTATATTGAGTTAGCTACATACTGACTACATTAGATATCAGTTTTGTACTCAAGTCAAACGGGATGGTTTGCTAGGCTTCATTGGGGTATGGATTAATAAATTATTTCGTTTTCACTTTTTCCTTCAATATAATACACTTTCTTAAGGTACACAAGGTTTTCAAATTTGCAGAATATAATTCAATAGAAAATTGCAAATTATATGCTAATAAAGTATGTGTACAAATTTTTCATTCTTAATATCTGTATTTTAAACATTGCAATATGATACAATATAGTTAATGGTGTTTTTTTAAAGTTTTCCTACGTAACGCAATCCAGAGCGATTATTTAACATATTTACATTTTCATAGACGAAATAAGATCTCACAGATGGTTTTTTGAAACGGATGGCTTATTCTTGACACAAAAGCATGAAGGATCTATACTCACTTGAAACGATTTAGAAGATAATTCAGGCCAATTATGTCACTGTCATATAACGCTATCTCTCTATCTTGATCATTTCGTGTGCCATAAACTATTGTTTTCTTAGAAGGAAAATACCTGATGTTTACTGTATTACCTTTTCACTTCTATTGGCCAATTCTTGGAACGTTATGTGAGCTCTTTCTGTAGATAAGGTATAATAGGAACAACATTTTAAATATGCATACAACATCCGTCTTTCCAATGCTCTAAATCTTGTCCTCACCTCTTGGGAGCCATATTGAAAATGTGATCCTGTCTGTCTTTGTGCGATTTTATCTGGAAGGCTGACTTAATTTCGGCAACTTTATTTTAATGTTAAGCAATATTAAAGTTTTTAACTTGTTAGTAATAGTTAGCTCAAGACCGCTAGATGAATTTGAAGTAGTTAATCTGCTTTAAATAAAATAGCACGATTTTTTAAATTTAATTCACTGTAACCCAATTCAGTCACTATATATTGTGTACACCTAGCAGAAGCTACCTGTATATGAAGGTTGGAAAACACATACCTAAGTACTGAAACACGTCTATATTAGCGTGCTATTTAAATAGTACTACTGAAACAAAGCAAGCTCAGAATATATTATGATTGTGGTATTAAGCAATCAACAACAAAAATGGAACATTGAAATACCTTTGTTTGAATTATTTATTTAAAAGTAGCTTGTCTAAAGAAGATCAAAATCGTATATTCACCTTCTGTGACGCGCATGTCTCATCATTTACTTAGCTGTTAGGTGAAAGTGGTTTTAACCTATATGCAAACATATAATCGTTACGTTTTTGTTGGATTGACATCATACTGAGAATAACATGATGAGTGTAAAATGCATTTAGCAAAGTTTTATGGAATATAATTATATCCAAATGTTTCTCGCAAATGTTGCGGTTAAATTACAATTTTAAAGGTTATAACAACCGTTTTCTTCCTTGACAGTCATATCAAAGTTTCAACAATTGATACGAGTTTGCTGCATAATTCATAAGAATGCTGTCAGTATTCTGCTGAATCGGTACAATGAGAAAATCATTTTATATCTTCTACTGATCTGTTCTACCTAGCAGTGCTGTACTTTTTTATTTCTATGTTCGGTTCAATGATGAATACGTCTATGATTGCTTTTGTTTCATTGTTACCTACTTCACGATACCACTCGGTGAGTGCAGTGTTGAGTACCTCTGTGACGACGCTAATTTCATTCTTAACTCCATAATGATTAAACTATGTCATTTTAGTGTTGGAATTTACCTCTACACATGAGTAGGCTATAAACATATATTGTAATTCAACAGGTTTAAAATAACATATTTTATATGGTCACAAAATAACATATATTCAGTAGCATACACATGCATGTGTCTAAATGTAATAATTTACTGATATCGATATGTAGCGTGAAGAGAGATAGCATATCTTTTTTGTCTGTTTAGTTCCATAAAAAATTTAACATTTGTTGCACTGAAATAAAATTATTTGAATGCGTTTTATTCTCTACTGTTAACTTTCTGGTTTAAGATATAATGAAAATGTAATATAAGTATTAAGCAGCAAAAAAGAAAATGTTTTATTTCTTTTTAAAAAATCATTTACAAAATGGTAAATATGTAATGTGTTGAAAACTAATTTATGTAAAGCTTTCATTATTTATTTAATTTAAATTTCATGGATGCTTTGCTTTTCACTTTTCCAATTATTTATAAATTTACTAAAGATCTTGAAAGTTGCACTTTCATAAAGAAGATATAATGGTTGGGGGATTTGTAACCATAACATAGAGCTAAAGCATATGTGTATAAAATACATTTGCCTCTTTAATATTATTTTTCTTTTTGAATGGGCATAATGTGGTATTTTGAGTAAATGAATGTTCTAACTATTTGATGATATCCTTTACATCTTGTCATCATTTTTATTTGTATTTTGGATTAAATGCGCATGTGCTGAATGTTCTTAATTTGTATTCAATGTAAAATTTAAATTATGTTAAGATGCCATATCTTGCACTTCTCATTTCTTCTCAGATTTCATAATAAATGAAAACAGAAATTCCAGTATAAGGTACATTCATTTATATGACACAAATTAAGAATAAAATTTAATATACTGATGTGTATATGTATATAAACTTTATCTAGTAAGTGTATTTTTGAAAGAAAAATAAAATTTTTAAATAAGAAATCATTAGAGCAATTATGTTTTACTTTATTGAATGTTTTAAAACCTATAGCAAAAGTCATTCATGTCATGTAGGCATTTAACACCAATTTTTGAAAGGAATGAATTTGATTGTATACCTTTAAATGCAAAATATTGTCTTAATTAGGATCCTAATACATCCATATTCCTTCTGAGGGTCATTATATAACCTTAACCCCACCCCACCCCGAGAAATACATATGGCAAAATCAATGTTAAATTATGTGGACAGATTGGATAAGGTCAGATTAAATGTGTGATTCACAGCAAACCGGACTGAACGTCACACGTGATATTGTAATGAAAGAAATCAGGTACTGAAACAAATTCATACTACCCTGTTATTTGTTATCATAGGCCCCAAGTCCTCTTTTCTTGACTCAGTTTAGTACCTGGCTACTAAATGTTGATAGTGATCAGTAATTTTCGTCAGGAAGTTTGTGGTTGACATTAATGGCGCAGTGTATTCAAATGTTAGTACTGAATTAAACTATTTTAATATTTAATTTTGTAACAATAATTAATATTAAATTTGAATAAATGCTTGACTTAGCTACATTGACATTAACTTTATATATATATATATATATATATATATATATATATATATATATATATATATATATATATATATATATATATATATATATATATATATATATATATATGCATTCCACAGGAGGGATCACTGACAGGAAAGATATAATCTACCTATTTTTAATATAATTTATGTACAATGCGTTAGTATTTCGTATACATATACACTTGAATACTTCTTTTATAAACATTCACTCTCTATAAAGTTGTAAATTAGTATATATTGAATAATATTTTGGTTTTATTTATAAGGTTCCCAGAAGGTAAATCCTATGAAAAATTGCACCTCTATGAAAATAATGACGTCTAGATATAGAGTTGAAAAAAGATCCAAAAATATCTAAAGGTGCTGTCATTAGAAATGTATTTCCATTTTCTTGAACTGTACTGCCCCTGAAATGGAAAAGACTTGTTTAATATTAATAATACCATGTCCATTGTTATTGCACATATTGTTAGGAGAGGAAAATACCCGACCATACATTGGAAATTCTGTCCTCTCACGAGGGCGAACCTGAATCTTCCAGAACACTGGATCATCACCGTAAGAGTTTCAATTATATCTCTAGCATAGTTGAAAGACCCTCTTCGCATATTTTGCAGTCGCTTTGTAGTGTTCATCTTCATTTCAAAAAAGAATATTCGCTTCTGCTTTTTGGTTAACAAGTGAATTATTAATTGTCATTTATGTTGTATTCTTCATGAACGTTAGGATTATACCCTGATCATTTTTTTATCACTGCTTAAACTGGTTTTCTTTAAAGATTTTTAGACAGCATGTGGTGTACAGCGTGACCATTGATTTTACCCATCGATTGGTGTTACTTGTTCTAATGAGTTGTTTATATGTATTCAGGTAAAATTCCTTCATAGCTAAGGGTAGGCAATTTATTTCAATTTCGCTATCCATTTTTGCAGTCTATGGACTCTCCTGCCCAACGTTTTATTCAATTTACCTATATAATAAATTGTGTCATTTTTATGTTATAAGCGGGTCACATGCCACAATCTTCACTTCATCTATTGTGCTTGGTTATCATTTTATTCAACTTTATAAATTCAGCTAGCATTTCTTAAATTTTTCCTTATAATTAGCATCATACTCTGCCAGTTGCTTGGTCTCTTTTCGTAGCCCTTGCTGTTTTTGTACCTGATTATCTTATTGTTTTTTCTTTCCTATAACTCAGTATTGCTTTTATTTGTAACATTTCATCAGTGTGAAACACCCAGGCAAGATGTCTTTTCACTGAATAATGTTATTAGCGTAGACTTAGTCTATGTTTTACCTACACAGACGATTTTTAGTATATCAAATCTTCTATAGCGTCTTTATTTCAGGAATAATTACTAAGCATGGTGTGGATTGGTGTGGCTATATATACATATCTAGAGAAAAGGAGGAGAAAATATGGGAAACACCAACTCACTTGTTTCTCACAGTAGGAAGACAATTGGCTGTCCATTGTGTAGTTTTCATTAAAAAAGACATGTGGTCTTGCGTATATTAAACAAACCTACTAAATGAAGGAGAACATTGTCTTTGTCAGAATTTTAAAAAAAAACAATGTCCAGGTACTTTTTTCAGAGTTCCTCAGGTATCAGAGGTGAATACCTAAGTCTCTCCAGTAACCGACTCAGACATTTTGCTAGGGTAAATTTTTTTTGCCCAATAAGAGTACTTCCAAACCTTAATTTGGCACATATTTTAGAAATCAAACGTCTGATAAGACTGATCAAAATCTTTATATTTTCTTGCTACACTCATTGTACAAATAAATGACACAATATTTGTGATTACTACAAGCTGCTACATGAGCAACAGATTTAGATACAGATATTACAGTTGTTTTAATTTCAAAGAGGTCAAGATCTAGATTTTGTACTTACAGCAGTACTTTTATTGATGTCAAACAAATCTCAATCTAATTTTACAATGGAGAATTACGAACCTTTCAAGTCAAATGGTTCTGTATCACTTACTGGTGTTTCTGCCAAGGTTATCGATGTTGATAAAGTAATGGATATATGAGATTATCATTCTGTTAAGTTCAGGTACTTAACTTTTATCTCAAAAGTCTTCTTTGAGCGAAAGTGTTCTTATTCAGGAAGTTAAGTGCGGTTTTGTTAAAGTGTCTCTAAATTGTGTAAATTTGTTATCAGACTTATGCTCAGGACCCTTCACTATTTTAGCAATAACGTTTTCACCTAATGAAGTATTAATTTATTAATGGGCAATGACTAAGATGCAGAAAAGGTCATGGTTAATCCTCTTGAAACTGACAATCCTTGTTTGGATACATGTCCAATTGCACATGAAATCGCCGATATTGTTCATGAATGATTAATCACGAGGAACTGGTAAGTTTGCAACAATGTTATGGTAAAAGTTTCAGGCGTGATAAACAGGAAGACACTCTTTCAGATAAACGTAAACTTGCAGTCATCTATAACCAAACAATACAGGGTGAATGTATTTACATTTTATATGATGTATCAAACAGACCATAAAGATCAGGCCCTTAAATTATTCAAACACTGCGTCTAAAATTTTATACTAATATGTATTTTATTTTCAAACTTTTCTGTGGTAGTTCACTATTTAAAAGCTTCAAGAAAAGTAAGTTCTGGCGCACAGAATCGAAAAATATCTTAATGGTTAATTTAATCCATGTTGTGCAGGATGCTATTGGTGTTGTGGGTGGTTACTGTACACTACGTTTTCTTCCTGATACCTTAGAATAGATATAAAGATAATCTTATTACAAGTCGTGGCAACGAAGAATGCGATTGCATTGGAAGGCGTTACTCGGAGTAAACAAGTTACTATTATAGTTTAAACTTGAAATTAGGTACAATGCGTACAATGGCTAGGAAATATGTAGCTGTTCATGCTTGATTTGATACAGAATCATCAACGTAAACTTTTTCTGAGAGTATTTTCAATATTTTCTTCGGAAAGAATACATGTAGAGGCATACGAATCAACATTTTATTTAAGAAAGAATATTTGTCTATTCAATCGGATACCAAAAAATGTTCAATGCATCTAATCCCGCCAGAGGCGTCATATTTGTCTAATTATTAAACTTTAAACGTTCAGAAATAAAACTTTAATTCCATCATTTGACATATGAATTAGCCTCCATCTGGAACTAGCAAGCGTGATCCTTACTTTATCCACAAAATTTTATATAGGTAAATCGTTTCCCTTCTCAGAGTAAATTAAAGGTAAACATTTGTTTCATGTTGCGGTCGCACGTCCAAATATACAGATGGTTCTAAAATTGAAAACTATTTTCCAGTTCATTTTACAAACCTCCACAAACCATTTTACAGAGAATGCAGCACTGCTCGAATCTTTCAACAGCATCCAGACCTCTCAAACATTAGAATTTCATAGTATTTTTCATTTCCATTTCCATAATGAAAATCATACAAACACTTTATTGTTTTAAGAAGCAGTTAATATTCCAATCTTACCTTTGCATAATTTACTCTTTGTTATGTACATTTAGTTAGAATTGTTTGTTATGCTTTTTATCCATTATATGTTATAGATAATTCTATTTTAAACTCGACATTGGTCAAAATCAATTTAAGTTTCTACCTGACATGAACAAATCAGTTTTGGAATTTTGTAAACAACGTGTTTTTTTTTAAATCTGAGTCAAGAACATTGGAATTTCCTGATCAAATGTTGGCTCTGCATTTTTATTATAGTTTTAATAATATACCAACTAATTATAGCTAATATTTTATCTTGTAAACATTTGGAACTGTCCAGAAAGAAATTGTCCATTAAATAATAGGTTTTTTTTGCTTTAGAGAATGCTAATATTGACCCGAGGTCTAATAGTGGACTATATAATCTTGTTTATCTAGAAATTATTCGCTATTGCTGTAAGATTAAGCAGAATCAGTTGTCTTATTTTTTGCACAGAATTTCATTAGCTGGAATATATTTTCAATTTGTTTGATTCAATTCATTCTCTGCAAATACAAAGTGCTCAGAAATAGCATTTTTGGAAATACAAACTTAGATCTATAGTGGAATTTAAATAAAGATATATTTGTGGACTGTATTATTATAATTCTACAAGCGGCTGTCGGTACATCACTACAACACAGGTCATCACATATGCATCAAAGCTTATAGGTTTCGATTTTTTTTCGAATACCACTTACGTATATTGAAACTTATGATATAACTTATAGGGTTCTTCTGGTTTTAATTCTTAATAAAGTCAGTTTGTTTTATTTTTTACTTTTATCTTAGAGAAATAAATTCTTTATTGAATGTTGCAAAACTTGTTGGCTTTGACTCTTTACATAACTTAGTTTACGACCAAAGACGCTTAATATCATATAGGCTGAAACAAATAGTATTCTATGTAATTGTGTACTGTTGGCGGCCTTGTTACATCGACCGTAATGAAAGAGCCAAAGCAGACCCTGCAGTCATAAGGTTTTGAGTGGGCGATGATTTAATGGACTTCAAAGATTATACCTATATTGGTTGATTTTGACACTTGTTAAAATGTATGGAATTAAACTATACGAATATGTGGCGGAGAGTGACAGTTCTGCTACCAAATATAGCTATATTGTGCCACTCATGTATAGGATATACATCCCTGTTTCATACACGCATCCTTCAGAAAGGTTAACCAATAATACCCTGCCAGTATCCAATGACAGTGGAACACCTACTTGCTATGTGTCTCACCTCTCACACTTTGAAACAGAAGTTTCCAGATTATATATCAGCTAACAAGCTTTATGTTGTTCAACATCAAAATGAAATATTAGACTTGTTAGGGAATTATTTGTATACACTAAACTGCTAAATATTTCAAATTTTTTATCTTAATTGTTTGTTTTGATGATGTTCATTTAGCTTCGTTTCAGTGTTAGCTCTGCAATGATACCAATTGGTCAGTGCAGTATTGAGTACCTCTTTGACGAAGTTTATTTCAGTTTTTACTTCACAATGGTACCACACTGTCATTACAGTGTTGAGTACCTCTTTGATGGATATAGAGACAGGCAGACATACAAACAAACAGAGACGGAGATCGATGGTTAAATAGATAAATGTCTCTTAACCACTTTAAATATAGGAAGGGAAAAAGTACAATTGTTAGGAATGAGTTTGTCAGATCGTCGGTAATCAGTATCGCGTTGGCTGCGATATACAACGTTTCTTTATCAAAATTACATAAAGTCAGTAAAATCATACGATCAAAGATAAATCTTGAAAAAGGCTCTCAAATGAGAATTTAAAATCACCACACTGCTGGTGACAGTATTATGAATACAATGCATGTGGTCTTTACTAATGCGTACACCTGCCAAACATACCTTTAGCATAATGCACACTATGTATTAATACACTGAACACTTCACTAAAAAAGCAAACTCATCTTAAACCGGCATTTATCAGACTCTAAAAACACTCAAAAATGTTGTATATCATATATCATACTATGGAGGGGACATTATAGAGGAAACCTTTATAAAATTAAAAAATATACAGTGCAGTTAGATTGTAAATTTAAAGTTGCGGGTATCTTAATTTTTTTAACATATATGAGGATGCTCTTTATTTGCATTTATACAAATATGTTAGTAGTATCAAGGATTCTCCTGTAGAATGCAATGATAATTCCGTTCTGTTCCTATCTGTCATTGCGGAAAGGTTCATAATTGAGAAGATGTACAAATGGGTGAGTAACCAAATGGATGTTTAGGTATTGTTTGTCAAATTAAGTAAGAATATAATAGAATACGAATTCCTACAATCCTTTGTTTGCGTTTGCAATGTCATACTGTTACCATATGGGTCGCAATTGATAGTAAATCCTAAAACAAATTAGACGTGTATTATCCAGTCTGTGTCAGGTATGTATTACCCACATCACCAGGTAATGCTGAGAAGCAAATGTAATATGAACATTGTTATAGAGCAAGAGAAAGTAAATCCCGCATTTCTAATGATAGTTTAAAACATACTTGCGTTACGTCTGTTAGCAACTTATATCAAGCCACGAAAGACTTGATACAGCATTTGCCGAACTTACAAATAGAATACGTAGATTTATATTCTTACTCTCTATGTAAAACGGATCTTTACAGATAGTAATTTTCAGTAAAATCAAGAGTAATAAATGATGCAGGAGGAATTGATTGGTCTGTGATAATAAATTAAGTCAAACTAAAGTACCCATCATTGGATATTTATATATGCTGGATTCAGATACGTCGTGCCAGTTCGTAAAATACCATTTGGCGTATTCATTTAAAAGACAGGACCGAAGGTAAGTAATTTTATTTATTTAAAAAAAAATATATACACATATGTATCTTTATCTATTTATTGTGGCGGTAGAATGTTACACCAAGTTTCATCGAATTGTTCAAAATAGAAAAACAGATATTGAATCGCAATCCATGCTGCACTGATTGGCACAGAAATAAATATATTACCATATTTCTGTGTAGTAGGAGAAACGGGAAAGGAAGTATGCTTCTTGATTATGAATAATTCAAGACCATGGTGTTATATCATCTTCCAAATTTTCACCAGATCTATGGAACTCTGGGCTCTATGAACGAAAGTTTTTTCGAGCGAGACCAATATACATTTTATTTAAACCCTTTGCCTCAGAACAGTTTCACAAGTTTAAGTAAAAATAAGTTCCTTGAAAAAAAGAGCAAAACTAAACCCATAAAATTGTTAGTATCCCTTATACTAACGTAAAGCATGATCAATTTGCTTGCAGAAAGTCTACACTTGATAATATGGATCCTAACAATCATGATGAGGAAATTTTAAATTACCTCCAGAGAAAAGTTACACTTGTGTGGAGAAACTTTGCACCGGGTAATCCAAATATTTAAGTAGCTGACTAAACTAAGGAAATAGTTTGTTAGTCCCAAAAGCGTTCGTTTGTCTGTCAGGTTTAATGATTATATCTTCTTCATTTGGATATATTGTGAATTAGGAGAAAGACGATAATAAATCAAAGAGTGGTATATGAGACATTAAGAACAGAAAATAGTCACCTGAAAACAGACTTTAAGCGATTTGCAGCTAAAAACGTACTGGAGATTTTGAAACATGCACTTTGGTTGCTTGTTGTGAACAATACAAGAACATAGCGGACATTGTAGTGATATTAAAAATACCGAATATCAGGAAATCAGGAAAACTGGTTTGTAATTGCAAACTTAGTAGTTGCAGTTTGTGTGATTTCCTAATTAATTCAGACATATTTCATATAATAAACATAATGTGAGCTATGTGCTGCTTAAACAGAAAATGGTGAAGAACCGAAATGAATTATACTTTAGGATGATGGGACATTTTTCAGACATGCAAAGAAATATAGAATATCTGGCTCAAATGTATAGCACAGCCTGCAGTCAGTCTTACTGGAACAGAGATTGACTCAACATTATTTGTTAAAAAGCAGATAGAAGAAAAATTATTTCGGGGTTAAAATTTAAGGACCTGAAAGTTGTGCTTTTAATTCAACAAATAGTGAGGCATTGAAAGTTACTTAATGGTAGAACATGAATTTATATATATATATATATATATATATATATATATATATATATATATATATATATATATATATATATATATATATATATATATATATATATACATACATATATATATATATATATATATATATATATATATATATATATATATATATATATATATATATATATATATATATATATATATATATAAGATCCAATACATTTCCATAATACTCCAAAATGACCAACATGTTCTTGTTGCCCGGCATGTAAGATACGTTTCTGCGTTGGACGAAGACTGTTTCACAATGTGTCCATTGCTCATTAATATTGATTTCAGAAGGTTTTGTCCCTTATTCTTTGGACGACGGAAAAAACATTAGTATCAATGATACATATCTAATGCTCTGTTCTTTGAATTTCTTTCACTCTGTAAATTTGTTGCCTGATTAAAATAAAGAATAATGATGTAGGTCGTTATTGAAAGAATTAGTGGTATTCTTAAAACAGATTCTACTGTAATTAGGTTTCAGTGCAGCTGTGCAATGGCTAATTGTGTTAATTAATATGTAGTTTCAAGAACTCATTTTGTAAGAATAGTTCCTTATTCGGAATTTGGCGGTACGACGGGTCTTTTGTTTTAGAAAGGTGAAATGCATGCTTCTAGCTTTACATCTCGTAGTGCAAGAAACATGGTGAATGTATGTCAATTTACGATTTGATCATATTAGAAGTACTGAATTCATTTGAGAGATATATGGCATCCTTTCAGCAAAGTTTAGGTGTATATTGCTTTGAGTGTTTTTAATAAGTTTGCTTTCTGTGTTGTCTACAGTCTTCATGTGGGTTCTTTTCCTTTGTGTTTAATTACAAAGAGAATGACGTGCGGAATAAAAACACTAAATACAGAGACGCCTTCCAATACAGCTTCCAAAGGTACTACAATGTACATATTCTTCTCAGAAAACGGTCTGTACTATCCACTTATTATTCTCATTATGCTGTTATTCATTCAGTGGAACTTTACAAACCTAGCATGATAATGCTGGAGACTGCCCATTTCGGCAATCAGGCTATCTTGCAGCTTTTCGTGGATTTGGGTAACACGCTCTACAACGTTGCTGCTATTGGTGCAGTCAAAACAGGTCATAAAGCTTGTACAGTTTTGTAAACATTGGCATGCTAAGTCCACTGTGCGAGCTTTCAGAAGTAGTGCGCCTACAGAGGCTGTTAAAGTATCCTGAACTCAACAAGCACTAACCGAAAGAAACTGGGAGGGGGGGGGGCTCATGGATATTTCTTTAAGCAGTGAGTTAGTTGTGGCAATATGGTGGTGTTCGAACACTCACGGAAAGGACTGCTTAAGCGAAAATACCCAAGCACTGGTATGACGGACAACGCTGAGACAACTTATAGCGTATCTCCAGCGATTTTTTTTAAAAATATAAATATGTTGCAGGCTTTTGAAGGTTATGATCTTGTTTTATGAAGATTAGACAATTTGCCCTGGAGCAATCTCAAGTATCGCCCTGTGCATATTATACTGCGTTTCAATCTTCATTGTTGTGTATTTGTCTAGTTCATCTAGGGCAAGCGTGATCTCTTTCGTGAAGGTAGTGTTGTCATGTAGTGCCTTAAATATGCTCATTGCGGCGTTTTGGAGCTTTTTTGACCAATACGCAAATGCACTCTGGCCTTTATGGAAAGCCGCCGGTTAGCCAAAGTTCGGCTACCGAAAACCATACGTAGCTTAATGCTGTAATCCCCAAACCAGTACCTAGCGGAGCGCCATCAATTGTGGACAACAGACAAACCCAAGCCAAATGTTTGTCCAAAGAGACACGGCGTTCAATTTGTTGTCACCACCATCCGCAGCATATATTGAGTACCCATATGTTTTTTCAGAGTTTATAGTAGTTCCGCTAATGCGCCAGACATTATTCAACCTCGCAGATAGTTTCTTTCTCAGGCGAAAGTCATATGGGTCAATTTTATTCGGTTATAATTCCACTTTAGCACTGTGATATTAAATTTTAACAAATCTCGATTAATTATGTGATCAGAACCCTTTCGGAGACGCATCTCTATCTATATGGACATGGATTTGCCGCTCTATCTTCACAGTCAAATCATGGTCCACACTATATTTTTCTGTTAATGATTTAAAGCGAGCAGAGCACACTTTGATCAGCCCATGAATGATGTGACGGCTGATACTAATTGAACTACAGTTTTGTTTACCTTATATATTATTAATAATGTATTTGTCTGTAAGTTTGGGCACACCTGCAGACATTCAGAATAACCTTTTATAAATCAGTTACCTTCAGTAATGTACGTTGTCATGATAACATAATAGTGGTACAAGGATAACAAATCGAGAATATTCACACTAAAGGAATGAAGAAAATTATAAATAGACTGAAAGAAATGTATATTATTGTCAATACTAAATAACCTTAATTCTTCCTAATACTATCAAGCATTTTCCTGTAGGATCCAGGGATGACACTTTCCGTTCTTTTTGGTATATATATATATATATATATATATATATATATATATATATATATATATATATATATATATATATATATATATATATATATATATGTGTGTGTGTGTGTGTGTGTGTGTGTGTGTGTGTGTGTCAGCAACGAATCTTTTGTTACTTAAAGTACATTTGATGAGACCCGAACCTCACATTGTCAACACATGTCCCTGTATATAGTCGGTTCGATAGATGTTGGAGCTGCCGTTACCTCGTGGTATTATCTCGAGCCAGTTACGTTACACAAACTTTATTTTTACCACAGACATTATACATTACGGCCGTACTAAAATATTGAAACCTCTGAAAAACAGATTTATCTTTTTCTCACATTCCATTTCTACGCCAAAAGCAAAACATTAAATTTGACAACCCAGAAACATACCAAAATGTTACGAAAATATCCGTTTCTAATATAATCTTGAATAAGTGTAACTTACTGTTTGCTTCCTAATCACATTGTTATTAAGGGAGTAAATAATTTGACGTAGCCGACAGCTCTGACTTCCGCTCGCCATTTTATAAATGGGAGATTCGATATACTCACGTACAATATTTTACAGACATGTTATATAGACGTTGGAAATAGTTGAAATGAAAAGTCGAAGATTGACTTCGCAACTCACAACACATCATTAGATAGTAGTAACCTTCACATAGAACAAATCGCACAGACGGGGTATTGTTGTAGCAAACACATGTAGAAATTATTAACTGTACTATCTTGAGAAAACAATTCTTATCGCGATGATTGCCTTCAGCAATGATAGATATGTCTTTGTGTGAACTCAGTTAATGAATTTTTTTTTGATGTAACAGGAAAGCAAAAGTTTGGCAATTTGTGTAAATTAGGAATAATTTAGAACAATTCTAACACTATATTTTAAGAACTGTAAAGTTGTACTTTTATTGCTTTATTTTCTATACGTGATAATGAATATTAATACCTTTTACTGCTATTTATTATTTAGTAGATCATGGTGTGCATATAATTCACAGCGCCGTCACATTCAAATAATCATCCTAGGTCTTGTCTGCCAGTAAACTACAGAGGAAAGGAAATTATGCTCTTTTTAAATATGGGATCGAAAAGTCAGTACAAGTTTTGTTTAAGGATAAACTCTATTACATATCAACTTCGGAAATATATGTTTAATTAATTTCTTTCATTTATATAAAATAAGAGCCGAAATGTAACTCCGTCAGTTCGTCTGTAGGTGGATGTGGTCTCAACTATTTGGAATTAACACTATGCACCCTCGTGTATGTCGTAAAAATTTGTCAGTGACGGCAACCTGGTTGCCGTGGGTTGTGTCCTAAATCAGTGGAGTAGATAATCTCAGTAATATAACAGATAAGATGTCATTTGTTGGCAAGCAGCAACAGTACTTCTGCCTTACCTTCAGCTAGACCTGTTGAAACAATGACTACCTCAGATTATTCGCCTAGTTACGCCAAGCTCCAGGCAGGTGCTAAAGATAAATTCAGTTTCAATAATCTCCCTTCTATTACAGGTCACCATTGCGGTTTTTATTTGAAAAACAGAATAACACATGATGTTGTATATATGGCTTTACTAAGAACCTGGTAATTGTCTAGAGGCATTGGTCACGATTTCACGTCGTTAATACTAATAGGAATAGTTAAAACCATATAAAAGTATCAGAGTTTGTGATAGCAGAACTACTTCAGGGCTTGGAGGATTACTAAATTGTGTATTATGTAACCTATCTCATACCAATTACTTGCCGATTGAGATAATGTGTGGCGATACCCGTTAAGGTATTTTCCAAACAAATTACTCGACTCGATCTGTTGTCAATTTGAATTACCACACTGAGATGCAGGTTCTGGAGAATATCAGATCTCAGAACACTTTTCAAGTGCAATGAATCAACTTTGGATGTAATGGTATGTAGGATTTCCACAAACTCTTGCATTCTAATGTTCCATTTCATTATGTTGCCAACGATATGAAACAAATAACGAAATTTCCAATATCCATGTCAGTATGGAAGCAGGAGAAGGCAATGTAAAATGTAAAGCAATAGAAATTACCTCGCCCTCCGTTATGCAAGAACGTTTGTGCAAGTCACGGCTCTACTAAAAACTGCAACCTTTAATCAATTATGTCAGTATCCATACTAGCCATACTAGAGCACATAACACAAAAACTTTATTATCTGACGGCCCAAAAATTAGTGCAAGAAACTAAACAAAGAGCAAAGTAGAGAATGCAAAATTTCCATATCATAGTATGCTAAATAAGACATTGAACGCTACAAACGCGTGTGTGATTTGGCTTTTCAATTTCTCAGTCCTGTCGTTACGATGTCTGCAGTGTAGCAATTTCTAGTTATTATAGTTATGTTTAGCACAATGAGTTATCATGTAGCATGTAGCATGATGTACCACGCATTCAGATTGTCATGATACCAGGTCGACCAGTCTAACACTAATATTTTAATACTGAGCTCCTAGGTAGTTATTAGTACCATTTCTATAAATCCTTGATATGACTAGGCCGGGATTTGACGGAAACTTTAACCAAAAGGCCACCGGTAGCCTGTGTGCTCTCAGACCAAATTGTGTTCGCTTAAACCGAAATAAACCAAACTGTTCTGATATCAAACTAACGGAAAGTGGGTTATATAAGACTTATTGGGATTTACATTTGGGACAATTAATTGAATATGCGTTCTTTACATTTTGAACAATGTGCATACAACACTAAATTAACCTTAAGACAAATTTAAACATCTGTCCAGTTCATTTCTCTTTTTCATTTTCTCGCGTATTTATTTCCGGATAAACTGACACAATGATATTGTTACAATGAACTAACGTTTGTTAATTATGCTTATTTTGCTGATCCTCTTCCCATCGACAAATTAGGCAGCGTTGTGGGTGTGAAATGTACATACTTAAGAGGCTATTACAAGTTAGAATATAGAATTAACCTAAACTAAATTTAAACCCACTTAATCAAATGACAAAAGAACACCAATGAAACTTAAATAAATCTAATAAAAAAAAGTAAAATAAATTAATTTAAATACATTTCTGGAGAATAAAAGGATAGCTTTATTTAAAATGATTTCAGGAGACTTAGGATATTTAATAATTTAGAATGAATACATATTTACTTGTAATTAAATTTTCTTTCAGCAGACCTAAATCGTGCAAAATTTAATATATGTTGCGTACTTATGGTCAGATTTTGGAGTAACTTAGATCTGAGAAATTTTGAGACCTTCAACTTCTCCCAGGATATACCCATTAATCTCCTATAGCAAGGATTGCCAGAGGGGAAAATTAAGTGAAAAATTATTTTTTCTTTCAATTTTGAAAAGGTTATAAGACTACGAAGCGCCAGAGATCAACAGTGAAAAGGTTCTTGGGATTTTTGTAAGTGGCAAGAAAAGTTTATATTAAATTGCCTACCTCAGAATAAAGGTTATATGTAAAGGCGTCTTATTGAATTCTATGAGTCAAATGAAAATGAAATTTCAATTACAATTAAAACTTCGTGAGCAGCTCTTTCTCATACATCAACATGTGTCATGACCATACATACATACATACATACATACATACATACATACATACATACATACATACATACATACATACATACATACATACATACATACATACATACATACATACATACATACATACCTACAGTAAATTTAAAAAATAAAAAAATGCATCAAAGATATAATTAAGATTAGAAAACCCGAGATAGACGGGTATATTATATAATTCTAATTCTAAAATTTACTCTGTTCCTAAGTGTCTATCAGTTCATAGATTATGTTACAAAAGCAATAACTAAAACCAGAAAAGTCATATATACCTTTTGAAAAGATCCAGACAAGTATAGTTTTCTTTCTTTTCTTCTCCAAGTACAAATTATGGTCACCATGAATAAAATGAACACTCATTTCAATGACCTACGGCACAATCGGAGAATTGTAATAATTTCAATATAATTTGATTCGACAAGATTGCTCAAAATGATGAAAGATTATCCATACAGCCGTTTCACATAGACTAACACTACTTGTATTAGTTCTAACTCTACGTCCGCACTGTAACACACTGTTTGATAGAGAAACTTTACACCCTGATGAAAGAAATCCTTTTATCAAACTTGAATGCAGTTGTTTGCATACAAAGTACAATTTCGAAAACAAACATAAATGTTCAGAAATATACGAAGTTAAATTTAGTTTTAATAAACAATTAATATATCAGCAAGTTTAGAATCGATTTTCAAAGGAAATTGATGCAATACATCTATCATGTACCTAACAAGGCTCGAACTTGCAAAAAAATGAATTTGAACCAATGAAAAAATGTTTTATTTATTTAACTTTTTTTCTCACTTGAAATTAAATACACAAAACACGTTGAAGCTGACTCTCAAGAGATAAAACCTTGGGTCGAAGTTTTAGAATATGGGTACCAATGTGTGATGTAATTTACTTAGTTTTGTATGATTTAAACATACTAAAAGAGCCATACCTATAAATATCGTAAACGATCAGAGATTACATATTTACATTATATGATCCATTTTGTTCCCACATTTGCATACTAAGTATATCATGTGGGCGTCAGATTAATTGCGTACTAACCAATGTCTTTTCAAATGCATACTTATTTTCTTATTCTCATCATTATGGAGTCGGTGACAAATGCGTGGAAAAAACAAGAGAGACATACGAAATATCAGATGTGATGTAATAAAATTCTTTTTTGTGGACTATTAAAGGCTGTTTATAAACATCAACACAATTATTTCTGTACACTAATGGATACCGAAACTGTTTGCATGATACATTATTGCAGGAGTATTATTCTGAACGGAGGCACGTTTGCAATGATGAAATAATACACTCTGAACGGAGGCAGGGTTACAAGGTCACAATTGTACTATCTGAAAGGAGGCATCGTTGCAAAAATAAGGTGGGACTTTGGTGAATCGGTAGTCTTGAATAAAGATTTACTATTCTTGCACGCTAAAGCTTTAAAGGAAGTAATATTTAGTAAAGTGTCATTTGTGTGTACTCACTACTGTACATTTTCGCAATGAGGACAATCCTTGAATAAACTAGTATTATCTAGATTTAATCAGCGCTTCCTGTTACATAAAAAAAGTTTTACAAAATATTATATTTCATTCTTGGAATTCAAAGATGACACTTTTACAAGAATAACATATTTGTAGTGCTTTTATTTGTTGTCATCTCATATATCGCATTATTCAACCGACACCAATAGAGTTTGGTAATTAGACTGGTTGTGTGTGGCTTGACGTGCACGAATATGTGGCGTCTGCAATGCTTTACAGGTATCGGAAACGTTTTTGAGTAAATTAAACATCAGTTGTTAGTTTACAGTTTAACAATATCATAATTGATCATGTAATAATAACAATAATGCACCGTTTTCTGTTTACAAATGTTTGTTCAAAATTTGGAGAAAAAAAAACTTTGAACGCTCGAGTTTTATCCTCGAGCCCAAACTCCTTCTAGTGAGGAAAATATTTGCACAAAACGAATCATGCATGATCACTATGATACAAATAGAACTACAAATAATTCACGAGAGGCGCCAGACTCAGAAAAAGTAAAAGTGAAATTGATGTGCATCGAATCAGACCAAGGATTAGTAAAATTTTACAGGAAACTGTTCCATTGATCAGTTTGTAAAGACCAGCTAACGGTCTTTTTCTGCCTTATATCAATCCCCATATTACAGACGTTACCATTGCTATTTATATAGTGCGTCCTTTCGTTTTAGTTGACAACCTGGTACTGATATAACTTAACATTTCATATTCCTTAAAATGTATTCGTATACACTGACTGTGAATGTTATGTTCACGTACTTGCACAGGTATATAATTATGAGTGCAGTTGACGTGCACTTGCACGAGTATGTAAGTGAGCATTGCAATTTTAACGTACATGTAATTGCATAGTTATACAAGTTAAAGGTATAAAGAAAACAAACTGTAGCGTAACTTGTAGAGTCAGGTCAGGCCCAAGAAAACAGACTGTAACGCAACTTGCATAGTCATATGGGGTCCAAGAACACGATATGTAGCGTAACTTGCATAGTCATATGGGGTCCAAGAACACGATATGTAGCGTAACTTGCATAGTCATATGGGGTCCAAGAACACGATATGTAGCGTAACTTGCATAGTCATATGGGTACAAGAACACGATATGTAGCGTAACTTGCATAGTCATATGGGGCCAAGAACACAATATGTAGCGTAACTTGCATAGTCATATGGGGTCCAAGAACACGATATGTAGCGTAGCTTGCGTAGTCATATGGGGTCCAAGAACACGATATGTAGCGTAACTTGCATATATATATATATATATATATATATATATATATATATATATATATATATATATATATATATATATATATATATATATATATATATATGATGCTACATTAGTAGCATACAAGCTGGGAGCTATGTCTTTAAATAAGTAAGGGGGGTTTCATTTGGATTTTTCACGTAGTTTTAAAAAATGTTTCAGTCATATTACTACGATCTCTGCAGTGTGGCAGTTTATATTGATGTCTAGAACTAAGGCATCATGCCGCAGACATGTAGCATGATGTCCAACCCAGTTACGTTATCCAGACAAAAGGCCAACTTGTCCTAACATTGACTTCTTAATGCTGAGCGCGAGACGAGGCAGCTGTTAGTACCATCTTTGTAAGTCTTTGGTATGACTCGGCCGGAGATTGAATCCATAACCTCGCGCATCCAAGGCGGACGCTCTAACCACTCGGCTACCGGAGCAGTCATTTAAATAAGAACAGTAACAAAAATGTATTATCTCCTTCACCTTCATTGTGCTTTATGTCAACTATATTTGTAGCGATCACCTCTAATCAGTAACTCATCGTATATACTTGTCAGATGAGGAGATACATTTGGGGTGTTAGGTAAACGCTGTTGCGTAATTCATAAAGCACGAAGATGATAGGAGAAGAGAGATATTATGCAATTCGTCAAAACGCGAGAGCAAGCGATAATTGTTAAAGATATTGGTCGGGTAATAAATAGAAACAAGAGGGCTTAGTGACAGTTATGCAATTCATAAAAACGAGTGGTAGCTGGTAATCAGGAAAGACTGCGGTTAGATCATTCATAGATAAACGAGAGGAAGCTGATTGTCGAAAAATATGGATGCTATGTAATTGATACAAACACGAGGGCTAACTTATATTGAAAAAGATGGATGTTATATACTTCACGGAAACACGAAGGCTAGCTGATAGTTAAAAAAGATGGATGCTATATACTTCACGGAAACACGAGGGCTAGCTGATAATTGGAAAAGATGGATGTTATATAATTCACGGAAACACGAGGGCTAGCTGATAATTGGAAAAGATGGATGTTATATACTTCACGGAAACACGAGGGCTAGCTGATAATTGGAAAAGATGGATGTTATATACTTCATGGAAACACGAGGGCTAGCTGATAATTGGAAAAGATGGATGTTATATACTTCATGGAATCACGAGGGCTAGCTGACGATCAGAAAATGTGCGATTCATAGACATATAAACCTAGCTGATAATCTGAAAAGATGTTTGACAAGTCATTTATAGAAACTCGATGCCTAGCTGGTGGGCAGAAAAGACGGCTCTCAGTCAATTCATATAAACACTAATAATCAGAAAAGATTGCGCGTGGAATTCGGTTAATATGACAATCATAGTCCGCGCACTAATTTTTGTTCAAGTAGTGGGTGTATTCATTTCTGGTAAATCACAATTCAAACCATTCAAAAACCATTTTCATTTTATTCAGGTATCCTCTCATGAATCCTTAGTTTTATCACTATACTGTTCATTAGCATCAAAATCACTGTATTCTCATTTGTCCTTTGGCAGTTTAATCATAAATGGGACAATTTGCAAATGCGATTTCAACATTGGGAAATGTAAATCTTTAAAAAAAATGTTAAATTGAAGAAATTTGTGACTGTTAAATAACCCAGAAATTCAAAGAGGTTAGCAAGAATGTTTCATTGATTATATGAACTTGACCCTATGCAAAATAGTCAATCGTTCTTGCTAAAGCATCAATTAACTTAGCTTTAAACCGATTCATCTTAAGGATGATGACAGTATTAAAACTATTTAGAAAATATGTGCAAATATTACACTTGAAAATCTGACAAATGCACTTTCGTTTCCTACTAGAGTGAGATTCACACACAACAAAATAATTAAAAAACCCAACACAAGGATGTGCCGTTGTACAAATTGCATAGCTGTACTGGTGGAAATAGACACCTGATATATATATATATATATATATATATATATATATATATATATATATATATATATATATATATATATGTGTATGTGTGTGTATGTGTGTGTGAATAAATTGCTTGTGTGTAAGGTTTAAAATTATTTTAATTTATTTTTGTTTCATTGCATTTAATTGCACTTAATACTTTTCTCGGATTCGGGATTCTTTTTTTAGTAGTGACATATTTTTATCACAAAGTTGTTTACTTAAGACAAAAAAATAATATGTGAGAATTGACATTTAGTCCGTTTTACCTTGGTAACAAAACTAACAGGAACTTAAATGAGTGTTCAGCATCACGGACATACTTTCTTCGCGTGATCAATGTTTGTAAACCGCCTTTTTATGATTGTTTTTTTTTTAAAAGTGAATTGACATTGGCCTACGTGTGAATTTTAGCGTGCTACGAGATCACATGACTAATCTCGCGAGATTTGAAGTGATGTTTTGAATTTAAATACGCATTCTTAATATTGTTTTAGGGAGAGTCATTCAAAACCTTGAAGGAACAAGGTTTATGTATTTATTTTAAACTTATTGCCAGAATATTTTATTTTTCTTTGATTTTTGGATTCAATAATTGATTCTCCTGGACACTCAATAAGTTGACTTTCTTATAAAAAATTCTGAAAGATATTTATGGAAGTTTATTCTGGAATTATTCGGAAACTAAGATTGTGATTAAAGTGAGGAATTGTTAATATTCATACATTGGACTACATCTGACGCCATCGCCCTCCATATTTGTATGTCGTTGGGACTCAAACTTGGAGTCTTATAGGACTATTTAGTGATAGGACTTGTGTTTTCATTCTTAGGATCACATTTTGCATTATATTCACGGGCTGTAGGTTCTATTTAGCAATGATTACATTGTTGTATAGGGAAATAAATTGTTTTATTAAAATATGCAAAGCTTGTTGGTTTACACTCTTTTCTTTGTTACTGAGTACGAGCCCTTGTCACGTAACACACCCCCAACAAAACAGCTATGTCATGACAATTATACAGTACTTTACTGAAATGCGATATGGGTCCTATTTTAGGAATAAACATTATCTGGCGTAACCGATGATAAGAAGCTATTGCATCCGGGACATAAGGATGTAACTTTATCCAACTGTATGCATTTCAATAAGGTAACGTGAATTGTGTTGTTGAAAAACCATACAAAATAAACCAAGATTTTTTTAATTGTCAAACCTTGGGAAAATATGGTCGTATTAAAATCAGACGGTTGCAGGTAACTAGACAGGAATGTGAAAGTTTTTAGCATTCAGTGTCGTGTTTGATGTGATTATCGACAATACAAGCCCATAGGTGCAAATCAGCGAAATGAATACTCGTCCCTTTAGCAAGAATGCTAATATATATTTTAAGTCAAACACGAAGAGCTCTATTTTTTGTACCATTTTAAACATAATCTCAGTATTTACAGTATTTAACCCTATCTTCCCTCTGCAGTTGAGCAATCCTAATATATTGCCATAGCAACATTTTTGTATTACGTCAAATGAAGTCTGGATACTATAATGTCAGTTTATCTCTGGGTAATAACATGCCAGTTTAACTTTGTGTACTATAATGTCATTTAAACTCTGTGTACTATAATGACAATTTGACTCTATGTACTTTAATAACGGTTTAACTCTATGTACTATAATGCCAGTTTAAATATGGGTACTATATGGTCAGTTTAATTCCATGTACTATATGGTCAGTTAACTCCGCGCGATATAATGACAGTTTAAACTTTGTACACTATAATATCCATTTAACTCTGATCACTATAATGTCAATTGACCTCTGGATACTATAATGACAGTTTAAGTTCATGTACTATCGTTTCACTTTAAATATGGGTACTATGATGTCAGTTTAACTCTATGTACTATAATGTCAGTTAACTCCGTTTAAGTATGGGTACTCTAATAGCAGTTTAACTATATGTACTATAGTGACAGTTTAACTATATGTATTATAATGTCAATTTAACTCTGGGTACTATATATAAATATAATGACAGTTAAGTCCATGTACTATCGTGTCAGTTTAAATCTGTGTACTATAATATCAGTTTAAGTACGGGTACTCTAATAGCAGTTTAAATATATGTGCTATTGTGACAGTTTAATTTCTGGGTTCTCTAAGGTCTGTTTACCTTTGTACTATAATGTCATTTTAACTTTATGTAATATAATGCCATTCGAGACGAATTATAAACTGCATATTAAGCTTCAAAATATCATCTTTTTCCTAATAACATGCAAACGAGTTTATTAGTACAATGCAGATATTAACAGCTGCCTCGCCGGGTGCTCAACATTAAGAGGTTAGTGTTATGACTGATCGGCCAGGTGTCAGGATAACGTGGGTGGGACATTTGCTACCTGAAGATATATATATTCTCTAAAAGCAAATTGTCATTGTATTTTACGCTCAAATGTATTGGACAGCAATGTGTATAGCAGGCTAATAGGGATTTCTTACCATACCTGGCTTATCGTTCATGTTATGTTATGTTCATATTTTTTCTCAAAGCAAACGTCAGTAGTAACATAAATCGTTTTAGAAATTCAAAGCAAAACAACACTCTAAAAACTGGCAGAAAAAAAACTGTAAAACATTGGACTTAAATTTGCTTCTCTTTCATGTATAGCGGCTAATCTTACCATAGCACTATGCAAGCTAAACTTTCTTGGTCTTTATCTTATCGACGCGGTAGAGAAAATACTGATCTATTTCACTCCAGTAAATTATCATACTTATTTAACTTTAAACTTCATTAATGTATGGTCTATGATAATTTACGGCCTAACTAACTTGTGTCCTACAAAAATACATGGTCTATACTAATTCAGTGCTTACGATAATTCACGTTCTACGGTAATTCACGGCCTATGGTAATTCAACGAATAAGATAATTCACGGCCTAGGATGAAATTAAAGACACTAATTTACTAGTAACTTTTGTTGTCAACATAAGAAGCTAAAATCCCCCACCCCCCCATTCCTCTATCATGCTGTGCTTTGTTAAACCTATAGCTGGCATCATAAGACTCTAATAGTCATTTCGCCATAACATCCCTCGATCACCCCAGGCTCAATTAAATACATATATGTCATCATAATATCCTAAAATTTGTTCCACCATGCCATTCCCCAATCATTACATACTCAATTAAACACATAGCTAACATAAACAATTATTTAAATAGGTTTACACTTTATACATCCTTTTAGATCAGGAACACTTGCCTCATTATCATGGTATCTAGGCATGGTAAATAAACTAAATAGGTTTTAACTTTGTACATCCTCTTAGATAAGGAAAACCTGCCTCAGTATCATAATGTCTAGACATGAATCATAAAGTAAGGACCTAGTTGCAGTAAAGATTGACAAACAGATATACTGAACCTGATATTTAAGAATACAAAGGTCGCCCGAACAAGCGTTTTGCTCGCGAAATATGATGCAAGATTTGCATTTATGATATGACAATGTGGCACGGAGATTTTAAACTTTTACAGATTCATGATGATATATAAAATATCCAGGTAACTTTGTAACTCCTGACCAGTAGCATGCGTTTTATGACTAAAATAAAAGTACAAAATGCTTTTAAGCTGAAACTTTGAGTGACCGTCATTTGTACATGGCATTAGTGTTATACGAGCAGTTGATTATTTTATAAAGAAACTCACACTACAGTTTCTTCATGTCCACGATTGTCCTCGCAAATAATGGACCAACTAATAATTTTCGGCTCGGTAGGGCTGTGGAATTTAGAAGAAAGTTCCTACTCAAGGATAAATTGAAACACTGTTCTTGCTTTTATTTCAACTCTTTTATAATTATTTTGTGTGATACAGTATATATGCTATCAGTAATCTTTAGTGTGCGATATTATGTTTGTGTGTATATAGTGATAGCATATGTATACCTACACCCCACGCCTTATGCGTGAACGTGTGCAATTTCAACCAACTTATTTCGCATCCTACCATTTTCATGTAATTTTAGGTGATAAGGTTTTCTTCGTTTCACCTGGTGTGTTGGATAATATTAAATATTTGTTGGTGGAATGTTGATGACCAAGTATTGCTCACAATGCACGGAAGGTAACTGTGGGGTATTGAATAGAGCATGTGGGATGGTTTAAATACAATGACAAAACTCTAAGAGCACTCTCTACAAGAACTATAAAGCATGAAATATGTGTAACTCAAGGAGACAAAGAATGATAGATTTGCCAAATATATAATATAGATATGCAATCAGTAATCGTGATCATGAAAACATATGCCATTTAAAATGTTTGGATGTTTCTGAATTGTTGCCATATCTCTAATTTGATTGCATTGTATCATCATTCTGCATCTTTAAACTAACTTCTCGTATCGAGTGTTTGTCAGATGAAACATTTACTGTTAATTCATACGTGAGATGATCCGTGTTTAAATCAAAAACTATACACATTCTTCCAATTTAGTATACCTCAAACGTTTAACCTAGAAATGCCATGTTTATTATTCATCATTAGTCGTTATCAAAATTGTTCCATTAAACACGAGATATTGCATTTGTTTATGAATAACATTCTATTCACATAAGAAAACGAAATATGAAATGCAATACCAATATGATGTTACCAGATTGTACAATTCTTCGGTAGAGATGATACAATACACAATCACTTACAACAAACAAAAGTAACAATTTATTTTGTATGATGAGTGGATATTTTCATAAGTAAACTAATATTTTGCTTTTATTTTCGCGCAATACTAGTTTGTAGTATTGAACATCAATGCAAGTTTCAAGCATATAGTGTTGTCAGTCTTGTTATATTATATGTTTGTTCTCCTTCACATCCACGAAATCGCTTCAAAGCAGGAATTTGAAACAAACCCTTCATTCTTAAGTCATTTGTTTGTGGTTATTTGTATCTTTAGTTACTCGTTCATTCTGATGCCCGGTTACACGTGTTCCTGCTAGCTTGCTTGTTAAAATGGCTTCTTTTCCAGAAATATGAGTCATTATTAGAAAGTCCCAATTCCACATAATAATACAAAGAAAGCATGTGATGCATGTGTCAGTTTGAAGTTTTATTAACATAATTTGTATTCCAAGAAGGAAACTCATTCCCTGGTGTTCGTTTCATGACAACGCATCTCTCTGGAAGTAAGGGAGTATAATCCCAATATAAAGATAGACATTAATGCAACAATCAGTAGTTGACAAAATAAACACGTTAATAGAAATGAATAAATTTACTATTTTGAAATTCCATGTCATGTATCACGATACGCAGCAAGTAAACAATGTCAGCTAATATAAAACACAGTGTAGGTTATTTCCAAAATCCTTCAAGAATAAATATAATGCATCGCTTCTCAGTTATTTTTCTCAAATACAAGACTAAAATGCGTTTGTTCGTTTTGAAACAATTTATTAGAGATATTGCCCTTTTCTTAGTAATCCTTATTTGATAGCTTAAAAATTGCCTTTGACTTAGTAATCCTTCTTTGCTAACTTAAAACATCGTCAGTGATTGCCTTTGATTTAGAAATCCTTCTTTGCTAGCTTAAAATCATCAGATTGATTTTGTCTAGTAATCCTTCTTTGCTAGCTTAAAAATCATCAGATTGCCTTTGTCTATCAATCCTTCTTTACTAGCTTAAAACTCATCAGAGAGATTGCCTTTGTCTATTAATCCTTCTTTGCTAGCTTAAAAATCATCAGAATGCCTTTGTCTAGTAATCCTTCTTTTCTAGTTTAAACTAAATCATCAGAGAGATTGCCTTTGTCTTAGTAATCCTTCTTTAAACTGATATCAGTGCAATTATTACTTGTAACTTGTAAGTTCACTCAAATTGCAGAAAAAGCAGACCAACGATTTGTCTTTCTCTCCATGTATAACTAGCAACTTACCAGTTCTTATTTCCCTGCATTATAACTAGCTACTTATCAATTGTTTTTTTTTTCTCCAAATATTATGCTTATCAATTTAGTATTTCTCTCCATGTATAACTAACTACTTACCAATTCGTATTTCTCTCCATGTATAACTAACCATTTATCAATTCGTATTTCTCTCCATGTATAACTAACTACTTACCAATTCGTATTTCTCTCCATGTATAACTAACTACTTACCAATTCGTATTTCTCTCCATGTATAACTAACTACTTACCAATTCCTATTTCTCTCTAAATATAACTATCTACTTACCAATTCGTATTTCTCTCCAAATATAACTATCTACTTACCAATTCGTATTTCTCTCCATTTATAAGCAACTACTTACCAATTCGTATTTCTCCCCAAATATAACTATCTACTTACCAATTCGTATTTATCTCCAAATATAACTATCTACTTACCAATTCGTATTTATCAACATGTATAACTAACTACTTATCAATTCGTATTTATCTCCAAATATAACTATCTACTTACCAATTCTTATTTATCTCCAAATATAACTATCTACTTACCAATTCGTATTTCTCTCCAAATATAACTATCTACTTACCAATTCGTATTTCTCTCCAAATATAACTATCTACTTACTAATTCGTATTTCTCTCCAAATATAACTATCTACTTACCAATTCGTATTTCTCTCCAAATATAACTATCTACTTACCAATTCCTATTTCTCTCCAAATATAACTATCTACTTACCAATTCCTATTTCTCTCCATTTATAACATGCCACCTAGCACAATTACACAAAGTAATCGTTTTATTCGACTGATTAATAATAACGATGTAGCCCATAATAAGGTTAGCTGATAACTATTCTGATGTCATGTGATACTATTAAAGATTAATACAGTAATTACACATTGTAAAGAAATTCTTTTTCCGAATAGAAGGTGACACTATATTCAACCGTTTTGTACTTATTTTCAAACCTCCTATTTTTCGACATATTAGTCCATTTTGATGATTCGTCTTAGAATAACTTTCCAATAAGCTGTTATTACGAACTGTCATATACAAAACAGATAGTCTAAATGTTTTGTTGCAAGGAGAAAACAAACGTCATGTTTGGTGTATGCAATAAAGCTTAGGGAAATCCCACTGAAATCACTGATAGAGAACAACATTTGTTAGAGTGTTTGGAAGCATGACTTTTTTTTTAAATATTTACTTTCGTAAATTGTTAGAAACGAATGGGATAATAAAAGATACGTGCAAGTTTAAAATGCGTGTGTCAGACGGAAGGTTGAGTGGAATGGTTTTAGCGAGTGGGAAAATAGCTTTCCTGCTTTGGGCACCACTATTGTACTTTCTCTCGATCGGAATTTTTATACAATGGAGGGATATGCTTGGTAAGACATTTGACCATGTCTAACTGTATGTTCCAAACATAACTCAAAAATAGGTGAGACTTTGGCTGATATCAGCTTAAAAATATTCCCCCTGACACTCAGTGTCAACGATCTTCCTCTCTCTTTTTTAATTTAAACGAATTGTGTACATTTGGTGTACAGGAGAATGAGATGGCGACAAAGCTTGATTTATGCTAATCGATATTTGATGCTCGTCATTTGTAGTTTAATACATTTTACCTGTAATTCTAGACTGAGCTGCAATGGTTAGGTAGACCAGCCAAGGACAGGCAGACTAAATATTCTGAACAACCGGCTAAACGAAATATAATCCAAAAGAAGTATTTCGTTGTTTTGTCTGACTACTGCAGATATGTGCTTTTTAAACACTAGTATTTTTAAATCATATAGTTAATGCATCTTCTATCGATCTTTATTTGTTTTTGTCTTTATGTTTAATATGTTTCAACTTTAAATCATTATTGATGAAAGGGCAAATAACAAACCCTTAAACAAACCAGTATTATTCTGTTACTTAAAAGGTGACATGAACTATGGTATACGTCACCATGTCCCTTATACTGGCCAAAATATACGCAACACCAAAGCCATCAATGTAGACAGGCAACCCTCCTATAGATAAATTGGTAGTAGTCTGCCACTGACGCAAAAAATGATACATATACTTCGCCAATGCATACCTACTAGTGAAGGCTGAACCTCGACTATAGTATATAATTTACTAGTGTCCACCAATAGTGGAGCATAGATAGTATAAATGCATAAACGTTCAATCTTTCAGAAAGATTGTTTTTTTAATATATATATATATATATATATATATATATATATATATATATATATATATATATATATATATATATATATATATATATATATATATATTGATTAATGGGCAGATGAAATACCATTACGCAAACATAAAATAATCTGTTACTTAAAGAGTGATTTCAACTATGATATACATCACCATGTTCCTTATTCTTGCCAAAATATACGTAACACCAAAACCAAAGTCATCACTGTAGACTGGTAACACCCCCATAGGTAAATTGGTGGCATCTGAGGAAAACTGAGCCTTAAATTAGTGTATACTGTGCCAATTTCCAACTATAGTGGAACCCGTTGTAGTTGTTTTTATAGACTTCAACACTTTGCGATAGGCACGCACTCAACTAAAGCGTTTCATGACGCTGTATGGTGCTGTTTGCAACGTTTGACCTTTGATGGAATGCCTTTCTTTTCTATAGCAAATTTATTCTGCATTGAAAGGAATTGGTATTTGTTGAAGGGTCTGTTTTACTAAAATGTCTCATGGTGCTGTGTTAAATGTATGACATTTCATGGAATGCCTTTCTTTAGCAAATTTAATATACATTGAAAGGAATTTGTATTTCTTAAAGGGTGTGTATTCCTAAAACACTTTTTATCTTTAAATTTGTATACTTTGCTTTATGCGGCACTGTAAAGCCAGAACATTGATGACGTGTCTTTAAACTTAATACATCTATAATAGCTCGATACACTCACATCGAAAGCATACGAGGAAAGAAGCGAAGCAGTCCTTGAGAACTATTTTTGTCGAAAGTCTTGGTTGGTGGAACGAGATTCCAAACGTCAATGGCTATTGTTTAATGACGAAGTATTTGGTTCTTTTAGAGTACACCTAATGTAAACATTAAGAAATTAAATGCAAAGTTTTATTATGCCATGATCTACATTGAGATAACCTTGTTTATCTTTATTCATTGCTTCTATAAACTTCAAGCATCATCATCCAATGCGTAGTCTAACCCATTCCCTTCCAGCACTACTTAGATCTTTTTACTTTCAAAACTGATATTATCTAATTGCATTGTTTTGATTACTGAATGAAATCTGTAACAAATTTATTTTCTGCAACACTGTTCTATGCACTTCATGTTTGAAATCTACAAAACAACATTTGTAGTTTGTTCGATGGTATTTGGCAACACAGTTCCTCTTGACCACACTTTTAGTGCATCTAAACCTATATAGACGATATATCTTGATACCAAAATAGTTTATTGTACACTTGGTACTACTTTTCAAGCGAAGATCTCTCATGTTAAATAATTAGTAGGAAGATTTTAATCATGAATGCAATGTTTAACTTCCGATTATGAGAAGAACTACGTGAGTATGGAATCAGATATAGCACTGAGTATCGCTAAATCGTATAAAATTTATACTTTAATATCTGAAGCCTTCATGTAGTCTCACCTCCGTAATGGCGTTATGGGTAGCTCGTTCCCACCGATGCTCTTGCATGTGCCTGTATAGTCAAGTAATTTCTTTAATATGTTCGACATGGAGGGTATTGAACACCACAGTTCAAGCTCGATTAGCTTAAGTTTAGTTTGTGCGTATAGCTATTTTCCGTGGCGCTGCATTATGTAAGTTCAAAACAGTGGTTGAATCATGTCCAGGTTACCACTCACAACATGCTAAAGATATATGATAGTCACCTATGTTATACATTTCAAATGATTATAATGCCTAGTGACCAATGCTATACATTAAATGTGCTACATTATCTTTCTAGCAAGGAATAATCTGATTGTTTATTCGAACAGACAAGAATGAATTTAAAATGACGAAAAGCTACCAACAAAGATGCGTATTTAATTAAAAATATATGACCTACAACTCCTTTATACTGAACGTAAAAAAATCTATTAAATTTCACAGAATTAGAAATTTCCATATCAGAATAATATATTGGTATTAATTTACATTTTTTTAATTTAAGTCATTATGATTTAACAATGTTATGAATCCGATTAGGAAGAACATTTACACTGTGTTTAATCTTATTGCGTAGAAACAGATTTGTTTTCTGCCCGACGCGACATGTTATTCTGAAAGACAATTTCAACCTAGATGACTGCAATGTGAATTATAAAATGCATTGCTTCATATAAAGACGTCAACAACTAGAAATTAATGCTTAATTTATTTTCTTCTAGCGTGTGTAACTTTTGTCTTCAACAATTGTAAATTGCTGCATGCTATTGAAATACTATAACTTTATAAACCGTGATAGTCTCTCAATGACATATTTTCTCCTGATCGTGAACACATAATTTGTTTGGTCTTTCATGTTCTTCCTGAATATTGCTTTGCTTCTCTCCAAAGAGAGTCATACATATGCATCTCGCAAAGAAACGTTTCAGACATAATACATAAAAGACTTTGTATCAATTGGCTAGTTATCGGCTATTATTCATATGTTTATAAAAGCAAGCACATGCATCATGTTCAAAAAGGATTAACTGACATGTCCAGAGAATTAACAATACCGTAGTTACTTATGTATACCGTTCACCAGTCGGTGTACAACTTAAATATGGACATGGATTTGCCGCTCTATCTTCACCGTCCACTCATGGTCCTGAGTTTTTCTTTTTGTGATTTTAAGCGAGGAGATCACACCATTATCTGCCCATGAATGATGTGACGACAGATTCTAATTGAACTGCAGTTTTGTTTACCTTATATATTAATAATAATGTATTTGCCTGTAAGTTTGGGCACAGCTGCAGACATTCAGTATGACCTTTTATGTTAAACTCAACAAATACATTGTTATGTTTATGTAACACTGGTACGAGGAAACGAACCGAGAATATTTACACTATAGGAATGAAGAAAATCATAAATGGATTAAAATAAACGTACACGTATCGCATTTGCCTATATGAACACACAACGGTATCCCGCTTTCCACTGCCCGTGAAAAAGTGTAGATATCATACAACATTTTTATTCATTATCCATGAACAAACTAAATGACAATAATTTATAGTGGCATACTTTACTGTCGAACTTTATCTTGTTGTATTTTATTGTAATGTTTAGTGCCACCAATAGCTATTTTCTGGTCTTTTATTGTGATGTTCAGTCCTACCAATAGCTTTTCTTAATTCATTAAATAAACTTGGCTGTTTGTTCCTGATGTCGATTATACCATTGTTACATTCAAGAACACACACGTTGAGAAGTATGTTCATATGCACAAGGATTTTTCCATCACTCTTACAGACCATTAGTTGAGTTTCCTCTGACCCATGCCATCCCATTTTTTGATATTTGGACATTGATGTTGGGTAATATGATAAGAGTCAATTCCCTATTGAATGTTAGAATTCACCCGACACCATTTTGTGTCGGCATGGAGTAGCTCCTTAGCAGCCGGCCTAGAAAGTTTAAACAAACTTTCATCGAGATATACCTGCATTAAATTGATAGGAATATTATTTATTTTCTCAAAAATCGCGAGCATAGCATTCATCATGTCTTTAATCTGCAGACACACAAGACAAAAGTGCTTCGTTGCTGAAATTTGACCTGGATCTCGTAATCTGTATTACGAGTCACTTGACTTTACAAATATCGCAACATACATGTCACTGACATCAAAGGTCATGCAGTCACGTGATATCAACAATAAATATATTTTCAAAGTTGCTGTACATAGAATTTTCAAATATTTAGAAGTCACTTAATGTTTGAAATAAATATAATACACACTTAATTCTTAGCACATATATATATATATATATATATATATATATATATATATATATATATATATATGTATATGTATATATATGTATACATATATATACATATATATATATATATACATATATATATATATATATATATATATATATATATATATATATATATGTCACTGTGGCTTAAAATTAGAATAGTTTCCGCGTATAATTCGAGATCTGGACTGTAAGCAGTTATCTTCAAGCATGACTTGTACTTGCGGTAAGAAAAAGAACTTGTGATTTTGGTCTCAAACGATAAAGGTCCATGCGATTGGAAGAAAGAATTTGATATACGAATAAAATGTAGATGACTAAGAGGAGGTAAGAAATTTATCAACTTAGAGATCAAAAAGTCAAAAGGTCAGGGCCAAGTTACTAAATAAAGAATTAAAATTAATTTCATACAAAATGTTAGTTATTGAAAACGTACCCTGACCGAAATGTTTGCACTTAATGTATGAAAGAGGCTGAATAATTTTTAATCATTGTGATTCCAATAAAATTTTGGCTTATATAGAAATGTATGTTCTAGGGCAGGGTGGTCTTAATGCAGTCCCGAGTGACACATTTGGTCCGCAGGAATCTTTTGTGTGGCCAGCTCTCATACAAACTTTAGTTCTATAATTACAATGTATATCAGTGAATATGGCCCACGAACATTTGAAATGTGCAATATAATCTCGTGGAATGTTTATTAAAATGGCCGTATTGTGTTCACAACTGCAGCAAAGAAAAATGTCGTTGTACATGATTTAGAAAATCATTACATACATTAAGACTATAACAAGTACATAATCTTAACCATATTTCTTTGTCTATATCTATCCTCTGAACCCGGAAGTTATTGAAGAGCGTAAAATAAATTGCAAATAGCTTTTTCACAAGTTACTGTAGAAAATCTCTTTCTTTAGACAGCACAAATTTGGGGGTGTTTTTTATAAATTAAAACTTTGTGCTTGTTTTAATGATAACCCCGTTTTTGGTCAACTTACTTTGGAGATATAGCTGTTACAAATGACGCCTTTAAACTTTAAACCTATCTAATTCATTTCCCTTTCTTCTTAAAAGCCGCAGTGAAAATGTGAGTCATTCCTGTGATTATTTGCGTGAATCATTTTTCATTGTAGTTTCCTATCTAGTAGACTAAATGTGCCGTCATTAATTTCGTTATAAGCTTATAAGTAGAGGCAATCTATTTCCCGTGGTTTGTATCCCGTGTCGGTTAACGGAATGGCAGTAGAGTAAAGTTTAAAAAGTCCTCAACTTCAACTGGACCTGTGGTTAAGAAGATCACGGTGTGCATCTAAATGACAGCACTTCCGTTTTGTGTGTCAGTAAAATATTGAGGAATGGAAATTTGGATGTTTCTAAAAATGGGATCGAAAAGTCATATAGTTACTGCTTTGCTTGTGTGCAATCTCTGTTTAAGTATAAACTCTGTTACGGGTAAATTTTGGAAATATATGTTTAAAACAGCGATATCAATTGATCTAATTGATTATTTACATTTATGCAAGATAAGAACCGAAATGTGATTAACTGCGTAAGTTCGTATGTACTTGGTCTCAACCATTTGGAGTTAACCCGATGCACCCTCGTGAATATCGTTAAGAAGTGGCCAGTGACGGCAACCTGGTTGCCGTGGGTTGTTTCATATATCAGTGGAGCTGATTATCTCAGTAGTAGAAGAGATCAGATGTCATTTGCTGGCAAGCAGCAACTGTACTTCCGCCTTAACTTCAGTTAGACCTGTGGAAACAATGACCACCTATGATTAATCGCCTAGTCAAGCCAAGTTTCAGGAAGATGCTAAAGTCAAATTCAGTTTCACTAGTCTCAATTCTATTACAGGAGACCATTGCAATATTTATTTATTATTTAAAAATAAAACAGAACACATGGTGTCGTTTTTTATTAGCCTTACCATGGACCTGAGAGCAATCCAGAGGCATTGGGCACGATTTCACTAATGATAAGAGTCAAAAGTGTATAAACATAGCACAGTTTTTTTTAGCAGAACTATTTCAGGACTTGGGGTGGGAGTGCAAAAGAATGTAAAGCTTATATCAACTACTTGCAGATGCAGATTGTGATAATGTGTGATAATGTGTGGCGACACTCAGTAAGAAATTTTCCACAGAAATTACTCGACTCGTCTAGATGTATCTTGCTATCTGTCGTAGACTTGAATGACCACACTGAGACTCAGGTTCTGGAGAATATTAGATCTCAGAAGTGAACTGAATCAAATTTGTCCGTAATGGTATGTAGGATTCCCACAAACACTTGCATTCTGAGGTTCTATTTCACTATTTTGTCTACGTTTGTAAATCAAATCACAGATTTCTTCAGTTTCGCAGTCAATTCAATCATTAACGATTCCTTTGGGGTGCTTTAAAGCTATTGTTGAAACTTCTAGTATGGTAGCAGGAGAAAGCAATGCAGCATGTAAAACAAGAGAAACTAGCAGCCATTGTCTTATGCAAGAAGGTGTGCAAGTCACGGCCCTGCTAAAAGCTGCAACCTTCAAAAAATTAAAAAATGCTTTAAATACATAATTATGGTTAGAAAGCTAGAAGATAGACAAATGATGAATTCACTGAACATGGATTCGTAGATTGTGTTACAAAAGCAAAAATATAAACTAAAAAGTCATATATACCTTTTGAAAAGAGTCAGACAAGTGTATTTTTCTTTCTTTTCTTCTCCAAGTACTCTTTAGGGTCACTATGAATTAAATGAACACTCATTTTGATGTCCTAGGGCACAATAGGAAAACTAATAATTTCAATAAATTTTGATTCGGCATGGTTACTCACAATAATAAACGATTATGAATACGGCTGCTTCACGTAAACTGACACTAAATTTTAATTGTTCCAAATCTTCCTCCTAACCGTAGCTCGTTTTATCATAAGAACAAATTGAGACCCTGATGAAAGAAATCCTTTTGTTCAAACTGGAATACTGTTGTTTGGCGCCAAAATAAAATTTTGAAAACAAAAATAAATGCTTAGTATAAATAAAGAATTAATATATTAGTAAGATTAGACTCGGCTTTTGGAAGTAAATTGATACAATATATCTAGCTTATCCATATCAAGGATCGATCTTCCAACAAAAAGAATTTGAACCAATTTAAAAGTGTTTCGTTTAATAAAAGTTTGATATTAATGGCTTCAAAAACTTGCATGAATGCAATAGACTGAAAATTTCGTAACATGCTGTGAAAGACTGTTTATTATCTCATTGTAAAAATACCATAAAACTGTTAGTTCTGGGCTTCATACATTAGTCTATCCCTAACACATTAATCAGACAGGCACGATACTTTACTGGACCAACTTGGTGAAATCATCCAGGTAAACAAATCACCCACCTGCCAACATTACCTTCCATAACTTGAAGGGTATGTAGCTAGGACGTCCTTGATGTGATTGCACAATTATTCTTTTCTCGATTATATTTTCATCTATAGTAGAAAATTCTGCATGGTTGTGGCTTTGTATTTATTTAATACCTCTCAACTTGAAACTGATTCTTTATATGTTCCCATGTAAGTTATTTTTCTTCAGTCTTCAAAATTAGGGCGCATAATGAACTTATAATCTCACTTCATCAAGTTCATCTGTTCGTATGTACGACTTTATTTAGTCAGACTGTTGGTGTTTTTGCGGCACGGTTTAGCCTCCTCCTAAACTGTATTAGAAATTGACACCAGAGGCAGTAAGTATATTAGAGCATAATGCGAGATGTCTTTAGGATTCACCTCACGGAATACCAGATTCTGATCAAAAGGTTAAATGTTCCGTACCAGGGATCAAGAGGTTAAATTGACCTTTCATATGTCCAGACATGAGAATCCCGAACGGAGAATGGTGCAACAAGTAAATGGCATTTCTCCTTACCCTTCAGGTTGTAACACTCCAATTAATTATGATATTTGGTTTAGCTTCGTTCTTTATGTTTATCTCTATATGGTTCCATTTATTTTCTTTTTACGGAAGAGTTAATTCACCCGTGTCGTCACCATCGTATAACTGTTCTTGTCTTGCTTATTTATAATTGTATTTAATGATCTTTTATTTCATTGGCTGTGTATTTGTTCTTCGTTTGGTGTTCATCGATTACGCCTGTGTAATTTCAAATATTGGACAGCATGTTGAAGGTCTACTGAAATTGTATTGTCAAGGTTTTCTCTGATGGTTTGTACTTTGTCGCGGAAGAAATTTGCAAACAGGTCTGGAAAGTCGACTAGAGAGAAGGTAGCTGGAAGTGGTGTACATTTGTTTCTTGACATTAGCTTCTTAGTAATCTCAAATAGCTATTTGCAGCTGGGACTTTCCGTGATATTAGTACTGTAGTGGGCTGCTTTCGCTGCATGGACTATGTTTGTGACATCCTTCTTAGCAAAATCATAGATCTGCTTGTGAATAGTGAGTCTGGTGGAAAAGCCAACGCCTCTCAGCTTTACAGCGGTCTCTTCCAGTAGTATTCCAAACAATATCCAATATTGAGTGTATTGATATGCCTCCAATCTCGGATATGCTAATCTGTCCAGTGGTATATGTTATGGCTATTTCCTAACAATCGTTTATAATAAAGAACATGGGAAACATCAGCTAGACCAAGTTTATCATGAGGTACTTACATACTCAGAGAAATATTAAATATGCATTAATTGTTTACAAAACAAAAGTTCATCTACTTAATGAACTTGATTTTGGACAAGGACAAATACAAAAATACAAGTATACATAACATATAATGATGGAGAACAAAACTTACAAATACAAATTAAAGATACATAACACCACCCGAAAGGTTATATAAAATTTACGAGACGTTAGACATTATCGGGTACATGCGACAGTGTGACGAAATATGTTGGCATAGTACTATGTGATGAATCATTTGAGGTTATTTACGAGAACTTCTAATATATGATTTGGTACACTACTAAACGATGGATTATTTGAGCTTATCGTCGAAATGAACCTAAGATGTATTCTCCATGAGTTCATTAATTTATTTTTAAGGAATATTCAGATAATGCCTAGGAAAATATTGAGTTTGTTGTATAACATAGCACCATGAATAATGCAAAACACATATCATAGTGATATTTATTGATCCAGCTACTTGACCATGTCTTAGATATGTCATAGTAGGAGTCAAATCTCGTAATCAACTCTGCCAGACGTGTATCTGTTCGTGAATATTATTAGGTGCATAAAACACATGTATTCATAGAGAGCACAACGCCTTGTGATTGTACAAAAATCCTGTGGGTGCAGAGACAGATACAGAAATAAACGAAATTATAGCTAGAATAAAAGCAATTGGAGTTGGTGATCTTGGTGGAGTACACAAAATTAAAACAGGCTAGTGATGGATTCCCTAATTAGAGGTTTTCCCTTCTATAAGCACTCTTAATTTTCTTCAACTAAAGCAAATCACACAACAGTAAGGAATTCTGGTAACAATTCGTATTTCGGAAATAACCATACTTATAATTATCCACCACCAGTTGCTGCAACGGCTCAACAACGGAAACAATTTGCACGTGTGTGTATGTGTGTAATAAAAGCTGATATATTTCAGATATTAGACTACTTTGAACAAAAATGTCATCGTATTGATAATAAAAAACTCTGTTGTCGTATCAAGATTGAACAACACCGTCATCATATTGATAATAAAAACTCTGTTGTCGTATCAAGAGTGAACAAACATATCTTGCATCTGATATTGCTAATGAAGTTGCTGAGTATGTTCGATGTACTTATCTCACATATGAACTGCTTGGTGCATCCACTTACACACCAACACCAAACTGTGTTTCGTCACGTAAAACACGTTGACAATCGATGTTTTGAATAAATAATTTTGTCGGTGTTATGTCCAGGGAAACCGGCCTAAAATATACCGGCAACACCCTAGTGATCAAAACATGAGTAATATCTTATTTTATGTGCAGGTTACCAAATCCACACTGAACACATTTGAAATAATTGACCCTGATATCGCAGGTAATGTGTTCAGTTACGATAAAGGATTATATCCTATGCACTCTACCTACATGTACAATATGGGCGACTCTAGATTTACTGCTGAATGATATGACATAATTAGAGTTGGTATCGCAGGACGTATTGATAAATAATCTTGCTCCGTGGCTTAACCAATACAGTAATCATCACGATATTCATGCACCCATTGCAATCATGTATTTAATGTTTATGAACTGCCAAATGATTTTGACTTTTATTGTAGTGATGTTACTGAAAATGTGTTGCTGTGCAGCAAAAGATTTAGATTCCTGAGATCATCTACGCGGACTTTGATTATTACAGGCTTATCGTAGAAGAGATAAACGTGTTCAACAACAACCAAGCAACACAAGTCGCTGACCAACCACCATCCTAGTTTTGTCAAAAAAGCAATTAGGTGTGACTGGGACACTGAGCTACCAGTGTTGTCCCTTAGCAACAACTCTGTTAAGGTGTTTCTTAAGTCTATCGAGGTAACAGCTGACTTGATTATTACCGTTTATAACATTTTTTCTCTGTAGCTATTCATTTCTGTATTTCTAAAAGAGATCTTACTTCCACCGATGGAACTGGAAAGTTCCGGTTCCAAAGTCCGTGATCAATACCACATCAATGGCGCGTACAGAGAAGCCGCATTCAACTTGAAGAGCATCTTTATGTATAAATTCCAAATCCAGAATTGATTTCGAATTGCTTACCGACATTGACCAGTATCTGTTTATCGAGCGCTCTTGTTTTCTCGGGACTTATATGGCGAGTCATAGATTTCCCAGCGCAAACAAACTAAACGTGGGCTGGTATGTTCCCGATCTCCCCAACAGTTATATCATGTATCTAGATAGAATTATCCGTTATGTCTGAAGAATGGTGCAATCGTTGCCAATTGGTGGGTTTCAGTGGACTTATCCCACGCACATTGACGTGCAATAACACGTGAGAAATCACAACATCAACAGTGGTTATGGATACGACTTTGAATCTGAGCTAGAATACGCGGAACATTTACGTGAAGTACACACCAATTATCCATTAGCATCAGATGCATTGTGGGTGCCTGGTACGTGGCAGTTTCCGTATCAGTGTTTGGTCGTCGATGAATCAAGGCGTAAAATCACCAAATCATATTGTCTTAGAACCAAACACAATAATGTATTACACGTGCGAAACCTCCAGCTGCCACGCTTGGATGTCATCGCATATACGAATTAGAATCAAACTTGTCCATCACAGTGAACAAGAAAATCTTCGATGTCTCATCGCTCAACCGGTCTATGAATCTCGGAAGATGATGGAATTGAAGCCGTGCACAGTAAAACCTAAAAACAGCTGACAAAACAACTTATGTAGTTCGTGGTTTCTAGACTTGGCGCTTCTCATGTACTAATATTACTATGACAAGATTGATCAGCTTTAACAAGATCTGGTGAGGATGCTGTACACCTACACTGAATCGATGTTGATGCACATGCCAACTAAAATGTCTGTATGGACATGTTAGATCAATGAATTTGATATCAGCGATCACCAGAAAGAATATATATATATATATATATATATATATATATATATATATATATATATATATATATATATATATATATATATATATATATATATATATATATATATATATATATATATATATAATTTCGTAACTCCAAAAAAGCCTTGTTGGTAACTTCAATGATGAATTCTCGGTTGAACCAGTCGAAGAGTATGTGGAACAGAGACCTAAAATGTACCATGTTGAAGTCGGACCACATGCCGCTGAAATAAAATAGCGAAAGGCGTTCCATAGATTATTGTGCAAAAGGATTTAAAACGCGAATTATACGTGAAATGTCCTCTACGTGAATTATCACACGTAAGGTAATGTGTGTATTCGGTGTCACAAACATGGGTGTTTACCGATGCCCTAAAACGAGTTTGTCATAATTTGATACCGAGATGTCAATATACAAAGATGGAATCACAACGTAAGCGTTTGTACATAATAATATTGACAATCAAATTAATCCTGACAAGAAAGCTTGTTATAACAGACCTTGATGTTAGTTCCAAATTTGCAGAAACGACTTGCAATTTCAATCATACAAGTGTTAGACTGCATGTTCATTAAAATCCTGTTGGTTATCTTGGAGTATCAGATACTGAACAAACTTGTCTCCATGTTTCTGCACCAATGCCAGCTGTGCAACATTTTTCTGTGTAAATATCTATTGCCGAATTGCATTAGCTGGTTTTAAACCGATTCTGCATGGGACGTCATTGTTTAGTTCTGATACGACTAATGGACTAATACCCATCATGCCCATTATACCCTTTATGTGATCGTTCTACGATTAAAGACCGTTGATTCTTCGTGAACAATTCAAGTACGTACGGATTTTCGTTCTGCAAGTGTACGATTAAATCGTTCCACAATAGCTTGGTTTCGATGATTTTTGACATGTGCAACACCAAATTGCACATGGTGGGTGTTTGGTTAATGACTTATTAGTGACCTCTTCTGCATTTGTTAACTTTAAAAAGGTGGATTTCACCTCTACTGGCACTCATTGAGTTGTGTCAATGGTAACAAATCGAAATCATTTGTATCTTGATTCTCATGTTCTCACACGACCAGTTAAAGTTGTTAATTATTTACCGAGGTACAGTATACAACACTTGTTTTATTTGATTACAGCAGTATTAACTCGGTTTGATTGTACTATCTGCATATATTTTGTTGTTGAAACGTTGCATACATTAATCGGATTGTTCTATAAAATGGAAGTTACATTTACCGATGTACCCATCCAGTTTAGCTTCATCAGCGAATATCTTACATTTACATTGACTTAGTTAAGATATGAAATATCCTGGCTTTTATTAACAACAGTTATTGGCAAAGATCATTGTTGTGTTCAAGATATAACCGTCATCGGTGTATCTTTTAAATGAAAAGGGCGCTAGACCCGCAGAATGCACAATTGCAAGAAATGTTTAATATTTCAGAAGCAGAGGTTTTCTGTACTTGTTTGAATGTTGTACCAGTAAATTGGGATATATATAGCTAAAAGTGCATTTGCGTATTTCTCCTGGACGTGATGAGTCTGGAGTGGGTTTTCCAGTCGCACAATTGAACTACGCGATTAAAGTATTAATAGAAGAAATTTGTCAGACCATCAATGCTACCGACGTGAAAGAAACAAACATTGTTTATGTCTATAGTGTCTCTGGTAGTACTAGCTTATTTATTTCGTTACGGTTAAATTCACGAGTACGTGTCTATGCTGAACAATTTGCAGCGGCACAAATTCCTCTCAACACGATTAACGAACTGTAAACTGTGTCTATCGATGATAAAATAATTAGCATGGCTCTGTTCGAAACAGTGTTGGGGGAGATGGAAATCACCGACAATTTTTAGCATAAAAAAGAAATTGTGCTTCCTGATTTACTGACAACAAGTCGATTAAAAGAATTTTTACGTTCTTGGATTACTATTGGCAACTATCAATATGTTGCACATTGTATCCAATATATTTTCTTACCAAATCATGGAGGATACAGGCCGTGGCTTTGGGTCAGGACCCAAAGGGGAAAAATGCACAACGCTCAATCTGACATTACGTATCTGTACAAACCTCTCTGCATTTATAATTATAATTTTGGTTATCTTGCTGTCGGTATTATTTATAATATATTTTTACGCCCCAAACAATGTAATAAATCTATAATTATTAAATAATCCAAAATCCTTCTAGACCATCCAAAATATGATATGATAAAGCATGGAAATCACTATTTGTGACATCAATTTAGGTCGAAGATAATCAAAAGTCATTTAAGGAAAGAACAACCATGACCATTTGGATTGTAGTAACACTACATAATGTATTTTGCGTTGTAAATTGTTATTGAATATAATTCCACAATACATACCTCTAGAATAGTTATGGAAATGTCTGGAAAAGAAGACATCGCAAGGTATGGAGAAGGAAGGTACACTCATAACCCAAACAAATCAATCCGTTTGTTACATTTTAGTGTTAATTCTTAATACGTTTGAATATAAACAGAATTAATTCTCGAAATATCTGGTCCAATCAATGAAATTATATCATTAAATGAAAGTCCTGAAAACGTCCTTAAATGAAAATATATACTTCCCACCCCTTTTTGAACAGTGCTATGAATGATACCGAATTTAGAAAGTATTAGACATATATAGTTTTCAGTATAATGAACGATGTATACGGGCACGTTATACAAGTCATCAAACACTATAACTCGAATATATAAAAATCCAAAGCTACTATAAAACACTGCTAAAACGTGAAAGTTATGATGTCCATAAATTTAAAATCGTATGCTTTTAGAATGAAACTAATATATATATTATATACTAATATATATATATATATATATATATATATATATATATATATATATATATATATATATATATATATATATATATATATATATATATATATATATATATATATATATATATATAATATGCAATTAACTGACAACGAACAGTGCAAAACTTGTGCCTGACTAGTCTGGGCGCTATGGACTATAAGTGAGTCTTTCCAAAGGCAAATACAACACAGAGACAAGGCAATCAAAACTAGAACAACCCCCCCCCCAAAGGGTGTATTACTATTTTAATAAAAGCTTGAAATGGTGTATGTTTTAACTAGATTTGTTCAACTTGATGCGGATGCTGAAGAATATTTGATAGTGACATAGAATATCGATGAGCGATATCGCCATCTATTATTTTATGTAAATTATTTTAGGGAAATTATATTTCCACTATTTCATTGTTATTGTAGTAATTACTAATAAGCAAATGTAGAAACTGTTTTAAAAGAAAATTTGTTGGCTGCAAAATGATGATTGTATGTGCGCCTGGCTGTCTTTTTCTAGTCTTTTTGGTTGAAACTGCTTGGTTTCAATGTTCTAACGCTGCTTATCCAGTAAGATTCCTTTTCTTTCATAGCTGTGAAAAATTGTGAGAAGTGTTATATCACTGAAAGTGTTCTGCGACTGACTGGACTTCTACTTGTACAGCTTCTTCCTCATCATATTAAATATATGACGGTCGATCTTTTTTGTAGTGAAGGCTACATATCTTAAATGCGATGAGATATATTACATTCTCTGTTTCGCAGGTTTTATTTGAACCATATATGTTTAGTTTGTCGCTAGTCCCTGTGCCAGAAAATAAGAAGCTCTCTATCTTATGTTAACATGTTGTGTAACTTTTATCGCCACAGGGGCGATTTAGTAGGGTGGTCTTGGTTAGTAATTGGCTTTATCTCTGCCCTCCCAATAGGGTGTTTGAGGGGTTTTGGTCTCCGTTAAGCTACTACCAATTTGTTGGGGAACATTCACTTTAGTGTGTCACGTGATTCCACGATAGGCAAGTGTTTCCTGATAATTTTAACTACTCTGTGGTTGTTTATATGGCAGGTCAGAATAAACGCTACCCGATCAGCCTTTTCCTTCTATCCATATTTAAATAGGTCAGGGCAGTTTGTTTGTTTGTTTAGTCCTTTGGGTTGCCTCAGATATCAGGTTTTTGTAGTAGCATCTGTTAAATAAGTTAATGAAATATATGGCTATATCTTTGGATCTTTTTCGATTGTTAAAACAATTAGACGCGATGGGGAATGAATCTATTGACAGTTTTTATAAAAGCGGATTGATAGCAAATGCGCGAATAAGACCTTTTGTGTATCCAATGTGATACCGGCATTATCATATCTTTGGCCCACATGAATCTAATTCCCACGTAAAAATTAGAGTTATATAATTCAGTCTGTGTCAATCATGTCGTACCAACCGTTGCAGTTATTAATGACCAGGAAAAGTCATAAAAGCATTGTTAATGGCAAGTGAAATTACCTTATGATGACTGACGACAAAACGCATATTTTATTCCTTGTGGCTACCCTTGACAGCAGCTTATATCATCTGTGCGTAGGTTAAGCAACAGAACCTTTCCTTTTTAGATTGCCGTTGTGTCTGTTACACTGGACAGTTTTCAAACAATACCGTCCGGCTAAGGTAAGTAAATATATATGAATATATATAAATCTATATACATATAGATGCACATCTCTCTATGTATGTATGTATGTATGTATGTATGTATGTATGTATGTATGTATGTATGTATGTATGTATGTATGTATGTATGTATGTATGTATGTATGTATATATGTATGTATGTATGTATGTATGTATGTATGTATGTATGTATGTATGTATGTATGTATGTATGTATGTATGTATGTATGTATGTATGTATGTATGCATGCATGCATGCATGCATGCATGCATGCATGCATCTATCTATCTATCTATCTATCTATCTATCTATCTATCTATCTATCTATCTATCTATCTATCTATCTATCCATCCATCCATCCATCCATCCGAGGATATTTGGTTGAATTTCGATCAAAATCATGTAGCACGTGCGTATCATCGATAAATGACATTCATGAGTCGTGATTAAAACATTGATACTGGTATACAAATATCGCAGATAGATTTTACAACGCTGTATCCAATTAATTTTTTTAACTGGAACATTTAGGTTTAACCAGACAATATGTGTAGATATACATTTTCGAGCTTGTGTGACTTGTAAAGCTATTGCAAATTACAGATCAATACTCAGTGATAAATCAATGTTACTCGAAGGCCCTGGTGGACGAATGAGGGTCATTGATGTCCCAGTAGAAAATATGTAAATAAACATGTAATTAGATCGCTCATAATATTATATAATGTCATATCATCAGGTTAGTGTCAGTCTGACTCCTGGTCAGATTAAAAAGCTTCACTCATCATCAAAAAAAAATTGTGCGTTAAAAATATCGCTACTGCGAGAACAAATCGCAGGTGGTCCGAGTAAGCTATCATTGACCGAACGTCAGTATATTCACTTTAATGAAGCCAAGCGATTAAAGACTGGGGGTACGACTTAATCTTTCTGCAGAGGTTATTAAAGACATCTCTAAGACGGGTGGTATATTTCCACTTCTCGCAGCTATGCCAGCATTAATAACAGCTACATCCCCAGCTGTTGCAGAAGCAGCTGCACTAGGTACTGTTGGAACTGCTGCTGAAATGGTGTAAAAGAAAGCAACCGGACAGGGAATTAAAACCTCCAGAAAAGGTAAAAAGGTCTGAGACTTCCGGGGACCCTGCCCTTGTGGTACGGAAAAGGTCTAAGACTAGGGACAGGTCGATGAATCTTCCTACAATAATTCCTCTATCAAATTTTGATTTACTTAATACCGAAAAGCAACTATAGATAAAATAAACTTCAGAGGAGTTTTTATGCGTGATCCATTGTCAAAACAACCCAACAATATTGAAACCGGTATTATTAATCTTGATAAAAACTCTGGACCTGGCACGCATTGGGTGGCATATGCAGTTGATCCACGTGAAATTGTTTATTTCAATTCGTATCTGTTGGCGCCACCATAAGAATTTCTTCATTATGTCAGCAATAAAATTGCTCTAATCTGATATTCAACGCTACCAACACAAAAATAATGGATCCACCAATATATGGTTATGAAGTACTTAATGTACTTGATGATATATTAAAATCAACAAAACTATCTCATACAGTCGTGCATGAATTTACTACGATATCGCATTTGAACACACACTAGTAAACATAATGGTATATATTTAAGGAAGATCTTGATTGAAGAAAGATTAGAAAGTCGACTTACCTAAATTCGCCACTCTTGATCAGCTCAAATGAAATCGATGATTTATTAAATATCACGAGTGTGGATCAAAATAAAGTTGTCGTTTTTTTCAGGATAAGCCAGGGCGATTAAAAACGAGCAACATACAACTGCCGGATGTACTTATACGAATTCCCAATGCGGTTACTAATAATATCGTTACTTTTGATGATCAAGGTAAAATACAGGATTCCGGTAAGTCGGTTAACAACTATGTTAAGAAAACCGGTGATGTATTTACTTGTGACATAATAATATCAGGAACTCAACCGCGGATACAGATGCAACAACAAAAATACGTCGACGATAGTATTATTAATAGATCGTTAGCGATCAAGAGACAGAAATAATAACGATCATCAATGGAATTAACGCCTTCAAAACTTGTAATAATCACATACAAACGTTTCAAAATTTTCCTAGAAACATGAAAAGATTCATTAATGATTTTTTTGGAACTCCACCAACTGTTGACATAAAAATCGTTGACATTAACACAAAACTACAAGATATTATTAGTGGAATTCCTGATATCATTGAAAAAAAGTCATCACCAGCAGATCATCAACATTGTGTACGTCTTTTCATCAGGGTCAGCTACATGGACAACATTTTGATAAAACTATCAAACACACTGCGGAAGTCGCTGGTGTCTCTGGTGTGTATAACTTGTCTGTGTTTAGCGGTGTAGAATATAGAATAATTACCACATCTCCATTAACTAATAATTTGTCTAGAACTATATCTGTAATGTTGGATGAAGATTCTGAAGAAACATTTACTCTGGAATCATCGGATAAAAGAATGGTTTCGGCTTATTACTGGTGATTTCTGGAATTTGTAACTAAAGCTAGATGATGGTATAATGAATCAAATGACATGGTCATTCATTGACTTTCAACATCAAAAATGCAATCAGGAACTAAAAGATATTATTGACAATTACAGGGTGAAAGTAAAATAAATATAGCAGACGTATGGTTGTTATTGATATAGTCGTTTACTCGGTTTCTGCTGTTGTTTTCGGAACCGGATTATTATTATCAACGTTAACGATGATGGCCCTGAAGTTTTAAATATTATTGTTTCTACGGCACCAACATGTGCAGGTATTCTAAGTATTATCGCTAAGAAAATATCTACATGCGAGAGCGATAAATTACGCGAGTACACGATGAAATTGCACACAGCTACAGCCGCATACTCTAAATTATGCTCGTTTCTTTCGGAGTACCTAAGCGATGGTAAAATATCTGATAAGTTCGTAACGATAATGAAAACTTACAATGAAGCAATCATAATCGCTAGTGGCAATAACCAAAGCGGAAAGATGGAGAATTAAATAATAAAGATAAAAATAATGTGTGAGTCCTTGACAGCGTCAAGAGAACTTTTGCAACAGATCGTCACTAATACGACGCCATCAAAAACTACTATGATATCAATAAGTTCGACCTGATCCTGAATTTAGTATTAATTTTCCAACTGCAATTCCAGCGAACGAGATAGCATTAGCGCAACTGCTCGTTTATAATAGCTAGGGAAATATCAGGTCGAAACCATTCGGTGCATTACCAGCAAATAATTCACTGGTATTTGCGAATAAGAATAAAACGGATGAAATTCCTGATTGGCAAGTTGTTGGAATTTCAACGGGCAGTTATGGAATTGAACAGAATAATGACGAGCTCCAACGCAGAATTAAATATATTGCAGGAAAAGAATCTAAAATAGCGATCACTGTTTACGATCCAACGCTATCAGCGGTGATTGAAATAAATTATCCCAATTACCTTGTAGACATTTATCAAAGTTAGATTAGATCTGTGTTAGGACGGCCTGATGAGCCCCATGTTGATAACGGAGTTTCGAAACCAACTAAAACAAGTGAAGAAAAATTCATTAAAGATCTAGAATATCGAGGAAAACATTAATTGTGTTATATAGATTTTTTATTTCCAAACAACGATAGATATTACTTTACCGATTTTGACGGTAATATGACCCCCAAGATATTTAGATCAGCATTTTATGTCATCGGAGACCCAAGATGCAGTATGATATAAATATTTTTGATGAAAAACTGTTTAAAGAATTTTTAGATACTCTTAAGCCTGAATACGATTAAACGTTTTACGATTTAAGAAATTTACTTATTTCATTATCACAACATTAAGATGATAGTGTAAAGCAGCAAATAATGGAGTTAAAAACACTTAAATGAGATATTACTTGATTTATAAATCGCTAATCAAAGTATTATAAACAGTGCAATTAATCATGGTTAGCATATTTACACAAGTCCAGAACATAAGCAACTTTTTCTTAGTGATTACAAAATAACAAGAAAAGACTTATAAACATTTATTGTACCAGAATGAAATAATGCTGAAGTGAAGAACTAATTCACTGACTGATTTTATTGAAAAATATTATCCGGGAGGAAATGAATCATAGAAAATAATAGCCCCAGCACCAGTTATAATAAATCATGATAACGACCACTTGGTACCAGCTGTCATAGATCGTTAGTGATTGTAAATATAACAACAACAATCGCATACAATCTCTTATGCGATATTATAGACGGTAGTTTTCAGACAAGGGTGCATATTATATACATTTTCCCCGCGGTATCCACCCGGGTGGTTAATTGTATCAGAGCAAATAATTCCGTGTACTTGCGTGTTCATATCTGTTATTATCAAGAATACACTTCAGACTTACAGACTGAAGCAATCGCATCTTGGAATTACAGTGGGCAATTCTAAAAATAAATTTGAATGCGAGATCGTAATGCTTTTAATGTTGCAATGCGAAACAAAAAATATCCAAATCTATGATAACATAATAATGGTTGGTCCATTTTCCTTGATGCAATATAAAAGTATAACATACTTGTCAATAGTTTGAGGTATCCACGTGTTAATATTTTGAATATTTCAGAATGACACACACACACACACACATATATATATATATATATATATATATATATATCTATATATATATATATATATATATATATATATATATGTGTGTATGTATATATATATATATATATATATATATATATATATATATATATATATATATATATATATATATATATATATATATATATATATATATATATATATATATATATATATATATATATTTGCTAGGCAGAATATATCAGTTTTCACAAAGAGTTTGTTTAGTCATTACCACAGTAACTGGTCCAGAACTCTCATTATCGCTGTCATTTTCACAATGTTCCCTTAACCGTTTTATACAAAAGTTCATACTCGTTTTCTGTTCGTATTCATGAGATAATTATAACTTGATTTTGTCAATAGCGTTTGAGAGAAGCCCAAACAACTTTACTTGATCATCCGTCACTGTAGCCAGCGACTTTAACATTCCCTTTTGGATAAATTTCATGAATTGATAATCAGCTTATAGTGGTGACCTGTTCTTGTTTTTGAGTCAAAATCACATAATTTTTTCAGCATTAAGATTGCCAGATACATTTATACCGTTATATTGTAATTTTTACTCACAATAATGATGACATTGATATTCTAAAATTTATTATATAATAAATGCATATTTAGTATAAAAATAAACAAAAATAAACAGTGCGGGGCAACATTCGATCTACCATTCCTCGAGTTATATCAGATAAACCTAATGAGGTGCCGAAGTTTTGTTCAGATATTTACCCCCAAGAGAATCCCTAAATATCTGAAATCGAAACATTAGTGATTCAGAGGGTAGTCTGCGCATATGTAGGTTTAATTTTACTGACCAACCAAATCATGTTTGTTGACCTAGATTTCCTAGATATTCGTAACCGAATCTCTAGAACTCAGAGGATTGTTTATACACATGTAGGACTTATTTTAGTGACCAACTAGATTATGTTTGTTGCCTTAGGAGAATTCCTAAATATCCGCAACCGAAACTCTAGAAACTCAAAGGCTTAGGGTCTGTTGTGACCTGGAACCTAGGTCTAACGCTGTGTCTTTTGCAATCACCCTTATGTGTGGCAACTCTTTAGTGAAGTCACAGCTTCACGACCTCATATCACCCCCGCTGCTTATTTTTGATGATGATGATGATGATGATGATGACGACGAGGACGACGACGATGATGATCTGAAATAATAAAATGACGTGTTCGGTTCAGCTCACCAAACCCCAATGATCAACCAATGTTTGATTCACATAAGTGAATCCATCACGTGTTAACGTAGTTGATTAGTGTACTCACATGAAGATGGGATGGATGGAGCTATCACTAGGTTGCAAATCTTGCCCTAAATTCGCCTTCGCAGACAATTTGCCTTACAGGAGTATGGATCCACGGACTCCATCATGAAAGTTTTAGCGCGCTAGCAATGAGTTATCGGAGCTTGTTAACACACACACACACACACAGACATATATATATATATATATATATATATATATATATATATATATATATATATATATATATATATATATATATATATAATAAAATATTTATCCTATAGAATCACAGTAGTTGATCTCCTAATAGAACAAAAGTGTTCGATTTTCTTAACAAAAACTTTCTGTGTATAATGTACTTTTCCAGTTTAAAAGAATTATTATAGAAATATGTAATTCTGCGTAACATGCCTAAATCAGCTGTTGCTAGCTTCTCATTACGCTTCTTTAGGGATATTTATATCAATAACATATCGCAACGTATTACCTTTGATTGTTTGGAATGTTGGCGCCCACTTGAATTAGTAGGCAAATGTGCTGCGTATTTTTGGACTATCTAGTGAACAACAAATTACAAATTATATTATATTTCTTCCTGCATTGAATTGGTGACCTAATCCTGATATAATCTATTATGGAGTAACTATTGTTGTTCAGAATTATATCATCAGAAAACCAGAATATAGCTACTATACCATTGAAGAAGTTTGTCTAAATCACAGGGGAACCGCCATTCCACATCTAGTTGTTGCCATTTTTTCTTAAGCCGATATAACGATAGTACCTTAGTCGTAAATGAATTAAAGGTATATTAGCAAGAAATCACTAATATCTTGCCCACCTGATTAAACCTTCTGGGGTTTTACCAGCAGAGAGATGGTGACAGACAGACAGACCTTCATTGGTGGCGTTGAGCAAGTACACGTTTTATGGTTAATATGTGCGAATAGTATATATAGGATATGTATGTGGCTAGATACATTATTCTTCTGATGAAAAACATGTTGACAAACATCACAACACTTCTCAAGAACTATTTACAAACAATATATATCAACCACTCCACTTGCAATGTATATATCAATACAAAATATAAATATAGTTGTTGAGTCTGAATAAAATACATTAATGCATCAAAAATTTTTAACACCTACTCCAGATGATGTAGTAAGTCCTTATGAGCGACACTATCATTATAGTGATGGAGCAGTTGAATACTGAAGGAACTGCCTTGTATTGAATTATTTTTTTACACATGACAGAAAAATATTAAATAATAATAATAATAATAAAATTAATAATAATAATAATAAAATTAATAATAATAATAATTAATAATAATAATAATAATAATAATAATAATAATAATAATAATAATAATAATAATAATAATAATAATAATGTAACCATAAATCAGCGCATAATCTTTAGAAGCTCGAAGCTCTTTACAATATTTGATAACACAAAAACACATATAATAAGATAATTACAAAATAAACGACATGAAATTAAAACAAAAAGCACGCTGACAGTAATTAAGAAAGTACACATCATTAAGAAGTCTTTAAGTATGATCTTGTAGTCGAAATAAGTGAGTTTAGAGATCACTCTTAAATGAGATCAGTGTCATTGCGTCTAAGATCTATAGGCAATTTTCATATATATATATATATATATATATATATATATATATATATATATATATAAATATATATATATATATATATATATATATATATATATATATATATATATATATATATATATATATATATATATATATATATACATATATATATATATATATATATATATATATATATATATATATATATATATATATATATATATATATATATATATATATATATACACACACACATTGGACTGGAGCCATTCAACAAACTGTAGCAATGCCAAACACATTTTCTGTCTGATTTTGGATTGCGAGTATAGCTCATGACAGTTACAGAGTAAGTGTGTGTGTGCTTAAATTTATTAGTACACTAAGAATGATTCCAGAGGCCGTGATTTGAACTTGTTAAAGCCCCTATAGTAGATACTGAACAGAAACAGACAGGAGTTAATTACAATAGTCCTTTCTTGAAAGTACATAGATAGACATTATTGTTTGAGTGGCATCAACCGAAATAAAATTGCGAATGGTGCTGATGTGTTTCAGTTCCAGATATGCAGCCATTCATTACATGGTGGTGTAATGAGAGCGAGCTGTCAAGAATAACATCTAAGTTTCATGCTGACTGTGTACATTTGATTTAAAATCAAAAGTTCAGGATTTATATGATATGTCATGCATTTAAGGAACTTAATATTATAATAATATTTATATGGCACGGTCTGTATCAGCACTTCAAGACACTTTTAAAAGTTGGTTGAAACATGGCTAAAACAAGGCTATGAAAGTGAGAAAGAAAACGGGAACATGATTAAGAATAATGAAAACATCGAAGACTAAAATGGTCAGGCACTTGTAATAAAACTGCACTTGTAACATAAGAAAATAAAGATAACGAAACAAATGCGAAATGCTTTATATTTATGCGTATGATCGCAATAAATGTAAATTACCTTTTGAAAGATGTAATTATCTTTAACCCTATAACCTTTCTTAATTTTCTTTTTTCTGCTCAATATGAACGGTTGCTTGCAACACCATTTTCCTCCTCCAGCTCCACTACTTGTTCGTCTGCCTCCAACTGATAAATCTTTACCAAGATTTGCTGCGATTATCCCCAAGAGTGTCTGCTTCGTTGTCTGAGCTGTAGAAATTGCCATATCTTTCTCATTTGCACAATTACTTTAACGTTAAACGTATGGTAAATTTTTAACTTTCATATTAAAGTAGTTAATATTTTCCTTCATATCATTTTCTACATCAGGTAAATATCGATCTGATTGTTGTACCTAATTTATATATATATATATATATATATATATATATATATATATATATATATATATATATATATATATATATATATATATATATATATATATATATATATATATATATATATATATATATATATATATCCCTACATCCTGATCAGTTTAGATCCAGAGGAAAAAATACAAGGAATGTCAATACATGGAATTGAGCTAGATGCCACCGACCCATATGAAAAATGTTTTCAAGAAAGAATGAGGAACGAAACAAAAGTAAAATGCTAAAGCTGGATTATTAATGCTCTAGAATCTAGATGGTTCCAGAATTTCCAATCAATAATTGCAATAAGTTTAAATTACAATGCTATTTTACTTTAATGATGGATTAATGGATATACATTAAATATAAAAACTTATCATAGCATTAAAGGAAATTAGTGCGGAGAATTACGTATAAATACATAGTTTTATTCTTTTGACCTATAATTAATGCATAATTTCAAAGCATGCCATCTGCATATCCAACCCAAAGAAAAGTTTTCGTATCTGAAAGAACTGTTGCCGTTAAACCACAAATCATTTGATTTATCCAGAATTTCTTTAGTGTGTACTGTATGGACTGAAGATGCATTCAGAACAGTATCATACATTATGAATTTGGTTTTGTTTATATTCCTTATCCCTCATTTCTTTAGGTATCACATTAGATGAAGACATTTAGGTCCATACTTATTGAAACCAGCTTAGCAGAGACATTCCAATGATTCTTCTTTATTAGAATCCAAAACCATTTTGTCTGTTTAGAGTCATTGTGAACATAGTAGTCACTGGTTGATGCGTAACTTTTATGGTGAAGTATTCAATGTATAAATTTAAAGTTCTGTTCTTGGAAAGACTAAAGCGATCTTACGTATGATTATTTGCATCTACAACAATTTTGCTCTCCATTATTATAATATATGATTTAGTATTGAAAATTGTAAAAAAGATTTTTGGCTGATGTAATAAAATGTGTTGCATTAAGTATGTCATTAAGTTTGGATAGAAATGTATGCTAATTCGAACTGTGTTTCTGTTTTAGACAAAATACGTTTAATAAAACGTGTTCTTTCACAACCAGTCAGAGATGTTTCTGACAAAGTTGATATTCTTTGAAATTTTTTATGATTATCATTGTAAATCATAATGATATATTTTATGTTAAAATAAATAACAGTGACATTTACCTTCATACAACTTTTAGAAAGGTGGGGATTGTATCATCCTATAAACCTTGCCTGACTGTCTGTCAGTCTAACATATCTCCACCAACATTAAAAGCACAAACTTAAATCTTTGGAATATAATTGTGGTATCCATTGATGTACACTGTGGTTTCAAATAGTGGGTTAATAGATCTTTAAAATCTAAATATTTGAAGTATTTTAGATGGAAATATAATATTTGGTTGACTGATCTTCAATGGCAGGACTATGACAAATGAGCTGGACTTTCGGTTACAAGGTCAAATCAAGAAAGGTTCCACAGCATTCCTTCCTGTGGGTTTCCTTTTCCTGGGTCATAACTTGGAGGTTGTGGATTTGACCCTAGGTAATAACATAGAAACAGCTGAGATCCGCATCTAGCCATATACTTGTTAAAGGATATGAGAACAAATCAGGCTTATTTCAAGTACAGACACCGAGCAAGTAGACGTGTCCTTGGGTCATCACTTAGGACCTGTTGAGATACCCAACCTATAACTATAGATGGAGAGTGTTGAAGTGCGCGCGTGAGAGAGAGAGAGAGAGAGAGAGAGAGAGAGAGAGAGAGAGAGAGAGAGAGAGAGAGAGAGAGAGAGAGAGAGAGAGAGAGAGAGAGAGACGAAAGGGGGGAGGAAAATTAGACATTTGATAGTTACTTTGTCCATCTATGCATTGGGATCCATCTGTATTACCGAGTCATGATAAAACGAATCTAAAGCATTACTTATTAAACTTTCTCTGGCTTTAAATTTGAGATGCGCAAGTATTCTGAACCTTATAAATGAACAGATTGATGGCTTATCCATTCATCTTATTTGTCGAGAAAGAATAATATTCCATTATTATTTCATCAACATAAACGTTCGGTCAGTAACACTTTAAGATGACACCTATGGTCCCATTACACCATCACGAACTACTTGCTCTATCTACCACTCCAAAATTGTAAATTCTTAAATAAGAGCACAATACTACTTATTAAAACTATTTCATCCTGTCTGCGATACCAGTACATAGTCTTTTTAAATCACATAATTTATGTATATGCATCAGCATTAATTCTCGCACTGTAGACTATTTTGATATATCTGTTGATCATATCAGTCAAACTCTGTATTTCAACGATGAAAACCCTACGTACATGCATGTTTCGCCATCTTTAAAAAATATTTTCAGCCTGATCAGATTGAACATGATCTAATTTTCAAAATATTTTTGAAATTTGGAATAGATAAAATTAAAGGAATTGTAATGTTTTGAAAATGTATGCACTAGAAACCGTTTAATATGACTATCACCATTATAATAGTTTTAACCAATCTATTCAATTTAAGAATATTTAAAGAAGTTTCGTAATGAATGAAAACCAGCTGGAATGAACTCTGTACTCCATCTGTAAAATAATTAATTAATTAATCAATCATCGTTATTGTTGCCAAAAAGGAAAAAAAGATACAAATATATTAAAATATTAAGAATTTGACAAAATAATGAATGTAACAACATAAAAGAGACTCGACTATTTTTGAACATAAATATTTTAAGAGTGGAATCACTTATTCAACCGTATTATCATAATATTACTTAATTAAATATTTAATTCACGAAAGTATTTTCTTCATCAGTCTTTACTTATGTTAAGGAACCTCCGAATGTCTCACAGAAACTCTCCCATTGAATATAGTTTCGATATAAATCGGATAAAGCTTTATATAACGCTGGAAATGCTGATGCCCTTGTTGATTCACTCCAGAAAGATGTTTAATAGTGTTGGAGAGCGCATACAGCCTTGTCTGACTCTGACGGTAGTTCTAAACTAATATCCTATGTTGCCGTTTAAGTATACTGCACTGGTATCCATATCACACAGGTGCTCTGTGATGAGGTTGGCATTGATGTTGTACATTCTCATGTTCGAACACAAGGCTGCATGATATACCCTGTCAAATGCCTTCTTGAAATCCACGAAGACGTGGTACAAATCTTGCTTGTGTTGGAGATAGTTCTCACACAATATCCTCAGGTTGAAGATCTGCTTTGTTGTGCTGCGCCCTGCTCTGAAACCTTCCTGTTCATCGGTAATGATCTTTTCGGCCTATGTGTTTAGTCTGCATCCTCAACATGACTTTGGTTGGATGGCTTATAAGACTGATTGTACGGTGGTTTTGACATTGTTGTAAATTGCTTAGTGAGGCTGCTGATAAGTGATTGTGTTCATTATGATCAGTTCCTAGCTAGTCTTTGCCTATGTTGATATCTGTCTCAGTCTGTTGTCATGATCATTAAAAAATCTGTGTATATTTATATTAGAACACTATTGCAGATATTATTATATTACACAATCATATTTAAATCCCATCTAAACCAGAAAATAAATATAGGTTGTCATTGTTGCTTTTCCTTGTCAAACACACACTCTATCTATCTATCTATCTATCTATCTATCTATCTATCTATCTATCTATCTATCTATCTATCTATCTATCTATCTATCTATCTATCTATCTATCTATCTCTCTCATTCTCTTATATATATATATATATATATATATATATATATATATATATATATATATATATATATATATATATATATATATATATATATATATATATATATATATATATATATATATATATATATATATATATGGTGTAATATCAAATTCAACAAAATAAAGTACTGAGCACTATTAAGAACTACATTCCTTTTTATAACAATGATAATAATGCTAAGTAAAAACATGAAATAATACCTGAAAAGCATGATGCAGCGCAGTTCAGTATGTTATAATACCTTAATGGTATTGTGAAATGAGTTCTGCATGCATAAACAATTTCCAATTAATGTGTGAAAGATTATATGATGTTAATAGTTGAGAGGTGAGATGATGTTTGACCTACAAGTGTATAGCATATTTGTTCATGTCGATTTTATCTCTCACTGAAAACGTCTACCATATCTGTCCTTCCTGAACGTGTACCACCCACCCACCATTGTTTAGATTGCAGTCTGCATCTCTTATAAATGTGTACTGTGAGTTTTATACTAAATGTGAGTATAAAACTTTGCTCTGGTCATCGTAATGTCACTCTTTCATTACGAGTATTAATGAATGCGTCAAGGAATTCATCTAGAAGACAAAAATAGTGCTAAAAGCCATGGGACATCAACATTAAGTGGGAGGAAGTTCAGGTGTTAACAGTCATTGTGCCCAAATCATTTCCATGTTGGACCGTGCGTGTGTCGTGTTGGAATTTCACATGAATTGTTTAGGAAATTAATTATCTTACCTTCCAAGGTTTTGGAATATCAAAGCCAGAAATATGATGCTAGTCCATAAAGGTGTGACTTCAACCACCCGGTGAGTTTTGTTACTGGAACAGCGGAGATGCAAGATAGGGATGGAATCAATGTACCAGTCGAAGAATCACATTTCACTTGTCAGACTTTTGATGAATAATAAGTTAGAACTGATGTTGCTGTTATTATTGTAAGTTCTTGATCGTGTAAAACTTGTTATTTTACTTTAATGTGCAGAAAAATAATCCACTTATCAGGGACTATTTCTAACCGTATTACAACTAAATGCATCACCAGTACGTTGTACTCTCGCTCGATTCACATTGAAATTCACTTATCCGTTTCGTTCAGTTCAAAGTAATTGCAGGTATGAATACACAAATAGGGTTAAAAGTAAAAATACACACAATGGACATTGAGAGGACAACTTAACTCAATCTAAATTTCATGTTCAGAGGAAGTTTTCCATGCAGTTTGAACAGTTGACTTGGTTACCGCCATAGCCAGCCCTGAGAAGGACAAACAATGATTGGCTAGCTAAGGTCATGTGACGTAAATAGGCGGCTATAAATATGAGTGCACAACAGAACACTGGCAGATAGCTGTCAGAGCGGCAAAGTATGGACATCTAGATAGAAAATGATTTCGGCCACATATTCTAAAACCATAATTTATATAATTTTTATATATCCCCAAAACTTAATAGTATTGTTAGGAGATATTTTAAGTAGATTTATTATTGAATTTAAATGCCTTATAATTATTATATAATTCTTTATAAAGCCACTGCTATCTCCCACCACACTGCTCTGTACTAAAATTATTTATTTTCATTTAATTCACGCTACCATGCCAGAATGTGTTACATCCATTATAATAACATAATTTATTTCATCATGATATAGTGTATTATAACGCTGTATTTTGGCATTTAGACAAACAAGTCTGCTCTATATTATCTAAAATTAATAGTGTTGTGATAGACACTATGTTAGCTAAGTCACTATGCGAGATTGAATAGCACGTTCTTTTTCACTTATATTTTTATTTATAAAAAACATTTTTAAGTCCTGAACTCTGGTCTTTTCGATATTTAACACACGGGGTGTTACAATATATATATATATATATATATATATATATATATATATATACATACATACATACATACATACATACATACATACATACATACATACATACATACATACATATGACCCCTCTGAAAACTTAATCTTTTAAGAAATGTTATAATGTCAATCAGAAATGCTTAAAAAGTTATACTCATTATAACTGATCCTGATAACAATACATTTCATAGGTAATGATTATTTTAATTACAAAATCACTTTCAGAATGCATTCTTTTAGTACAATAATTTTATACACTTTTCATTAGGTTACACATGATTCCTCTTCTAATTTCTTTGAGTAATGTTTTGTAGGCTTTTATAACATCTTCAGTGATTCTAATCGCTGATTCTTTTTCTGACTCTCTGAGCCATTAGCATTCTCATCTTAAACATGAAAATGATCGGTCTCTTGGATTGCTGTTGAACTATACTCCCATATCCTAATTTGTGAATCACATTCTCAGCTTATCACTTAACATCGGTAACACTTTTATTTCACGTTCGTATATTTTTGCCTCTTTGTATTTTCTCACCCATATATCATTCTATTATTCACTCCGAAGTACTTCTCTGCAATCTCTATACTTTTAGTCAGAAAGATTTTGATTGTTCTGTAATTTGAATATTCTCCGATTTTATAAGTTCTTTCTTCAATTGAAATGATTTACCTCAGTCTGTCATTTCATAACAAACATCAAATGTCTAAGAAATATCAACAGTCTTTGCGCTATACAATAAAATTTCATTTGCCCACGTTTAATTCATATACGAATTCTTGTTGCAGCAGCAATCTTTTGACGCGTGCTAGACAGATGAAGTGATGAGGACTTGGAGCATAACTAGGGTACTGTTTTTGGTTGCTCAATTTCTCCAAGTGGAGTCATGGTGCAATAATTCAGGTAAAACATAATTTACCATTATCTGTAGCATATGAAATGAGGAAGGAAGAAGAAACAAAATTACGAAATAGAAATCTATGTTTATTTTCATTTAATAACACAATAGACGCTGTAATTTATTTTCATTTGTTTCTTATTTGTTTTGACCTAATCATACCACCACGTAACCCACTAAGGGTCTTATAATACGTGAAGCTGGAGCGCTAATACAAGTAGAAGATTACAAATGAATCATTTAATAATAATAATAATAATAATAATAATAATAATAATAATAATAATAATAATAATAATAATAATAATAATAATAATAATAATAATCGTAATAATAATGCAAGAAGAACAAGTTTTGTTTTCTGATTCATTTCTTCACACAAATTGTGTATACAGTTTAAAAAGTGCAATTGAAACACTAAAGTTAAATTTCATAGTTGTATTATGTCTTTGTGTCGCTTTTGTGATAATTATATTTTTTCGAGAAAATAGAGTTTGTAATTATTGTTGTTGGATAAAGTCATTCTTCTTGCCATTACATATATTCTCATCAATTTAATATATTAGACTGAATACGCTGATACAAGAAATCAGTAATATATCTATATAATTATTATTCTTCCCTTAGATGATGGCTGGATTGAATATAATGGAGAATTATATAAAGCTTTCAACGATTTAGATCGAAACTATTCTGAATGGGAGAGTTTCTGTGAGACATTCGGAGGTTCCTTAACTACAGTAAAGACTGCTGAAGAAAATACTTTCGTGAATTCAATAATATCCCTGTAAGTAATGTTATGATGATACAGTTGAATAAAAGTGATTTCACTCTTAAAATATTTATGTTGAACAATAGTCGCGTCTTGGTTATGTTGCTGCATTCATTAATTTGTCAAGTACTTAATATTTTAATATATTTGTATCATTTTTTTCCTTTTTAGTAGCAATAAAGATGACGAATTAATTAACTGTTTTACAGATGGGACACAGAGTTCATTCCAGCTTGCTTTGCTTCATTATGGAACTTCTTCAAATATTCGTGAATGAATTGATTTCTTGAAACTATTATAATGGTGATAGTCATATTAAAGGTGTTCTTATGTATACATTTTCAAAACATTACCTTTCCTTTAATTTTCTCTGTTCGAAATGTCGAAAAAATTTGAAATTAAGCTCATATTCAATCTAATCAGGCTGAAAATATCTTTTAAAGACGGTGGAACATGCATGTACGTAGGGTTTTCATCGTTGAAATACAGAGTTTGACTGATATGATCACCAGATATATCTACAGTGCGAGAGGTAATGTTGATGCATTCACATGAATTATGTGATTTAAAAAGACTATGTACCGGTGTCGCAGACAGGATGAAATAGTTTAATAAGTTGTATTGTGCTCTTATTTAAGAATTTGCAGTTTTGGAGTGGTAGATAGAGCAGGTAGTTCTTGGTGTGATGGAATCATAGGTGTCATCTTAAAGTGTTACTGACTGAACGTTTACGTTGATGAAATAATAATGGAATATTATTCTTTCTCGACAAAAAAGATGAATGGATAAGCCATCAATCTGTTCATTTATAAGGTACAGAAACTTGCGCATCTCAAATTTAAACAGTGAAAGTTTAATAAGTAATGCTTTAGATACGTTTTATCATGACTAATTAATACAGATGGATCCCAATGCATAGATGGACGAAGTAACTATCAAATAACTAATTTTCCTTTCCAAGTCTCTCTCTCTCTCTCTCTCTCTCTCTCTCTCTCTCTCTCTCTCTCTCTCTCTCTCTCTCTCTCTCTCTCAGGCGCGCGCGTCAGACCTCCATGTATAGTTACAGATTGGTAACTCAACGGTTCCTAAGCGATAATCCAAGGGTTAGTCTACTTACTCAGGGTCTGTACTTGAAAATTGCTTTATCTTTTTCTCCTTTCCTTCAACCAGTATATGGCTAGCTGCGAATCTCAGCTGTTTCTATGTTATTACCTAAGGTAAAATCCATAACTTCCAAGTTATGCCCCAGGAAAAGGAAACCCACAGGGATGCTGTGGAACATTCCTTAACCAGATCTTGTAACTGAAAGTCCAGCGCATTTGTCATAGTCCTGGCATTGAAGATCAGTCAACAAAATGTTTTATTTCCATCTAAAATACTTCAAATATTTAGATTTTATAGATCTATTAACCATTTATTTGAAACCACAGTATACATCAATGGATATCACAATCATATTCCAAAGATTCAAGTTTGCACTTTTAATGTTGGTGGAGATATGCTACATTGCTGCATGAGGTATGGACAAACATGAGTACAGACAGACAGACAGTCAGGCAAGGATTATAGGATAATACAATCTACACCTTTCTAGAAAATGTATGATGATAAAGGTCACTGTTATTTGTTTTAACTTAAAGTATATGATTATGATTTACAATGATAATCATAACAAAATATTTCAAAGAATATCAACATTTTCAGAAACATCTCTGATTGGTTGACAAAGTACACGTTTTATGAAACATATTTTGTCTAAAAGAGAAACACAGTTTGAATTAGCATACATTTGTATAAAAAAATGATATACATAGTGCAACACATTTCATTACATCACCAAACATCTTTTTTACAATTTTTAATACTACGTATCATTTTGAAAAATATATTATAGTAATGGAGAGCAACATTATTGTAGATGCAAATATTCATGCGTGACATCGCTTTTCTCTTTCCATGAACAGAATTTTAAATGTATTTCAACATACAAACGTAATCATTTCTTTGTGAACACTTTGGCAAAGTATAGATCTAATAAAAAACAATTTATACATTGAATACTTCACCATAAAAGTTTCACATCAACCAGTGACTGCTATGTTCACCATGACTCTAAACAGACAACATGGTTTTGGATTCTAATAAAGAAGAATCATTGGAATGTCTCTGCTAAGCTGGTTTCAATAAGTATGGTCCTAAATGTCTTCATCTAATGTGATACCTAAAGGAATAAGGTATAGGGAATATAAATTAAAACAAATTCATAATGTATGATACTGTTCTGAATGCATCTTCAGTCCATACAATGCACAGTAATGAAATGCTGGATAAAGCAAATAATTTGTGGTTTAACGGCAACAGTTCTTTCAGATACGAAAACTTTTCTTTGGGTTGGATATGCAGATGGCATGCTCTGCAGTCATGCATTAATTAAAGGTCAAAAGAATGAAACTATGTATTTATACGTTAACTCTACGCACTAATTTCCTTTAATGATATGTTATTCTTTTATATTCAATGTATATCCATTAATCCATCATTAAAGTAAAATAGCATTGTAATTTAAACTTATTACAATTATCGACTTAAAATTCTGGAACCATCTAGATTCTAGAGAAGAAATTATAATCCCGCTTCAGTATTATACTTTTGTGTCGTTCCTCGTTCTATCGTATCGAATTTCGTTAAAACATTTTTCATATGACTCGGTAGCATCTTTTGTCATTTCTTGTATTTTTTTCTCTGGATCTAAACAATTCAGGATGTAAGGCTATATATGCAAAATTAAGGACAACAATCAGCTGGATATTTACCTGATAAAGAAAATAACATGGAGGAAAATATTAACAAGAGTATATATAAGTTAAAAAGTTAGCATAAGTTTATTGTTGAAGACATTGTGCAAATGAGTAAGATGTGGCAATTTCTACAGCTCAGACAATGAAGCAACCTTTCTTGAGGATAATCACAGCAAATCTTGGTAAATATTTAACAGGTGGTGCCGGAGGAACAGGTAAATTAGGTGGAGTAGGAGAATGTTAATTTATTACAAAGTTAAACTAGCAATTAAAACTCTTGCCAACTATTTGTATGCGTCATTAAAAAAAACTGAGTTGCTGCTGATGGCATAACTGTCAATGAAATAAGCAGGCTATATGATAAGCTGTAAAGATTGCTTTAATTTATGTAAATATAACATTTTAGTTAGCAATACTAAATTGCAACTGCAAACATCGGTTCATATTTGGCAGAAAAAAGAAAATAAAGAAATGGATATAGGTTTAAAGAATAATTATATCTTTCAAAAAGATAAATTACATGTATTGCGCTCATACGCATAAATATAAAGCATTTGGCATTTGGTTTGTGATCTTTGTTTAGTCATGTCACAAGGGCAGTTTTATTACTAGTGCTTGCCCATTTCGCTTTCTTTGTTTTCATAATTCTTAACCATGTTCCCGTATTCTTTCTTACTTTCATAGCCCTGTTTTAGCCATGTTTCAACCAACTTTTAAAAGTGTCTTGAAGTGTTGATACAGACCGTGCAATATAAATATTATTATAATATTTATTTGCTCAAATGCATGACATATCATATAAATCCTGAAACATTGATTTAAATTAAATGTACACAGTTAGCATGAAACTTAGATCTTATTCTTGACAGCACGCTCTCATTACACCACCATGTAATGAATGGCTGCATATCTGGAACTGTGACACATCAGCACCATTGAATGGCTCCAGTCCAATACATCTATCTGATCAAATCATGTGTGTAATTTATCTAGAAACTTATATTGTTCGTCCGACACTCTTAATTCTTGTATTTTAACCATTAAAACGAAGTCGTATGGAAAACGTTCTCTGCGTACCAGGGATGAGATATTATTTGCAACAAATTGCCTATAGATGTTAGACGCAATGACACTGATCTCATTTAAGAGTGATCTCTAAACTCACTTATTTCGACAACAAGATCATACTCAAAGACTTCTTTATCATGCATACTTCCTTAATTACTGTCAGCGTGTTTTTTTTGTTTGTAATTTCATGTCGTTTCTTTTGTAATTATTTTATAATATGTGTTTTTGTATTATCAAATATTGTAAAGAGCTTCGAGCTTCGAAAGATTAGGCGCTATTTTATGGCTACATTATTATTATTATTATTATTATTATTATTATTATTATTATTATTATTATTATTATTATTATTATTATTATTATTATTATTATTATTATTATTATTATTATTATTATTATTTTTATTATTATTATTAAATATCTGTCTGTCGTGTGGAAAAAATTCAGTACAAGGCAGTTCCTCCAGTATTTAACTGTTCCATCACTATAATAATACTGACGCTCATAAGCACTTACAACATCATCTGGAGCAGGTCTTAAAAATTTCTGATGCATTAATGTATTGCAAAGGTGTTGCAAAGTTCGGATGCATTAATGTATTGCAAAGGTGTTGCAAAGTTCGGATGCATTAATGTATTGCAAAGGTGTTGCAAAGTTCGGATGCATTAATGTATTGCAAAGGTGTTGTAAAGTTCGGATGCATTAATGTATTGCAAAGGTGTTGCAAAGTTCGGATGCATTAATGTATTGCAAAGGTGTTGCAAAGTTCGGATGCATTAATGTATTGCAAAGGTGTTGCAAAGTTCGGATGCACATAATGTATTTTATTCAGACCTATCATCGATATTTTTTGTATTGATATATACATTGCAAGTGGAGTGGTTGATATATATTGTTTGTAAATAGTTCTCGAGTAGTGTTGGAATGTTTGTTTGTCAACAGGTTTTTCATCAGGAGAATAATGTATTTAGCCACATACATATCCTTTATATACTATTCGCATATATTGACCATAAAGCATGCTCAGCGCCACCAAGGAAAGTATGTCTGTCTGTCTCCATCTTTTTGCTTTTAAAAAGCCCAGAAGGATTAATCAAGTGGGCAAGATGTTAGTGATTTCTTGCTTATATACCTTTAATTCATTTCAGACTATATAAAAATCATTATATCGGCTTAAGAAACAATGGCTTCAACTGGATGTGGAATGACGGTACCCCTGCGATATGGATAAACTTCTTAAATGGTATAGTAGCTATATTCGGCTTTCCTTATGAAGATCTCTAATTTGATATCCTTCTGCACAACAACAGTTACCCCAAAATAGATTATATAAGGATCAGGTCACCAATTCAATGCTGGAGAATATATAATTTGTTGTTCACTAGATTATACAATATGCAATACATTTGCCTACTAATTTAAGTGGGTGCCAACAGTCCAATCAATCAAAGGTAGTACGTTGCGATATATTATTGATATAAATATCCCTAGAGCAGTCTATTGAGAAGAACTTCTTTAATCAACAGTTTTGAATCGGGAACAAATACTTTGATTATAATGTGCAGTAATGATCAAAATAAACATTTTATATTTATAAATTGGAGCACGGAAAGCATTGTGGAATAATGTTTATAAAAGGAAAATTAAACGCAAAAAATTTGTAAATGGCCCTGTATTTAAGTATTGAAATAAAAGATAATATTTGAAAATATTGAGACAGATAAATGCTGATTAGTTTATAAATACATTTGTTTACATCTATCTAACAGCACCATATGGCTTGATTAATCTAAAATAAAATAAACATCATTCACTGATTATTTCAAACTGCTACCATATCTTATTTAATTTGTACACTTCTCCATACCTTGGACAGCTTAATCGATGTGAATGGTAATAGTTCTACTGAAGCATAATTACTTTTACTAAGGAAATACTGTAATTTTCATTTTGCTTAAAGGCGTAAACGTACTCAATGCAAAATTTGGACACAGTGCTCATTTTGATCGTATGTTTGGGCTAAATCAAGAGCAAAGTAAGGACCTGGAAGATTTCATACAAACGTTGCATAGAATCCTCATATAAACAATATATTCCTTTGGCTAAATAAAAAGCGTTAATTTGGCATGATTGCAGGGCTTGATATTACATATTCATGTGGATATATACAAGGACCATTTCATACAGTTGAGTTATTTGAACACAGATGATGTATGCCTCCAAAATATGATAAAACGAATAAGTGCATTGTCAATCAAACACAATAAATGAATCAAGCGCCTCCCTGAGAGTAAGTATAAAATGGACAAAGACAAATAATTATATCCCCATGAACAATGCTGATAATGACTCTTAAAATAAATTTATTAGCATCTGTGATAAATAAATGGTAATATATTTATTACATGTGTCGCATTTTGAGATCGCAAAAATGATCTGTTGCTCGCCTCAGTGGTGAGAGTATCAACTTTTTACTAGTAGACAGGTTGTCTGCAGCTAGGGAATGCTACTTCATTTACAATTTGGATTTACTGTATAATAAAACGAGAATCTAGATCAAGTAACTAGCTTAGATGTACTGCATGGCTATATCATTTTTTGGGAATAGTTGTCATGCATCCATCAGAATATTCACCATCAAACCATTACATTCTTTTAATGCGATATCAAAGATACTCATCAAGCTTATTCAGGGTCTCACAAACAACTAGTTGACTGTGATAATAAATCTAATATATGTTTGACTAAAACAAATGTCACTTGACCAACTTCTATTCTACTTGACAACTGATGAAATATGTACTACTGATATTCGATATTATATACCTAATTCATAAAAGGTCAAGGCAAATAAATCTTTCAGTGCTGTTGATTCTTGATTCTGCTTCTATTGTTGGTATCATTTTCACGATGGTTTTGTGTTTGAGATTTCGATAAATTTAAAACTTTCATATGAGCATATTTAAAAAGTAAATATAAAAGCTAATGAACAATTTAATCTTAAAAAGGATATACCTGCTAAGAACGACATTCAGCAAATCCGTAAATATTTGTATATAAGTATATACATAAATATCAACATATCTTTCGTTTCAGTAAATAACGCCGATCCAAACAGTTTAATCGAAAATTAAAAATTAAAACATTTTTCCCATGAACATGAATTGAAAGAACTTAGATGTTATAGTAATATTAAAATAGAGATGGAATGAGATATAAAGGGTGCTTTTGTGACGGAATGGCACATACGAATTATGAAAGGATAAATAAGACACCATGAGTACGAATGATGAGCGTAGGTGAACAGGATAGGTGGATACCATGTTGCAATCCTTCAATTTATTTTTCAAAATTAACCAGATCGTCCGTGTACAGAATATTGTTAGTCGTTGATATCACATGATGTTATGGTGTTTGTTATGTTATGTATCGGCACGTTCAAGGTAACATAAAAGAAAGAGTGAAGACGACAAGATTTTTAAATTTTAACAACAATAATGTTTTCCCTAGAAAACATGAAATAATGTAAATAATTTAAGCAAGACTTAAGGTTTACAGAAATGATCCATATTGTTTTTCAAAATAGAAATATAAGTCCTATAAAAGTTCTGAAGTGTCTGAAGTTCCAGTCCAAAATGGAAGATGGCTACGTCAGAAGAAGGCTAACAGAAAATCCCAGAATTTACACACTAAAGCACTGTTTGTGTTGTTATGTTCCAATTTAGAATATTTTCGGGAAAACGTCTTTGTCCAAATCAGTAATGTTGTTCTCCAGGAAAACAATTATTCAGAAGAAACGAAGTAAATTTATCTCATCTAATATAACATATTGTTATACGTAGACATACGAACAGACAACTTATAGCACAAAAATACCTGTTTAAGGTAATAGAAGTTGTATATCTCCCACTTTACGACTCTACGACTGTGTATAACTCGACTACGACAGACGATTGTTGACTCTCGACTACGACTGTCTGTCCGTAACTGTGTACGACTTACAAAAATCTCAAACATATAAATAAAGTTAATACGTTGTTTACATTGCACACGCACGAGGACGCATGCAATTTCGTAATACTTCTGGACATTAGAAAAGCCTGACCCAGTACCAGCCAATCGTTTTCATAGCTATTCCTGAATGTTTACTTGTATGAATTTGTTATGATACAGAGCACGTGCTCACATGAGTCACATCTACAACTCAAGTAAACATTGTTTTTCGAAAACATGTTAGACTGATATTAATATAATTATATTAATAATTACATTTAATGAAGTAAAAATGAAAACAAAGATTTATACAAAATTCATTCCTTAACACACACATACTTTAACTTACAGGGTCGTAACAGTTATAACGTCTGAGCATGATTTGACATGTTTTCATCTGACACCCATACCAATTTGTGTCGTCTTTTTGACCCTTTTTTTCTCATCTATGTTTTCTAACTATTGTTAGTCTAGCTTATACGGAATATCTCTTCGTAGATCAGACTTGTTGTTAGAGACACATGATAATTTATAGATCATTCGGAAAATAATAAATAGACAAACGATAGAAGCACAACATAAATATAGTAATAAGTCATAACTTACACCAATATAACAGTAAAAGTACCACAGAAAAGAGAAATGCATACAATAGAACCAAAGTACCCATTGGACCAGCAGATAGAAGAATCTGAGACTTTAACCAGTAATTACCATAATAAAGTCAAATTCAGAAACTACCAATCCTGAAAAAAAGATTCTTTATTATAAAACAGGGATGAAACAATGCTGTATAAGCTGTCAAATCCAATAGAGCCCAGGAGCCTATTGACGATGAAACGCATAGAACATAGAGCTCATGAGCCTATTGACAATGAAACGCATAGAGCATAGAGCTCATGAGCCTATTGACGATGGAACGCATAGAGCTCATGAGCCTATTGACGATGAAATGCATATAACATAGAGCTCATGAGCCTATTGACGATGAAACGCATATAACATAGAGCTCATGAGCCTATTGAAGATGAAACGCATAGAACATAGTTTAAAGGGCAAAAATACATCAGAACGGAAAAGCCAAACACAACTCTAAATTGCAACAATAAGTATTTGGTGGAAATGTGTTCAAAATAGTTGGGTATGTTAATTTGTCTCGAGGGAGGTTTCAAGCCAACAGTTAAAAAATTAAATTTTGAATGTAGGCGAAATTTATGATTTTATTGATTTAGAGCGTAAAATTCAAAGTGTTTAAGGTGTACCTTTGTAGTTTCCTTGCTGTATTAACTCAGTTAAAGAGACATAACGAATTTAATGTGTTAAGCTACTTTTCCTGATTAATACGCTACCTATATTTTTAACTTCTACATTTGCTCCTAATATTTTCTGATGGTTCTCAAATCTTAAACAAATTATCATATTTTTCCATTTTAGGAGTACATACTAGTTTCCTTTTATTTTCTTGGACTTCAACATCTCTTAAACTTTCCATGCGTGATAACGTTTTTGGTTGGTTTTTTTTTTTGTAAAACATGCCCTTTGTACAAGTTCCCTCCGATCATGCCAGCTTGTAAAGAACCGGATTAAATACAGCTATGTGCCTCATTTTTAATATTTCCTTGCTGAAGTTAGAAAGTTGTCCCTTGGTAGAGATAGTCATTTAATTTTACATTATTGCTACTGAACCGATATAAAAGTATGTAGTTCTATGCCTATTAATAACCAGGTAAAAGAGGTTATCTAACATGCGGATCGATATTTGTAACCAATTTGTATCTTTCAACTGGAATCAGGCCTATATATGCATGATGAGTGTTCTTGTATTTATGAATTAGTTGTTATAAATCTCAAATCTATTTTCTTGTTTGAAGTTGAGCAAAATACTTACACAATCTAGTCCGTCAGCGTTGTGATAATTGCTAATGTATTTTGTCTGTGTAACTTGAAAAGTAAACTTTTCCTGTCCAGCATACCCTTAAATGTTTTGTTGTCAATCCATTTCCATGGATCAAGCCATCCATTATTTGTTTCAAGATATTGTAAACTCGTCAAACTTGTCATCTCCATGTTTTAATTTTACTTCGAGGTTTTTGTATATTAAAAAAGTAAATTAAACAAAACCATCTATCGAATACAAATGTCTTTTGTGTTGATAAAATTAAATTTTATGTCCAACATTGTATGTGCTATAGTTTGTCATGTTAATAGTATACTTCTACTACTGATCTTAGATCTTATATATATATATATATATATATATATATATATATATATATATATATATATATATATATATATATATATATATATATATATATATATATATATATATATATATATATAGTCCGTTCTGTAGAAAAATTGCATTGTGTACTGAATACAAAAACATTGATAAGCTACACATTATATTAAATTTCGCATGTTTTATTTTCTTTTTGTATTTCGTGTAATGTTGTTCCACCATACAATGATATCAGTGTTTTAAAATCCAGAACTTTAAAGATTTTAGTGAAGATGCTTTCAATTATTTGAAACAGTTTAAAGCATTCGGAGAGTACTTACCAGTTGACAAACTTGCGTTTTGATGGAATATCAAGTCACATTGATACTTTTATTTTAAATAAATTAAATCATCCTTTAATTTTTGCATAGCTTGTCATTATATTATGTTGCGTTCTTTGGTTTTAAAATATGCAATAAAAAAGGTAAAATCAAATGCAATCAATTTTCAAATAAAATTGTTTTTCTCTACGATAAAATGAAACAAAGTGAAATAAAAACAACTTACAGCATTGTATGAATTCTAGTAATATTTATAAATGTACTATCAAACAGTAATTTAGAAACGAGACAAAGTTTTTCTGAATTAATGTTATATTGTGCTTATGTGCTAGCAACAATGAAGAAACAATATTTTAAGATCTTGAATGTTTCACGTAATCCAATGAAATTATTAAATATCCAATTCCTTGAATCCTTTCACAATAATCCAGCAAGATACCGTATGTTTTCCATGCTATAATTTCAACGTTCAATAAATAAAACTCATCGAATTTTTATTTCGTTTTCTTGCGCACAGAAAATGACATTCCGTTTAGAAGTATTAATTAGTATTATATTAGTATAACAATTCTACGCCTTGGAATACATACCTAATACAAACTCACCAGAAAGCGCTGCAGTAGCAATATAAACGTGCACAGAAATAGCTATTTAAGCACACTGAGTTATAATATTACCTCGTATAATCCAAATTCGAAAAATACAGAGTAAACCTGTAGAAGAAAGCCACATTTGATGCTTGTCAAAATTGGCTGTAATATTGAGGTGGCTGTTTTATTGGGGTTGATTGAATATGGAATGTTTAGTTTTAATTTTAAATAATAAGTTAACAAAACATGTCTTATTATAAATTAACTACAGTTTATTCTCTATTCAACTTTTAATCATTACCAATGAATTGGGTCCGATTTATAGACTTCACTTGAGTCATTATTAAATTTAAAATTACTCCATTTTGCTTAATCTTCGCAATGTTCTGCCAAGAATAAAATAATTTTAAGCTTCCAATACTTTTGATCTTTTGTAAATGTATGCACATTAAGGCACAGTTGTATGGTACTTGTAACCAAATCAGATTTTTCGTTTCGTATGCGACGAAATAATAGGGTGAAGTTATGTTCGTTCGTTCTATCATAATGCATATTGTTGTAATAATATTTCAGATTGGGTGATATACGAATGTGCTGTCATATATACTAATCATCATGCATGGATTCCTGTGCCGTGCTTAAGTCTTTACAGCGGTATTTGCAAATGCGCAATCGGTAAGTAACTATGTAAACAAGCAACAGTTTAATTTCCTTACAATGCCTTTTAATTCTGTTTCTTTTTGTCTTGCAGAATATTTGCTGATATGTACTAGTAAATGAACCCGATATGATACCAGTAGCAAAGAATACGATACTATGTTAATTTAGGAAACAATTTAACCAATGGTAGACTTATTATCCTCATGGATATGCAATTAATAGATGTTATCCAGTAATAAGAACTATAAAGGTGCTGTTAAGGCTGTTTATTGATGCTCACGTGCTTTTAATACAATATAGTATTGTTTTCTAATCGATTAACGAATCAAACTTATGCAAACAAATAACAAAGAATTATAAATAAATTATTGGATGCTAGTTATTTTATAGTTACTATATAAATATAGTACTTTATATTAGCGATAATTGTAACTTAATACAACTCTGAAATCAGGCTAGTCGAGCACATCTGAAGTCTGTGGTCTCTTTGAACACAGTTACAGAGACACGACACGTGGAAAATTCATTGTTATGAGTATAATATTGTGACAAAAGTATATTGATAAATGACACAGATACAAAGATAATCTTATTAGGTCATCCACACATGACTATTAACGTTCGTCAAACGGCTGCAACAATCATGCATTTCTATCAGACTTAGGAAGTAAAGTCGGATTAACCATTTTAAAGAAACATGGTAGGATAATATTTTAACCAATTGTTTTATCGCTATTACTGTATTTGCCAATGCTAATTAATTTTCCAGAATACATTGCGGTAATATATGATTTACAACATCTGTAAATTGACAATTGTCTCAGAGTCAGAATTAATTTATATGGTGCTTGTAATACGGTCTAGTTTTCTTAACAGTAGTACTGTCATCAATACATAATTCAAATACAAATATTAAAAGAATGACGTAGTGCTGCATTTACTCTAAATTTATTCAATAGAGTATAATTTACAGACCATAGGCCGATGGTGCTCAAAATGATACTAAAATACCTTTGGTACGACTCTTCAATTTATGAAGCAGGTCTCCAAACTTCTATGAAAAACCTGAGTTATTAGTCTTCAAAATATTATTGAACATAATTAATATATGCCACTAGTCCCCAGTGTTTTACTAGGAAAAGTGAGACACTGTTGTGTATACTGTTATCTAGAAAACAAGAGATCTTACTGACTGGTAGACAAAATTTTTTGAAATGAATCTGGGCTATCGGTCAAAAGGTACGACAATAAACACTGGAACGCAAAAAATGTTTATTAGAAACAATGCATTAAAAAGGGCAATAGTCTTCATAATTTAATGACTAACTGGGACAGAGGACAACCAGAGCAGGTTGTCGTTCATTTGTTTTTAAACAACCCTCGCGAATGTTCTCCAACAGTGTTATGAAGAAGATGTATTGGTCACAAAGGTCAAAATGTTATCATATTAACTAGGCTAGTGGTTTTTTAATTTAATGCACGAAAGCATGTTTCAACGGTTTTAATTTTACTGAAAACCCCGGCTAAGTAGGAGTAATCATTTTATGTAAGACTTGGAAAGTAGTCGCCAAAATGTTATGAATACATCTTGGACAGTAGCTATTCATTTACTGTGAAACATCTGATTCATTTGCATCAAAATAGCATGCCAATGGTTGTTAAAAATATACAAAATAAACGTTGGCCCAAGATTGTCAATTTTATAAAAAATGCATTGACCATACACAACAAATCGGCTGGTGATTGTAAGGTGGAGATTTGTGCTGGGATTTGATTACAGCTAGAACACTAAATTTAATTCAGTGAATGAAATGAAATGTCTAATTTTATGAGAGAGAGAGAGAGAGAGAGAGAGAGAGAGAGAGAGAGAGAGAGAGAGAGAGAGAGAGTACTTTGCCTCTGAACTCTTGCGTTTGAAAGTTGTGAAATTTCAGAAAAAGAAATTCTCAAGAAGTGATACTAAGAATTATGGCAGAGGTTAGAAAACAACATTTCTTCAGCGAACTTCACGCCATGTTTATTTTACAAGCGGCGGTCTGCGATGTAAACCATCTGAAATACCAACATTACCCAAAATCCGTTTCAGCTTCAGTGCCACCAATATATTGTCTACGAAACAATTTAAGGAATATGTTTAAGTGCAGCAACTATCGATTTTTATATTAATTGAATTGAGAAACTGAAACTGTTTAACAAATAAGAAAAAAATATTTACAACGCCAAGAAAGCCAGATATAGCTGTTTTTATTGTTACTCATATTTGTAAGAACTACATATTGGCACAATGTAATGGATACATTTTCTTCATTTGTGTGCACAGAAGAAAATGTAGATTTAATTACATTTACATTCTCGTTGAAGGAGACAATATAAAAAAGAAAACAGAGCAAAACAATTCAAATTTCCTTGTGAAAATTTATCCATACACATATTAAAAATCTAGTCTACGTGTTATAAACAGACCGAATTGGCTATTTCTTTCAACGTATACCTAAATTTCAGTTCAATACATCAATTATTTCTTGCATTAACTAAACGGTAAAAACAAAGGTAGAACGAATTGTGAATTATAGAGTTGTCTGTGTAAAACTGTTATTTAGTTAAGTGTTTGTAAATTGTGCCATGAAATTAAATTGCAAGTAGAGTGTATATTCAGTAAGTAGCATAAGTGAAGGAGACGCTTAGTAATCGAAACTTGGGTTAAATATGGGAGGTTAGAAAATATCAACTTGTCAGTGATTGCAGACTAAACCAATTTATATCTATGAGACTACATTTTAAAAAGTCAAATCGAAAGAGCAAATCCATATATGTATTACACATGGGCAGATAACACAATTGCAGAGTATATATTTAGGCATATGCCCTGGTTATGTACACAGGGATTTTAATAGGGTTTTACAATATCTTTCATGAAAACGATTTCACTTTTTATAAGGTACATAGTGGAAATAATGAATGAATAAAAGGAGTAATGTAAGAACGACAAAACCAACTAATTTGTTTGTTCATAGTCGTGGAAAATAACTAGTTTGACACAATGTAGGAACTTTTTTATCTGAATACCTTAGCATATTCCTATGCTGTATTGACTAGTTCTGTCTGCCCACCAGGAACAAAACAAAAAAGTAGTTGAGTCTATTTATTAAGGAATATATTATTGTTACCTCTACCCATTATTGCAGCCAATTCCTTTTGCAAGCATTTTGCTCAGGTTAGATTATGGGTTGCTCATATCAAATTAATAGCTGTAAAAACAGTGTCAAATGCCACAACGTATTAAATTTAGTTAGCATTACTCTTCTTACATGACACATATCATATTATTACTGATCTTTTGATTTTAACTTTTCTCAAAATGTCGTCTTTTTAACTGTTATCTCGAACTTTTCTGAAGCTTACGTTTTATATCTGCTAAGCTCATTGATTAATTATTTTACCTCTTTGTCAAATCAATGTCTATTTTCATTCCAGCTACATTACGCGTTTTATCTTCTTGTGTGATAAATAATCTTGAACCTGTCTGAGAATCAATCTTTTGAAGTACTCATCAATGAAACTCTCTGCTTGTTTTACTTTCTTGCCCAATGGCTCACTTCGTTAATTCGTTTCATTCCTGATTCCTCATCAGCTCATATGGGTTTTTTGATTAGAACTTCTGGCTCTATAGTCTGTAATTGGGTCGAGTTGTCCATTTCTTGTGGGTATGATTCTCTCTTGGGGTGCGAGAGGTCCCCGGTTCAAATCCAGGATGAGCCCCCAATTATTTATGTTACGTATCGGCTCGTTCAAAGTAACATAAAAGAAAGAGTGAAGACAACAAGCTTTATAAATTTTAACATTAAATAATTTGTTTTCCTAGAAAACATAAAATAATGTAAATAATTTAAGAAAAACTTACGGTTTACACAAATGATCCAAATTTTGTTCAAAATAGAAATAGAAGCCCTGTAAAAAGTTCTAAACACAGTCTGAAGTGTCTGAAGTTCCGATCAAAAATGGCGGATGACCACATCAGACGAAGGCTAACAGAAAATTCCAGAATTTACACACTAAAGCACTGTTTGTGTTGTTCTGTTCCAATTTAGAATATTTTCGGGAAAACGTCTTTGTCCAAATCAGTAATGTTGTTCTCCAGGAAACAATTGTTCAGAAGAAACGAAGTAAAATTAGCTCCTCCAACAAAAACATGTTGTTCTACGTAGACATACAAACAAATTCTATCACAAGAAAACCTTTTTTAAGGTTTTTAGAAGTTGTATAACTCTGACTTTACGACTCTACGACTGTGTATGACTCGACTACGTCTGACGATTGTTGACTCTGTACGACTTACAAAAATCATAAACATATAAATGAAGCTAATACGTTGTTTGAATTGCACACGCACGAGGACGCATGCAATTTCGTAATACTTCTGGACATTAGAAAAGCCTGACCCAGTATCAGCCAATCGTTTTCATAGCCGAATGTTTTACTTGTAATGAATTTAATATTATACACAGCACGTGCTCACAAGAGTCACATCTACTACTCAAGTAAACACTGTTTTTCAGAAACATGTTAGACTGATATTAATATAATTATATTTATAATTATTTTTAATGAAATAAAAATGAAATAAAAAGATTTATACAGAATTGTTTCCTTAACACAAACAATTAAAGTACAGGGTCGTAACAATATCAAGCACTTTTTATTTTATTATTTAACCAAATTCTTCCAGAACACAATTCTTTAATCAAAATCGCTATTTGATAATTTTACCCTTTCATAATTTAAATTCTGTCTTCATTTGCATTTGACAAAGCATTTTGTATCTTCAATAAAATGGTATCATTCAATTATAAATAAGGTCATTTAATTTAAATCTATCTACTACACCTGTTGTAAAGATCATTTGCTTCTGTATTTAACTGTCGGTCTTCTTTATATGTGTGCCATATACCTAATTTGATCAGTTCCAGTTCAGAAATCTTGGCCTATTTAGATTAAAACCGGATGATCTTCACCATAATCTTTTTGTGAAGTGAATTATCCAACTCTTGAAAATAACCTATTGCCATTTCACAACAATTATATGATCAAAACGCGTTAATAGAAGCACGCAATATATCCAACATTTACACGTGTTACTGAAGTAAAACTATTCTTTTATTACCTAATCGTTTTCAAAAATACTAGTCGAATGCAATTTCCACTAATATTTGTTTTTCTGATTATGATAGATAATTGTTTTTTCTATGCTTTGTTCTCAGGATTAAACAATAGATTTTTTTTTTAAAAATCAGATTCTATACAATGTGGCAATACAGAGATTAAGCTTGAATGTATGTCTCCATCACGAACGATTACTTCAGGATCATAGCTCCAGTCGTATAATGATTAGTACAGAAACATAGCCGTGCTCTTGTACAATTATATCACTAGAGACATACTTATTTATGAGGCGGCTAATATGATCTGAATGATTACGCAGCACATTGTCCTCGCAAAGCAAAATTTTAGAGAAGCAGTTGACAAAACAAACAAAAGCATTGTTTGACACCAATAAATCACACATAAGTAGCAATGTGAGAGTCAACATGTTTTTTGTTCAGAGACTTTTATTGTATCCGGCTTGATTAGAGTAGTATAGATGATAACTGAATGCATGACAGATGTCATAAATTAGTTAAAATACTACAAATATCGTCCAACAAATAGAATGGAGATCAAGTGTAGTCAAACACGAAATGTAGATTTACTCTGCTTCGGTCATGCAAAAAAAAACATAAGCATCACTCTATTCTCTCTGATAATAACAAAATAATCTTCCGCATCATAAAAGCAGGAAACCTCTAAATAATTTCGCTAATTATAATAGTAAAATAAATACATTTTATATTCTCAATGGTGGACTAAGTATACAATAGAAACCGTAATGCGCGAAATATGTATTAATTTTTCATTTGGTTACATTTTTATACTTTTTGTCTGGCTTTGATTAATTTATAGCATTTTGGATTTAAACATAAAATTAGTGGACATAATTTCTATGATGCAATGTTAGGTTAAATGCTCTGTCAAATACTTTCATATATTGAATATCATTAATGCAATCAAAATTCAGAGATAGCAAACATTGGCCTCAACGTATAACCGTAAATTAGCCTCTATAGTTAATAAGCCAGCTTTAAGATATTATAAACTATTGCTTCAGTTATAAGAAATCGAGGCCTGTTAGTCTTTTATTATCACCAAAACATGATATTCAAAATCTATATGTTGATTTAAAATTTAAAAATAAATGACCACCTAGTCGTCTATAGATTCTCTCCCTGGGGCTAGGCATATCGTAACTCTGCCACTTTCCACCCGCTTTGAACACACTCTTTATTACAGCAGATCATTAGCTAGGCTCCCCTATCAAACGTTCGGTCTGCATATTTCCTACGTAGAAATGTTGTTTCACGTCGATCTTTTGCCTCTGACTCACAGTGAATTTTGCTTGATTATTTGTACGCCTTCTTAACTTAACATGCGATTTAAAAGTGAGCGTAGTGGCTACATATAATAATTTTGTCACATGATTATTGCTCCCCATTTTACAATCATTTAACTTTCTTTCACACACAAAACATATTTTATCTGTTTTTTAATATTCTACATGTTTGTAGACCTTAAGGTGCTGTTAAGTTATAATATATATTACGGTTTAGAGACTATACTGTTACTGGAATTCTTTGATGTTTTTCTGTTTCATTCAAAATTTGATTTTCTTCACATGTGTGAAAATCCATGAAAACGAATTTCAATAGGTTAATGCAAACTGGATATACAATTAAATTCTTTACTTTGAACTTTCCTCCTTAAAAAAAATAAAGCAGTCACAAATAAACAATAACAAATACATACTAGCCAAATATCATCACGGCTTTCTACTCCAATTAATTACACTACCAATATGTAATACTAGCCCTGATTAAGTGTGTGTGTGACACATTAACAACTATAAATATCATTAATTTTGAATATTTGTATTCATTGTTACGTGTAATACGGCAAACATTCCAGTTTTTGTTTAGGAATATACCTAATTTTTTTATCCAGTAAACAGAGTGAGCAGTCCACTTAATCTTAGTGAATAGTGCTAGGAAACATTTGCCAACAATGAAAACAATTCACATTTGGAAACGTTACTATTGAATGAAGTTATTTCAATTAGAAAGAGTATGAATAGTTTGATAAGATCCCTTCACCTAATATGTTACATGACTGTAACTTTTACAAATTTAATAGATAACATTAGTAACCTAGCAAACTTAATGATATGATTTTGGACTTGGTATTTCTTCTAATCAAATTTTGGAATTCGAAAATCTAAAACCTTGTTAAATTTGTAAAGAAAACTGTACTAATTGGTTTACATGTTTTCAAATATTTTGCGAGAAAGCTACGTATATCTCTTAACCACACCATCAAAGTCGTAAACGTATCAGTTTCTAAAGACCTAGAATCCTTAGAAACCGAGAACCACCATGTCATTTAGACTGCCAGAACATAAACAGCAGAAGAAGCGTAACCTGTTAGAGAAATAAAACAGCAATTATGGAAAGAATTTACAAAAAAGAATGCAAGAAAGGTGACAAATTTGAAGTTTGAGACTGATACACTGTGATCACCAGTTAAAGTCAATATTTGATGGGTAAACAAGGAAGTTAAAGGATGGAAACAACAAAAAAGTAGCAATAACAACAACATTCAGTGTGCGGCTGATTGAAAATACTATACATATTTAAAAAGAAATATGCGGATATCATATCGAATCCAGAACATGTATAAATATACGCTGTCAGAATGTGGTTCCTCTGAAAAAAAAATGCAACCTTGATCTAACCACCTTCACGCGCAGAATCTCTAAAAACAGTGATGTGAGCAATTTGCAAAATGCGTAAACAGTAAAGTTTAAAAGGTAGGCTGGAATTAGGAACTGGAAGCAATTAAATGGAATAAAAGTACTAAAGGCATACATTTGAAAGATAGTTTTGGGATACTAATAGAAGATCAACAAGCTGGTATCTTATAGATAAAACGTCAGCAATTAAAACTTATTTTTTTTGTTTAATTTAATTTTAATTTATAAAGCTTAATAAATTATCTCCGGTTAAGTACAATGTATTCCATTTCTAAGGTCGTAATTATGAATGCTATTTAGTACACGTTACTATGCGAAAAAGTGATACATCATCTAAAGTTTTGCAAGATCAATAGCCATTTTCTACCGAGCGATTGTATCAAATTTATAAAACATGTTCTTTTGAGTTCACAACCAGGCAGATAATGTAATTTACAGAACTTCTCATCACACGAAAGTTAATGTCTTCCTTTTTTATTTTTAATGATAGGGTTATGTTTCAGTTGTATGGTTTGCTGTTTATGATGACCAACATTACAATAATGTTGCACCATCCGATCTAGAAAATACAAAACATTACCTTTTAATATAGGACTTTCCACATTGCTATTTTAGTTGCACGATTAATATATTTATTTCTCTGAAGAATTTGTCATAACGGAATGAATTTAAAATATAAATATTTTTTTATAAACGACGATCATTATTGACGCCTTCTAAACATTAACACAAATTAATGGATTGTAGGAGGAAATTAAAGAGGAGTAAATACAGTGACTTGAAAGAATCATTGGCTCAAAAAAAGTATAACAAGAGCAATATAAACAAATATTTCCATATAAAGGGTTTATACAAATAACAGTCAATCGGTTGCAGGCGTATATGGAATTTAGAAGCATACGGAAAGGATTACTAATCATCTTTATCTCAGCCTGATATCGTTTGCTTATTATTGGATTTTTACCTCAGTATATAAAGACAATGTTCATTTTAATTTACAGCTGTTGGTTGTAACGCAACCAATCCGTGTTCTAACCCGTATGAAGAATGCACGAATGACATTTGTCAGTGTAAGTCAGGATACACTTTGAATGGAACACTCTGTAAAGCAGGAAAATTATGCATACTTATATATGATTCAAAGCAATTAATGTTAAATCGTTGGATTCACCAATCCAGTGAGATTTTAGTACAAATTAATGTTAGAGCATGATTTGATTTAAGAACATTGAAATAAACTGCCAATACAATACAGTGAAGTCATAATTCAATACATGTTTGTACTTAGTTCTACAGACAGCATGTAGACAAAGATATCTCAAATTTATGAATACATATGCTGATAAACTATCAACTAAGGTCATCTAGGATATAAATATCTGGTCATAACTTTGAGCACTGATAATGACCAAAATCCAATGCAAGTTTTGTGCACTAAAGTTGCTTCAAGGAAGTGAAAATTATGTCGATATTCCATGACATTAGAAGACCATTACTAAAACAAGAAGGCTTCATATGTCATGTAAAAAAACGCCCAGTATAAATATACCAAATTGCCCATAATGCCGACCGACATTACATAGTAACTGCTATTTTCTTCTTAATAACGACTGGACCAAATGCAACCAAGATTTGAAATGTATTTGCTTCATGATACTATATATATATCAGGAATCAAATTCATCTCAAAGTTTGACGAATGATTCTAAATCCCCATCAAAATATGGCCGCAGTTACTAAAATATAGCTTATTTTAACAAGTTATTATGTGCAATTATCAAACATAAAAGAACGAAATCGAAAAGAAAGTCGCCTGGTATCAGGACCTTTGCAAATTTATATTGCTGCTAACGGTCCTTTGTAAAATACTGACTGAACTCTATAGACTTACAAATGATATTGATCTGCCATTAAAGTGTATTCTCATAATTTATAAACAGGAAAACCATTAAAGCATCACCTCTTGAAAACCACTGAACATACCTTTCAACATTTTGGACTAAATGATTTTGGCATGAAAACTTTTCATCTTCGTTTAAATGATGCCGATTTGCAATGAATCTGCAATATCGGTACTGAAAATGTAAACAAATAACATAAATGGCTTTTTAGTCTCAAATCGCTCACCATTGACCAAACTGACCTAATTATAATTCTGACAAGAAGGTAGTTTTTAAGTTGACCGAAAGAAAAAAAAATGGAACAACTCTCAACCCTGGTCGCAGTTGGTAAACATGAGAAACGTTAAAATGACTTGTTTACGATTACTAAACACAATCTAACCAAATCTGACAAAAAAGCATAATAGTAAAATTGTATCAGAAGGTCATAAAAATGGTGCCTATCTACCACCGCATGCCGCTTGTGATTATAAAAGAAGAAACAAGCACTCAAGTGACATAGTCTCAAAATATATTTAACATGATTTTAACATAACTTGAAATAAAGTAACCTTGCATTGAAAGAGATTCTATTTTCCATGAATAATGCTGATCAAATATTAAAAGTGATCATTATTATTCCATGAAAAGGACACGTCTTCTTAAAATGGGTACACAATGTGTAATGGTTTGCATAAAAAACGATAAATCGTTATCCAATAAACCTGTCCAGATGTAAGATAAAAGACTTTAGTACTTAGAAATCATCTTCCTGACCTAGACTAACTGACACACTTACCGAATATATGCTTGTAGGTAAATGTCAATGAGGTGAGAGTTCTCATGCCCATTTCAACTCTTTACTACTGCTATGAGTATCTATAACTATTACTTTTTTTCTTATTAAAATATTAGTATCAGTATTACTATGACAATGAGTATGATTTCTTTATCATCTAAATCTTTTTGATCAACTCTTCTAGTTATTATTATTATTATTATTATTATTATTATTATTATTATTATTATTATTATTATTATTATTATTATTATTATTATTTCCCATAGTAATATTGTTCACAGCTTCATCGCTATATTTTCAATCACAGCAGTGACAGACGAGTGATTAAATAGATATTCCGAAATGAGTTATACACTAAAAAATACTCCAGACACATTGCTAAATCAATATAGTTCGAACAAGGTTTCTCCGAAACATCTAAGATCATGACTAAGAAAAGTTTCATATAAATTTTAAATGCCAATGTTACCACTTTCATATTTAATATGAATGCAAAAACTGCCTTTAGATCGACTATTTGCATAAATGATATATTATATATGCATGTAGAACAGTTTCTTAAATTTATACTCAATACGGTTCTATTCAGTGAGTGAACCTGGTTTTAGCTTGAAAAATTAATCTTTTGCAGTCTGTTAATGATAATAAACGCCGTTCAGCTCGTTAATTGTTTCTAATGGTGAACAGTATAAGAAAAAGGTTAAATTCAATGTAAGTTTTGTGCACTAAAGTTGCTTCAAGAAAGTGAAAATTATGTCGATATTCCATGACATTAGAAAACCATTACTAAAACAAAAAGGCTTCATATGTCGTCATTTAAAAAAAAACGTCCAGTATAAATATACCAAATTGCCCATAATGCCGACCGACATTACATAGTAACTGCTATTTTCTTCTCAAAATAGCAGGGACAGCCACTTAATTCTTTATATTATACTGACGGCTGAATACTATTTTATTTTACTTTTATACGTTTTACACTTGTGTAGGCCAAGATGTATGTACTCGATCCCCATCTCATAACGTTCCAACGGGTGTATAAGGTCACACTACTGTCCTAGCCAACGAAAATATAAACGCATCCTCTGAAATTGTTGTCTTCTAAGTTAAGTTGTTTTTTTAACATAGCAGAATGTTGTTTTTTTAATTTTCAGTTGTTGGTTCACCATGTGATACAAATGATGGATGTTTCAGCCCCTATACAGAATGCAGTTATAAGACTTGTCAGTGTAGGTCAGGATACACTCAACGTAGAACTCTCTGTAAAGCAGGTGAATTGTTTAATATATGTAATAAATATCGTACAATCTTGCAATAATTATTATTAAGTAAACATCACAGTATATTACACTGAAGAGTATCAGCTCAAATGTTTTATGCTTTGTACTATTCTCAATAACCAAACGAGCCTAACATTATCAAATTTTTTTACAAAAATGCGGGTGTCCCTCAAACATCAATTAAATCCGACTATATGGTTATCTTGAATAAACATACTATTACTATGTATCAAACAGAATAGATAATCATATTGTTGCATACGTTTCAGGAAAGACTAGTTATCAGATTCAGATTCTAAGAAACACAAATGGTACATCTCTGGCATTCTTCAATGTGTAATCTTTAAAAATATAGTTTTCATTCAGTTCAAAATTTTCATACTATCATCAAGCACTATTGATAGTGCATTTGAGAGGAACGTCTCTGCACAAATATATTTTAGGTTTTGTGCTACTTGATAAAGACCGGAAGAGCTGATTATATAGGACGGGAATGCAAATTACCTTTAAAGTAGTCCCTAAACCAAAATCGTGTTCAGTCTATACATTTGGCATTCCATTTTCTCTTGCAGTCTACTTTATCATAAATTAAGCCAGTGACTCTCAAGCATAAATATCAGAGCCACCACATACGATATGGTCAATTGCAGATCCTAAAAAGTGGATGCCATACAGTTTTTTAGTTTCCAATACAAAGTTAGGAAATATAAATAGTCCAATATGAAATTGGTATCATTTTCTTCTCGCACTGTAGCCTGTAAATATTAAACAAGCTATTCCTCTTATATGGATTTTCAAATAAACATGGCGATTTCATGAAAATACTTATTTTTATCAAGCGGAACGACCTAAATATAACATGGTATTGTTTTGACATTCATCATGTACATCTTGGTTGTCGGCAACTGTCAGTCTTCCTTCTGAGCAGTCGGTCCTATTGCCATGTTGATTGATATCTTTTAAAATGGTGTTTAACTAACATTCTACATGTCTTCCTTGGCAGCCAGCTGAAGCTGTTATTGTTACTAATCATTCGATAAGGATGATCATACTGATATGGGATTTTAACAGATACAATGATTCTTCCGATGGCATTTAGTCAGATCAAGATAAGTAAGGCTCGGGTTTGAAACTGCCAAAATATTTTGCAAATAGTAAAATTATAGATGGTGCTGATGCGACACCCAATATTTACAGCGTGCCCACCTACATAAAACTGTTCCTGTTCACAATTCCTGCTTTTAAAATGATCACATCGATATTGCTGTTAAATAAAAGTGTTTCTTGGCTAATATCCACCATTTTTCACATGTCAGCTGTTTTAATAAACGTGTATTTGGTCACCACAATGGCTATTATGCAACACTGAGAGTAGAACCCCTTTTCATATTCTGAAATATCACTCCCTGTCATATCAATACTAGTTTATATTAATCACTTAATACAGCTTATATTGGGTTGTGCATGAAAAGTTTTCATATAACAACGAAAATAACAACGTTTGAGGTCATCATTATAATATTCCTAATGCTACATGATCTCATTGAATGGTTATACAAAAAATGAGTATTTAATTACATAACTGCAATCATACGTTGCAGGTTGTAATTTAAAGTTTATATAATCTGACCGCCGGCATGGCAAACAAAGACGAGAATTTGAAAGGTTTTTTTTTACTTTCAATAAAGATTTCAGGAATCTGTATAATCAAAATGTCATAGAGGGACAAAGAAAATTCCAAAACAAATTCAACCTGATCATAAATATATTTTGATATCTTTTAACGAAATTCAGACCTCGAAGATCCCCTAGTGTACGACATGACTCTATGGTCTTAAAATATGCAAACGCACGTAAAGTAGTGAAACGAACCGTTATCGTAAGATTCATTAAATTCATTTTTGTCTAGAATACAATGTGAAAATCAAAAGATAATTGAAGTATTATGAATAAAATTCAAACAGACTCCTAAGTGTCCTGTCACAGTTTAAGTGTACATAATGTTCAGAATGAATTCTAGCAGTCTTCAATGTCCTGATTTGTCACAGTGACATAATCCAGTATGTTTGGTTTATAATCATTGTCGTTGTTTCTTAATGGCCTTTCTCTCATCATGAACGTTCCAGATGTTAATGCCAAGTGTGATACATACTATGGATGTTCCAACCTCTTTGCAAGTTGTAATGGCACGTGTCAGTGTAAATCAGGATATCAAACAAGCGGAACCCTCTGTAAAGCAGGTAAGTTATTCTTTATAATACGATATTGTCAAACGTAGAAAGAAATCATATTCAACGATAATCAGGTAATGCAACAAAATGCTGCAAAATATATTACTTAACCAGTACATCTGATGCTATATACATTTTGCTGATATAATTTTTTTAAAATAAATATTTAGTATTCGAATCTTATCAAATAGATTTACTACATCCCTTGCATTCACTAAACTACTTTTTCTCATATTGATTTCTTCTATTAAACTTCCATTTTAATGGAAATTTAAAACAAAACTGTTCAACCAAGTATTGCAAGACCGAGACAATAAATTTCAACCCTTGATATAACATGAACTTTCCTACTGTATGATGGGCCAATTAAAGTTTCTCTTCACGTATCGATCCATATCAATGGCACTTTCGTAAATGTTCAAGAGCTTGTTTCATTTTGATGTTGGTGGCTTATTTTGCTGTATGTCACCGAGGACCCCGTGTAGCAAGCAGGAGACGGCTGAAAGTGGGGCTTATGGAGTTTGCCTGTGTCTTATGACCATGTCACTATATATAACTGTCCAAAACAAGGTGAAGAATCATTTTGATATGAATATATTTTATCCTTAATGGATTTGTCCTCCCCATCCAATGAATTTTCCGCTTTTTGGTGTAATATATAATGCCAAAAATTGGAATTACGGAGTGTAATTCAGTAAATATTACAAGTGGAACCCTTCATAAAACCGCCACAATATCTTAAATGGTAGTATATTTCTAAATCTTATGAGTCGTATTAAAAATACCCATGTTAAAAGAAGCAATAGTACACACAGTGATGCTTGTTTCTTTACATGAACATTCTATATTCTCATCTTACTAGGTTTAATGTATCTACTACATACCTGAACTAATTCTGTATGTATATGTTTAAAACTATTAATACATATCTTGAGCGAACCATAAGTGATTCTAAATTGACCTTCCCTAAATACCTACTTGGTATTTAAACTGTATAATCTGCTGAAAGGTGTAGCATGTTGCATATCAATGTGTTTTGTAACTCCTATTCGGACTGTACCAGTGGCACTCTTGTAATTCTGGATAAATCACAAAACACCTCTATAAGTCATGCGTTATATATATATATATATATATATATATATATATATATATATATATATATATATATATATATATATATATATATATATATATATATAACATTTTCTAAAGTCTCATTCTCACTAACAATTTATTTCTGACCTTTTCTAATATGCACTCATGATGCATGGAAGAGAAGATATGCAGTGTAGTAAAGTATGTCATTGAATAAAAGATTGCATATTTCCAGTTACAATTTTCTGACCTTATCAATATTGCAATGCAGAGCTCTTGCACATAATATATGAGGTACAATTTATTTCATATATTTTGCAACCTGATTTTCTTAAGATGCATATTTTTTCTATACCTCTGCTTCGGACCATAGCACTGTTGGTGGGAAACTCCTGTGAAGTTGAATGTCTTATATTCTTTGCTTTTCTATCAATTCACTCACTATACAGCGCGGTCCAAACAGATTAAACACATTTATGACAAAATAATGCTTTTAATTTCTTATGGATTTCACCCAACGTCTCAAATGTAAGTTTAAACTGAATTTTCAGATATTTGTATAAGTTCAAAAGTCTTTGCAAAGCGCATGAATTGTTTACACTCGAATCATTAAGCAACTCATATGTTCTTTTTCTCTCTAGGATTGTTGAGCCTTTAGAAAAGATAAATGTCAGTGCATGACCTAAATCAAGGATTTAAGCATACTTAACGAAATATTGTTTATTACATAAGGTCATATATTTATTTTCGACAACATAAGGAAGTGTACCAATTGTTCAATATCACAAGATATTAACTCCTAAATTCTAGTTACTCTCATAAATACACTTTTCATCGAGATATAAACGTACTGATTCAGTACACCTTTGTGTAGCTAGAAGCAGAACACACTCCGTCGTACTAATGGTGGCAATCGTCTCGTCCTACTTTTGTCCATTATTGATGTGCCTATCTGACTGGTTAACTGGGAAATTAACATTCATGAAGTGGATTGGCGTATATCGACTAGTTTTATTTTATATTTTTTGTTTACATATTGACGCATACAGGAAACAGCTGAATTATATTATAGACGCTGAAATATGTCTTAAAATATGACGATTGATTTCCAGGGAAACAGTGGGATATCTGTTGGAACTCGTTGCATGCAAATTTATTAAACTGTACATTAAGATATAAGAACCACATTATTCATGAAATTAGAATTCATTTTGTCATTAATCATATTCTGTTAAAAAATGTTCCCCTTAATTTGCACATTTTAACTATGAAACTCAATAGCGATATATATATATATATATATATATATATATATATATATATATATATATATATATATATATATATAACATGATTATTGTGATCCATGCAAGAAAGACTTTAAACACCGTATGATTAATGCTATGAATGTTGATAAGTTTTCGATCACAGGGAAATAAAATTGACCGATTGAGTGGTTAATTGACTGAACAATTTAATACAGATTGATAAATAATAATTTCTTTGCATGTTCCACTTATCTTGAATTTTTCTCAAAGAAGTGTCATAACATTAGCATTACAGCAGAGGAAGTCAAAATACCTTTTATGCTGGAGACTTTATTATGAAAAATAAAGCCTCTTACGAAAATGTAAACTCGACATCGATAACGCAAAACCAAATCTTCTAACACAGACTCTAATTGTTTTTTTATTTTTGACTCTTTGTTTTTGTTTCGTTTAGTTGCCGGTCACTCAATATTGGTCGTTCACCTTCTCTGCTGGTATAAATTGAACAAAGATTTTATCCAGACCTATATAATATCAGATCTTGGATCTTGTAGATTATTATTATTATTAATATAAGCTTGTGCTTTTGAAAAAAAAAAGTTTTGAAACTGTATCATATTCATATCCCCTGAACCCCAAGTCTAATAAATATTTTGTAAGATATAATTATCCACTCCATTAAAATCAACTAAGTTATTAGAGTTGTCTCTGATCACTTTAGGTATTTGTGCATATTTCCGAGTATTTTTATGTCCCAATTTCGCTATCTCATTATCTGATTAAGCAATACTTGCGTCTTACCAGATCCAGATGGGCCTATTATAATCATTCTGATAGAATTTGGTAACGCTGAATGGTGCCTTACTGGCTCATGCTTTCGTGTCGCTGAGTAGTCAATTTAAAACCATATACAAATAATATGAATTTATATTGTATTCGATGCGGAGCACCTACCCGTTCCAGTGTAATGACAAAAATAATAACAAAAAAAGAGACGTACAGTTACAGGTAAATGTGTAAAATGTGGCGCACAAAGTATAAATTTATTTTATCGACAATCCCTGATTCATTAAGGAAATTGCCTCGAGTTCCAATGGCTAAAACCCCTGTGAGAAACATATTCTTATATATGTGGTCCTGGAACTAGACTTGACCAAGATCAACTAAGACCAGGAGAGCCTCCAATAAATAAGATTGATCAAGCGTGTCATGTTCATTATGTTGCGTATAAAAGTAACGATTTGCAAAAATAGCATCTCGCAGATGTGAAATTGAGTCATGCGCTAAATTCTATGCCTAATAAATCTCAAAGGAAAACTCTCTAGTTTTCTAGTAAAATCTGATATGAAAGTTATAATAATGTTAGGGGCTGGATATTAATTATGTGATTATTATAATGGAATATGTTTATTATAGGCCAAGATGATATTGGAGAGGCATAGCAGTTATTTATAAACTTTTTGAAATAGCAAGTCTCACGTTCTGTTGCTCCAAATTGGTTAGCTTGACATGCAGTATGGCAAATTTATCTACCACCACCTAAAACAATTAAATACGCACATTTTGATGTCAGCATCCCAAATAAAGTTTATCAAGCAGATATCTTGTTTTTAGCACAACACACTTTTAAAATTAGTAGACGTCAATCACGCACGTACAAATATGTATTGACTGTCATTGACATTGCAAGTAGATATAAAAAAAGCAGAAGCTCTATCAACTAAAACAACATCTGAAGCTGTTTCTGCGTTTGAACGAATTGATCGACGAGGACAATTGCGATGGTCACAGCTATTACTGGTTGATCCTGGCAAAAACATTATTGGTGCAGTATTATCGTTAATGAAAAAACAACGTTAAAATCAGACGAGGATAAACTGAAATTCATCGTGATCATTTAAAATTGAACGATTTAATCGAACACTTGCTGAGCGGTTATTTGGATACCAATATGCAAAGGAAATATCCAATGACTTTAAGTCCGGAGAGTGATCTCGTGAATGGTTTGCAAGGATACTAAGTGTGGTAGCTGCATTAAATAATGAAATTAGTAGTGCAACTTCTATGAAACCTGTTAATGCAATTACAAAAAATATATATATACCAATACAACGATGTGAATCTTCCTCTCAACCTGTATTAGGTAATATAACTGTACGATATTTATATGAATCCGGCGAACTTGAAAGTGGTAAAAAGAACAACTGATCCTACCAGTAGCGTGACTACACATACAATTTCTAGCGTGGTTAGATCAACTGGTAGACCTGCAATCTACAGACTAGATTCAACTGCCCCTAAACATGGATTTGTACGTGATTTGTACGTAATTCCTCCTAAAGACACACAATTACCACCACCTTCATTTATGTAAGCTTGCACCGCTACGTCGATTACATTCAAGACATGTCAGCATCACATTGTCACGTGTATGACCAAGATCGCTATTAATTCTGTCTACGGTGAACTATCTTGGATTATTACTCAAATTGCCATAGCATATTACAGTTACAACTTGCACAATGATTGCTCTGTCGTTGATTTAGTGTTGTAATCAATTCAGTATCAATATCAAAGTCACGCTTATTTTTTGTCACATTGCTTATTACCTAATAGTTATAGTTTTTTCTTAATACACCAATAACACCTTTGTTATCACTAACAGTTTAATTATTATTTTCTGTAAAATCTATGATAACCCTGTGCAGATGAGGTATTCTTTTAACTCGAGATACTGCGAGATAGACTAAATTTGACCACTCGATCCGATTATCGACAATCCAGATATTCGTATCAGAAATAGCTAATCCTTGTGATGAGTGAATTGTTATAACGTATCCTAACGTTCATATCGATTTATCCATGTTCAACGCTCTCTCAACAGCATCAACAGTAACCAAAACAATATCATTCAGTACAAGATTTTGTATCCAACTTCAATATTCTGTCGTCGAGTATCTGCTGAGTGATAACATAATGGTACGGGTAGATTTAAAAACTTTACTTTATGTGACGTAAATAATTTCTGTTACAATTCATCACGAACTATTTTTCTGCTTGCGACTATCAAATCAGTAGCAGGTCGCCATAGATTCAAAAAATCGTTCATAATAGCTTCTGGAATTACTTTACGCAATATCTCACATTGTATTTTATCTGGCTGTAGTCTGATGAACCTTTTAAATTCTTTCAGTGATTAATCATTGGCTTTATGGTTATCAGTTAATTCTTCATACTAATCTACATTATTCTTCAGCCATTCATGTGGAGACTGTCCAATAAGGGCCTCGAGTGTTTGAGTGGTCTAAAGCGCTGTCTGTTACGGATCACTGACATCTCACCTCTGTCTGCGTTAGTTCGAGTCCAGACTCAGCTAACGTGGGTAAGTGAGAAAGCCTGCCAGTAGCTTCTCATGGGTCGGTGGTTCTTCCTCCACCATTAATACTGGCCGCCATGTATAGCCTATCTTGTGCTGATAAATGGCGTTAAGCCATGTAACAGCATAACATAACATAACAATAACTGTCCAATAAAGGGTGGTGGTTGACCATGATCGTCACACATTACTACAGCAGTATGCTTTGTCAATAACCAATTAAGAAACATTTTAATATTTCTAACGACACTGTGTCCACCTCGTCCCACACGATATACTTAGATATATATTTTTCACCCATTTGTTCAGGAATTCATGTATCTCCACACTATCTAAAGAAACTATGATATGTACATAATTTACCCCTCGTTCTTTTATTTCTCTTGCTCGTTTATGTGTCGGCATCAAAACAATTATATCTCAATGGTTGTTCAGGAATAAATCAATCGCACTTGTTTTACCTGAACCACTACATACATTAAGATAAACGGTCTTACGTCTATACACAGGATTATATACAGATGGTGGAGATGACAATTCCGATATTTGATTTTTTGTAATATATTTCGTTAATTTCAATGTCGGCAGATTCAGAATAACAAAGTATATTTTCTTGTTTTATCCTCCATGAACCCCATTGACCATTACCAAGAAGCCGCTTTAACAAATCTGTATATTTTGTATTTATATAAATCGAATCCGTAGCAACTCTGACAGCGTAACGAGGAAAGCAATTTATCATAGACAAAAGATTTATCGAAACATAGGCTAGCACTGAAAATCTAAATGAGTAAACTGCGGTGAGTTGCCGTCAATACAGCTCACAATTAATAGTACTTATTTTGGTTTCGTCTGATAAATAAGCATTACATCGGTTTATAGATGTCTTTTTTTGGTTGTGTTAGCGATTATAAAATCGAGCTCAGCATCGTCCATAATCAATCTTGTACAGTGTCTTTCATAATCATATGAACTACCCTGGGTAAATTTACTGATGATCTTTTTACCAAGATCTTTTGCAAGTTTTTCATTGTGCATTTACGTATATTATTGGTAAGTTTAACAATGCCATCTTCAATGAGATCAGGAAATTCTTACCTAGCACCATTAATATTAAATCTATCCGGTTCTAGTAACCAAACGTGTTTCTGTGGACAATACGCTATAATTGCTTCATTTATTTTCAATGATATTAAAATTTCAGCATTAAGCATATATGGTAATAGTACTATTGGAACCCAACATTTGTCTGACGAATGTCTTCCAAACCAAGCATAAGTAATCAGATAGAAATCCCCGTAAAACTCGAACGACTCTATACAAGCAAATCTAGTCAGGTCAAAATTTGGTAAGGGTCCGTTTATCGAAACTCTGGTCTTCTCGTGTGATGGATGTCCAATCTCTTAAAAGTACTCAGAACACTCTTATCCAAGGAAACTTCCGAGATAACATACTACCATATCAACAGAGATAACGTCACTGTAATCGTATTTAGTATTCCATAATCCACCGTGCCCGTATTCAAAACAATTTTTCTGGACACCTTCAAGAAATTCCGATCGTGTTCGTTTCCATGATTTTTATCCCTGAGCGAAGTAAGCCGCAACTGATGGAACGGTAAAAGCAATTGTTTAGTAATTATCCAACCTTGACATTGGCATAAGTATATTTTAATGCAAGATTTCTCATTTATTCACGAAGAGATTCTGTACGATATATATCACCATTAGACCGTACAAATTGATCATGATAACCATATTCTGAACTTTGAAATAACCAAACAGATACAGGGTCACTTTTACTGATATTTATGATAAAATCAAATTTGTCAATTATAAAATTTAACTGTTCTGTCTCGTGGAAATATTATTGCTGCTAAAGTCTATGCATGTGTATTGTGATCAATAATATCTATCAATATATGTATGTATGTATATATATATATATGTATATATATATATATATATATATATATATATATATATATTTATATATATATATATATATATATATATATATATATATATATATATATATATAAGTACAGCTCCCAATTGTACCTAATTTAGTTTAATCTGATAAATAAGCATTACTTGGACTTAAAAATATTTTCCCCGTTGTATCAGCAATTATAAAATCAAGTTCAGCATCGTCCATAATTAATCTTGTACACACTCGTTTATGATTATATGTTCCATCTTGCGTAAATTTACCGATTATTTTTCTACCGAGATCTTTTGCATATTTCTAGTTATATTTGAAGCAAAAAGAATAATTCTTTAATTGGTAGTTCACATTAATTTAATAGTGAAACTAAATCCATTTATTCCTATGGATACATATTTGTTTCCACAAATCTAAATTCCTTGTCTTTATCATCGAATGTACCAATTGTTCTTTACTTTACTTTACGTTATTTCTGCGAATTTATCAGTGTTTAGATTTAGTATGTTACTCTAGCGAGTGGTTGATAAACTATTGACTATATATGCATCTTAATTTTCTTTTCATCAAAAATAACCTTTTTGTAAATGCATCGACTATTAGTTCATTATTCTTTCGTATGATTATTTTTTCTTTATCTGGATTGTTGCTTACTAAGACTTCAACTTTCAAATGAGAATTTTATCCAGAAAAATTATGAATAAATCGTGGAATATATATTGGATATTCATCACATCAATTATACCGCAGATGCCCTTAACCTCTATATTCTCCAGTTAAAAGATCGTAGTCTCTCCCTTTGTAACCTTTTTTATGAAGCCTTTTAACAGATCTGATATTTATTGGAATAATGATAATGGTTGTTGTATCTATTGGTTTTATTACTGAATATCATTTCCTCGACATTACCTGGACTTAGGACTCCTTTAAGAGAATCGCATATACATAAATTCTCATTATGCGGCTTTCTATTATGTAACTCTGGATTTGTGGTTTTTGTGAGTCGTCTGAAGGTGAAAGACAAATCCTATTGGAATGTATTTTTCTATTATTAATAATCTGTTGGTAATGTATATTGATTTCTGTGTAGTACTATTCATTGGCTCAAAATATGCCTCAATATTAAAAACAAGGAACACATAAGATATCTTTTTGCTGATTGTGGAAGGTTTTAATTTTAACGATGTAACAATATGTGTCATTGCATCCATTGAGTTATTGTATAATCGTTTGTGCTCTTGTAATTTTAATTCAGCAAAACGATTTCAAGTCCTTTGAACGAAGAAGTTTTTCATTCTTTGTTTTCTCTTTGGATGATACTAATTTTGATTAATATTTTATTCCATAATGTGAATTTCTTCATTCGTATATGGTTCGAGTCTATCTATATTATATTATTGTTCAAATATATTTATATTGTGTACATATTACATGCTTTCATATCAATGCTTATATTAGACGAGGTTATATTTATGTGATTCATGCAGATGAATCTTAGATGGATTCAAAATAAATTTTAATGCATGCAAATAAATATATAGTCAGCATTTTGCTGTTGAGAAGCTTTTCGATGTAGTTAAGTGAATATATATCCCGGTATTTGGCTTAAATGTGTAAATATGTAAAGTTAAATAATGTATATTTGTGTATATTTCTTTAATCCTTTATAAAAAAAATTCTTAAGTATATCAAAATGTTCCTCAACTTTATTTGTATTCATATTTGTTCTCGACAATTTTCTTTTGGTATTTTGAACCATACATATCTAGTTTATCAGTTACGACTACATGCTTTTGTTAAATGTGTGTACCTATTTCTATGAATCTGTCTTTAAACAGTTCTACAACGTTTCAAGTCCTGTCCTGGAACGATTAGAGCATTACTGACATCATGTGGACATATGCTAATCATTATGTCAACATTCTTCGATAATTGCGGTAGAGTAAACTATTGTGTAGTACGAAGTACTATTCTTGTTGTAGTACGGTCCGAAACTCTTAGCTTACTTTCCTGTTGTAAATTTTTTCATGCACTGTGTTGAGGAATCCGTGTTCCAAAAACAAGTGCTTGGTTTAAATTAATTATGTTCTTCTTATCCATTGCACATGTCCTTCATATTTTCAATTGTAGAGGCATACACTCTTCCAATGTTCTTTTCCTTTGCTTCGTTATTCAGCCAAAGTACACTGAAGTAATCTTTCCTATGGATAGGTGTCAAGTTTACTTCATTGTTCTACTTCTAGGAAGAGATTGTAAAGAAATCCATTGTCTGAAAACTAACGACGTTTAAAAGTTAATGAAATCACGATTACTATTTTTCTGAAATACATTTAGTCTCAAATAGGTAAGTTATTTATATTTATGGATTGCATGCATATAATGTTGATAGTGTACATTTTGATGCTTTACAAAATAAAATGTTAACGTCTCTGTTCCTCGACCGTGTACCACAAATCAGTTCTATATTGCATTTTATAATATTTTGATGCCTTCTAAAGATAATGCATTACTTATTCATTGTGTCGATTCAGACAGTCAAGTTTAAATCCAATTAAAAAGGAACCTGCTCAAAGTTAACTTTATTTATAATTAATTAGCAAGATGACATACATATTATTTTAACTAGTCATTTATGCAATGACAACCTTAAATAGACAATGTACTCGAACTTCATTGTGCAAGGAATAATGCAAAGAATAATCCCACACAATGCGATATGTTCTAGTACAGCAACCAAAGTATCTAATGTTTCAAATGAATGTCAACAATCTGAAATATCAATGTTCCTAGAGTTTGGAATGTCCGTGTGTAGCAAAAGTTTTGATGTACCACAATGATACAGTCCAGAATGTTTCTAAATAAGTTTCCAATAAACCAATAGTATGTCTGTAAACCCCCAAAATTAAGGAGCTTCTTTTACTTCCATTGAATAATTCATATACATAATTCCCCTATATTTACATCAGCACACAAATATAAATTTGGAACATAGATTCCAAAAGACTTATATAACGCAGGAGAGAATAATTGTTTACTAAATCCCATATATATATATATATATATATATATATATATATATATATATATATATATATATATATATATATATATATATATATATATATATATATATATATATACTATTTATAAGAATGTTTGAGGTTTCCTTCTATTTGGCAAAGAACAAAGGACATGGCTAAAACGGACGCAACTGCAAATGAAAAATCATATTTAGTCGTTAAACTTGGCACTCATTTTCTCTTAAAGTTTACACGTGGTTTCCACTGATAATTATCAGGGCACTTAGATAGTTCCAGATACGTAGGGCTCCTGTTAGAGGTGGCTATCATGTGTTGTAGATAGTCCTAATAAAAATGAGTGCTTATCAGATATCCAGTATATCCACAATATCTACCGTCTTAAAACTATTGTTATCCCACTTCTTTCAGGTCAGGAGCTCATAACGATATTGATTTTATATAAACGTGTACATGATCTGACATCCAACATTGATCCCATGTTGGCTATCTTGATAAACCTGCTATTCTTAAAGTCGGCATGGGTAGCTCAATTATCAACTCTTTATCGTATGCAGATAATCCTTAAACGAAATGACACATGTATGGCCCACGAATATGGTCACAATATTGGTTTTTATGCAAAGCTTGATATGAGTACAAATCCTCGTCGTGTTCTAAACTATTACGCCTTGTCATAGCAGCACATGATACTACTCTCCTAAATAATGCACCATATTGTTGGTCGTATATTAAATTGTTTTTCATCTATCCTCCAAATTGTCAATGTTAACAGTCAATTATATCAACGTCTACTCATTAAATGACGACGGGAAATAACACTGCAATACTAAGTTGCACATTTTACGAAGGTATCACATTGAGCGAAATTTATAGGCCAATATATGTTGCCTTAGTACTTAAGGAAATTTAATTTTGGTCGGCGATATGTTACTTCTTTTATTTCAATATTATGAAATTTCAACAATAGATGAATTCTTGTAATCAAAGTTGTGAAAAATAACTTCATAATTATCTAGGTGTACCTTTTGAAATTTGTTTTAATTTTCAACGTTTATGTTTTCATTGATTCTGTCCGTGATAAACCTTTGGAAAAGAATTGAGGCATGCAACCATATTTATTAGATTGAAGTAAGGTTTCTTATTGTGCCATCTTACTGGACATCATGTATAGACATATCGATTTACATTTAGTATTTCAAATTTCAGAAATGATAGGAAGAATTTATAAGAAATACACCAACATATGAATATTTATTCTGACTTCAAGATAGGAAGTGTCCTGTCTAATGACTATGGTATCAAGAGTGAGATAACTTTGATGAATAACAAATTAGAAGACAAGATCATAATCAATAACTTCCATTCAATGAGTAAATATAAATTTATTTTGAAAACTTAACCTGTTTGTTGCTGTCGATAAACGCCATTCAACGTTTTAATTGTGTCAAATGATTTACAAATAATCTAAGACAGCCAAAGTTACAGGGACGGCAACTTGAGACTCGACATTAAACTGAGAGCTGATTAGCTTATTCAGAGAAGACGAAGCAGTTCATCAGCAAGCTGCAGAAAGCTCTCACCAAAAAGACATCTGATCACACCATCGACTCCATGTGGTCCCACCTGTGTATAACTCATCCATCAGTGCGTTTGGGAAGATGGAGTGAAAAAATACCGACTGGTATGAGGCCAGCTATGTATCTTTGGAGCAAGTGACTTAGGCGAAGAGGAAAACCATTCTGGCTTATAAGGCTGCGCCAAGCCCTATTACACTACAAGCCCTCAGTATTGCCATGAAAAATTGTCAGCGGACTGCCCACCACTGCGCCTACACCTATTGGCTGAATCTCTGCACTAGCATGCAATCAGTTACTGACACTGGAGATGCAAGAGGCATGTACGAGGGCATCAAGAAGGCGACAGGTCCCCCATCTCTCAAGACCACCCCCCTCAAGTCCAAGACGGGAGTAATCATAACAGAGCAGTAGAAACAGCTTCAGCGCTGGGTTGAGCACTATCACAAGCTGTAGGAAACCCAAACCATTGTCACCAATACTGCCCTGAACGCCATCCCAGACCTGCCAATAATGGATGAACAAGACACTCCGCCCTCCATGGAAGAGCTAAGTAAAGCCATCGACTGTCTCGCTTGTGGGAAGGCTCTTGGGAGCGACTGCATCCCACCTCAAATCCTTAAGAACGGGAAACCGGCACTACTCCAGCCCTTGCACGAACTCCTCTGCCTCTGTTCTTTTGGGAACAGGGACACATGCCCCAAAACATGCGTGATCCCAACATCATCACTTTGTACAAGAACAAAGAAGACCGCAGAGACTGTAACAACTACCGTGGCATCTCCCTCCTCAGTATCGTCGGAAAGGCTTTCGCACGTGTCGCACTGGTACGCTTGTAGACTCTAACATCCCGTATCTATCCAGAATCCCAGTGTGGCTTCCTAGCTGGCATGTTAACTGTAGATACGATCTTCTCCCTACGTCAACTGCAGGAGAAGAGTCATGAGCAGCAAATGCCTCTCTAATTTGCCTTCATAGACCTGACAAAGGTGTTTTACCTGGTCAGCCGGAGCAGACTCTTCAAACTTCTGAAGAAGGTCGGCTTTCCATCCACTCGATTGCTTGCTGTCAACACATCGTTTCACCAGAACACTCAATACACCGTGTACTTCAACGGCGCAACATCAGAGTCCTTCCCAGTCAGCAGTGGAGTAAAGCAGGGTTGTATCCCTGCATTAAACCTTGTTTGCCATCTTCTGCTCCGTGCTCCTCCAGTACGACTTCAAAGACTGCAGCGAGGGAATGTACATTCACACCAGGGCAATTGGCAAACTGTTCAACATCAAACGTCTTCGTGAAAAGACCAAAGTCACAAAGGTTCTCATCAGTGAATTACTCTTCGCTGACGAAGCAGCTTTGACCTAACAATCGGAAGAAGGACTTCGATAGCTAGTATGTCGCCTCTCCCACGCCTGTAAAGAGTTTGGACTGACCATCAGTTTTAGGAGGACAAATTTCATGGCGCAGGATAAAGACTCCTCTCCAACTATCCCCATTGATGGGTACAATCTTGAAGTTGTTTAGAACTATACATGTCTTGCGTCCATCATCTCCAGCTCGCTCTCCATTGATGTTGAGGTGAACGGCAGGATTGCTAAAGCAGCAGCAGTTATGGCAAAACTGAACAAGAGGGTCTGGAACAATCTCAACATCACTGAGAAGACCAAACTGCGTGTCTACCAGACATGTGTGTTCAGCACAGTCCTCTACAGTATCGAGGCATGGACCAACTACAAGTGCCACGAAAGGAAACTCAATAGCTTCCATCTGAGATTCCTGAGGAGAATTCTGCGCATCCAGTGGCAGGACAAAGTACCCAACACGGAGGTTCTGGAACGGGCCAGCATGAATAGCATGTTGACCATCCTCAGAGAGAGGCGAGCAGCAGGCAGGGTGAACCCTACAAATTTTTGCTCGAATCCTTAACGAAAAATAAAAGTTCCTACAGAGGCTGAAAAAGTCAATAGCACTAAACCGAAGTCTCTAACTAATTATATTTCCATACGCCTGACTTTGTCCGGTTAGCTTATTTGTGTTATACTATTATTAAAGTTATTTTGTCCTTACTTTGTAAGGCGATTTTGTTTACTCGTAAAGCGATTCAATTGTTGTCATTCCACCCTGCCTGCTGATATTAACGGTCAAGGGGAACTAACCAAAGATTTTATCTAGACCCACACGATATCTTATTCTAGGATCCTATATATAAATTAATGTATAGAGTTTCGTTTCATAAGTCAATAATATTTCCATCCTGATGTGTAAGTTTGAAATTCATTCTCGACAATAATGGATAATGTACACGCAGGTAGACTTGATTTATTGGCTCAGATACAATAAGCCACCCTGGGGGGTGTTTTAATACTGGATGAATATAATATATATCCCTGCTGAGCCTGATTAGACTTAGAGAGGTCAAAATGGTAGCTATTATCAATTATATCGCATATTAAATGTAGTGCGATGGTTGATGTTATATTAACAATGTTAGGCGATATGTGACGACCTGATTTTTTCCAAGAATTACATATTGTTTTAAAGTGTTCATCAATAAGATCACTAACTGATAATTTTAACTTCTCGGATTCGAATCCGGGAATTATAAATGTTGATAATTGTTGTTCTGTAATTCCATAATATTTCAGAAATACTGTCTTAAATAATCGCTTATTATTTACATGTTGAATTGGGTCATCTTCATTAACTATATAATAACTAGAAATTCTATCTACTGACACGTTTATTATTTTTTTCTCTGTCAACAATAGCCTTATTTACATATTCTAAGTCTGCTGAAACTTGATTTAGATGTTGTATTGTTTCAATTATCTGATTTTTTAAATCGTCATTATAAAATGTATTGATGCTGGAAAGTAAATTTTTACGATCATTTAACACGCGTTCATGTTCAGATTTAATCGGTCTTAATAATGAGTTAATTTGCTCGACATCAAGTGTTAATGTTTTACTGGATACTTCTTACCTTGAATGAAACCCATAAAAAAGGTATGATTCGTATAAGTTCTGGGTATCGTAGCGCCCTCCATAAATGAATTTTTTTTCCTTCTATATTCTGGAAGTTGTATAAATTTCTTAACATCTATGATGAAGTCGGATCGCTGTGGTTCTGGTGGGACCTGATAAACCGGTGCAACTTCAGGCCATCCTAATACTGATCTAATCGAACTTTGATAAATATCTACAGTATAATCAGGATAATGTATTTCAATCACTGACGATAATGTTGGTTCATAAATAGTAATTGCTATTTTGGAATCTTTTCCGGTTAAAGACTTAATTCTGCGCTGGAATTCCTCATTAATTTGCTCTATCTGATAACTGCCAGTTGGAATACTAACTACTTGCCAATCAGGAGTTCCATCAGACTTATTTTTATTTGCGAATACTAGTGAATTATTTGGTTGTTGTCCACCAAATGGTTTTGATCTAATATTAGGCCAGCCATAATAAACACGTAACTGAGCTAATGCTATCTCTTTTACTGGAATTGCAGTTGGAAAACTAACGCTAAATTCAGGATTGGTTGAACTTATCGATATCATAGTAGTTTTTGAAGGAGTTGTATTAGTGACAATCTGCTGTAATAACTCTCTCAACTCAATAATGAATATCCAAACGATGTTCAGGCGCTGACATTATTGTTATTATTATTGTTTAATTCTATATTTATTTTACTCTGGTTATTGTCACCAGGATCGTTAATGATTATGAATGCTTCATGATAGGTTTTAATTATCATTGCAAACTCCTCATCAGATATTTTACCATCGTTCAGATACGTGGAAATATATCCAGATAGTTTAGAGTAGGTTGTTGTTGCTGTATGCAACTTTATCAGATACTCTCGCAATTTATCATTCGCACATGTAGTTATCTTTTTAGCAATAATACTAAGAATGCCTGCTATAGTCGTTGAAGTTGAAACAATAATTGTTATAATTGCTGGAGCTGTCATTGTTAATGTCGATAATATTAATCCGGATCCAGCAACAATAGCAGAAACTGAGTACACAACTATATCAATGACAACCATACGTCTACGATATTTTTTTACTTTTACTGTGTAATGGTCGATGATATTTTTTAGTTTGGACAGACATTCACATGCTTGATTATATCTGTGATGTTGAATGTCGATAGATGATGTAGTCATTTGGTCCATTATGCTATAACGTTAAGTAATTAATTGAGCTACAAATTCCAAACACCACCAGTAAGCTTGAGGTAAATTTCTACTCGATGATTCCAGTGTAAACGTTGCTTCAGAATCTTTATCTAATAACACAGATATAGTTTTAGAAAAATCACCAGTTGATGGATAAGTAGTGGATATTTTAAAATCTGCAACGCTAAGTACGGACATCCTATATATACCAGTAATCTCCGCAGTATGTTTGATGGTTTTTTTTCTGGTGTCCACGATCCAATGCCAGATGCAACTGTATACACAATATTTCTTATCTGATTGTGAGGAATTTTAATCAGGTTTGTTTTTTGAATAATATCCGGAATTTCTACGATAATATCATTGAGTTTTGTGTTAATATCAGTAAGTTTTATATCAACATTTGGTGGATTTCCAAAAAATTCGTTATTAATTCTGTTTATGTTTCTGCGAAAACTTAAAAACGTATTCACGTGACCGGTAAATTCAGTTTCGATTTTGGCTATGACATTAATGATTAGAATCTGTTTATCATCGACGTATTTTTTGTAGCAGCATCAAAATCAGATTCTGATGTTCTTAAATTACTAATATCGTAATGATTCATATTAAGAAATGCACGCGTTATACCGCCATTGTTTAATACGTACTTTGACTCTTGATCGTCAACATATTTTTTTGTTGTAGCATCACTATCTGTAATTGGATATCCAAGATCTGTAATTTTATTTTTGTTCATAATAACGTCTCCACTAAATACACCGCCAGACGTCTTGACATAATCGTTAACTGAATTACCGGAATCTTGTATTTTACCCTGATCAGTAAAAGTAACGATATCATCAGCAACTGCAGTAGAAATTCGTATAAGTACGTCTGGTAGTTGTATGTTACTCGTCTTTAGTCGTCCTTGTTTGTCCTGAAAAACAACCACTTCATTTTGTTCCACACTTGTAATATTAAATAAATCATCAATCTCATTTCTGAGTTGATCGAGGGTTACATATTTAGATTAATCACCTTGCTGCTGAGCTTTACAACAAGCAGATCTTACGTAAATATCTACCATGATATTTTACTGATGTCTGTTTAAATGTGATAGCATGGTATATTCATGCACGACTTTATGAGGTGGTTTTCCTTGCGGTACTAGGGATATAGTATTAAGTACATTAAAGTACTTCACGACCACATATTGGTGGATCAGTTAATGTTTGTGTTGGTAGCGTTGAATACCAGATTGGATCAGTATTATTACTGACAAAATGAAGAAATTCTTTTGGTGGCGCTAATCCATATGAATCAAAATAGATAATCCACGTGGATCAATTGCATATGCTACCCAATGCATGCCAGGTCCAGAGTTTTTATCGAGATTAATAATACCTGTTTCAATATTGTTAGGTTGTTTTGGTAACTGATCTCGCATAAAAAACACCTCTAAAGTTTTTTATTTTTAGCTTTTTAGCAGCATCCAATAAATTAAAATTAGACATAGGCGAGATCAGTAAACTGTCCCTGGAAGTCTTAGACCTTTTCCGTACCATGAGGGCGGGGTCCCTGGTAATCTGAGACTTTTTCCTTTTTTTTGATTCCCTGTCCAGTTGCCTTCTTTAATGCCATTCCAGTAGCAGTTCCAACAGCGTCTAATGCAGCAGCTTTTGCAACCGCAGGGGCTGCAGTGGCTATTAATGCTGGTATAGCTGCGAGAAGGGGAAATATACCACCCGTTTTAAAAGCATCTTTGATGGCGCCCTGCAGAAAGACTAAGTTTGACGCCTTTATTTGATTTCTTTGCTTCATTAAAGTTTTTAAATTGACGATCGGTCAACGATAATTTATTTGAACCGCTCATCTATTCCTTTTTCAACGATATATTTATTCCACAATTATTGTTTGATGCTGATTGCAGTCTTTTTATCTGACCAGGAGTCAGAGTAACATTAACGTGATTATATGACATCTATATTACTCACGAATGATTTAATTACGTGTTACATATTTTCTACTGGAGCATCAATGACTCTCATTCGTCCACCAACACCTTCAAAAAGCATTGATTTATCGCTAAATATAACAACAATTGCTCTATAATTATCGATAGCTCCTCTTGTTACACTAGCTCCAAAATATATATCGACTACCGATTGTCTGGTTAAATATAAATGTTCGAGTGAAAAGTAATAAATTGTATACAAGGATGTAAAATCTAACTGAAATATTTGTAATCCAGTATCAACATTTTGGTCACGGCCCATAAACGTCGTAAGACGATGATATGCACGTGCTACATGATTTGGATCAAAATTCAGTAATATATCCTCGGATGGTTCTTGATGTCTATTTATCCTTAATGAAACCTCAGAAACACCAAGAGTGTCAAATATCATGTGACTACGCGTTTGGTCATTTACTCGTGCAGCATTTTGTAATACAATAAATATATGTCTAGGTGCAGAAACCCCCTGCTGAAAGGATATTTGCCATGTAAATAAACCGTTAATATTACTCTGGATAGCATCTGTGGTCATTATCAGCCATGATAGTATTGATTTATTTCCTTGACTCATGAAAGATAGTAATCGTTGCTCTTCAGATATTGAAGGAACTAAGATTGCCATCCACAATGAAAGTTTTGTTAGTACTACTATAAAAGCATCACCGGCGGGTCTCCATATTGCATCATTATCTGCAGCCTTTCGTACTAGTACAACTGTATGTTTGGCTCCGAAAATGACTTTTCTGACATTTCTACAGAATCCAAAGATATGTGATAGTGAAATTGCACATAAAAATATTCTTCTATTTCCTTTTAACATCACTCGACGTGATCTAAATCCTAAGTTGAAATCTGGATCTATATTAATAATCATACTTTGTACGTCTGCTGGGGCGTTTCTAGCAAACACCTGTGGTCGTCCTATTTCATATTGTTGGTGCTCTGAAGAATCAGAAGTATCATTTACAAACATCATTGACGGATCAGCTGATCTTGAATAATCGTCACTATATCTTGCAAGACCAAGTATTGTTGTAGCAACGTCAACATCTTTCTGAATTGATTCAATTTTTTCCGTCAATCATGTACATAGCGCCATCAAACAACGCCATTATACCATTATTAACAAGTCCGACGCTCACATTAGCATCATATTCAGTGTTATCTGCTTTTAATATCTCACCTTCGATTTAAATAAATGCTTATGAGGGTAGAAAATATCTACTTGTATCATGAACCTGAAGTTCGATCCTTCCACGCTGATTTGGAATTCGTGTGTCGTAAGAATAATACTGATAATCACGTATAGACTCATCTTTGAGGACTGGTGCGTCCATGTCAAATGCAGGATCACTTATACGTTTGAACATATTTATTATAATTATTATCGTTTAAAACGAAGTCCGCTTCCTGCTATTAGACTAGCGGTTATATTTTATTCCTTTTCCGACGTTGGGACATCAACTAACTCCGCTAGTTTTTGATTAGCGGCTTGATTTATTATTTTACTTACACTTGCGGGCATCACTACAGTGCTAGGTAATTTTACTGGCTGAGGTCGGACCGCTTGAGGTCTACGTATTAATTGTGCTAGTCTATCTTTGATGGCTGAGAATGCTTTGCTAGCAATATTACCAACAGCACCTATACTTTTTTCACGAACAACATCAATAGCTTTCATTCCTATCTGTTTTGCAATTGGTATTGCTTTTGGGGCTATTCTTCTAAATAGACCTGTACAATGTCACCTAATCCATCTCCGTAGGTTGTCTTGTAAATCGCTATTCGAGAGTTAATTGCCCTGACCATGATAGGTCCACGTTGAGTACAATGTACTATCATTTTATTAAATAGTCATTATATTTAATTACATACTTAGTTCAGTGACTTAGTCGCTATAATAATCACCGGCAATTTCATTAATAAGAGACTGATACACAATAATATCCATTATACCGCCTATAAATAATATTTTACAAATATCTGCTGCTTCATTAATGATTTATGGGGAATTATTACCAGCTCGTTTTCCTCCAATCAGAATTTCTAGTCGTTCAACATCAGCAAGGACGTGGTTTGGACACTGAGTAATAAGACCACTTCCCTGTGCGGTAAGACCACTTCCAAAAGAGGCGTCCGATGGCAAATATTCTTTTTCCTCATTTTTTGCTTTTTTTCTCTTTATCTTTTTCTATCATCCTCTCCCTCTCCCTCCTCCTCTCCTTCTCCCTCTCTTTCTCCTCTGCGTCAAATCCATCAAATCCCCTTGGTCTTTTTTTTGGTTTCTCCGATGGTAATGATGATAATGGTGGTGGTTCTTCCAATATTGTTTAAGGGTCTATCTGTGATTCCGATGTTATTTCAATAGGTGGTTTTGTTATATATATAAATGTTTTTTTGTATATTTTTGTTTTGGTCTTGCTGCTTATTCTTCTTGTTTTTGTTTTCTTTCTTCTTGTTTTTGTTTTCTTTCTTCTTGTTTTTGTCTTACTTTTTCTTCTGTTGCTTTTTTCCTCTCTTCTTTATTTTGTCTTCTTTCTTCTTGTTTTTGTCTTGATTCCTCTTGTCTTAATTGGGTTAAATCAATAATTACATTATCAAATTTAATATATATTGGATCATCCGATTTAATTTTTTCAGTATCCATGCGTATACGATATAATATTTTTTGCCATTGTTCACGGTTTTTAATATTAACATATTCAGGTTTCATTAATTTATCTCGCCGAGAAAAACCGTCCACAGCAAATTCATCAAGATGGTTTTCATTTTTAATACCCATAATTACTTTAACAGTTTCATCATTAAATTTATTTATTAAATCAGCAGTACTAATAAATTTTATACTCCCTTGTTTAGGGATTGGTTTTTTAGAGACCGTTAAAGATTCAGGTGCATCTATTAAGGATGTTGCTAAGCTAGAAAAGTCATTAAGATTTCCAATAACAGTAAAAACGTTAACAGGAGAGATATTGTACAAACCAAAATATACAAAAAATGGAAACCCTATAACAATCATTGATCATAATGCACATGAATGGACTGATGCTGTAACAATATTCCCACGAGACAGAATGATTAAATTTTATAATGGTCATGTATTTGATTTTATTAAAAATATAAGTAAAAATGACCCAGTATCTGTTTGGTTATTTCAGAGTTCGGAACACGATTATCATGATCAATTTGTACGACCCAATGGTGATATTTATCATACATAATCTCTTTATGAAGAAATGAGAAATCTTGCACTAAAATATACTTTTGACGATGACAAAATCAGACAACTACTGAATAATTGTTGTACCGTACCATCAGTAGCGGCCCATTTCGCTCAGGAAAAAAAATCATGGAAACCTACAATATCAGAATTTATTGAGGATATACAAAAAAGTTGCATAGAATATGGACACGGTGGAATATGGAATACTTTATACGATTATAATGATGTTATATCAGTCGATATGGCTGCATGTTATCCTGGAAGTTTTCTTGGATATGGTGAGTGTTCTAAATATTTTAACAGATTCGGGCATCCTAAATATGACATGACAGAGTTTCAATAAATGGACCCTTACCAGATTTTCACTTAACAGGATTTGCATATATAGAATCATTTGAGTCTTCAAAAGATCTCCATCCGATTACTTATGTTTGATTTTGTAAACACTTTTTTAAAAAATGTTGGGCACCAATAGTGTTATTAAGATATCTGATTGATGCTGGAGTATTAGTATCGTTAAAAGTAAATGAAGCGATTATATCCTATAGTCCACAAACAAGTTTGGTTACCAGAACCGGACAGATTTAATATAGCAAATGCCAGGAAAGAATTTCCTGATCTTGCCAAAGATGACATTATTAAAATTACTAATAATATACGTACATGCAGAGACGAGCACGATGAGAAGCGTGCCAAAGATCACGGTAGAAAGATAATTGGTAAGTTTACTCAAGGTTTTTCATACGGTTATAAACGACACTGTACAAGATTGATTATGGACGATGCGAGTTAGATTTTATAATCGCTGATACATCAGAGAGAAACACATTTATAAGCCGAAATAATGCTTATTTATCGGATGGGACCAAACTAGGTACTATTGTGAGCTATCTTGATGGCGACTCACCGCAGTTTACTCATTTAAAATCTTCAATGTTAGCCTATGTTTCTATAAATCTACTGTCGATGATAAATAGATTTCCTCGTCACGCTGTTAGAGTCGCTAAGGATTCATTTTATATAAACAAAAACTATAAGGATTTATTAAATCCGCTACTCGGTAATGGTGAGTGGGGAACATGGAGGATAAAGTAAGAAAATATACTTAGCTATTCTGAATTTGCTGAAGTTGAAATTAAGGAAATATATTACATAAATAGTAATCACATATTAGAATCATTTGCACCGGCTGTGTACGATCCTGTTGCTAGACATAAAACTGTTTATCTTAATGGATGTGGAGGGTCAGGTAAAATAACTCGTGTGATTAAATTATTTATGAACAACAATTTGGATATGATCGTTTTGACACCTATACATAAACTAGCCAGAGAGATAAAATGTTTAAATGGTGTGGAGATACATGGTCTTCTGAGCGAAACGGTGAGAAGTATATACCTAAGTATATTATATGGGGCGAAATAGACACGGTGTCGTTAGAAACACTAAAAATATTCCTTGAATGGTTATTAAGAAAAACACTGCTGTGATTATGTGTGGTGATCATGGTCAACCACCGCCTTTTGTTGGACAGTTTCCACATGAATGGCTAAAGAATAATGTGGATTATTACGAAGAAATACATGATGATCATAGAGCTATTGATGAACCGCTGAAAGAACTTAAAAGATTATTCAGACTACAACCAGATAAAATACAATGTGAAATAATGCGTGAGATAATTCCAGAAACTACCATGAATGATTTTTTAACTTTATGGAGGCCTACTGATTTGATAGTCGCAAGTAGAAAGATAGTTCGTGATGAATTGCAGAAGAAATTATTTACGTTACATAAAGAAAGGTTTTCACATCTACCTGTACCATTATGTTATCGCCCAGCAGATAATGACGACAGAATATTGAAGTTAAAATTCCTGGTGGCGGAGTACAAAATCTAGTATTGAATGACATTATTTTGGTAAATATTAATATAATAGAAAGAGCATTGAATATGGATAAATCACCGTGGACGTTAGGATACGCTATAACGATTCATTCGTCACAGGGATTAACTATATCTGATACCAATATCTGGATTGCAGATGACCGGATCGAGTGGTCAAATTTAGTATATCTTGCAGTTTCTCGCGTCAGACGAATAACTCAACTAAATAGGGTTATTATAGATTATGTGACAACTGAAGAAATTACTAATGACGATGTTGTAATAAAGAAAAAAATAGCGTCTTATAAACAATGTGACAAAAAATAAACGTGACTTTGATATTGATACTGAATTTATTATAAAACTAAAACAACTACAGAATAATCACTGTGCAAGTTGTAACACAATAATGTTATGGCAATATTCGAAGAATAATCCAAGACAATTTACCGTAGACAGAATAAATAGTGATCTTGGTCACACACGTGAAAATGTAACGTTGACCTGTCTTGAATGTAATCGACCAAGAGGTGCTAATTTACATAAGTAAAGGTGGCGGTAATTGTGTATCTGCAGGAATTACTTGCAATTGTTCACGCACAAATCCACGTTGAGGGGCTGTAGAATCTAGTCCGTATATAGCAGGTCTTCCAGTAGATCTAACCACGCTAGAAGTTGTATGTGAGGTCACACTTCAAATAGGGTCAGTAGCTCGTCTTTTGCCATCCACCAACTCCCCTGGTTCGTATAAATATCTCACAATTACATTACCTAATACTGGTTGTTGACCTCGTTGTCCGTATTCATCGCTACGTGGTATATATTTTTTGTTATTGCATTAGAAGGTTTCATGGAAGTTGCACGAGTAATTTCATTATTTAATGCAGATATCACACTTGGTAACCTTGCAACCCATTCACGAGATCGCTCACCGGACTTAAAGTCAGCAGATATTTCCTTCGCATATTGATATCCAAATAACCGCTCAGCAAGTGTTCGATTAAATCGTTCAACGATTGCTTGATCACGATGAATTTCAGTATGCCCTCGTCTGATTTTAACGTTATGGTATTTTTTTTATCAAAAATGATACTGCACCAAAAAAGTCTTTACCAGGATCTACTTGTAATAGTTGTGGCCATTGTAGACCACCACGTCACCACGTTGATAAATTCGCTCAAGCGCAGATTCAACTTCAAAAGCTGTTTTTGTTGATAATGGTTCATCTTCTTTATATCTACTTGCAATATCAACAACAGTCAATGCGTAGTTGTACGTGCGTGACTTTCGTCCACGTGTTTTAATAGTATCGTGTGGTAAAAACAAAATATCTGCTTGATGAACTTCGTTAGGAACACTGACATCAAAATGTGCATATTGATTTTGTTTTAGTGGTGGTAGATAAATTTGCCATATTGCCTGTCGTGCTAACCAATTTGCAGTACCAGAATGTGAAACTTTTGCTGCTTTAGCAAGTTTAGTGATCGCTGCTTTATCTTTCCAATACCCTCTTGGGGGCTATAATAAATAGATTTCATTATAATAATTACACAATTAATTACCACCCCCTAACATTATTTTACTTTTATTAGGAAACTAGCGAGTTTCTCTCTAACAGATTTATTAGGTATATAATTTAAAGCATGAATCAATTTTACATCTGCAAGATGCCGCTGCTGCAAATCTTTACTTTTATAAGCAACGTCATGAACATGACATGCTTGATCAATTTTAATTACTGGATACTCTCCTGGTCTTGGTTGATCCTGATCATCAAGTCGGATATCAAGTCGAGTTCCAGGACCACAGTAATTATATCATGGAAGGTGTTTCTCACCAATATACTTAACCCATGGTAATCCAGGTAATTTTCCTAAAGAAGCAGCAATATCCCCACCTATTTTTGTTGTCCCTGAGATAAATTTATATTTTTGTTTACCACATTTTACACATTTACCTGTTAATGCATGTCGTTTATTTTTCGTTATTATTGTTGTCAATTCAGTGGTGGGTGTAGATGATCTACATCGAAAACAGTATAGACTCATGTCATTAATAATATGGATACAATACTTGATTTTTCGGCGACACAAAAACAGGAACCAATGAAGCACCATCCAGCATTACCAAATTCGATAAGAATGATTATAATAGGTCCGTCTGGATCAGGTACAACACAATTATTATTAAATTTTATAACGAGGTGGTTGAGATGGAACAAACTATATTTAATAGTACCGTCTGTAGATGGTCAGCATTGTTACGAAGTACTTAAGGAGTTTAATGAAAAAGCAAAATCAGTTAATAAAGACGGTGACGATATTATTGACTTTATCACAGATACAGATGAAGCCCCATCTGTAGATGACTTAGATGGATTCATTAATAATCTCGTAGTATATGATGATGTGATGTTGGACAAACAATCTAATCCAGCTAGAATATTTTCTCGAAGTAGACATAAAAACACAGACGTGATTTATGTTACTCAAAGATACACACAGATACCTAAAGAGATTAGAGATAACTATACTATTTTGGTTGTGTTTAATGGAGTAGATAATTATACCTTACAAAATATTTATTATACTTAGTGTTCAGGGGATATGGACATGATTAAATTTAAAAATTTCTTTTCTAAAGCACAATATGTTCCATTTGGATTTATAACAATAAATCTACATGATCCTAGATCAAGACATCGTGTGGGTCTAGATAAAATCTTTGGTTAGTTCCCCTTGACCGTCAATAGCAGCAGGCAGGGTGGAAGGACAACAATTGAGTCGCTTTACGAGTAAACAAAATCGCCTTACAAAGTAAGGACAAAATAACTTCAATAATGGTATAACAAAAATAAGCTAACCTGACAAAGTCAGGCGTATGGAAATATAATTAGTTAGAGACTTTGGTTTAGTGCTATTGACTTTTTTTCAGCCTCTGTAGGAACCTTTATTTTTCGTTAAGGATTCAAGCAAAAATTTATAGGGTTCACCCTGCCTGCTGCTAGGCGTCTTCCATGTCTCAGCCACGTCAGGCGAATGGATACAGGCCGCATTCCCAAGGACCTGTTATACGGCGAGCTAGCAGAAGGCACACGACCGATTTGACGGCCACAAAGAATGACGACACGAAAATGAGTATTTCACAACAACACTGCAATACTAAGTTGCACAATTTACGATGGTGTCACACTGAGAGAAATTTATTTGTCAACATCTCATATCTTAGTCCTTGAGGAAATTCAATCCTGGTCGGTGATCTCCTGCATGTTTGAACTCTGTTTTATAATATCATGACATATCAACAGCAGATGGATCCTTGTAATCAAGCTTGTGAACTATAACTTCATAATTAACTAGTGTGTGTGTACCTTTAGAAATTTATTTAAAATTTTCAATGCTTATGTTTTCATTGAATCTATCTTTGATGCAACATTGCGTAATGAATTAAGGCATGCAACAATATATATTAGATTGAAGTTAGGTTTCATATTGTTCCATCCCACTGGACATCATACATAGACATATCGAATTGCATTTAGTATTTCAAAATTCAGCAATGACATGAAAAATTCATAAGAAATACATCAACATATGAATATTTCTTCTGAAGGCAAGACAGGAAGTGTCCTGTTTAATAACTATGGCATCGAGTGCGAGATAACATTGCAGTATAACAAAGTAAAGGAATAGATCATAATAACTTTCCATTCAATGAGTAAATCTGACATTATTTTGAACACTTAACCTGTTGCTGTCGACAAACGCCACTCAACATTTTAATTGTTTCGAATGATTTACAAATGATCTAAAACAGTCAAAATTACAGGGACGGCCACTCGAGACTCGACATTAAACTGAGTGCTGATTATTATTTGATTATATCTTAGTAACTCTAATTCTTATATAGGCAGGGATCCATGCTTTTAAACTTGTTGACCCTGTCATAATGATGTAGCGGTTTAGGATGTAACCCTATTATGCTGGCTAAAATGGTAGTTTCTTATCTGATTTTTTTCTCAAATAAATAAAATTTTTAATTGCATTTTCAGCTGTTGGTTCAACATGTGATGCAACTAATGGATGTTCCAGCTTCTATGCAGATTGCATCAATGGAATATGTCAGTGTAGGTCAGGATACACGCAAAAAGGAACACTCTGTAAAGCAGGTGAATTGTCATTGAATGACCACACGAACATGAGTATTTCGCAACAATACTTCAATGCTAAGTTGCACGTTTTGCGAGGGTATTACACTGAGTAAAATGTATTGTTCCACATTGAGTAAAATTTATTGGTCAACATCTCTTACCTGAGTCCTTGAGGAAATTCATTCCTGCTCGGCGATCACATGCATGTTTGAACTCTGTTTTATAATATTGTGACATTTCAAGAGCAGAACGGTCATTATAATTTCATAATTACCTAATGTGTACCTTTGGAAATTTATTGGAAATTTTCAATGGTTGAGGTTTGTTTGATTCTATCTTTTATACAACATTATGTAATGAATTTAAACATGCAACCATATATATTAGATTGAAGTTAGGTTTCGCATTGTTCCATCCCACTGGACATCATACATAGACATATCGATTTACATTTAGTATTTCAAAATTCAGCAATGACAGGAAGAATTCGTAAGAAATACATCAACAGATGGATATTATTTCCGAATCTAAGACAGGAAGTGTCCTGTTTAATAACTATGGCATCGAGTGCGAGATAACTTTGCAGTATAACAAAGTAAAGGAATAGATCATAATCAATAACTTTCCATTCAATGAGTAAATCTGACATTATTTTGAACACTTAACCTGTTGCTGTCGACATATACCATTCAACTTTGTAATTGCTTTGAATAATTTAGTAACTTTAATTCTTATATAAGCAGGGTTCCATGCTTTAAAACTTGTTTACCCTGTCATAATGATGTAGCGGTTTACGAAGTAACCCTATTATGCTGGCTAAATGGTAGTTTCTTATCTGATTTTTTCTGCAAATAAATAAAATGTTTGATTGCATTTTAGATGTTGGTTCAACATGTGATGCAACCAATGGATGTTCCAGCTTCTATGCAGATTGCATCAATGGCAACTGTCAGTGTAGGTCAGGATACACGCAAAATGGAACACTCTGTAAAGCAGGTAAAATAATTTAAAAGCCTATAAAATGCCATACGTTCTTGCATTAGTTTATATCAGGTAAACTTGACAGTATGTTACATTCAAACGTTCCTCCAGAATTACATTGTATGTTTATACTATTTCTCAAGGACCGAAGGGGTAAAAATCCTTTTTATTCATATTAATTAAGCAATACTGCTGGGATGCTAAGAAATTTCGTACACAGTTTCGTTGTTACGGTATGCATTGCTCTACATACAGCTTGCGAACCTGAAACATCCAATATGGCCAATTATATGCCCATCTTGAAATTCATATCACCGCATATAATACACTATAGTTGACATCGTTTTCAGAAAAGTCTGCTTATGAGAGGTAGATGGTCCAAAAAGAAAGTGTTACCTTTCGTGAGAGCTGCAGTGTACATTCTTTAAAATATATTCTTCATTATGAGCAGAACTGGCATAATTGACTGCAGTAATTATTATCAAGCTTTGTTACAGTGTATTAGAAAGGAACGTTGCTGATCAGATATGTTTTAGGTTTTATACCACTTGCCAAAAGACCAGAAGACCTGAATATGTTGGATGCGACGGCAAATAATCACAATCGTGTTCGATCTTTAAATTTGCCGCTTTTTTACTCTTGATGTATAATTTGTCCTAAATCAAACCAGTGACCCTCAAAGCATCCAATAACAGAGCCACCATGATAGCCATCATAGTTTTAATCACAGATCTTCTTGAATGGACGGTCATAATGTCATATCAGTTTCACGAAAAATGTTCACATGCCATTTACATTTTCCAGTCTAAAATTAGCCTCTTTCTTCTCACATGGTAGCCTGCAAATATTGACAATGCTACTACTCTTAAATGCATAGCATTAGGAACATACAGTTTAAATGAAAAGATCTCTTATTAAATGCAGAAGGGCCTAATTTAAAATGTGCTGATTTGATATCCATCATATCCTATATGTCAATTTACTGTAACAATCAGTCTTCCTTCTGAGCACTGGGTCTAATGTCATGTAGATTGCCATCATTGAAAATGGTGTGCAGATGACATTCTACTTGGTTTCCATGGCAGCCATCTGATTGTTGTTATTGCGACTCTTCCTGTAGGAATGGTCATGATGTCATGGGGTTTTTACTGATACTCATTGTGGTACTTAAATAGTTCCAGATAAGTATAGCTCCGATTCGACGTTACTAGCCTCTTTTGTAGATGGTCCTAATTCAAATATGTGCTGATCAGATATACAGTATATCTGTCATATCTACCTTCTTAAAACTATTGCTATCCCACTTCATGAAGGTCAGATACTCTTATTGAAATTGAATTTATTTGAATGTTCCTAATCCGACAGTCAACATTGATCCCAAGTTGACTATCTTTATAAACCTGCTTTACTTCATGTCGGCATATGTATCAACACTTTATCATGTGCAGATAATTATTAATGAAAGTGACACAAACATGACCCACTAATATGGTCACAACTTTGGTTATTATGAAAATCTTGATATGAGTACAAATCCTCGTCGTATTCTAAACTATCACGCCTTATCATATCAGCATATGATTCTACTATCCTACGTAATACACCATATTTTGGTCGTATATTAAATTGTTTTTCATCTAGTCTTCAAATTGTCAATGTTAACAGTCAATTTTACCAATATCTACTCATTCAATGACGACACGAAAATGACTATTTCACAACAACACTGCAATGCTAAGTTGCTTAGTTTTCTAGGGTATCAAACAAAGCGAAATTTATTGGTCAACATCTGTTTCCTTAGCCCTTGAGTAATTCAATCCTGGTCGACTATCTCATGCATGTTTGAACTCTGTTTTATAATATTGTGACATATCAACAGCAGATGGATCCTTGTAATCAAGCTTGTGAACAATAACTTCATAATTAACTAATGTGTACCTTTTAAAATTTATTTAAAATTTTCAATGCTTATGTTTTCATTGATTGTATCTTTGATAAAAGATTGGGTAATAAACTTGAAGCATGCAACCATATATATAAGAATGAAGTTAAATTTGTGCCATCCTACTGTACATCATGCATATACATATCGAATTGCATTTAGTATTTCAAAATTCAGCAATAACTGGAATAATTTAAAAGATATACATCAACATATGACTATTTAATCTGAAGCCAAGATAGGAAATGTCTTGTCTAATAACTATGGCATCGAGTGCGAGATAACTTTGTAGTATAAGAAAGTAAAAGACTAGATCATAATCAATAACTTTCCATTCAATGAGTAAATATTTTTAAACTTATCTTGTTGCAGTCGACAAACGCTATTCAACGTTTTAATCGTTTCGAAAGATTTACAAGTAATCTAAGTGAGCCAAAATTACATGGACAGTCACCTGAGACTCGACATTAAACTGATAGCTGATAATTTGTTTATTATATCTTAGTAACTCTAACTCTTGTGTAGGCAGGGATCCATGCTTTTGAATAAGCAATTATCCATGCTTTTAAACTTATTTACCCTCTAATAATGATGTAGCGGTTTACGAAGTAACCCTATTATGCTGGCTAAAATGGTAGTTTCGTATCTAATTGTTTTTTCAAATAAATACAATATTTATTTGCATTTTCAGATGTTGGTTCAACATGTGATGCAACCAACGGTTGTTCCAGCTTATATGCAGATTGCATCAATGGCATTTGTCAGTGTATGTCTGGATACTTGCAATTTGGAACTCTCTGTAAAGCAGGTGAATTGTTTTAGAAGCCCATAAAATGTCGTACGTTGTTGTATAGTTAGTATCAAGTAAACTTGACAGTATTGAAACGTTCCTCCAGAAATACATTATATGTTTATACTATTTCTCAAGGACCGAAGGGGTAAAAAATTGTTTTGATTCATCTTAGTTTAGCAGTGTTGCTGGGACGCCAAGAAATTTCGTACACAGTTTCATTGTTACGGTATACTTTGCTCTACATACAGCTTGTGACCCTCAAACATCCAATGTGGCCAATTATATGGCCATTTATAATTCCTATCACTGCATATCGTACAATATAGTCGATATCGTTTTTACGAAAGAGGGTTTATGAGTAGTAGCTGATCCGAAAAGACAGTGGTACCTCTCTGGAGAGTTGCAATGTGCAATCTTTAAAGCATATAATATTCATTATGTGCAAAACTGGCATACTTGATGACTGCAGTAATTATTATCAAGCGGTATTATATGGTATTATAGATAAATATACCTGTACAAATAGGTTTGAGGTTTAGTACTACGTGCCGGAAGACAAGAAGACACGACAATTTTGGACGCGACTGCAAAAAAAAAATATCGTGTTCGGTCTTTAAATTTGCCGCTCATTTTTCTCTTGATATATAATTTGTCCTAAATCAAACCAGTGACTCTCAAAGCATCCAATAACAGCCACCATGATAGCCATCTTAGTTTTAATCACAGATCTTCTTGAATGGACGGTCATAATGTCATATCCGTTTTATGAAAAATGTTCACATGCCATTTACATTTTCAAATCTGACATTGGCCTTTTTCTTTATCCTCACATTGTAGCTTGTAAATATTCACCATGATACTCCTCTTAAATATATAGGATTAGGAACATATAGATTTCATGAAAACATCTCTTATTAAATGCAGATGGTCCTTATTTGAAATGTGCTGATCTGATATCCATCATATCCTATATGTCGATCTGCTGTAACAATCGTTCTTCCTTCTGCAGAGTGGGTCTAATAACACATAGATTACCATCATTGAAAATGGTGTTCAAATGACATTCTACTTGGATTCCATGGCAGCCATCTGAGTTTTGTTATTGCGACTCTTCCTGTAAAAATGCTGATGTTGACATGGGGTTTTCACTAATAGTTATTATGGCACGTAGATAGAGATAAGTAAAGCTCAATTCGATGTTACTAGCCTGTTTTGGAGATAATCCTATCTCAAATATGTACTGATCAGATATTCAGTACATCTGCCATTTCCAACTTCTTCAAACTATTGCTATCGCACTTCATGAAGGTAAGGTACTCATATCGATATTGATTTTATGTACACGTGTCTGACAACCAACATTGATCCAAAGTTGGCTATCTTGATAAACCTGCTATTCTTCATGTCTGCATGGGTTACTCATGTATGAACTCTTTATCGTGTGCAGATAATACTTCAAGGAAATGACACAGGTATGATCCACCAATACGGTAACAACTTTAGCTGTTATGAAATCTTGATATGAGTACAACTCCTCGTCGTATTCTAAAATATCACGCCTTATCATAGCAGCATATGATTCTACTATCTTACTTTATGCACCATATAGTTGGTCGTATATTAAATTGCTTTTCATCTAACCTCGAAATTGTCAACGATAACATTCAATTATATCAAGATCTACTCATCGAATTACTACACGAAAATGAGTATTTCACAACAACACTGCAATAATATGCTGCAGATTCTACGAAGGTATCACACTAAGCGAAATTTATACCGAAAGGTCCATGCACGAAAATCTTTAAGGTTTTGTACTAATGCCGATGGAGCCTTATTTGTCATACATTAACAGTATGATTGGTTGTGAGATTTCGTACACAATTTCATTCTGACGGTCTACTCTGTCATAAATATTTTTTTTTTTGTTTCAGATAGGTGGTTATATGGCCATCTTGAAAATCATATTACTATATGTTGTACAGAATATATGATCATATTTCCATGCAGGTTTCAGATAGACTCCTTATTCCATGTAGATTATCCGAAAAGGAAATGGTACCTCTCTGGCATGTTACATCGTGCAATCTTGAAGGAATAGATTGATCATTATGATAAAAAATGTCCTATTGCCATGAAATAATAATTATCAAGTTCACTTATCACGAATGTTCGTTAATAATAATAATAATAATAATAATAATAATAATAATAATAATAATAATAATAATAATAATAATAATAATAATAATAATAATAATGATAGCAATACCTTTATCTGCATATTAACATACATCGCATGTAATATACACACTAAAGAAATTCACATAAAGTTTTTCTTGAGGAGAAACAAAATCCGTTTCATACCGAAAATAAACTCATTAATAGTAAGCTAAGTTTATATAAGGATATAATAAACAATTAATTTTTACAAGGACATGCTGCATCTTGTTAGAATAGTGTGGTAACTAAGGGGAAAGGTTGAGAATTTATGCAACGTATTTGTCAAATCTAACAAGTTCCATTTTTAAAAAGCTGAATGAATATTTTCTCTAATTTCATATGAATTCTGTTCCAATCCAGTAGCCCCTAACATAGTTGTTGTTGTATGATTTAACGCTATTGTTCAGCACAAGATAGGCTATACATTGCGACCAGTATTAATACTAGAGGAAGAACCCTGGAAAACCCCGGAAAGAACCACCGACCCACGCGAAGCTACTGGTAGGCTTTCTCACTTACCCACGTTAGCCGAGTCTGGACTCAAACTCACGCCGACAGGGGTGAGACGTAACAATCAGCGCTTTAGGCCACTAGACCACTCGGGGCCCCGAACATAGAAAAAATTTCTTAAAGAGTTCTTTATTTGCGTTTTTGGGGCGTTTGCTTGTTTACTAGCATGTAATAGTTGTTTGACATATAAGTGAGCCACATTGTTTGAAACTTTGTGCTTAAGTTTTGCCTTTATGAAAACTATTTGATGCTTACTGTTAACATTTTAATCTCATTAACTGCCTTTTAGATGATTTGAACATTATCTTGGATTATTTTTTGGAAACTATATATTGCTAGAGGAATAATTTTCAAATATTCTTATTTAGAAGTGTTTCATTAAACTGAATTAAATTAGTGTAGTTATAGTTGTTTGTAGGGAATCTTTTAATATATTTACCTCTCTTTGTTTGATACATATGATCTTGTCTTTATTAATAAAATCTGACATTAACTGATTTTGTGACATATGGCTGAAATAGGTTAAATCCATTCCAAACTGATGTCAACTATCACCACAATCAATTTGCCATGGTCTATCGTTTTTAGATAAATGTCATTCAAACTTAAGAATCAAATTGTTATTATCCACTTTCACTAATTTTTATTGGGTATTTTTCATTAATACATTAGTCTTTCTTCTTATACCAGGAATTTAATTTACGTAAGGGTATCTGACGTGACACCTCTCGGTCGAACTTAATTTATTTTAAATCTGATAGATTTGTTGTCGACAGTATGTGTCACCAGATAAAATACAGTTTCCGAATGTCAAAGACAACCACTCTATGAAAACTATAAAAAGGAGCACATCAATGATTGATCTCTGCGGTACTCCACATATAATAGTTTGGTTTTTATTAATTATAACTATTTATTTTGACACATTGTTTTCTCCATGTTCAACAGGATGTACATAAATCAGTTGTGATATTGTGGCATTGATAACTATTCAATTCATTAGTAAGATTGTCATATTCAAAAGGATTCATACTATTCATTGCTATAGATCCAGCTGATTTACCTTGATAAATATCAGTAATCGATCTATCAAGGAGATCAAAGCTGCCTGACTAGATCAGGTTAATTAATTCAGAGGTTGCTAGGTAGATCAAACAAATGTCAGGAACATAATATTTTTTACGATTTGACAGAGGAGTTATATGTAAGGGTTATTGACATACAGCTGCCTGACTTAAGAATTCAAGATATGCTATCTGATATTATACTTCCAGAAGACTTCTGTAGAAGTGGTATACTATTATCTAGGTCGGATTATTTCGTTGTCGCATTATAATTTTGGAATATATGCTGGCAAAAATAGCAATAAAGGTGTTTCGTACCTCAGCATCCTCATTAACAATCTGGCCTTCTTGGCAAAGTTACTGACTTTTGCGTTACATTGTGGAATGATTACCTCCACCCATTTTATTAAACAATTCCAAACAAAAGTGTTGTTGCAACTAGTTTCGAAGCTGATTGAGAATTTTATTTACATTATTTATCTATGTTTTGTATTGTAATTGTTGTCCTACAGATCTGAACGTGTTTTAGTAGCGTCAAGAGTGTAAGAAATTGATAAATCGAATTCGAATTCATGTTTAGCTCTATGTTCTCAAAAATGTGTACTTTTCTGATCCTAGCATACAGTGTTGGGACCATACATCAAGAGCATAATGTTCATCGACAAACATAGATACTACATTTCAAAGAACATGATTGATATATTGCAAACATGTATTTACATCATAAGGGTTAAATGACCAATAAGTTAAGGTGTTATAATTGTTTGAGATTTTGTGGCTGTTTTAGGGCAGATTGTATGATCAGGAAAAATGGGAGGCGATCATTAGGACCTAACCTGAAAATATGTATTTTCTCCACGTCTGAACTCACATAAAATATAACATATGTTTAGATCACTCTATCTCGTCTTTTCAAACTGCGCTTTCCATTAGAACTTTTCAGAACTGGCTCTAGAGACAAAGCCGACTACGAATGGCTTTAAATATGATTAATTTACCTGCATCCATATTGCTCAAATTTCATATTTTCTCTTTTCAACTGATAAAACATTTTATATGCATCACTCCGCCCACTGAACCTATATGATATCTGATTGGCTTGCGATAGCCATCAATAAAGAGTAAGACTTTTTGCATGATTATCATTTAATCTCTTTTTCATTTACATGCAGAGGATGTCCGTTATTGAACTTAAGTGATATTATAAGACTCAGTTGATCTAATGTTTTATTCACGCCATACATACTTATATGCGCAATGGTAACACTTGATTCCTTTAATTCTTAAATCTATTCTGACATTAAAATGGGGTCAAACAAGCACGTTAATTCTGGTACTAAGTTTTGTAATTTTTTGCATCATGTGTGAATTACTGTTCGAACTTTTACAAATACGTACTAAAGTTCAAAATACAATGCATCCATATAAAAATAACTGTGAACCATTTTGTTTTCACCTCTAAAATATTCCAACCAATCTCAATATATCTCTATCCACATATTCATACTCCATTATCTATTTATTCTAATCCAATTATTTACTGTATCTATTTATGTATCTATCCTACATCTTTTAACTTTCTGCCGTTGCCATTTTTACTGCAATAACTATCATTATATATTATAAAATCAATTAATTTAAACAGAAAGGTCGATTACAATATATAAAATGTTTAGCAGATAGTTTTTTTTACACTTGATACAGCATAGACGTTTTGAAGGTCATACAAAGTAACTCAATCCCCCAGTTATTACATATTCAAGGGACTTAATTTTTATTTTTACGGAACTATCTCCTAACTGCGGATATATGCCATATTAAAGTAAGGTGATAGGTTCCATTACACATTACAAGTAGCACCGGTTCAATTCAAGATTGAAACAAAATTTTAACTTACAAAACGATTATATATATATATATATATATATATATATATATATATATATATATATATATATATATATATATATATATATATATATATATATATATATATATATATATATATATATATATATATTGCTACGTATATGTAATTAAATTGCTTGTGTGTTAGTTTTAAAAATTTTTTTATTTTACTTTTGTTTTCTTAAATATTATTGTAATGACTATTTTCACATGATTCAATAGTTTTGTTTTTCAAGTAAATTCTGTTTGTAACGTAAAAGATATTGAATTAGCACTATTTTTAACTCACAATGGTTCACAGAGTTTGCAAAGACTACGCGAAAACGATTGGCTATTGCCAAGATCATTTCGACCTACGTGTTAATCTGAATAAACAATGTTTTATTTTGAAATTTATGTGATAGTGAGAATCTGGTTCTTAGATTGGGATATTCCTGCATACGTGACAAATGGCGTTTTTTATGTTAAAATTAGTAAATCACGCAGCCTATCACGTGGAGAACCAACTGACCTAATCGAGGTTTAAAACCGCCAATTGTTATGAAATTTATTCAGTTGCATTTTAAACCTTGAGGGCTCAAGAGGTATAGATTGTTGAAGCCAGATTGTTTTGACGTTCATTTTTTGGAACGTAATAATATATTTTCTAGAAAACCAAACACGTGTACTTTTTTATAAAAATTCTGGGAGAAAGAAATTCAGTGGAAATTTATTCTGGAGTTATACGGAAACATAAACTGTGATTAAATCGAGAATCTGTTCCCGCCAGTCCAACGGTCTATTCTGACGTCATCGTCTCCATAATGGGATTTCATCGAGATTCGAACTCGGGTTTAATTAGAACTGTTTAGTGATACGACTTATATTTTCAATCTTCGGATTACATTATATTCACAAACCGCAAGTCCTATATTCAATTTTAACATTGTTTTCTAGGGAAAAAAAATTGCTAAAACTTAGCTTGTTGGCCTCACTCTTATCTCTTGTTACTTTTGCATTTGCCTACACGAAACAATATATATATATATATATATATATATATATATATATATATATATATATATATATATATATATATATATATATATATATATATATATATATATATATATATATATATATATATATATATATATATATGTGTGTGTGTGTGTGTGCGTGTGTCTGTGTATATGTCTGTGTGTGTGTGAGGTGAGATTTTCAAACTAACTATTGACTTCGAAAGTGTCACACCAGACTAAAGGAGAGACTTGTAGCTCCTAGATAATACACACGTACCTTTACTCATAGGCGATACCTAATTACTGAAAACAAATTTACCGTCAATGTGAATTGTCAGTCATTCGCAAGCGAAGACAAACTGGTAATATCTTTTTAAGACTTTAAGACTTTTAAGACTTGCTATTCAGAGTAATGCATAGCGATTTAAAGAAATGCTAGATTCATCCAACTAATGCCATTCATTATAATAATCTCTACCTTTTCGTTTCTTGGATAGTGCACATCATTCAAATGAATATTTCTTTACGCCTTGTGGATGTCAAGTATTCTGAGGAACTACGGAATATAACTTCACCTAAGAATATGAATACAAGCGCCGATATTATGCTCAAGGTAATTTCTCTTTTAAGAATTTGGAAGACTTAAATGATTACAAGTCACAAAAATCTGTTTGTAATAAAATGAAACGACACAGCTTGTAGGAAAATTAGCTAAGTTATTGCAAAAACGACACAGCAGCAAAGTAATTCTGTCAGTCCAGTTTCAAAAACTATGAATCGCTTTTTTTTTCTTTATGTAATATTGGTTATTTTCATCCATGATCTCTGACATCGATTTTCGATCTTAATCTAATATGGCTGAAATGCCTTTTGTATTTAAGTTATTTTACAATAACTATGCTACAATTCAAAGTCAACCTTTATTTCTGAAAATAATTTTAAATCTTGTTCTTCAAATGGATTGTTTTTAAAAAATAGTCCAACCGACAGGTGTGAAATTAGCGAAACTGAAAGATATTGTAATAAAATTTAGGAGATGCGCATTTAGTTTAAGCATTTTGTAGGTTAGGGTGATTACTTGTTTGATTATTGGAATTCGGTGCAATGGGAAATATTCCTTAGCACAAAATAATTAGTCAATTATTAGGAGCAAACATCATGGAGACAAATTGTTAGTGAGTTTCCAAGATGCCATGGTCAATGAGTAGCGAATTCAGACCCAATCCACATGACTGTCCTTGTATTGATGTAGTACTTTATCAAACCTGTTGGTGTACATTGGCATTGTGACTGCAATGGCAGTATTTATGATAGAAAACCGGTAAATTACACAATAGAATAAACGAGAAGGGACAAGGCAGACACCGTTTATGTCGCAATGGTGGCAAATGTGACGTAGGGTTGCTGGTGTGATGTGCCTTGAAACGGTAGATGGACTGGCCTCACGTGACGCAGTTAAAATAATCCCCTCTGTTAGATATTTGTAGAGTTTCTACGGTGTGAACTACTGGCGAAACAGAAAGTTAATGTAGAGAAACTATGCGGATGTGCGGTTGATGGTTATTTGGCAAGTTGTAAATAATGTGGTCTTACATTGATCAGAGTAAAATGTATGTATAGAATGGACACGTCGGGCTTTCCAACTTACAACTTAAGTTGTATAGAAGTCTTTGGAAATAAGGGGTAAACTTATGACTTCTAGCGGGATTCGCGGTAGGGTTTTGACACCGCTCGGTCAAGCAAAAGACCCCTGGCTTGTAACAATATTGAAATGTTATTATGGACAAAAATTTCAAAATGACCATTTTTCATGGATTTGAAACCGTATGTGTATATTACAAATTAATTTTTAAGCCAGCTGAATTGACTTAAATCACCAGGAATCTGAATGAAGAGTTGAATTATCAGAAAAAAATTGTCGACAATATTACCTCCCTTGCCTACGTCTCAGTTTGTGATTATGTGTCGTGTTTTCAAATCTATCCGACAAACTTGGCATATAGTATTTTAGTTTAATTAATTGATTGGAAGACCACACAAATCATCATTTGAGAGATTAATTTTAGGTAATCTCTACATCCATGTGCAATCCACACTGTTTTGTTTAGAATGTTATCAACTTCAGAAATAATGTCAGCAAAATTTGTCAAAGAATATATTTACAAATGATAGTAAAATAGTAAACGACAACTTATACATGCAACTGTAATATAAACGGCCAAGCAATTTACATTCTAGCCTATCTTAACGACAAAATTACATCATTGTATGTTTATAGTTTACTGCAATTATATGGGAAAAAATGAACGAGTTTTTAGGATGTGTATATTGCACGACCTTGAGAGTGAAGTATATCCATCCGACAAAACGAGTTCATATTTTCCGATACAAATGCAGTAACCTTTTTATTATATGCTCATTTACTTATTTTACCCAAAGTTTAAATATATAAACAAAAACACAAGACAAGAAAAAAAGTAACTGAATGTATGCCATATTCCAAACTGAATATACAGGCGCAGATTCATCATTACACAACAACATTAATAATGCGCACATAACTCCACTTAGATAAATTTGAAATTGGTCGCGCTAGAGATGAGTTTCGAAAGAAAATGGCATTTTGGTGTACTTAAATTGAAATTTTGAGCCATTTTGTGAATGAATGCGCATTGCAACATTTCAGTTTAATCTGGACTGAATACGGTTTGGTATTTTTCTCGAGTTGACGCACTTTCGTGATTTTGTTTTAGTTTTATCTACATGAAACAACTTAAATCGGGTTCAGTAGGGTTTGTGCCCATTTGACATAAATACATCGGATTGACGCAACAAGGTAAAGGCGTGTTGACATTTGCAAGTGTGTTTCTGTTCTGTAACGGATAAAATAATGAGCTTCATATATATATATATATATATATATATATATATATATATATATATATATATATATATATATATATATATATATCTATATATATATATATATATATATATATATATATATATATATGTGTGTGTGTGTGTGTGTGTATGTGTGTGTGTGTGTTATTCCTTCAATCTAATTGCAAACTTGAGGTTAATTGTATAGATTCAGATATTTTGGCGCATTATATTTTTCAGTGATATGTAAATATATTTATTTTTCTCCCTACCTATATTAGTGTAGAATGCTTTACAAACTGATATGTATAAATTATTCACTGCTATAGTATTAACAATAAATAATTGACACCTTAAACTAATCAGCTGACTATGATAAATATTTTCACTCGTGTTTTTCGGGTGTGTTGAACAGATGGGATTAACTATGGAACGCATAGTCTTTTCTTTATTATTTTTATATAAAATATATCTTTGTGGATTGTATCGTGTAACAGAGAAAAGTATATGTATATTGCTATAGGGTGGAAACCTTTTGTCTTTCTAAACTGTGATCAAACTATTAATCTTATAGTAATGAGAAATAATTAAATATATTATTAAATAACAAACACAACTTGCTATTGGGTAGCCGCAGATAATATATCGCTTTGTAGTTTCTTCTCTTTCCCTCTTTTCTAGTTTAATTGGCTTAAGAAATCAATTGTGTCCAATATGGTGGGTGGAAGAGGGGACATGCGGCAAGCAGAGGAGATTTTTATGAAATTGCGTAACATGTTTAATTTATGTGGAAAACTGGGATTATTATTCTTTTTGCTCATCGTGTTCTTGTTTTGTTAAGTTTGACCATACATCCCCGTTTGTTTCTACCCTTCCCCCACCAATTTCAGTAACGAAAATGTTTAATGTGATAAAACTGCACAGAACTAAGTCAATTGAGTCATTGATTTATAACTTCTAATCTGACTGCGACTAGAATGGCATTAAATACTGGCATCCCGTTGCACCTTTCATGCTTAACGGATATTCCATACTAACACGTCGCCATACTGCGTACACTACGGGCTAGTTTATTTCCATCAGACATAATAATGACGTGCTTCATCCTATTTGGTAAGTGCAAGATAATTCCGTAAATGTCCTTAACGTTGAGAGTTTGGAATTGCATTCTTTTGCATACATGAACATGTTAATTAAACCTTTTGTTTAATCCTTGTGAAAGAAAACTTTGCTGTTGTCCTTATTTCCTTTGTTTGATTCGACATTGTAAAGAATCAGAGGACATAGGTATGTACATCTGTAGTTGTGCACACACCCATTTGCTGAAAATGGACTTGTCCAGGAATTGGAAATAGATATCGAGCATGTTCGTCTATTATATTGAAAAATTCAGTTAAGCATGAAAATCACACATGATGACGGTGCTAGGGCCAATTTAATAACAGGCCAGTTAGAAAATATAAATCAATGAATGATATGACTACATTCATTGCACTTTTGTATCACATTAAAGGTTTCCATTATTGAATTCGGCAGGGGGTACAAACAAACGGGTTGTTACAGTCGGACTAGACGTGAGGCGTACATTCTTTATATTAATTTTAGGAACAACACTAGCCGGGATATATCCATATCTTTAATTCTTAAACAATACTGTCTAAAAAGTCACACAATAGCCATAAGTTAAGAATTTTGACTGGGTTCAATTTACGACACTATCCTCTACCAGTTTATCATGTTCATGTGTAATACGTAGTCAGTAGGGGAAGTAAATCAGCCACAACGGCTTTCGTGCAAAGCTTGCGGCAAGAACAGACACATACCGAAGCATCACGTTGTTCATGTACCAAGCCTAGTCGAATAGTTTATATTGCCAGCCAGGGTCTTGTACGGTTATTATAGAAGGAGGGAACTACCATATGTATATGAATCGTTGTCAGTGATCAATCTCTATTTCATTTTGGAAAGCAACATTCTTCAGCAATTCACATTTCCTCAGTAACTATTATTTATTTTCTCTATATATTTCCATCACATTTATTATTGATTTTTGCTGTATTTATTGCTCTGACACCATTTTAATTGAATGTGGATGATTACATAAAAATGACAGATGCAAATGAAACAGGCGTAGTTCTTAAAAATATTAAGAATGCTTTCATTTATACACAGTCTCAAGGGACAAACGCGTATTTGTCTTTTAGTATATAAATACTAAACTACCCTCATGGAGTGTTAATTACAATGTTTGATCATGGAAATATGTTGTTAAAATAGAGATTTAAAGGTTTAGATATCTGCTGCCCGCCATTCGTCTAATTTGTAAATTCTTCAATTTTTTTTACAGATTATAAACCATCTTTCAAATATAACCTGGCAAAATGTCCTCACTATACTCGGATTATAGTAAGTGTTCTCTCCCTCTCTCTCTCTCTCTCTCTCTCTCTCTCTCTCTCTCTCTCTCTCTCTCTCTCTCTCTCTCTCTCTCTCTCTCTCTCTCTCTCTCTCTCTCTCATCTTTTAAATGTATTTTTACACCTGCACATTTCCAAGAGAAAATAACTATTAAACATAAACTGTACACAAATATGTTCCATATTGGGTCTGTGCGGTATGTTATAAACGTTGATCAATATAATAATATGTTGCATAAAGTGATCAATACAAATTAGAAGCTTTTAATTCACAACGTATATGTAAACAACATTTTATGTTTCTTCACTCACACCTCAGCCACACTCCTACCCCATCCGCCATGGGTCAAGGTCCCCAAAACTGAATTTTTGTCAATAACAGTAGACCACCAAAACAGTAGCAGTAAAACTGATTTGAAGTGGGGTTTTCTATTTAAACAATCATAGAGACAATGGTATGCAGATTCTCACATATACGGTGATTCAAGGCAAACTTAAATGAGCTTTGCTGAAATTTGGAAGTATCAAGCTCTGGGAAATAAATGTGTTGGTGGGTATTGTGGCATGCATATGGCAAAAATTTAAAATAGGTTGCAGTTTACAGGAAGTGCTACAGTATGGACTGTGTATATGCTATGTGCAAGATATTGTGGCAAACATACAATAAAGGACAAAAAGAGGAGGACAAAGCAAGCAAACATTTTAATAATGCTATATGTGAGATTTAGTCAATGAGCATTGGTACGACCCTCTAGTTGAACTACGTGTGTATTAGCGTTTGAATTCTTTCTAATACTTGATTTTAATTTTGTTTTACATTTTATATCATTAAATGTGATTATTACTATTGTTATGGTGATGATTATGTTAGAAACATCGTAATTATTTGAAACGTAATTGTGACTCGTGTAAGCATGATGTTTGCTTGGATGTTTTGTCGTTATAGGTAAACAAGTCTGGAAAAGGTATGCAAATGATTGGCTGTGATTAAGATTATTTCAAAATAATACTTGTTTACGCTTTTTTAATAAGCAGATGGATTTCGAAATTACACGTGTTCTTCGCGCGTGTATACATGAAACGACGTAGTAGTGTCTTTATATACTCGGTTATCTGTAAGAACAGGACTAGTCCTAAGGAGTCGTAGAAGAAAGTCATATTGTAACATACCTTTAAAGGTATTTCTGTGCCAGAAAGGGTTGTTGGTTCGTACAACTATGTAGAACAACATGTGTATTGTTAGTGAGGATAGTCCTACTTAGTCTACTTTCTAAATAATGATTAATTTCCGTGGAGAACAACACGACCGTTTTTGGACAAAGACATTTCATGAAATTACTTCCAAACTGGAGCAGAATATTATAAATTGTGATTGACAGTGAAAATTCTGAACATTTTGTGCTGACCATCGTCTGACGTCATCATCAGCCATCTTGGAACGGAACTAATATTCAGACTACATTAATTTAAAACTGTTTGTTGAGATTCAGACTGTATTAATTTAAAACTGTTTATTCACAGAAGATGTGTGTTCACAACTTCAGGACAATATTTTGGATATTCTTCGTAAATCGTAAGTTTTGTTTCGTATATTTACATTTTTTCCGTGTTTTATAGGGAAATAAATTATTTATGTTAAAATTTACAAAGCTTGTTGTCTTCTTTCTTTCTTTATTTGTGTTACTTTGAACGAGCCGATACGTAACATAAAGAAATTGAGAGATCGTTATTTGAGATATACGAAAATGGTCACAATTGAAATTTAAATTACCCTAGTTCATTTTACTTGAAATCTCCGTGAAAACAACAGGCTTTCTTTAAGAATATCAAAAGTAGAGAATGGAAGTCGAGCTAAAAAAGTTTGAATTTAAGCTAGAAGAAATGCAAAGGCAGTTTGAAGAAAGACAGAAAGAGATACAAATAGAATTACAAACGGAACTTAGGCAAATAGAAGAAAAGGATAAATGAAGACAATATTTTCTTGAAATATCAAGTTAGTTCTTTATCTATTGAAAAGGACATAGACAAATATTTTTTGTTTGAAAAGTAGCTGAGAATTTTAAATAGCCAAGATAGTTTTGGAATCAATTATTGCAGAGTGTACATTACGGCAAGGCCAGAAATATCTATATATCTCTGTCAGTTCAAAAAAGCTTCGATTACGATGTGTTTAAGGATTGTATTTTGAGTGGTTACGAGCTAATCCCTGAGGCTTATCGGCAAAAGTTCAGAAGTTACAAAAAAGGAAACTAGACACACTTATGTTGAATTCGCTAGACAAAAGGAATAATTGATCAAGAGATGGTGTCTATCTGAGAAATTGAACATAATTATGAAAGACTTGAACAACTGGTATTACTCGAAGAGTTTAAAAACTGTATTCCCAGTGATATAAAAAATCAGCATGAAGATCATGTGGTCAAAACCTTGGAAAATGCTGCTCTGCTGCTGATAAGTATTCCTTAACTCATAATGTTCCTGCTGTAAGCAAATCTTTCACTCAGCAGTCTACTGATGGAAAGGTGTTTCAATCAAATACAACTCTCAGTAAAAATCAATCTGGCACAAATTCTAAAATCAAGCCTCTGAGAGACTTGATTCTAAATCCTTGTCTATACCTACGTTTACCTATTGTAAGAAAAAGGACACGTCATTTCTGAGTGCTTCAAATTAAAATATAGGGATCAGAATCAACATAGACATATCCCAAATGCTTTTATTTATAAGAGGTCAAGGTCAATGTCATGTATTGAAAACAATACATTTGGTTTTTTTTTTGGTAAACCTGTTTGATTGCATTTGGATAATTTTGAACCATTCTTGTCGAAGGGTTCTATATCACACTTAGATCATTTGGACAGTTATATCCCTATTACAATTTTAAGGAATACAGGAGCTTCTACGAGTCTTTTAGTTTCCGATGTTTTGCCTTCTTCTGAGAAGACCTGTTCTAATGAGTGTTCTCATTCAGGAGTAGAGTGTGGCTTTATTATTGTTCCTCTCAATTCTGTTAATTTGTCATCAGATTTAGTTTCGGTGTATTGCATACTTAACCCGTTGAAAGCGTTCATTTGTTACTAGGCAATGACTTAACTGGAGACAAGGTTGTGTTAATCCACTTGTAACTAACAAGTCTTCTTTGGATCAGAAAGTTGATCGTATTGAAAAAGAAATCCATGATTTATTCCCAGCTTGTGCAGTTACCAGTGCTATGGCAAAGAAGGCTCTTGATAATGATTTTGATAAGGAATGTGTTCCTGTATCTGACACATGTATTCATCATGCTTTTGATGAGGTCACTTTCATTTTTAATTTGGATCAGTCAAAAAGTATACATCACAGTTATCTTCTTCTGAATACTCATTCTCCATTTTCTGATCAGGGTGATAAACGACAATCACTTGTTGTTCAGCAGGCTGTTAGTGAAACTGAAGCAACTGAAAGTACCTGTCTGTTACTTCATTACAAATGGAGTTCTTATTAGAAAATGGAGACCTCTCCATGTACCTGCTGCTGAAGAATTGTCAGTAAAGTATCACATTGTGGTTCCAAAACCATACAGACAGGAAATACTTAGCTTGACCCATGAAACTCTTATGGCTGGTCATTTAGTGATAAATAGAACTTATTAGAAGATCTCAATTCACTTCTTTTGGCCACAAATTAAAAATGATGTTTCTAAGTTTTGTAGATCTTATCATGGATGTCAAATTGCATGAAAACCAAATCACATGACACCTAAAACTCCTTTGACGAACCAATATAATTATTTCAGATTGTGTTCGTCCCTTAAGAAAGACCATATCATGTAACGAAAATTTGTTGATCAAGTGTGTCATCAATTTTTCTAGAAGTAATTCCTTTGAGGAATTTTGCTCAAGTTGGCCTTCTCAAATTTGATCAATCTGGTTAAAAGGCAAATTTCAAGTTTGGAATGTTCCAGCTTGTTACACTTGAATTTAGCATTCAGCAGTTCAAGTCAAAAATAAAACTATGGTTTCACCAAAGTGTACTAGAGAGAATTTTTAAGTTATGTAATAAAACCCATTCTCTATTGCTCATTCTGCAGAATTTTCTTCAATTAAGATTATATGGCTCTTATAAGAAAATTAATGAGTTAAATTGTAATAGTAGTATTCAAGTCTAAGTAAACTAATAGGGTACTACGATTTTGAAAGAAATAGACAATTAAATTATGCAATTAATTTAGTAGTAATGTCCCACTGAGGATTTGAATGAAGGAAATCAGTTGGATTCTACTGACCTTGGAACAACCAGTGTTCTGAATTCGAAAGTTATGGAAAATCTAGACCAGAATTTTTTATTCACAAAATCAAGAGAAAAGTGAACTTAGACAATTACTGTTTGAATACAATCACTTGTTTCCAGACGTGCCAAGAAGGAAAAATACAATTTTTTACGAAGGCTGAAATAGTAGATTCGAAACCCATGAAACAACACCCATACAGGATGAATCCTTTGAAACAAGAATACAAAAAGAGATTCAATATCTACTGGAAAATTTTTTTTATAGAGCCCAGTAAGAGTGACTGGTGTTCACCGTGCATTCTTGTTCTGAAATCGGATATCCGAATATGTACAGATTATAGGAAGGTGAACAGTGTAACAAGGACACTCATTTTCATTGCCAAGAATCGATGACTGTATCGACAAAATTTGAAATGCCAAATACGTCACTAAAAAGATGCGATATTCTGAAGGGATTTTGACAAATTTCACTAATGGTAGGAGCAAAAGAAATTTCAGCATTTATGACTCCAGATGGACTCAATACGTCCAAAGCAATGACATTTGGTATAAAGGAATCTCCAGATACTTTTCAACGCCTTATGAATATGACTACTTCATCTACAACAATGCCTGGAAAGAACATCTAACCACGAGTCGGAAGTTCTTCGACAACTCACAGATGCACATTAGACTATTAATTTATCTAAAAGTGAGTTCTGCCGTGCGTGATATCTTTCTAGGATATTGTAGGACATGGTCAAATTAAATCTATAGATGCTAAGATCTAGGCTAATAACAAGGCTATTTCTGAATTTCCAGTGCCTGTCAATACAAAACAGTTGATGAGATTGTTGGGTATGGCTGGATACTATCGCAAATTTAGTTGAAATATTCATGATATTGTTAAACCTCTGACAAACTTGTTGAGAAAGACAAACAAGTTTCTTTAATTTAAAAATGTCACGAGGCTTTCGTTAGATATATGACGACCTCCACCGTATGGATCAATGTTATGCTTGAGAAGAAACGCTGTAGAGGATATTTGTCTCCATGATTCAACGGCTTCGGAAAAATTTTCATTGGCAATATCATTGACTGATTTTCTTAAAATATCAGCGATATTCTCCAGTATTACAAATGGTAACACTTGTTATTCTTTTATTTTAAAATGTTCGAGAAATAATTGTATTATATTTACTTTAAGTAAACAGGTGGCCAATATTTACTTCCCACAAAATTTACCTACTCGACGATGATTTTATTGGAATATATTTGAGGTCTGATGCACCCTGGCCAATTTTGAAGCTTTACATAATCATTGTAATGTGTTATACTTAAAAAGAAGTTTCGTATATTATCGCTTTCTCCCTTGTAATCGGATTTAATGCTATTGGTAACATTATAAATATCATCGTTGATGTCCCTTTCTCTATTTTCATGAAGCATAAACATATAAGCACTTTCAAATTTAGGAAGCTTTTCACCAGTATTCGCGATGAAAGTTTTACTATACACGTCCCTCCTCTCATCCTGGGAAATCTTCGATATTGTGGATACTTGAAAAATATTCGTTTAGCTGTGAAAAATCAACATTTTGAGATTCTGGTGGTCCTTTATATGTCGGTGGAATATCTGGCCATCCTAATGCAGTTCTGATCGCTGATTGATATAAATATACGGTGTAGTTGGATGTTGATATTTCTATCGCAGCTGATAATTTTGGTTATTGAACTGTAATAACGATTTTAGATTCTTTTCATGTGATTTATTTAATTCTGCTTTGGAATTCATCAATGATCTGTTCGATTTGATAATTGCCCGTATGAATTTCTACAACTAGCCACTCTGGGGTTCCATCAGGGTTATTTTTACAAGAAACACTAATGAATTATTTGCGGGCAACCCACTGACTGATTTTGATCTAATATTTGGCAAGCTGTAATATACTCGCAAATGTGCTAATGCTATATCCTTAGCTGGAATTGACGTTGGAAAGATAACATCGAATTGAGGAATAGTTGAGCTCGATGATCCCATCATGGTTGTTGGTGGTATTGTATTAGCGTCGATTTGTTGTAGTAACTGCAATGATCTTCAATCGTTTGATGATGTTATTATTATTTACTTCCTATTTTAAATCAGGATTTATATTAAGGTGATCTGTTTTTATTTCCGACAAACTGGTTTGGTTTCCACTTGCCAAACCGGAGTTGACTTGGTAAACCTTAATCATGTCTGCAAATTCCTGATATGATATTATCCATTCTCTGAACCCTGATATCATTGATGATAATTTGGCGTGTACGTATGTTGCCGCTGATAGTAACATTTGATTTTCATGTAATTTATCAGCAGCACATGTAGATATCGTTTTTGCAATCATATTAAGAATACCACCAACACTGGTTATTACTGCAACACCAATTCCTATTACTGGTGATATTATGTATGTGACAGATAATGACCAAATTATAGCTGATGTTTTAGTGACAACGGCAGATGTAGAATATACAATTATGTCTGTAACAAGAACACGTATACGATACATTTTATTTTTACTATATACTCGTCTGATATTTTTCAGTTGGGTCTGTAAAAAAGCAAAAGCTCGTATTTGTATTTGCTTACAAAATTTAGATCTGACGTTTGTTAAATCATATATTCTCTCTAAAGTATTAAGTAATCAGTTGAAGTGTTTTAGCTACAAATTCCAGACACCACCAGTAATACGCTGCGGTTAATTTTTTATCAATTGGTTCAAGTATAAACACTTCTTCGACCGCTTAATTTAGCACAAGAGACACAGTTCCAGAAAAAATATCGTTTGAATGACGCCATCGATTCGTTGTAAATATCCTAAGATTTTCAGCGCTGAAAAACGGACAGCGGTGTTTGATGGTATTATTTGGCTGTGATTATGTCGATGTTCCTGATGATACTGTTGGAGATCTGCTTGTGAGGAATTTTAATCAAATTAAGTTTTAACGATATTAGCAATTCCAATGATAAAATCTTCCAGTTTCTCTTTCATATCATTTATATTCCTCTGCGCTATTGTGATTATATCTGAAAATGATAGGATTACTGTTAATGCCGTCTTGTGGATTAATTGTTTCAATGTCAGACTAATGGTATAATATCGTCGAGTTCTGTGTTAATTTCAGAAAGTTTTATGTCAACAAACACTGAATTTCCAATGAAATAATCTGCGGTTTTACTACGTTTTTGAAAATTTCTACAAATTTAAAAACATTTGCGTGAACGTCATATTCAGATAGCAGCGTGGTTAATGTCATCGATCGTAATATCTTTATGATCTACATATTTATTTGTTGCGACATCTTCATCACCTGTTCATTATCTTGCAACAAAGATTTTATTTCCATTCATGATGAGTTCACCTTTCATTTTATCACCGGTGGATCGTAAATGATCAGCAATCCGTGATAGCACCGAAAACTATACGAATTATATCAAGCCACTTAATATTACTGGTCTTTAAAACACCGTATTTATCCTGAAAAATAACTTCATCCCTGTCATAATGTCAGTACGATCGTCTTTAGTAGAGTACCTCGATAAATCAATATCATATTTTTTGTTTATGATAAAGGATCCTCCATAACTATCAACAGTTATAGGATTAGTGATAATTTAAAACAGAATTCGTGTACGTATGTACTATTTTAAGAGGTGAATCGAAAGATTTAGAAAGAACATCGAGTACAGCAAGTGATTAACAGCCGCATATTGGTGGATCCGTTACAGTCTATGTTGGTAATGTTGAATACCATACGGGAATGTTCGCAGTATTTTGTGCTGTGCTGACATATTTTAAAAAATTCGTTAGGTGGTGCCAGTCCATATCAATCAAAATAAATAATTCCACTTTGATCACTTGCGTATGCAATCCAGTGAGTACCAGGCTTTAGAACTTCTATTGCGATTCACGGTTTGGTTGTTTCTTTAATTGATCACGCGTAATAGTGCCACTGACTCTTTTGATATTTAATTGCTCAGCAGCATACAGTAAATAAAACTTGGACATGGAATGTACAAACGATGTATCCAGGGAAGTCTTACACATTTCCGTACTATGAATGAGAAGTTCCTGGCAGTCTTAGACCGTTCCCTCTGTTTTGAAAGCTTTTATACCTATTGTTGCTTTCTTTAATGCCATTACAGTAGCAGTTTCAACAGCAAAAAATGCAACTACTTTTTCAACAGCCTGGGCTGCAGCAGTGATAATTCATGGTATTTCCGCTAGAAGTGGAAATATACCACCCGTCCTGACAATGTCGCTCATGGCATCTGCAGACAAATCAAGGCGTACGTCGGGCTTTGATTGTTTGTTCCTCATTGAAGTGCCTGAGTTGACATTCAGTCAGTGATAGTGCATTTGGACCACCTGTAAGTTCTCCTCATTTCAGTAATATTTTTCTTCCCAAATTCTTTTTGTGACACTGATTGTAGCGTTTTACTCTGACCAGGGATAAGAGTATCACTAACATGATGACAAGACATTATAATATGATCGATTTAATTACTGATCACGAGTGATCCATTTGCATGTTTTTCGCTGGGTATTCAATGACTCATTCGTTCACCAATACCTTCAAGCAACAGTGTTTTATCTGAGAGCATAACAGCGATTGCTATGTAATTAGCATTTGCTCTTCTTGAAACACGAGCTAGAAAGCGTATATCTACGACAGATTGCCTAACTAAATCTAAATGTTCCATTGAGAAATAATAGATCGGATACAGCTTTGCAAAATCTAGTTGTGATATTTGGAAATTAGAATCAGTGTTTTGATCACGTCCCATGAACGTTATCAAACGATTAAATGCACGCGTAACATGATTATTTTTAAAATTCAATAATATACCTTCGAATGTTTCTTGATGTCCATTTATTCTGTGAAACTTCAGTAACACCAAGTTTGTCAAAGAACAGTACACTATCTAACTGAATTTTCTCGTGTAGCATCTTGGAAAGTAACGAATATATGTTGTGGTGGCGAGACACCATGCTGAGATGCCATCTGCCATGTGAATAAACCATTATTGTTACTTTGAATACTATATGTGGTCATTGTCAACCATGATAATGCTGATTTGCCACCGCTATCCATAGGAGAGTAGCAGTGTTCTTCAGTGAGTGATGGATCATTACTGACATCCACTATGAAAGTTTTATCAGTATTACTTTACCAGCATCACCGATAGAGCACCAGATTGCATAATCTTTGATAATCTTTTGTACGAGTAAAACGGTATGCTTGGCTTCGAAAATAACCTTTTTGACATTTCTGCAAAGTCCAGATATATGTGACAGTGGAATTGCACATGAAAATGTTCTTCTTCCACCTTTCAGCATTGATCAACGCTTTGCGAATCTTAAGTTGAATTCTGCATTAGCACCATGAACCGCCGGAGCCACATCATCGTCAGTGTTGTTAGCATTGATGTTTGGTCATCTTACGTCATACCTTCTATTGTCAGTGTAATCAGAGCTATCTTTCGCAAACGTCATTGACGGACCAGAGGATCGTGAACAATCATCGTTATATCTGGCAAGGCCAAGTATCGTCGTGGCAACGTCGACGTCATTCTGAATTGATTTAATATTTCTTCCGTCGATAATATACTTAGCACTACTGAATAACGCCATGATGCCATTATTAACAAAACCAACCCTAACATCAGCTTCTTATTCAATATCATCTTCTCTTAAAATTCCACTTTCTACTTCAATAAATGCTTCAGCGGGTAAGTAATATCTTCCTGTATCATGAAGATACGGCTCAATTAATACACCTTTGACCTGGTTGTCGTGCGTCATAAGAATAATATTAATAATTATGATCTATTCATCTTTGAAAACTGCTGTATTCAAGTCGAATTCGCGATCAGATACACAGTTGGTTGTGTTTGTTATGGTCTAACACGAAGACCACTTCCAGATATCAGACTAGCAGTGATATTGTCTTTTCTTTTTCTGATAGTAGTACACCAGCCAAGTCAATTGTTTTATTCTCAGCATGATTGATTATTTTGTAAACATTTAGAGACATAACTTCTGTGCTAGCTTAGGATTTCGTCGTGCTAATCGATTTAGTCTGAGAATGCTGAGAATGCTTTACCGACAACATCACCAACAACACCAATACCTTTTATCACAAATAACATCAATAGCTTTAATCCACTGTTGCTTTGCATTTTGTATGCTTTTGGGGATATCCTTCTAAATAGACCTCAAACAACATCACCGAGTCCATCTGTGTAGTACACTTTCTATACTTCTATACTGGTAATCGCGAATTTATAACCCTGACCATGATTGGTCCACGGTGAGCATTATGGATAATCATCTTATTTTCTTGTCACTGATCTAATTATATACCCTTAGTTAATTACTGCGATAATCATAGGAGATTTAATCGATGACGGATCGATAAACATTAATATCTATGATATCGCCTGTAAATAATCTCGGACAAATAGCAGCCGTTTCATTAATGATACCAGCTCGTTTTCCGCCAATCAAAATTTCTAATTGTTCAACATCGTCAAGAACGTTATTGGGCATGGAGTAATGAGACCACTTCCTGGAGTGACCCAATCGGTTAGACCACTTTCAGTTGTTTCTTTCTTACTTGGTGAATGTGATTCACTCCTTAGTCTAATTTCTAAATATTCCAAATCTTCTTTCTTTTCCTTGTTCGTTCAATATCTCTAAGATTAGACCTTATTCCTTCTTCTTTTTGTTCTTCATCGTCTTTCTTATGCAATATACTCGCGTACTGCAGTGTTAAAGATGTCCAAATTATTTTCTTTTCCTTCGTTCTGATTTGCGAAATATCAACGGCGACGCGATATACATCCTTAATCCGATCGGCAGGGCTCATATTTTTAACTTGTTCGTGTTTCGCAGAATTATCTTATTATAATATCCAAACGCGGCAATATCAAGTAGTTGGGTTCGATCTCTATTAGCAGCAATACCTTTAGATGTGCATTTATTTAAGATTTTAATTCTGGCTCTTGGAGAACGTCTTGGTCGAACTTCAGGTTGAGGAGGTTGCTAGGGTGGTGGTTGAGCTGCTTGAAGACGTCCAACAGTATCAACAGGCAGTATCTCAAGAGCTTTTGTGCTGCTTCAGTTGCCGTAACAATCTTCTTGGTTGGTTCGACAATTGGTTAAAATAAATATTCTGTACCCTCAGTAAATTCCACCTGACACTCCTGACGCTCGTGTAAAACATTTTGACAGAATCACGGACTGGAAGATATTTTTTCATTGTTTCTAGTCGCTATCGAAACTAGTTTATTTAAGATTTTAATTCTGGCTTTTGGAGAACGTCTTGGTAGAACTTCAGGTTGAGGAGGTTGCCCGGGTGGTGGTTGAACTGCTTGAAGACGTCCAACAATATCAATAGGCAGTATCTCAAGAGCGTTTGTGCTGCTTCAGTCGCCGTAACAATCTTCTTGGTTGGTTCGACAATTGGTTAAAATAACTATTCTGTACCCTCTGTAAATTCCACCTGACACCCCTGACGCTCGTGTAAAACATTTTGACAGAATCACGGACTGGAAGATATTTTTCATTGCCTCTAGCCGCTATCGAAACTAGTTTATCTGTGTAAGATTCCATTAGTGATATAATATGATTTAATTAAGCACATCCACTTAGCAGCAGGGAGGGCGACGACAAAGTGTTAGGGAGCGGTTAAATAAACGAACTCGCAGTAAAAAAACGAAAATACAAAAGTAAAAAATAAAGTAACAAAAATAAGTTAACCCAATTAGATCAGTTAGCGACTTAAGGTTTGACGTTATTGACGTTTGAATTTTCATCTTTGTAGAAAGCTGTATTTTTCAAGGAAATCTCCTAATTGAAAATGTTGTATGATTCGCCCTCCCCCTGTTTCATCTCGATCAAATAAATGCAATATAGAATATTCTTAACGAAAAAAAAGCGTACCATATACCTGACAGGGGCAAGTTGTATGGGGGCACGAACGTTGTATATTAATAAAAACCATATTGATGCCGAATGTGTAAAGGCGGCAGCTCGATATATATTTAGATGAAAGCCAACGTCAAGCCTGAGACAATGATTGGTCACCTTGATGTAAGTGCACTTCCCTGCATCGATAAAGAACCAAAAGTACCGAGAGCAGGCGCTGGTGGTTGGGGAGGCAAGGCGATTATATTAGAATGGCAATGTAGTATTTAGCGACGCACTTATACTATCGATATATAAGAGGCCATATATCGCTTGATTTACCAGATGAAAAATACTGATCTTCGAGAAAGATATATTTGGTCACATTACAGTAATAAGACAAAAACCACTAAAGTACAGGACCTGTCAAAGGAATGCACGCTTTTTGTTACTTTTAGCGATGGAACTGGCGTGTTCATCAGGATCCTTTTATTTCGGGATCGGGATCTAAAGATATTAAAAGGATAAACACTTTAATTTACCTTAATCACCATTTTACCAGTACACCAATATACCTGTATAAATCTAGACCCGTCATACCTTCTAGCAATCCAGCCAAATTATTGTTCCCTATCACGCTTATCATCGAAACTGAACAGAATCGGTGAATATTGCCTAAAATAGGAATCCGCAAAACTTGAAGGAAAGTTGCATGCCAAAATCGAGAACCAACGACTTCTCCCTGATCGATTGGTTGTTTCCACAGTTGTAAGCAGAGCTCACCTTATTACTCACTGTTCTCAACATCCATATCATTGTATGTTTTGAGATCGTGGTTGCAAATGGTTAATTGTAATATCTGGTTGGCAAAATCGTCTCCATGTGTATGAAAATAAATCTAAAAGCATCTTAAAATCCAAATTCTATCAGCGTCTGAATTAAACACTATGGCATGGCACATCTACGGGGTTAATTAAGTTCCAAATAATCGATAAATTAATAGCCAGCGGAATAGCAGAAGCCCGTGACGAAATCATAAAATATCTCGCTGGAAAATCCAAGTAACGACAGATTTCTTGCTAGTATTGCAGTTGTGTGGAATACAGAAGAACAAGGCCTATCCCCACCGCGTCATCCTTGCATTGTGCATTGTGTCACATATATGTGCTGTGCTGCTTCCAGATACAAATTAACAACAAAATATCCGCCTTTTGTAGGCACACCATGATTTATTAAATGCGATATGGGCATGAGTGCGCGCTTTAAAAGCGGTAGCACGCGTTAAGAGATCATGGGTTCAGTAGTTGTTTATCTTGTGTATCAAAATATGTCTCATCTATCCACTCCTGCCGTCAACAGTAGGCTTGATCAAAATAACTTGTACAAATTTCTACAGTACATTCATACTAAATGTCAAATCAAAAGCCATTTTCTTGACAATTAAAAAGTATATTACCCCGCTATCTTTCTGGTGATCGCAAATATTATATTATTCACACTAGGATGAGACCCCAATGTATAGACATAAAAATATTATCAGTATGAGAAAAGCATTAATGTTTTCAGTAAAGTTATGAGAAGCTTTCTCCTAGAACCAGGTGTGTTGTTTGCAACATTAGGATAACGTATAACTTACTTATATAAATACTAATGAGTACAGCTGTTTGTATATATAATTATCCTCATATAATGGATCTGACAAGTTTATTTTTCAGCAATGCAGGTGACGAAATAACAGTAGTTGAGCTGAATATTCAAACATGGGTCCCGCCAACCGTAAATGTAGACGATATCATGTGCACATTGAAGAAGCTATGTAGTTCGGCTAATCTAGACGACAGCTGGAATTTGTACTTGTATAATACTGATGGTACATTTTGCATACTTAACTTAGTGTTTCATGAAATGTTTATAAACTACATGTCCAATTAATCTGTTGTGCTTTCCTAATGCTTATTGTAGAAAGGAAGTTTTAATCACATATATTTTAGGAAAATATGTGCACCCAAGTTTGTCTTATAACCGTCAACTCAGATATCTTCTATTAAAAATAAAGCAGGACAATTGACTCATAATATGCGAATAATGTAGAAAAAAGAAACATGTCACAGAAACATAGCATTAAGTAACTGTATATGTACATAAATCCCGTTATTGGATTAGATTTAAAATAGTTTTGATGTTATTTGAAATTTTTCAACCTACCTGTGATATATTTGTGGCTTGGAAAGCGGGGATATTTTCTAAAATGATTTTAGATCAGCAAATATTATTTTGGTTTTTTTTTATACTTTTGTCTTAACTATAATGAGCAGATGTTGATATCTATGTTAACTAAATTAAACATTATTAAATTTCAGGAGCTTTTTTAATGCCAAATGAAAGTGTATTTCATAATGGAACGGATGGCTTTCTGACCTGCACATGCATGGGCACGAGCTTAGAATGGTACTATGACGAAAGCAAGATTCTGACAACATCTAATTCAAGGATTCAGCATCAAGATTCAACAATAGATTCCACAAAGATGAGCAACCTCACCTTCCAACCTGTTCTGGAATCAGATATTGGTAGATATGTTTTCCAAAGTTATATCTAACGTACAAAATAATTCAGAAAATTTAATTACAGGACTATTAAGATAAGATAAGAAGATAAGAATTCTTTATTTCAGACTGCAAAGTCCATACAGCCTAATAAAGCCTAATCATTATCATTTACAACTAAGCGAGATGAGTTATTTTGCATTTTTTGTATTGTTTTGGTGGGGAGGGGGTCAAGTCTGCTGAGAAAATTGTCATATTTATCATATCGGAAAGAAATCACGTTTTAATGCGTAAACATTAAACCTTTTCTCTTAAGTTATTTGACGCTTGCAAGGGACAAAATCTGTTAAATGTTCCATTTCAGGTTGGTATGAATGCCGTTGTAAGATAAACATTAGTACTGTAAAGGTAGCTGGAATCAGGATGGTTGTTCGTGTTCCCGCACAAGTTGAAGTTTATCCCTTAACCCAGACCGTTAGGAACGGATCCAGTGCTAGCATTAATTGTACGCTCAACAACTATGCTGAGCGGGTGTCATTCCAGTGGTTTAAAGATGGAACACCACTCCAAAACGAGTCAGAAAATCTGGGTAATACTAGAATAAATCTGTCAAACATTTGTGTAGATTATCATCAAATATAAAAAAGCTCGTAAACTGAGATAAATTTCAGGTCAAACCAAATTTAGAACGTGTATCAATATAATGAGCATGTCGAATGATACCTAACGCGTTGCTGAAGCTCCAAATTGTCAAGACATCCAATTCAATATAGACGTCTTCCAATATTTTATTGATTTACAAACTTACAAAATTGATGATTGATCGGTAAAACGGATGATTTAAAGAACTAACACCTAATATAATTACCTAGTTTAAGCATCTCAGACACGCTATTTCCTTGAAAATAGGAAACCGAATCATGCCGGGGTGTTTGTTGCCCATATAGCGCAATTTAGCGACGGGCTTTGTATCTTATTCCACTGTATAGCTGTATCATATTATGATACCATATGATGCCTTTTTTTCGCCTCGTCGAGCAAATTTTCATAATGAATGTACGTCTATGGAAGCTGCTTGTTAGAATGTGAATATTGAAATTTTCCTTCAAATGAACGCCAGAGTTAGGTACAAGCAGTAATTTGGTGGGAATGAGAAATTTTAAAGGGAGGGGTTTATTTATTTTTCAAAAAATACTTGATTACATCCGTTCAGTTTGCATGTAATGATGTGCAAGTTGGAAGGTTCTAACCTCATTACATCTGTGCCTTAAGATAAATATCATACTGTATCTGTCATGCTGCGTTTTTATTTCAGTCAAATTCTCATCTTCATTTCTTGAAATTAAGATTGTTTGTTGCAATACATAGATAACTTTTATACTTTTCGGATTTGTGTCTGAGGTTTTGAAAATTATAAAACAAATCAAAATAAATTCTCAAGTATAACGTGTACTTTAAAAACTATTATCTTCTAGCTCAAAAAGGTGAAAAATCATATCTTAAACTTTTCTCGCAAAATATTTTTGTATTCTATCAACACAAAACAGACTTTTATGAATAAAAATCACAAAGTAAAATATATGTTGACAAAAATATTTTAATCGTTTTAGTGCATATGTGACCAGAATCATCCAAAAAGTTGCTTTAACAAGTAAATCTAACTTGCTCACTGACTAGTCAATCTTTGATCTTAGATTCTCCGCAAAAGTCTCAAAATTAACTTTTTCACCTTTAACTTAGTACAGGTTCTTGGTGTTCACAAAATCAGCGTCTTAATCACACTTGTTTCCTGTATGCGATCCTGTTGTCAGTCTATACCTTAGCAAGTCTAAGTTATGTTTTACTATGCTCCTTTAGCTCAGATTATTTTTGTTATTGTTATTGTTATTGTTGGGCTTAACGCCATTTTTTCAGCACACGGTAGGCTATTCATGGCGGCCAGTATTAATGGTGGAGGAAGAAACCGGGAAATCACCGGAAAGAACCACCGACCCACGAGAAGCTACTGGCAAGCTTTCTCACATATCCACATTCGCCGAATCCTAGACTCGAACTCACGCAGACAGAGGTGAGATGGCTGTGATCCGTAACGGACAGCGCTTTAGACCACTCGGCCACTCGGGGCCCCGATTATTTTTGTCACTTTAGCCTCAGCAATATGTGTTGGCGATATAGCATATAATTATGTTATTTTCTCTGTCGCATTTTTCTCTTGGACGACAGTTGCCAGGCATAACCGATCGTAAATTCAAGCACTCTGGGTTAGTTTTTAAAACACACCACTTTTAATCAAATAGTCGACGACAGTAATTTAAGGGTCACCTTATTCAGAGCAAATAGCCAATATATATCCTTTAATAAAAATAATGCCTAATAGCCACTGATATTTGATACGTTGATAAAAACAATCAAGTTCTTCCAGCAGTGTTGATGTTATTACTATGACTTTTCCTTTCAAGGCATTTACTGTATATAAGTATTATCCTCAAAGCAGCTAATGTCTTAACATCTCTTGCCATGTAGAATTGTTTGCTAAGATTTCTGTTAGTGTTTCCAATAAGAGATAGGTGAAGGTTATTCTCAAGGTGCTCACAAATGAACTTCATAGTATAATTCAAAATATACAAGATGAATCTTGCCGCTTGTACTTAAGTTTACCTTATCGATATTTAACTTGTACTGTTTTGTTTTCATGTTTAGAATATCTTTTAAATGGAAATACGTCGCACTTAGAAATCACTAATATTGCGCAGTCAGCAAACTACTCCTGTAGGGGCAATAGCTCTGCTGGATTCGGTAACAATGCAACAGCTACCGTCTACGTTCTCAATAGCAAGGATCAATACTGTGAGAACCAAACAGACATTCGGAATACTTCATGGGAAAACACTAACAGTGGTACTGTTAACAGGAAACCCTGCCCAAGCGGCTTTAAAGGTGAATCTTTAGTATTACTTCAGGATTCTATTGAGAAATATTTTTCCATTAGCTGAGAAGACGTATTGCGTTTTGACATAATTAAATTATTTAAGATGGATAATTATTTCTATTGAATTTATGACACTCATTTGATAACTTTCAGCCTTCGCGATCAAAGACTCAACAACTATAAACTATTCAATTAATTTCATACGTTCATTATTATATAATTACCAATTAAAGATTTTATTCCTCGACCGCTCCGGTGGCCTAGTGATTAGAGCATCCGCCTCGAGTGCGGAAGGTCGTAGGTTCGATCCCTTGCATAGTCATACCAATGACTTACGCAAATGGTACTAACAGCTGCCTGCCTGCTTGGCGCTCAGTATTAAGAGGTTAGTGTTAGGACTGGTCGGTCTGGTGTCCGGATAATGCGACCATGTGGGACATGTCTACGGCATAATGCTCCAGTGCTAGACATCACTTTAAACCGCTATACTGCAGACATCATAGCTTTATGGCTGAAGAATTGCTAATGTTACGGTAACAATCTAAATCACACACACACTTTACTTATTATATAGATTTTTAAGTGCAAAAGGTCTAGATACAAAGAAAACAAATGGTTTTCTACATTGCATTTAAATCTAGCTCAGACGATTCACCTATCTATTCTTGAGCGTGACAAGACAATTGCATTAGCGAGTTGAAGCAATATCCAGCAATTCGATAACTAGAAATTTATAAATAGATTTGTTATTACAAGTTTTAACTTCAAAAGCAACTTTCCCTCATACGAATAAAATATTTAACACAGACAATATAAATTTTCAACAGTGTATCTCTGATGGAAATTCCTACTTGATGGCAAATAGTTCACTCGCGTCAATATGCTTTGATTTTAACGAGAATATGTAACCTTTTGCCAGATGAGAGAAAATCTTTTGTCGATATTCACTTCATAAGAGCGGCTAGCATACTTACTTCAATAGGATACTATCTGAGCCAATCTTTCCCTTGGGTGGGGTACACGATCTATACCGCGAGGGGACAGTAATGTAATGATAAATTTCTTCATTACAATAGGCTGTAGTGAGTTTTATGCATAGTATCAGAGCGTTCTCACTGGATTGTCTTAGTTTTTGTTTGACTTTCTGAGTATTCCATGTCGTATAAATTGGCCATAATCCAATCTGCATATTTATTAATCTATGCCTTTTTGCGTTATTTCCCAACATAAATGACGCTATGATATATTTGTATTACATCGGAAAGATGAAAGGGTATGTTCACAATACTGAAGAAATAAGTTGAATTTAATAAGTTTGATTTAAATCATTTAATAATCAGTTCAAGACTTTAGGTGAGATGATAATGACGTTTCATGGATCAGCAAAAGTCTGGTTAGTGTAGGTCGCTATACGATAACTTCAAATTCATCTTAATAAACGTCGATAATTTAGAATACTTTTTCAACCAATTTATGAAAGATTTTTATCCAGTCCATTTAGTTTGTGTATTTCAAAGGACGGTTGATTGTACTAACGAAAAGGCCTAATTATCAACTCACTTTTACTATTATTTTTGTTTTATAATAATGAAGGTGAAGCTACTCGTAACTGCCTTTCTAATGGTTCCTGGGAAGATCCCGTTTATTATCAATGTGTGAATGAGAGATTACTCAAGCTTGAAGCTCAGGTAATAAAGAATATATTGAAAATTAATTAAGATAATGTAATGTACGTGGAGCCATAATTCGTCTATGTACTTTACTATCTTCCTCTCTTGAATTGACTGTATTGTTTTATTGCCACACACGTTCGTTGATTCCATTACAATACATAATCAATGACAATAGTGTTGTGACGGCATAACAATACATAATTTTGTGTTTCTGAATCTGATTGGTAAATAAATTCTTTTGGCACATTTTACATTATCATGAAAACAAAACTAGCAGGATCTTTGAATTGTTTTAGATTTCCAAATACGTTTATCCCCCGTTCAGAATATTTATGAACGGAGGTGATTTTTATTACATATGCTCTTATCTCAATAAATAAAACATGTTTAGCTCTTTAGCTGATTGAGCAAGTGTGATTGTGTGACATTTACCTATTTTAACTTTGGAATTGCACGTGCTGTTTGAGAAGTTTTCTCTTTTGAGTACAAGAGCTTTCTTCTATGTATTTCTTATATTACGTAATCGATGATGTAATAATAATGATCAGATACAGCTGTGCAAAAGTTTACTGGATTAATCATGAACAAGTCTAGAGCTCAGATTCTGTCCGCATCCTGCAGCAATGATGTTCACGCGGCAAACGATGTATCATACTGTATGGTTAGAATGTCTGAAGCATCTGTAAATATCCTGCTAATATTAATTCAGGAAGTTACTAAAACAAGGTGTACAGTAGTCCTCTCGTTATGCCAGTATCATTAGAAAATAATTGTCATTATTATAATGCTGTACTCAACACCTGTTGTATTGATGTCCTAGATCCACTAAGAATCTACAGCAGCCATATGAACAGTATTCATATTTGAAAAGGGGCAAATGAAAGTAGACCTTTTATCAGTAGATCATGTCACTGTGGGGAGTCGATAACATTGTTAGCACCGGAATTTTCTCGAGATATAAACAAACGTATATAAGACATATATCTTAAAAGAGACACGTACATGTACGCCATTTTTAAAAATCCAGATTGACAAGCTTATGGATGGATTTGGAGTTACCAATGTCTCCACAGTCCTTGCAGACCTACAAGATGCGACAAATCCCAGTGCAAGAGCCCTAATGGGAGCAGAATTAAACTTTGTTGTGTCCATATTAGACAAACTAGTCAACATCAAAAGTTCAACTGGAGCAAACGTGTCTGAGTATACGGTAAATATGACGATAGAGGTAACTATTTTTTTTGGATGTTCCAAACACACAATCACAAACTCGGATATCAAAGACTCGTGCTGAAAACAATATTACAATGGTAAATGGAAGGAATGGAGTGTTAAGTGATGAGGTGCAGGAGTGAGCAGAATTACAGTAATTGCTCCTATTTGGAAGGCAGTATAATGAAACTACGACAACCAAAATTACAAATATTACTAACCATATTTGACCTGTGTACACAAAAATAAGACAACTAGAATTATATTAAAGAATTGTATTTGTACCAGAGTATTACGAAAATTAATCAAACAGATCTACTACAAGCTGGCCTGCAATGTCAAGAAGCTCTCACAAAATTATTATGCATAAAATAGCTTTCCCTGAGATACCTGTACCTGACACGTTAGAAAATAACATAATGAACACTGCTGTCATTATATATTATAATATTATCCAGCTTTATCCTTCACTGATCGATTGCTTGTCTCCAAACACATGGATATTATAGCTATTAACTATTTTGGACGTCTTGATTTGAACTATGAAGGATACCCAAATAATATTATCGTAAGTTCTCATTCTCGTTTTAGAATTTTTTGAAGATAGCAAGCAACACAATTGATGTAGGTACAAAAGACTCGTGGGCAGAATTGATCACGAAGGAAAAACAAGGAGCTGAATCTGTGATGAACACTATCGAAAATTTTGTTTTCTCCGATCTGAATACATCGAGGCCCAGTAATGCATCTCATACGATTCATACGGACAACATAGGTATAGCTGTGAAATTATAATTATTGTGTACTTGGTGCGATAAGATGTATTGTAAATCACACATGCATGCTGAGGTAGGATGTTCAAATTAATAACAATCTACGTGCAATTAAAGGCAAAATGAGCCGTGAGAACATTGTTTTAGGTCAGACGCAAGATGTGCTGAGAACGACATGGGAAGATAATATATTCATTATGTTTTAATATCCTACATAAACACGCTGACACTTTACATTTTAACCAAACATTAGATACAGTTTTCACAAGATACGTCATAATAAATAACAAATTTGTTCCAATAGATGGTGATTTACAATGTCACAGCTGAACTATATCGCACTTAGTTCATCACCTATTAACAACAATCGCATATTATCCCATAGAACATGAAAATGTGCTAGTTTTGCACACTTTCCGATTCCATATATGTACTTGACAGTTTCCTTACGTAAGAAATTGGATACAACTAAACCATAAGCGCACTCACTTGCCCTACTGATGAAAATTGTATGTATATAATCTGAAATTTGTCTAATGGTTCTAAATTGAAACTTCTTAAATATGTAAAATCATTTTTGGACTTTCTCTTATCACAGTGCAATGTTCCATTACTTTAATGTGTACTCCCCCACACCATTAATTTTGTGCTTAGAAATGAAACAAAAAAAATCCTTGATGGGTGTTGGTATGTAATCGAAATTCTCTGATTGGGAATCAGTCATATTAATTCTGAAATGGGTTGGGATTTTCGATTCATATTTTGGCACAAGTGTTAAATTCCCTGATTCATACTTTACTTTCAGATGTTGAAATTGGTAATACGTCCTCAATTGAATTCCAGCCCAAAGGAAATGGATCTTCTCTTAACAAGACAACCATCCATACTAGTTTACGTTTACAAACAGGTACACTGTGTGAATGATTTATTTTAAAAACAAATTAAAAGAAACTTAATACTGCCTTTAAATATGAATATGTCGATGTGTATATAAAGCTGATTTATCTCTTGCGCATTATCAAGAGATCCGAATGACATTATATGTAACGGTATATATTGTACCGGTGCACCAGCAAATATAAATGAAAATGCTTTGGTATAAAAAATTAAAATTATGGAAGCAGGACATTACCCCCTCCCGTCAATTACCCTCCTGCCATTACCCCCGTCATATACCCCCCGGTATATTACCCCCCTGTCATTATCCCCCCGCCATTAGTCAACTAAAAAATTAATTAAAATAAGTTTTACAATTATTGTAAATTTTATTTTGAACTGCAATTTCAATCACACAAAATACCATAAAATAATGTTATGTTGATAATATTACATTTGAATGTTATGTGCGATCTCTCGAAAGTATTCAAAGTGCTCTCTATCATCAAAGTTATTCACAATGTTCATAATCCGAGCATCGCAGTCACGATACTTCTTTCGAGTTGGTTCTACTGGATGTCCTCCAAGTCGCTGAGAAATTGTCACGTTCAAAAATGAGTGCTCTCTTTGAAGGATTGTCAAAAAGCGCCAAATGTTTGGATGGTCAGCAGTAATGGCAGCTTGCATTTTTCAATGCCAACCTTCAATGCTGTTGTTAGTACGAGGTAATTCGTTTTGAACACGGCTGTGTACACTCCAAACTTGAAGAGCGAAGACTGTATTAGCTCTGTTTCGACGTCTTCTTCTACCGATGTAGTTGTCTTCAAAGTAATCCAGCAATTGATTTATGTCATCATCTTCTGTCGATTCTTGAAGTTCATCGAAAACCTGCATAGTGGAAGAAAGCGGCACAAAAGCCAAAGCAGTTACAATTTTAACCGACATTGCAAAGTCTGCGACATCTTGATATCTTTGCTGAAATCCAAGAGCTTGTACTTTCTGGTATATGCTCTGAGATAAATGATAAAAGCATCCTTGTACATCTATTCCTGCGTAGCATTCCGCAACAGAATTCATAGCTGCTTTTTCATACTCTATCATCACTGTTGCAGCCTGAGCAATGGGAAGTAGTGCCTTTATCTGCATGAATAGACGTCGATAGGTTTCAGTAGTTTTATTTGGGAGCAAGCAGTAGAGGCAAGAAATGACATCACCACTGATGAGTGCATGGACCGTATATAATTGAAAGAAGAGCTCGGGCACAATAGCAAAAGTTCCATCCATGAACAAGTTAGGAGATTGTGCTAATAACGACGACGTTTTGTCAGTCCCGAAGATTAAAATTATGTTTATATTTCCTACACCGCTATCAAATAACAATTAATTTTCGCCATTAAGAAGTTCTTTTTGTAATCATCTGGCAATTCAACGGTTGCTCGATTAGTTGGAAGAGGCTGTGGAGCATGAATAGCTTGTGGCTGACGAAAAACCTGACGACGAAGATGTTGTATAGAAACCATTTGTACTGATGCTCCTTGACTTAGATTCTGCAATTCCCGGCCAAGAATCTGTTGAGGTGTCTCTTCTGTTTCCACTTCTCTTCTTGTAATGTTTTGTCTAACTTACAGAACTTAATTCACATCGAGCTGAATCTGGTGCATGTGTGTGTTCATGCAGAGATCGATCTACAAGGTCATTTTTAACTTTGATCTTCGCTTTACATTCGGATACTCCCTTTACATTTCCTCGTCACTTTTCACATTCGTAACTGATTACACCTGCCGCTAAATCTTTCTGCTTTACATAGATATAACCTTTGTGCATAATTTTCTGTTTCCCACGTATACTCTGAACTTTCTCCACCGTAAAACTATTTTTATGGTGATATTAAGTTTTTCGGAAGGTATATATAGGGTTTATATTTCTAAACTTTTCTGGGGCATGTACGTAGAAACCATTTCTGCTTGAATTCACTGATGTGAAACCAGTGCATTATGTATATTGAGCACAGATTCAATTACTAAAATTGCTTTTATTGATTTGAAGCTCATACTCTTATCAGATTGTGTTTGTGTACTGTGTACACTAGAATCTCATTGAGGTAAAGCCAACATAATGGCAATAATTAATGGCAGGAGGGTAATGGCAGGGAGGCAATATACCTGGGGGAGTAAATGATGGGGGTATTGGCAGGTGGGTATTTGACGGGGTTAATGTCTTAGACCCGAAAATTATATGTTGCCATTATAAATGAATTATGTTGCCTACAGACTTATGTGACAATCAACAGATAATTATATCTACAATCCAAATGAAAGCAGATGATATATAGCAGTCTACTATTAAGTCAAGCCCAAAATTCAGTTAATTTCTATATGAGATCAAAACAATTATTAAAAGGCAAATTCTTTTCACAGCCGACCCCTTTGTAGATTGAGATAATGTATTAACTGATTATGTGTCCCTTCGTATGAAATGTGGTGAAACTATATATGAAAATATTACATCAAAATTAAAAAGAAAGGTGAAATTGAGCGGTTACGCATGCATAAATGGAGTAATTGAAAGATCAGTGTGGTACATGCAATTGCACATAGACCACCTCTAATAAACTCGATTGATTTTTGGCTAATTTATAACAGGTGATGTCTCCTTCAAGATTTAGAACGACGTCGACCGGTTTTGCCTCAAAAAGTATATTAGGCCAATCAGAAAACCAAATAAATCATATGAAGAATGTCATTTTTTCATCCAGGTTAAAGCAACTGTTGTTTTTGAAACCCAAAGTCAATAAATGTAGCCAGTAGTCGTTTGTTCTCATTGTTTGAGATTTGTTCATAAACTACACAAGCTGAGTTGGATAATTTGAAAAGTTGGTCGAATAATGACCGTTAATACGCGCTTCGGAACTTATAAATGCGTTCCTCATTTTAATGAGACTCTTTTTCCTCGTCCAAAATGCAAATAATTATGTTCTTGCTCACATGAATTTTCTTTACTTAACATTATTTTAATTGATAATTAAGAGACCAATTACGATATGTTTAAGACTTTATCAAATGCAATGATGTACAATTTATTCAGAAAAGCCTTACATGATACTTCGACCATTTTTGAATTTACCTTCACTAAATTAATTTTCTAGATGTTATTTAATTTACTGTTCAGAATTCACAAACATATATATAAGCTTATATGTTGGTCTATGCATATTACAACCAAGATTTCTGCTTTATACAACTGTTTTTAATTGCATCACAATGTAATCTTCCGTTGGTCTCAAATAATGTTTACAAAGTTTTTATATAGGCCATAATTGGTCACTCCCATTTGGATCAAGAAGAAAGCCATGAAAATACAGTATTAGAGGTATTTGGCTTTGCTATTTGTGTACACATTGCTATTTATATATGTAATCTTACGTTGATAAAGTTCTTGAAATCACAAATGAGTCCTATCTGGTATATTTTAAATACAGGAATTTTCTTTAATAAATTATTTATCTTTATCCAGGCAATATGACTGCATACGCTGCTATTATTTTTAAAAATGTGTCTGGTATACTGCAGAAAAGAACAGTTTCAGATCAGTAAGTCTTTACTTCACTAAGAAAGTTGCATCATTTTATTTGCTAGATACGATATATATATATATATATATATATATATATATATATATATATATATATATATATATATATATATATATATATATATATATATATATATATATATTCAATCTGGCCATAAAAGTAACAGGATCTTAATATTATTGACAATTTATGGCAAATAATTAAATCCAATCTACAAAACGGACAAAACCTGTACCAACACAAATGATGGTTAGGAGCGTTTATTTTTGACTACACGATCTACCAAAATGTTTTTCGTACGGTAAAATATGGATGTCACCGGCAATACAGTCTAAAGAAGAACTGCTTAAGAGACTAACATAAAAGTTCAAAATATAGACTAGAAAGAAGAAATGAAACCATAACATTACTTCTAAGTAGAACGTAGCTTTGAAATGAAAAGGAAATTTGAGAAGCATTCCTTTTAACAGGGAATGGAAGAGCCTTATTAACGAAATGACAAGATTATTGGTGCAGTGCATATTCTCAACGACGTTTTCAGCCTTGTTTCTATCACAATTAGTTTGCTTCATTCTCCCCAATTATGAAAACCAGAAAAAACGTAACTTTTGTAAATTTACAGAAGTAGAAAAGAGAAATGCAATTTAGGTTTAGATAAAGAAAGAAAAACTAAAATGAGTTGTTAAAGGATGAGCAAATCAGAAATTCACGAGTCAACAATGTATTATTAAGAGCAACATAGTTTGTTTAAATTTTTTCGGGTAACTTTTATCTTCCATAGCAACTTGAACATCTACAGGATACCAGCAATTATTTATGGTTGTTCCATGGTGTCCACACACCCCTTCCCATTACCACATACAAAGAGGCGTATTTTTGGTTCCGCTCTAAATAATTTTAAAATCATTTGGATATCAAAGTTGTATTTCAATCGTATCCAATTAATTTTTCAAGCTATTAAATGACATCACATGTTTACACAATCTCACAAGAAAGTTATTTAATTTAGATATTATTTCTTAATCAGCTTAATACAATATGATAATATACATATATGTTTCATGATTAAGAAAAAATGATGATCAACTCAACGGATAATGTCAGTTTTCTCTAAAGTTGACCATGCTCTCGTAGATCTGCAAATAATGGTGGAATTGAGGAATTAGACTGTGTAGAAGGAGAAATAGATAGATAAATATATATTCCAATAGATAGAGGTGTGTGTGTGTGTGTGTGTGTGTGTGTGTGTGTGTGTGTGTTGGATGGATGGACAGCAAATTCTTGTATGAAATTCTATTTTGTCACTTTTCTTCAGGAACACTTTGATTACAACCGGTCGTCTTGATATCGGTCCTGACGTGATATCTCTGCAGCTAAATCCACTACCTGCGAAATTGACTCATCCAGTTCAGCTGATATTCGAAGCCTTCGATGTAAGCAAAGAAGTTTCTAAAAAGTTAATTCTCTATCATGCTGTAAACCCCTTACTGATATTCAAGGAAATATCCAATTTTTAATCGCGAACATCAAATTCAAGCAATTGTTATGTTCTATGCGTAATTGTATGATATAGTTTTTCGAAAAGTTATTCATGCACAGCTGTTCTATGGCTTAATACACAATTGGTGTTATATAAAGTTTCAAAGAAACTAGTCATTGAAAAATATTTTTTCACTGGATTTCTGTTTGTGATTGTTTGTTTTTTTTTGGTCATTCAGTGCGTGCAAAGAAAATAGGCTTTGATACAAGCAGTGGAAAATATCTATTTGGCACAATTTATGCAGCTGATATAGTTCTTTTCAAACAATGTTTATTTCAGACCCAGTACCAAGCACCGCATTGTAGTTACTGGGAACTGAATGCAAGGTAAGTATAAATTCAACTTTAGTCATATTTAGTCATCTAGACGTCTTTATAACTGCCATACTTTCAATACATTACTCACAGCTGATTTTTATTATTTTCAGCTCTTTATTCAACACTCAGCATGGTAAAAAAAACTATATGTAATTGAGGTAAAAGGTTGGATTATTATTTGAATTAAAAAAGGAACTATTTCAATGTATCCCATCTGATAGTACTGCTAACTATATCTTTAAGATTTTCCCTACTAGTTTTATTGAATCAAATAAGTTTTTCATTGTCCTCTAGTTCCTATTATTTATCTTGCTTGATTAACAATATTCGTGATATTAAATACCGATAGTCACAAAGTCAGGACTAGAGTAATAAAGAATTAAAAGGAATTATATTTGTTTTATTTGTAAACGTATAATCATGCACAAAAAACATATGGAAACTCTAACGAAAGTGACAGTAGAGTGTCATGTTTGTTATTTAATGTTGTTTTCATAATAATTGATTCCAATGTAATATTTTAGGCATTGAATGTGTAGATTGTACAATCTGGTCGCATGCATTGATGCTTTTTTATTTTGTAAATGTAATTTTTAGTGGTACCGGAGAAGGAGCATGGTCAAGTAAGAATTGTTTCCTTGTGACACAGAATTCTAGTGGTTTCGTGTGTGAATGTAATCATCTTACCAACTTTGCTATTCTCATGACTATGTATGAGGTATGTACATTTTTCTCATTTTGAGTTCGGAATAACTTACTGTGTATTGTATCTAATCTACATAGAATGTATTAATCAGATCAATTGTTGTACAAACAGAATGCATTTGTCTACTTATACATGCATTTATTAATATGTACATACATTTATGTAAACGTAAATCCTTTTGTGCTCACGTACATGCATTTTTGTGCATATTTGTTTAAACGTACACTATATTGATGAGCACATACTGCACTTCCACAGTTTTGTTGCACCGATGTGAGCGGTGTGTTTGTACACAGGTACAGTGTATTTTCCTTTCTTACTTTAAATACGATAAACCTTCTCGCGAAAGGTTTTCATGCTAAAACTCTTAATATACTGTATTTTATTATATTATATACACGTATGGGTCTTATTAATATACAATCGTTTGCGACGTACGATTTATTTCAGTTCAATAATGCACTACTGCTTGGATCTAAATATAACACCCAATAAAGAAGCGCGAAGTTTAATCTTTATTTATGACATCAAGTTTCCTGTTGAAAAGAAAGATATAACTGTAAATGTTGTGAACATAAAGATTCGAAACAACACTCCATTATTAAGAACAACCGAAATGTTATATCTAAAATTATGGATTAGACTAACGTGTGCTAAAATTTCAAACTAGTATGAAATTTAGAGACGAGTTTAAGTAAATATGTTTATAGTTTAAAAGTATGGCCATAAACGCGAACAATCACGTACGGACATACTTACACCACCTCATAAAGAAAATAGAACACCTTTACTATCCTACACTGCATATTCAATCAAAACGTAGGAAGGAACAAGGGATATATGGACAAACAAAATCATATCTTCAGTATCCAGCCTCCTCCCCGCAAAATACAAACTCGCTGAAAGGGACAAAACGTATATAGTTACTATCACGCATTAATAAATAAAGATGAGTTATTTAGTATCAAACAGTCGCATATGTACATGTAAATTCACGTGAAATGGTTGTAGGGTGTGCAATGGTGAATGATACTTGCAAATATACACATCTTGTATTACATGATTCTAACCCTTGGAAACAAAAAAACAGTTATCCTACAAGTTCGTGAAAACTCATTCTTACAAACAAAGCAGTAGCGAAAAAGGAGATAGGTGGACCAAAAAACACACATTCATGCTATCCAACACCTCTCACTTACACACTCGGTTGAAAGGGGATAACGATACTACATATAAATAATTAGACTTCATCTCCCAATATTTACTATTAAACATTAATACACATACAATCTAATTTGAAAGGTATGTAGAATATTCAATAGGATCGTTCTTACATAAAATACATTATTTCTTCATCTAACACTTACCTTAACAAACTAAACATGATGGCATAATGGTTGCATGTAATGATTAAGGCACATTCGTTGATATAACAAATCCTAAATAAACTTACTGGGATGAGGGCGTTATTCGAAATATATTTGGCAAAGTCCACGACAAGGAAACTTGCCTTTCACGAAAATTTCAAACAATAATGTTAATGACCATCGTCGTCGTCGTCGTTGTTGTCATTACAACTAGGATGATTACAAAGGCAGCCGAGGTTGACTCGAAAGGGACGAAAAGAAAGTTTAGTGAACATCTGTTGAAACCAACAATTCATTTAAGGGCCTCTCACACCACCAAAAATGAAATATAAATCCATTATCTCCAAATCACAATTCATGTCCATCAAACGAGCATGTGTGTGCCGTTTATATAATAATAATAATAATAATAATAATAATAATAATAATAATAATAATAATAATAATAATAATAATAATAATAATAATAATAATAATTAATATAAGAAGAAGAAAAATAACAATTATTTTATTATTATTATTATTATTATTATTATAGTTATTATTATCATTATGATTATGATTATTATTATTATTATTATTATTATTATTATTATTATTATTATTATTATTATTATTATTATTATAAGGACAACAACAAAAGAAATCAAGAATATTTTGAGTTTCACTTACTTTCGATACATTTTCGGCAATAAAAATCTAAATGAAATAATGTGAAAAATTTTATAAAAGTGCATTGATGTCTTGTTTATACATCACTTTGAATCATCTATATGATATGAGTTTTGTGCTCGTTCTTCGACTGAATTCTCTTTACCTTATGTGTGTCTTTCTTTACTATTCTTGGAATTACTGGATACTAAATACACCAGTTTCCTTGTTCATGACACAATATACATTTGTATTTACTTTTTCCTCAGAACTATTTTCCCCTTTATCTGTATATTCGGCATTCTAGAACACAGTGTCCTTTCTTGTGACATACTTAATGGGATCTTCGCTTTTATCAAGAAAGGAGTTGTATTTTCCTTAGAGGGTCCAATGCGATCTTTTCGATTGGTTATAGTGATTTCAACCATGTCCTTTTTGCCAAGTTTCTCCTCGGTACACATGAATGCACCGCATTGGAGAATAGCTCGCAAAAGCGTAGTTTTATGGTGATTTTGTTCTGTGCAAAATCTTATATTTAGTTTAGCTGTATTCAAGTTGCCAAAACACGATTTACTCACGGGAAAATAATCAGGAGGCACATATCCTTGGGAAACGGGATGGGCATTCACCCAATATCTTTAGCAATAATTGTTGAATATACTTTAAGAAAATTACGCTCAGCAATGGAGCAGAAGTACTTCCAGCAATATTGTACTCTCCATCACATCCGACTACAAAAACATCGAATTGAACCTGATGAATTTGGTGTTGTTGGCAAAGTCATTAGTTGGAGTGAGGTCAATGTTTCCAACCAAATTATTAAACAGACTGAGAGCAAATATGAGTAACAATAGTTTGCTGAAGTATTCCATATTTAGTCCATGAGAGGGTGAACGATAGTCCGTACACGTATGTTGGTTTTGAATAGTGCCTCACAAAACTGATCGTTGAATACATTCAAATTGTGTCGATGAGATCTCAGGAAATAAAACAATATTCTGCAGGACGTCTAGTGTCGTTGGGATTTGTTGGCAGGTGGTATATTTTGGGTGAAATAGATAATCATTTTTTTCCATGTTTTCTTATACCTGTCTTTTTGGTATGCATAGGACAAAATTACTGTGTAGTCTGGCGATATTAAAGTCATAAATATGATGAATGACTTCTACCAAAACTGCCTGCCAATGAACTCAATGGTTTAGTTCTATGGCTTAATGAAAGGATATATTTCACCAATGGATAGGTAAAAATGTGTTTGGTACAACAACTGAATAAAATAATATACGGATGAAAATCAATATAACAATTTACCACGAAAATCTGACATAAAGATCATTTTATTTTTAGGAACTCATTTCTAATTTTACAATCTACTTGCTGTTTTATTTCCGTTGCTCCTGCTGTGATATAAAGAGGGCACAGTTGTTAACGGTATGTGAACATGTTATCAGGATTGAAACTCATGGATCTCCTATTACTTAGTCTTTGACTTCTTCCATGCTACGTTTTCCTCTTTTCCAATGTTCTTTGATCGAAAATGCTTGCGCTATCGTATATCAATTCATATTGAATTGTTCGTATTGTTTGACTACAAACGTAGGTGCGAATGACTTTCACCAATCCCGCTTTCGTCTACTGTTTATTTGTAAGAATATGTGTAATTATAAGAGCCTATGACTATCATCCCTGTTTAAGACAGCCCTGTCTGTATTTCTTTGTAGGGCGCCATCGCTTTTACACATCCCACAGCCCTTTCACATTATTTGCAATTATATCCGATTACAGTTATATACTATTTATCCCATTCAGATAAGTTTTATTAGCTATTTTCTTGCTGCTATGTAGCAACAGCATGGATATTCTTGTACTTAAATAGATGCGAGTAATCCCATGTATCCTTTGTTCATTCTAATGTTTTGTTTGTATATATGGTGTTGGATAGTACGGGAGAGAGAATTTATTTGCCCGAAGGAGATGTCAGATCCTCGACTATCTTTTAGTTAACTGTTTCGATTGTAAGTATGTCTTTGATTGTAAAACAGTCTGTTAGTTTTTTCAATAAGTAGGTTTCGTGACATATTGTTTTGTTCTTAATGGTTGATGTTAGCCTGTAATTCTCAGCTGTAATTCTATATATTATTAACTATTATATAAACTTTCTACCTTACGTTTTATTTCATCATTTCAAACAAATTCGTTAAGTGTGTATTGGTGTTTGAGAGACTAAGTGGGCGATGGGTGGTCATTTGATGTCCGTCTTTAGCACTCTAAGTATTGCTTTCTAGAGAGAGACGTGAGGCATCTGCTAATGACCTAGGCTTTTGCTAAACCCCTTTAAATAATCAACTAGGTTTCTGGATATGTAAATACCTCCCATTATTGCATATATATATATATATATATATATATATATATATATATATATATATATATATATATATATATATATATATATATATATATATATATATATATATATATAGTCTTTATTGTTGAATTATTCTGTTTTCCTATCACTTTTTCTCCATTTTACAATTTTCCAATTTTTACGATTATAAAACATTCAGAGACATAACATCAATCATCTCCTTTAAATTCCTAGTGGTTTTGGAAGACAAACTATTAGTTTAGTTTAAGTCATAGACATTGTTTTTAATACAATTGTCTAGTTTTTAGTCTCAACTAAATTCTTTGTCGGTTTAGAAATTTTGGTATTGTTATGAGTTGTTTCCCGTAATTATTGCTAGTTTTAATAACAATACAATAGAGGTAAAATTTAACAAGAGCTCACATAATCCGAGGTATCTTTATTCTTTATATATAAATCTCAAATAAATGAATCTAACCACGAGACACGATAATAATACTAATGACGTCATTTCCTCTATTTTGTTTAAAAAAGAGTGAGTGATGGATGGTGATAGTGATAGATTATCTGTCTGAAATTAGGTGTTAGTCATATTTCCTTTATTACTTACCTTAACGTTACCTTTTCGAGTTTGTTTGTAGGTGAGTGTTGGTCAGTAGATTGTGGTTACTAAAGAGCGCTTGGTATTTGCCAGTATATCAGAGAGCTGATCAGCAATAAAGGCGATGATCTGTTAAGATGGGTGCTGATCAGTAGATGTTGGCATTGGTTATTAGGTTTGGGTGCTAATAAGTACTGGTTGGAAATTAAGCTTAAGTGTTGGTCAGTAGGAATGAGTACTTATGTTAGCCAGTTGGTGTGGGAATTGATCAGTAGGAATGGGTGGGCGTTTGTGTCTTCAGATGGATGCTGCTCAGTAGGTCTCGGCGTTGTCAGAATATGTGAGAGCTATACATTGCACTGCGTGTTGGTTAATAGATGTTGTCGTTAGTCAGTAAATGTGAGAGAGTCAGGAATACAGCGTATTGGTTAGTAGGGATGGATGCTAGTTCGTATATACTTGTGCTTGTCAGTAACAACTTGTAGATGCAGGTGTCCCTTATCAGGCGTGGATGGTGGTTAGTAGGGCTGGGTGATGGTCAGTAAGACGTGTGTTATTCTGGAGATGTCAGTATTGTTCAGTATCTAGTATCATGTGAAATTCCCGTTGTCTCCATAATACCATCCAAGTTTAATCTAATAGACAGTTATGACTTTAAATTTTACAATTTGCTTCGTACTGAAACCCAATATGAATCATATGAATTTATGTTAATGTCATCATATCTCCTGTGCGCCATCCTTTTATTCAAAGCGGCCATAATGTTAACTCCCAACCCACACCCCAATTGCCTAGATCGTTCCACGTTAATGCTGATCATGGTCATTACTATATTATAGATTCAAGAGACCGACCATAACTTTCGGTTAAGTATCATCTCTGCTGTTGGATGTGCTGTTTCTATAGCATGTCTGCTGCTGACGATATTCAGGCACCTGCAAGTTTGGAGGTAATGTGAGGTCTTGCTCTACTATTCCATTCTTTCCAACCTACCCACTTAAAGACATATTTATTTACATTCATAATGCTAATACATAAATAAACACTTACATTAGTATACTAATTTATTTTTTTAATAAAAAAACAAAGAAACTCACGTGAGGGGTGCAATTAAAATTAAAAAATCTGCATTCACATTTTCCGAGCGAACATATTTTTTCTATAAAATTATGCAAGGCCACATATGTGGGGATATAACACCACTGAACTAAAATTTAACAGTTTCTTACGAAAGAAACCGTTAATTTGATGGGGTTTGAAACACAAAAATGGCCTATGCCTGCATTTTATTTAATTTTATTGTATGCATAGAAAACATAAAGTTTAAAGAGTTTTAAATGAAAGCAATAATGTCACCTTCATGATATGATGCCTATCTATTCACAAATTTAGGCAAGATAAAAGTGTGTTCAAAAGAATTTCTGTTGGAGACTATCATTTCATAGAATAAAAGAACTGATTTGATCATTTTGAACATGATATGATATACGTCAATATTCAGGAAGATACAGATTTTAAGTTTGCATTTAATTACCAGAACGTAGATGTAGGAAGCATCAGTATCCGTGGTAGCACCTCTGGTTTAAACAGTGTTGCATGGAGGAAAAAATGCTTTTATAAACCGTATTTTACAAATAATTGGCATACAATTAAGCAAAGTCATTTGAGTTATAATTGGCATGGATGAAGAAGAATCTTTACAACTTGCACAGTATATATTGAAGAGACAAATGTTTTTCGTTACTTTCGTTCGGCATATAGTAGCTGAACTTAAACTATGAATATAAATGCCCTTATCAATATTCGAAACGGGTTGTAGAAGAGGAAAAGTACACTAGAGATGCAACAAGTTGTAAAATGATATAAATTATGAATGAATAAGTTATAGATAAAACATGAAACAAAGACAAGTGGTATTCCGTAAATATGCAATAATAAAGTGATATTACAGTAGAGGAGATGAACACAGTACAAACAATATACACAGAGCTATACGAATCTGTGGAATAGAAATAAATATAATCCATGTTCGCCCAATAAAAGCTAATTTCACTAACGAGGTATACGTGACATTTATTCAGAACGTTACCTTCTGAATATCGCCATAGGCACACGTCCCCTTGCATAATCGAAATAACGCTTCTTATAAAGTCTGGTAACTTAACCTTGTCCTGAAAGATTAAAACTTAAAAACGCTCGATAAAAGGCAGCATTGTATTTTTTTTTATATTGCTGAGAAAGGGCAGATAACCAGAAGTAAATGCAACGCGCTGTAGCCACTAAGTAGTAACGGAGCTATTAATCCAGCTAGTGCTTCAGTTCCAACACCCCACCCACCCACACCGAAACGGCAATCGAATGTCACAACTTGAGCCATTGTTTGACGCTCATCAGATCATAACCTAAACGGAATTCTCCATGATTATTTAATTAGCATCCGAGGCCTGTACCAACACGACAAATTGGCAAATTGGGTTTTCGGAAAGACCACCGCTAAATAAGATAAAGGCTACACTAATAATTCGGATTCAAGTATCGTTCAGAAAATTGTTGATATTCGTATGTATTCGTCCGATCTGATGGATCCAAGGAGCCAGGTTGATAGTGTGACATCGTGGTCAAGGGACTTTCGCCACTTGATTAAGAGCATCTATTTTAAAACATTCAAATGCATCTAAAAGATAATAGAAATTGTAATATGTGCGTTTAATGTTTGCTTTTAAAAGATGTAACATTTACGCTGTACTGCAAAGTTATTTGCAGCCATTTAATTTATTCGATCAATCATGTATTTACAACAGTCAATTTTTTTTTCTTTCTCTTTGTTATTATACGTTATCGTAAATTCTCTAATGTTTGCAGATATGTCAAGTCTCAGAAAACTTGCATTGTATTGAATATCTGCATAGCGCTTATCTTCTCCTACGGGATTTTTCTGGCGGGTGTAAATCGAACCGAAAACAAGGTAAGTACTGATGTCAAAATAGAATAAATATGATGGGCCTCTGTATTTGTAACCACTCATTGAGTCGCTCAATTAATTATTTATCTGGATTACTATATGCACTACGATAGTAATGTTTTGGCTTTCTAGTGAGATATAACTACTTCTCCAGACGCCTCTATCTTTCTCTAATTGCAAAAGCATGACGATGAAAGATTACCGAGCTACCTAATTTAACATACCTATTATCATAAACATTTCTCACGGAAAATATTTCAAAAAGTTGTTTAGATATAAGATGCAAATATTATTCATTTTTTCTGTATATCATTCAATGATCTTTCTAAGTCATGGACTTCTATTACATAAACAGGTTCAATTTGTTTTGTTGTTTGTTTTGGGGGGGGGTTGTTGTTTTTTTTTTTTTGGTCAGATAAAATATTTCCTTTCCCGAGCTAAACGAATTGGTAAATTCATACATAGATGCTAATGTCGCTTTTTTGTTCCTTTTGTTCCGTGACTAAACATAAAATCCTGCCAAAATTAATCTTAATGAAATATCATATAGATGTCACTGATATTTATTAGTCACATAAGCTATTGGGAAAATAAGTACAATCGACTAAGATTACATTACCTGTATGAATTAAAATTTGGAGACAACGTTATGTTTTGCATAATTGACTGAAACGTGCCATTGAAGTAATATCACACGATACGCTTTCTGTAAATAAAGACCAGTCCAAATGGTACAATTTTGAAATAATTCCCGGATACATATATACCGGAAATGAAAAATAATAGTCTAACATTACACAAGGATGGAAAAGGTTTTGATATAAGACCCTTTTTGACCGATATCTTCAATTGTACCATATTTTGGCATTCAAATCATCATCACTAGCCGTTATTTATATTTTATATAAGATTCCGATTTCCCTTTCCCTTTTCGATGGAGACATAATTGATTCGATTCCCGTTTCCATGGTTCCGTACTTTTCTAAATTTGCAATCCTTGCCAGGGATTAGTATTTATCATTATTGATATTCAATTTTGTATACAATACAAATATAATATATGTTCATTTCGAAATTCTTTTCGTTGTTTTATAGCATAACCAAATGACAGATTGGAAGTGAATCAAACATATGAAACCCCTTTATTATCATTGTCCAACAATGGATCAACTCAAAGGCCTTTCAGTTCACCATAGCTGAAGGTCTCGTAGGTGTCCATAATATCAACATAAATCTCATCACTCCTCTTCATTCTCTCTGGAATACAAAGACCTTTACTACAGTACACCATTTATTACGGTCATGGGTTTTTCTATTTTACCTGACCTGAGGGTTATAATTCAAGTTGGGCAAGCAATAATGGTGTGGTCTCTCCGCAATGTGTTTCAATCCATCTTCGGCTCGTTAATGGTGACGGATATTGATTATTATTATGTTCTGAACTAACTCTGGCCATCGGATGGGTAGTATCTGTTGGATACAAGTAGTAACGAAGACCTTCATCTTATGTTTCAAAATAAAGTAGCGTTGAAATAACGTTGGTGTTGAATAATCTTAGCTTTGTTTCCATGTGGATCTTTTCATTCTTTTAGACTGGACTGAGAAGTTAAATGAATGGTGTAATTTAGCAATCCTTGTATATACCTCCTGACTTTTTCATAATATTGCCAAGATATGTGGATTTCCCCGCTAAGATAATAGGTGCAATCTGATTTGTACCGACTCGCTTACACTCTGTTTTGTCGCTATCGATCTCCTTGCCGGTGGCTCAGGCTTTTAAGTGCTTGTGCTGTAGTATGTGTCACAACAGTCACGTAGCTTCTGCAACATCCAGATCTTTGATTTGTTTTAGTCAAGATCCACTGTATCCTATATGGTTGGTCCATTGTCATCTTTATCACCAAAACTGTCATTACTAAGAACCTGATCATCCTGTCCTAACACCAACAGAGGAGACAAATCTTTTGTTCTGTATGACACGGCAGTTTGTATTATGAAGAAGAACTGGATAATCCTCAATAATTTTTGATATGCCATAATACCTCAGGATGTTCCAGTTGTTGCTTTTATCCGCCACGTTAATTGTTTTCTTGAAGTGTTCAAAGATAGACATGCTGATGCGATTATAATGGACAGTTCTAGATCATGTGGAGTACTGCTAAATGGTATACACACGACCTCACAGTTCAAAATCCTACTTGTTCCTCTGTCAGCATGGAATCGTCTGCAATGTTAGGTTTGTTTCTCTTCAAAATCAGCTTAGGGAGAATCTTGTCCTGTACCGCTGGTTTGTCCTTTAGTTCTTGTAAAAGGTCAATCAAGGCGTCTGCTGCATCTGTTTTTAAAGTTTCTTGAGATGTGTGCCTGTCTATAAGCTTTACAACTCTTGATTTTCTCAGTTTCCTGTAAGATCTCTTCTTTGGTAATGCGGTGTATGAAGGGTGAGATTTCCACGGTGTGCCCCTGAACAAGATGATGAAATGTTCCTTCCACATACCTAGCTGTTCTTCCGGTTTGCTTTGTGTATTGCCATCCATTATGTACAAGCATCTGTATGAAGGTTTCTCTTCCGGATAGTTGCCGTGAGATGATGTCATCGTGTCATTTATATTCACAGATTTCTCTTCGTCCGCGACAAGTTTGTCTGCAAGTTCCAGCTTCTCTCTCTCTCTCTCTCTCTCTCTCTCTCTCTCTCTCTCTCTCTCTCTCTCTCTCTCTCTCTCTCTCTCTCTCTCTCTCTCTCTCTCTCTCTCTCTCTCTCTCTCTCTCTCTCTCATTATTCTTAATCTTGCATATCCTCCTGAAGACGCTGTTTCATGCCTTTCCCGATTCTCAGTTTAATTTCTCGTCTGTCTTAAATCTTCTTGATTATTTCATCTGTCGGTCAGCTCCTCAGTTTATGTCTTCTCAATTCTAAAATCTCTACGCGAGTAGTCACTTCTTTTTATGTAGCTATTATGAAGTTCACTAAGAGTCTATGATCGATCGGAAAGGAAAATAGCGAATTCCTGGTAATCGTCAACAGTTCTGAGCATAGAAGTGTCGTATCGTGGGTGTTCATTTATATCGCGGGTGTTTTCTTTATGCTTTTCTTTCTCGTCTTCTATTTTGCCTCTGCCATCTCATGGTCTTAGCCAACATCTGCTCACCTGCATATCCGTCAGAGTCATCCATCTGATGCAGACTGCAAATGAACTATTACTCAGTTGCTGAATCTGGGAATACTGTCCAACAAATCATAGGGTCGCTCAGCAGAAAAGTCAGCAAAGAGCTTACCGTTGTCATTTACCTATCCACTGTACCCATGGTGAGTTCGCGTCCGAAGTTTTCGATACCCAATTTTGTATCCATGTCCCCTATCACATATGTGATATCTCTCTTTGGAAATATGCTCGACGGAGGCAATAATATAAATGCATTGTGTTTTGTCGATATGCGATGTCACGAAGGATATGATCTCAGAACAATAAGTTTGGAGACTGTGGAAAATTCAAATGACTATCTTGTACGACATCCTAAATGTGTATATTTCTTGATAAGTCTCCTTCGACGAAGGGCCAATATTCTACGCTAGATACGTGACCATTTTGCTAGCGAACCATAGTAATTTTAGTGCTGTACAGTGGCTCAATCTTGCATTTCTTTGGACGATGTCGTATATTGTGACCTTTTGATATTGTCTGTAATAATTGCGCGTAAGCCTTTCAAGACGATTAGTGTTATAATGGCAGTTTTAGAGTTTTTAATATTTTTTATATATATTATTATGTTCACAACTACACTTCTCTGTTTTAGAAGATCCCATTACTATGAGAAAATGTCGTAAGTCTGCAGCACGATTTTAAATGTTCCAATTCCTATACGACCCCAACGAGACCAAATTGCACCAGTGGTCTTGGATACACAAAATCATCTTCGTATTGGAGCTGTTATCTCCATTAAGGCTAATGTGTATCCTCATAAACAAAACTATCGTCGCCAAATTACTCATATCTTTACTACTGGAGCTACCGTGAAAGAAGAGCAATAACATGTACTCGAATATGACTCAAATCAAGGTAGTGATGAATTACAATTTATCGTATAATTATCCAAGAAAAAACGTATAGTATCGACGTTGGAGCAAATACTGATTTCTGTTTGCATTTGAGTAAGCCTTTTACTATGGCAATGATAGATTAAAAATTATAACCTTTTGGAGTTGTAGCTTTGCGGTGATTAACATATCATCTTAGATCCCAAAGAAATCGATTTTATTATTAATAAAATTGACTAAGACACTTTAAATCATTGGACAAAAATTACCAACGTACAATCAGGATGGATTCCCAAGAGATACAAGCATGATGAAGTGCATATTTCCTAAACTTACGATTTCGCGGGTCTAATTATATACCAACATGTCTGTTTAGCACCGGTTAGTGATAAATGTTGAAAACGATGATAATAAAAATTTTGAATGGGCGATCATATCCGCTCAACATACACAGAACGACAAAATAGACCAAATCGCAAAGATGGGTAATACTTGGTTTAATTCTATTTACGTAATATAGGGTTTTCGGTGCAGGATACTAACACCACGCTCTAATTGTTTGAAACAACTCGGATATCGCTTTTAATGCTGTTGCTTGGGACAAATAGACTTTTAGCCGCTCAATTATCTCCGCATGTGCAAAATTCACAATGAGATTGATCCACTGTTGCTAAGCAATATGAATGGTCCAGTGGTGTGAATCTCGTTGTGTATAAATAATAACCTTTGCTTAATCGACACAGCAAGTTCTAGTGTAAAACATTTTCATGCAGACGTTGGAAGAGTATAAATAACATTCAAAAGCTACCTGCTAACTGTGGGTTTTCCTGCCGTGGAATCTAGTGAATAGCTACAACGTACGATTATACCAAGACATGATCAAGCATTCATTTTTTGAAGAAAAATGGAAGTACCATATATCATCATTGCGGACTTTGGGGGTTTAAATGTTCCAGTGGAACACTTCAAAAACCAAACAAATTCAGTAAACGTTGCGGTATAAGTCATATGCGGATTTTGTTACACAGCTGTCACATGCGAAGGGGATCCTGAATCACCAATGAAATAGCGGGATAAAGACTCGGTTGAAGAGTTTTGTCAATACATGTAATGTTTAGGCTGGGTTTGCTACAATTTATTCATTACAGTTTCTGAACTTATCACTATACAAGGGGCAGAATGCTTTACTAGTCGGTATTTTAACACTAACACTAGAAAAGTAGTGCTCCCATACTAGAATATAAGCGGATGGGAACAGTTTCATGAGAAATCGCTACTACCGATCGATGCATTTTCAACGTCATTGTCTCCTAAAAGTATTTCCGCCAACGGCTATTAATATCCAAAGTCTAGTCCATGCTAGAATGCAAACGTATGGGTGACTTTCATGATATATATCTGCTTACGGATGTCTGTGAGACGTTTCGTAATACAATCATAGGTGTATACAAATATTGACTGCGCGCACTACTTTTTGTAACAGGGAATTGCTTGGGATACACTTCTGTCAAAGATAGAACTTGAACTGGTCCTCCACGCAGGTATAGACAATCATTTGTTTATTTAACTTTGTCTTCGTCGAATTTCTATGCTGAATTATGCCTACGCCAATGCGAATAACCTAGGTGTGGGAAGATACAATCCTGATTCCCCTAAATGTTACGTCATGGATTTCGTCCCAAACAACTCTCGTGGTAAATGATGATGCAGCACGAGCCTGTTGACGTGTTTGGTTGGAATGATCGCGCACATCTGGACATATAATAACATTTATATGAGAACAATAACAACAGTGAAAACTTTTACTTCTTTGAAGCTGATTTACTTTCATTAGTGCGGAATTCTAGACGAATCCGAACGCGAGTTCACTAATGCAATAAGCTTGTCCTAAATCTTCGTAACACAAACAACTATGAAGTCGACGTATCAAATCTGAAGTGGTATTTGAGATTAAGAATGAGCATAAATGGTGTTCATCGAGAGTTTGGATTTCGACAACAAGATCGGATGGCTCCTTATATCCAGGTGAATACAAATCGGAGATTAAATGATAAAATGAATTTGAGAAATACTTTTACAAGCTCAAGGATAATTTTGTATTTAGCAGAACAATGGAATATTTGCGGAAGCGAGTCCATATAGATGATGTTAGGGACAGTGAAAGATTAATCTTAAAGGCTCTTTAAGGGCCCAGCATTTGACTCCTTGAAGTTTTTGGATAGTAGACTCTCTGACGTATATATTTATAAATAGACACTGAAACTGCCAAGGCCTATCTTTGTCGGTGCGTCAATATTTGACTTCTGAATGTTGTTAATATACAACTTTTATTGCGACAAAAAAAAAAAAACAACAACATTTGACCACAATTGAGTCAACATGCTTTATACCCACACGGTTCTTTGATGATGTTGAATATTGTATAGCTTCATAAAGAGTAGATTATCAACCTCTAACACACATAAAATGTCACAATAAAGATATTAAAGCAGATTATAGAGAGCGGCATCGCAAAATGAGTTGTCTGCACCAGAAACCGATTCGCAATGTTATAGCCAGCCTGAAAAGTATCAAAGATATGTTACAGTCCAGAGATTTCAGGGCAGATTTGACAGAGGGCTTCGAACAAACATTCTCACCTGAAATCAAATCCACACATGAAAAAGTTGAACGTGTTATACATGGAAAAAAGCCGAAAATCAAGCTGGCAACATGTGGCAGCACTGCCGGGAACAGAAGAATATCCAGGTACGGATCGTAAGATAGCTCAAACAGTCAAAGATATCAACAAAACCACGAGGGCAACTATTGGACTCTTGCAAGAGACGATTGCAGAAACCAAAAAATGTGTCATAGTAGTTCAAAAGGTCACATAAGATATATCCATCATAGACTTAATTGATAAACTTCCAATGTCATCACCATTCACGCACGATTGAACGGATACAACACAACGACAACATTTTAGCAACTTTGGTTGCCAGTGGATCTTTCAAAGCCTATATATTCTGGTATTTATATACTCATCAACTGGGATAAATTGATGAACACAAAAGCATGCTGAGTATCAATGATGCATGTGGGTATGCAGAGAAATACCTGGGTTTGGACATTTCTCTGACAAGCTATAAGGTTGTTTTTTTTTTAAAATAATTGCGCACAATCTGAAACGTCATCATAGACTATGAAGATTTTACAAATTATATTAATCTAGTAAAAGCGGAAAAATAACATCGTTGGTCGCGAGCACAAACAGATGATAAGAAAAATCATCCCTAGAAATTTCAAGAAATAAACTAAGCTATATTACTAGAACCACCTTCTACACAGGTAGTATCTCCATTACTCCAAATACTTGCAACCAAACCCGAATAATAACATGTTCCTACACGGGCACAAATAAATGCAAACTCACTGAATAAACAACATGAAACTAAAGAACAACCACTAAAAGAAGACCAACTTGGTAGACTTGTGATCCTAACGACCATGAAAATCAGTTGAAAATATTTATGGAGTCAGTTCGCTGGGACATCAACGTACCAGTTGTTTATGTGGTCCCATTGATTTGTCAGTAGTTACTCACCAACATCATCATGGACTAGGGAACATCTCGCGCATTTTTGCAAGAACTTGTTGAAGACAAAGATAATCAAAATTTGCACACCGATAAGCAGAGTCTAATTTGACCTTTCTATATAAATCACCACGGGAAAAAGGTCCAACAATCGAGTTTGCATCATCGTCGTAGCTAATTGATTACAGTTAGCCTAACATACAAGCACGGTCGTTTGGTGGTCCATGGAGAAAGTATCCTTGTCAAAAACGGATAAATTTATTAACTGCTTGGTAAAATTCTTAAAATATGACTCGATGTCATCAAGCAACCAAAGCGTATGGAAGCAACTATGTAACGTGTTAATGTTGTATGAAACCGACATGATCTTGTTTATAGAACACCAAGCGAAATCCGTGAATTTCAACGTGCTGATATCTATTTCATCTTTGACTAGAATGCGAATGCGGAACCAGGTGTCGAAAAACGAATTGATAGACAAATTAATAAAGGAGGTTACAAGGTGATTTCTTGATTAAGGTGTTGGATAAAGTCCACTAATTGGAGGCAAAATAAATTAATATAAACTAAGAAACTGCATGAATTTTGTTATTGGCTTCTTCGTTCTTTTCCCTATATTGAATTCAACCTGTTTCTTGAAGGGCTGTAATTCTTTGATCATATTTTTATGCAGCTTACCGTACTGGCCGCTAACAAACTTGACACTGCTTCCCATCCCGAGACCATACATATTGTCTTTCTGATTATTGTTTAATTTACTGTTACGCATGATGCACACTTATGTATTCACAATGTGTTAGTTAAAAACCAAATTTAAATGCCAAGATATTTCAGAACAAAATTTAAACCTTAAAATTCTATATCTGACTACGAAGCAAATGTTTGCTGCGCATATACTTATGGTATAATATCATCACTTGCAACAAGTACATGAGTATTTTTATCTCCATGGTTGATACACTTATTGTTGAATATACTTCCGACTTGATAATACATATATTGCAGTAAAAGATCAAAAACGCACATCTACATCGATGAACTGCTGATAGGAGCTGCTGTTCTAACGTGTAATAAAATTCATTGAACGATCTGATCTCGTTCAATTTTGGTTTCGATATTAAAAACTAAAATTCACACCTTTCCTAAGCGCTTATCGTGATTTTTCCGTCTCTAACGGAACTATAGATTTTTGCATGAACACAAAACCGTACATTTCATTGCTTCGAGTTCATTTGTTTTTAGATTTTTCTTAACTTTTCGGAAGTATTGTGCTGTCAATTTTTTTTAAGATTTTTTTTTTAATTTTATGCCATCAGGGAAAATGCGTAACGTTTAAAAGAATTTGTTTTTCATGAATATTTCGTAAATGTTATTTTCTTATTTTGTGTGGGTTTTGTTTAAGGATTTTAAGATTTTAATCTTTATTGTGTACACTTTTTCTAGAACGTTTAGAGTCTATTTTCCTTGTATCTTTATCTTCTATTTATAATACCCTTGGTTACTTTTATTTCTAAAGATTTACCTTCTTACATATTATAACAGTATTTCATTTAAGTAACTTTAACTGGGATTAATTAACCAAAATTGTTATAATCTACCGTTCAATTATCCCTACGCTCATATGGTCAACGTCTATGGTATCAATAATAGAACGAAAATATGCACATACGTGAAGAAATAGATAAATCATGAAAATAAATACTTCATTAATAGTCTCTGGAATCCCAAGTAATATTTCGGATTTATTTCTTTCAGGCTGTATGTACGATTGTAGCTGCTCTTCTCCACTACTTCTACCTGACTGTATTTTTTCTCATGTTAGTGGAAGGAATAGAGATAGCTGTGTCCGTTCTGTTCCTGTTTTTCAACAAATCTTGCCTGAAGTTTCTCTTGCCGCTAGCATGGTGTAAGACAATTTTTTAATACAAAATATGTCCATTTATGCCGTAGACAAACCATTCGATTGTTAGCTCAGATATAAAGCAACCAATGTACTTCACTAATTTCAAAATTAATTTTTATTTAATTGTGTACAAATACGACCCATCAAGATTTTCTTCTTGCTTTTTGCTTTCTGGTTTATTCCATATGTTCTATGACGCCACCAGCTGACCGATTATCTACCTATTTGTATATCTTTTATATTTTATGTCATCATCTTTCATCATACCTTGATTTTCTTGCAGTCATCCCTGCGGGAATTGTTGGTGCTTCGTTGGGTATCAGCCGCCTCAATGGATACGGGAACGATCAGCAGTATGTCAGTTATTTTGCTTTGTGATATTTTTCATTGTATGTTGATAATTATCTCAAGTGGAGCAATTCGGAAAGTGTATGCATAACTGTTTGCTTAAGACGCATATACCAGACTTTTAACAGCCAAGTGAACAATGTATCCTTCATTTAGCATTTCATAATTGTTTTTTTCTTATTATATAGAGTCTTACGACTATTATTTTCCTTTAGGCTGCATTATATCTCCATATGTATGTTATAGTTGCTGGTTGGCTGTGCGGCAGGGATTGATCTGGGCTTTCGTGGGTCCGGCTGCGTTAATAATTGCAGTGAGTACATTATCATATAAAGATACTAAAATGACCATCCGATCAACAGTGTTGGTTTTCCTATATATAACGTTTATGACTTTCATGGCATCGAGCATGAGACTTAGATGTTTGAATTGTTTATTTCATTTAGAATAATTTTGTTTGAATTTTATTATGTTAACATGTGCACATATCAAGTCAGCAATAATAACATCCCGCAGGTTTCGGATTTGTAATTCGGGCCTTTTGATAGTTTTTTTTCATTTTGAAAATAATAAATAGTTTGATGTTTTAGAATATGAGGATGATAATAATAATAATAATAATAATAATAATAATAATAATAATAATAATAATAATAATAATAATAATAATAATAACAATAATAATAAAATAAACTACATTTTAGACTCTTAATTACATGAACTTTGTTTAAATCGAGTGTTTCCCATTTTATATACATGTTAAAAACTCACAATGCGACCACCGTCAAATGAACACACCCCCCCCCATATAGCAGTCACGTTAGGTTAGTCTAGTTTAGTATGTACAATGGTAAACCTCTCCTTGAGATAAAGAATGTCAGGTTTTGGACTCAAATTCTGGGCATAATATTTCTTTAAACTAGCGGTTTATGGATAACATTTGTTTCACCCTGCCATTTGGCTAGTACAAAATCTTGTTTTATTTAATTGAATTCGAATTTCCTTGTTAATTTAGTGTATGTAATGTTTAAAGATCAATCCCTTCTTACCACTCTTTCATCTGGAATAAAACTGGCCAGGTAACGGCAAATATAAAATATATTTCTGCATATCAAGTCTTAATCCAGGGTTTGTATCTTTATCACACTACAGTGCAATGCAGTTATAATCTTCGCCGTAATTAAGAAGATGCTCAGCACGTCCGCATTCTCGTCCAAGACACAAAAGGACAAGGTCAAGTGAGTGAACAAATATGTAACTTAATCATAAAATACAATAACTCTAACTTGAGTACCTAAACTACCCTTATAAATATTACATATTAACACGTTACCTGCCGTATGTCTGTAGGAACTGGCTTAAAGATATGAATACAAATATCTCGTTTTTCCGATATCTTGTAGCATAGGTTCCTGCACACTTTCATGCCTTCGATCGTGATTTTTTGTGATTTCTTGTCAAATCAATTTAAGAGACATCACTACATCAGTGTTCCTCATACAGTAACTTATTTTGTTCACATGGTGCCAAGAAAGTATTTTAGAAAACAGGGGTGGTTATTATTGTTCTTCTCCGATTTCATGTCTAGAAACCAATGTTGTTTCAGAGAGAATCTCTGCTCAACCCTCTAATCCACACATAAATTTTAATTTTAATTTTAATTTATCACCATTTTAAAATTCATGTGCAGTTTGAATGACTGTTACTTATTCTTGACATTTTAGAACAAGCCTGAGAAGTCTAGGAGTGTTGCTGCCAATAACAGGAGTCACTTGGATACTTGGTATCTTTTCTGTCAACGAGGACCTGAATGTGTTTCAGTATCTGTTTACCATCTTCAATTCCTTACAGGTTTCCAACATGATGTTCATTTTACTCTTTAGTTAAATTTATAAATTTCCATGCTAATGTAGAAACTAAAATTCTAGCTTTTATATTGATTTTCATTTTAGTGGTTAATAGTGTTCTCTTATGCCGATAATCGAATAGTATACACTGGCTATTAGCGGAATGGGTCTGCTACCACCGTACTGATCTTACTTTTCCGAGAAGTCGTATTTGCAGTCATTTTTGGGATTCAGGGTCGCGGGATACATATATCTGGCATCTAGGTGAGACCTCTAGCTCTGCCTCAAAATGTATGCAAGCATGAGACTAAGAAACAGTTCAGTCGGTTACAGAGATCACACCCCTATTCGCTTAGTAATCGGTTTGTGCTATACTACAACTAACATGACAGCATTTTGTGGCATCCTATATATCAGATTACACAAACAACTGGTAGTGCATTCCAGTATTTTGCCTTCTATATGTTAGTTTGACACAAAACCTCTCTAATGTGCTAGCCATTTTGTGTTTGGCTTTCTTTAAATCAGTTTTACACAAGGCCTATAATTCAACGCAAGCCTAGTGTGTAATAACAGATCTAAGATCAATATTGGAATGAGTTGTAAGCGCAAATAAAGTCAAGCAGACGTCAATAGAATGGTATCAAATGATGGATTAGACCTGGCTATAGTTCTAGGGGTCATCCAGTTTGCAACAGCTAAAGACATAGCTAAAATAACGTTTAGTGCAAAATCTGCTATAATTACGTTGCTATGTTTGTAGGGAATGCTATTGTGGACAGGCATCAGAAAATATGCAAAGATTACCACAGGCGAAAACGTTATTAGCATTGACATCTGCATTCAAGTTATAAACTATTTCATCTTCAATCCTGAGGTCTAACTGGCCGACAAAAACAACATTTTTCTTTTGGAATTAATGTGTTCTTTCGCTAGAGAGGTGGACGAGATTAGCACATTTAGGATTTTGTATTGACAGAAAATTACATTTCAGAGATTACAGCAGATATGTAAAGGATCCAGTCGCGTCTGACATCCTGTGATTTTTAGCGACTATAACGACTATGGCAATTCTAGTGAAGAAGATTTGATCGCATTTTTGAAGACCGGTCTGAATAAAGAATACAGCATTTATTGCTGACATTGCAGACTAGCCACGAAATATTTCTGAAGCTGTTGATTATTTTACCAGCAAGTGTCTAGATAGAAAACTAGTTGTAGTATCATCTAGAAAAATATTTAACCAGAGTGGCAAAGCAGTCCTGAACACTATCAAATCCGGGAAACATCTCTCATGAACTAAGTAAACCAATACTGCTTAACAATTATAAACTATTTTGACTTAAGAAGAATATTGGTGGCAGACAAGAATTCAGAGAATGTTTTGGTAAAGCTTCCACTAGACTGATATCTAGGAGACGTCATGGTAAAAAGTGTAACTATCACATCGCTACAAAGCTTCAACCGAGTTGTCAAAATTCTCTCAAGATTATTTATAGTGAGTCTAATGAGAATCGAGAATATATTGAATTTTATGCGAAATTACCATTAAAATATAAAGATCGAGAAGGCTACTAAGCCAAGAATACAACAAATATGGTCAACATAAATCTCTATATGACTTTGTCAAAACTGGAGTTAATAGAAGCTTTGCATTGTGCACTGCAAAACAGATTTGATGACAGAATCAGCTTTTGATTTAAGATGTGTGACGGCCGCGGCAAGCTCATAGGTGGTATCCTACAAAACGAATACATGTCTCAATTGTTGTTTGTTGTTAGATTGTTTGGGGATTGAGAGAGCAGCACATGAGCAAACTTGCCATCTAACTTGTCTTTATTCAGTCTAAAAAGATTTCATGCATTTTTTGTAAGGTTGTTATTATGTAATGTTATACCATAAAAGTTCTCATGAAAATATATATCCATTTGAATGTGGGGCTCCGAGTGGCCGAGTGGTCTAAAGCGCTGTCCGTTACGGATCACTGCCATATCACCTCTGTCTGCGTGTGTTCGAGTCTAGGATTCGGCGAATGTGATGTGGATATGTGAGAAAGCTTGCCAGTAGCTTCTCATGGTTCTTTCCGGTGATTTCCCGGTTTCTTCCTCCACCATTAATACTGGCCGCTATGAATAGCCTATCATGTTCTGAAAAATGGCGTTAAGCCCAACAACAACAACAACAACCATGTGAATGTGTATTCTTGTGGAGCGTCGTTAATGTAGTCGTCAGGTATTTTCTAATCGTCTCCAAAAATGCAGCAACGGTTAAATTATCTTCTTGCATCATTTTCTGGCGTTTTACAAGGGTAACTGCAAGAATGTAGGTTTTGTACTGATCATAATCCAAGTGTCTTAGGATGCGGTAATACACTTCTGTTGACTTTTTGAGGCTTCAGAAATTTTTTCTTGCTGCGTTTGCTTTTCATAACCTGGGCCATCAACCTCCGGATGCTCTGGATCGTTTCTACCACCAACATTTTTTGTGACAGGCAGTGTTAAAATCATCAAAATCGTATTTATATTGTCAAAACGCAAACCAGTCCACTCATAAAAACTACGTAAAAACTATGTTCTTTATTCTCTTCAACAATTTGACAACCTCGTTAGTTTCTTATTCTGACTTTAATTAAGCTGCTTGCATGCCAGTCACAGAAAAAGCTTTACCTGACCTCCTTAATGTTAGCAGTAAACGGATTAATCTCATACTCCAGATAAATCTGATCCATATTATCGTAGCTTATTGTTTACCCCTTTTTGGAGAAACATTTTGTTTTTCATCAAATAGCTATTTGTAAATATCTTTCTCGATCCTCACAATCTCTAACATATAAACATGTTTTACACAAAATCATCTAGCGAGAAGGTTTGAAAGTAATTTAGATCGAAATTCGTTTCCACTTCGTCAGCTCAGTCTCTACAGATGATACATTGTCGTACCATGGCTTGTAATATTAAACGTAGACAAACGTTGTCCATGTTTTTTTCAGTACTCGTATAATTCGCAGTCAAGTGTGGTTGTCAGTTTACGCTTCTAGATATGTCAAATGCTGATATACTGTCCCAAATAATGTATCTTAATTGAAAGAGCCAAATAATCAAGTATTTCGGGAAAACTAATCTGATCCAAAATGTTGAGGACACAGCAACTGTAGCCCATTAATTACTAGGTAAAACTATTTATATATTGCCCACAAAAGCAACTACACTTTGTGGGTAGTTGAATATTCTGATGAGGCAGATAAAAAAAACAACACAATTCTTATTTGGATGATAGTGGTGTCCAATTATATTTTCATTTGCTTGGAATTTTCATACGTGTTGGTTGTTGCATGTATGTTATCATTTTGCTCGCCAATTTCTACAAAGACCACGTTCCAGTGACTTCAATCAAGGCCGAGTACATATTGTCAGATATCCTCTCATCAAAACAACCCATTCAATGTGCACCAAAAATAACCCCTAATGACTTTCCAGCTGCAATTTGGCCAATCATTTTGATGTTTCTTGCTGCAGCAGTATATATTTTGGTTGGCGCATTAACAATCAGGTTAAATTCTGCACTAAACTTGGTACTAGCGATATCGTCCACTTATTTTGTGGCCGCAAGATTATTATTTGTGTGTGGCGTGGCAAGGTTTGTTATCTTCCTGAAATGCATATAAGCTTCAATGGTTCAAAGCACAAATGGAATGATTCTTATGACAGCATGAATTATAAACACAAGTAAAACGCAAAACAGATTCCCTGATGGGGGTCAAAATTTCATCCCACTGGGAAAACCAAACGTTTGTGAAAAAAACAGATGTTATTTGTCACGTACTCCATGTATGACTTTGACTACACTAATTGAATCTTTCTCTTAGAATGCATTTTTTTAAAAAAAGTTTTATAATGATGTGTACTAAAAGCCTTACTGATTTTTTAAATCAAGGTTAACAGTTAGATACAGTGTTTCAACTACTGGGTTATTTATCATGTCAAACAGAACTGAACTGAATTTATAAAAACAAACAAATCCAGTAGACAAAAATTATCACTGCAATAGAATGCAATGGAATAAAATGAAAGTAAAAAATTAAACTAAAAAACAAGTAATTAAATTAAATACAAAATAACAATATCTAATTATTTTTTATTTCAGGGTCTGTTTATTTTCGTGTTTCATTGCCTGCTGAACAATCGGGTGAGTTTCTGGCGAGGTACCGAGGTTTATAATGAAGTCTTGATTTTCAGATAACACGTTCGGCAGTGTAACTACAAAAAGATGGCAACCTTTTTATTTGGAATTCCAATGCCGTTTATAGTGTGTCAGTTGACTTTTAAAACACTTTCAGGGAAACTTAAATCGAAATCAAAGTGATATGGAACCAAGTTGTTTTATCTAGAACATGAGAATCCGTGAAAAATCAAGTATATTATGTTTTATATGTATAAACGTTGAATTACATGGATGATCTTTAATTCTTCGAAAGGATGAGAATACTAATGTTTCAGGATCTGACATTAAAACTCATGTTCTGATATTGTTCTTCGTTTGACACTTTGTTTTTAGAAATATCGACAAAACCAATCTTTAATACTAGTCCCCTCAATATTGGTTTGGTCTGGTTGTGATTTAAAACACAACAACACTAGTAGCCTATTTAGTGGAGAGATAGTTCATGTAAAGTTTCTTGCCCAAGGACACAGCATGGTAGCCGTCTTTGGGGTCTCAAGTCAATGATTCCAACCCGCAGCATGCAGTAACCAGTCTGACATGCCCCTTTCTAAGATACTGCTGCTTTTGTATCCATTCGTTGCTCCTTCCCATACAGGAGGGAACATCTAAAGGATAATTATAATTCCATTGACTATCACATAAGAATCGTAACATCTGTTTATCGACTTCGAAGCGTAATTGTTTGTCATCATGCCTTCAAGTTACCATCGTGAGCTTTAATATAATCCCGGGAATAATATTAAATTTTTCTTTAACTTTTTATGGATGGATAGGTTTGCTGTTTTGCAGCACAGCAAAACAACAGTAGATTAATTAGTGCTGAGACAATTCTTACAAAGGAACTGACGTGTTCTCCACCAGCATCCCTCCCCGAATACAACTTGTTACTTTATTTTTTTTTCTTGATTTCCATTATTTAATTTAAAAATATTAAGGCCTTTTTCCTGTTGCCTTACCAGTCATATCTACATTCGAAAATGCTTTTTTGTGTTTTATAGGCACATCAACACATGTAGTGTTATATAGTGTCGAAATAAAGTGATTTGCGCAGAGACATACCACGTTAGTTGATCCGGCCTTATCAGCACTGGGTTGGATTTGAACTTCAACCCCGTGTTTGATCAAACATACCCAAACTTAGTAATTTTCAAGGTTTCAAATAATTGTACAATCACTGCTCATCTGTCAAGTTTGTTTTCCATTTATTTTATAAAGAGTCAGGGATAATTGAGATTCACTCCGTCTGTCCGTTTCATATTTCCTTCTAGATTGCTTGGTGGTTTTTCAGACACTTTCTTTTTCTGTAATCTTTGGCCGACACAACTGAAGTCTTTGGTCACAAAGGTCACATATACAAAAGTTTATATTTTGATTTTATGTTGCCGTCGGTTAAGTTCCATCTTTTTAACATTTATAACGCAAATAGTTTTCTCTCTCATATTCTTGTATGCTGTAAATTTATTCACAGATACGCGCTGCAATGCAAGAAAAAAATAGAAGGAAAAAGAACTTTCAAACGTCCACTACAAATCTCAGAACTGCATCAAACGATGAATCATGGACAAGGGCTAAAGACACAGAGGTGGTAATGAAAGCTTACGTATGATGAAACAGTACTTAAAAATTGAATGACTTTATTATAAATATACCAGGAATAGTCTTTTGTTTTAATTAATTTTATCTTATAATCTATACATATCATTTGACTGTTAGTAGCCTACAAGAAAGATCTGAGGAAGATAAAGGAACTTAGTATAAGTGTGTCGTTTATATTATTCACTGTGTGGGAGAACGTGCGCTGAATTAATGTTTATTGATAATACATCAGGACATTCTCTACCAATTTCCTATAAGTATCAAGAATTGTCATCTTTCAGACAATTATCCGTACATGTCTTAGCGTTTCTACTTGTGAATAATGTGGTCGTTACCAGATTACGTCGAGTCCAGCTTGATGATGCAATGTACTTCCGAAGAGACCGTAATATGGAGCAGCATAAGCACTAGTCATTTGTATACCGTATTCAAATTTGTTGAATAATAAATAGTATTTTAAACCGCCTCAAATGCGGTCGAAGTGTATACACATATGTTTAAAGATAAATCTTGTTTTAATTATGTTATTACTGAATCACGCATAAATATATAGCATCACGCGACATGTGTTTATGAACCGCTGCATGTTGAGTTACTTATTTTAGCGTCTTGTTACGTATGTACATTTATTGTCCTCTATGCGTGTGTGCTTAACTGCATCCAATACGTGTTTGCCAGCACTCTATAATTGGAATATTTACTGGATCATTCAACGTAATGCATATCCATAGAATGTCACGTCTTGGGTAACTCATGGTTATATAAATTTAATTATTTACTTTTAAAACAAAGCGACAACTCAGATAAAATATAGTAAATAGTTTGAGGCAGAATGATTGCATACAATACTACTACTACTACTACTACTACTACTACTACTACTACTAATAATGTAATATATATATATATATATATATATATATATATATATATATATATATATATATATATATATATATAATGTATTTTCTTTCACGAAAAGATTCTTTAATCATAAGCTGATCGAAAATAGAATATAATGTACATAATGTAACAACAGAAGTCAAAAGCCTTATTCAAATGGACCTTATCATTTACTTGCGACCAGCATTTTAGCTGCATACCTTGAGATAAAAACATTTTAAGCACAAAGATGGAAAAAGAAATAAATTCTAATGACTTTGAATCAGTCATCCTTCAAAATAATACCTGTCGCAATCTCTGTGCCTTTCACTCCTATAATTATTAAGAACCTTGGTGCCTTTTATAACCATAAAATTAGATTTTATTATATAGAGTGTGAACTGTATTGACATAATGAATAAATGTGTCTCTATATTGACTATAGAGACATACTGACGAAATAATTTTCACATATTTTTATTCCTAAATTTTTGCATTTGAAAAATGTATCCTTTTATTTGCACTTGCAAAAATACAAGATTTACCATGATGTCGAGCGGCGCTTGATTTTGTCTGCCTACAAAAATTTAAAGTTGTACCTGCAAAATAAAAGAAACAATTACTTTGTGAGCTATAATAAATAAATAGATAATGCTTTGCATCTCAGACATGGAAATTAATGATTGATAAAGAAATTTGTTTAGACCCTTTCGCGTTTCTATGAAATTTTCTCCCCTTCTGTCCTTGACAACAACGACTAACCCTCAATGACACATTGCTGAACTGGATGAAGAAGGACGAATAGTTTACAAAATGGCAAAAACATAATTTACTTCGACATATTCGGTAAACAAAATCTTACCACTTTCTAGAGTCACGTATATTAAAATGGACAGCCTATGAAAGTGAGATGAATTTACGATAGGGGTAGGGTGGGGTGGGGTGAGCGTTTTGTCCCAGAAGTTTAATCTTCTACTCTGGTGCACCTTTTTGTATATAATAAAAAGAAAATTTTCTTCTCCTGCGTTAATACACGATATATTTCACTTTGCAGCACAAAGACTATATATCTTAACTCGTGGCTTCGCCATCCATTAAAATATATTTTGGTACCACGCGATGAAATAAATATACAAGGTTTCAACAAAAATAGGTTCAGAGATTTTGGAGAACAAAAGTTTGAAACAACGCATGCTAACTGACTATATGAAATACATGCTCTAAAATCAACTCTACGTACGATATTTTTCCTAAATCTGATATCGTCAATATACACAACGATTTGAAAATACGTTGAAAATTGTTGAATCAGTTTGTTTCAAATAATCATCTGTTGTCTTATTGAGATCGACTAGGAAAAATTATCAATCGTGAAGTAGTATGACAGTTTTATATTGGTTAGAATTGTAACTCAAAACATACAAAAACGTATTAATACACTATTATATATGTATGTATGTATGTATGTATGTATGTATGTATGTATGTATGTATGTATGTATGTATGTATGTATGTATGTATGTATGTATGTATGTATGCATGCATGCATGCATGCATGCATGCATGCACGCACGCACGCACGCACGCACGCACGCACGCACGCACGCACGCACGCACGCACGCACGTACGTACGTACGTACGTACGTACGTACGTACGTACGTACGTATGTATGTATGTATGTATGTATGTATGTATGTATGTATTTTGCATGTAAAACATGCTAGTAAGAACAATCATTTTGTATCTATCAAATTGTCAGAAGGTACGAAATATTTTAACTGAAAAGCTATAAATATCACCTAGCACATCAAACATTTGCCAGGATTTTGAATAGCTCAGAACTTGACTTAGTTCAACTGGAGACAGAACTGGATTTCAAAGAACAAATTAGTAGCAACTTAATTTCTTTGGGATTAGAGCAGTTCACACGAGGCATTTAGAACAGTTACTAAAAATGGAACATTACAAATATGACTGTTATAGATATAACTGAAAAATACTTGCAAAATGTGACTGACATGAAATAAAAAGGCACATAGATTCTTTGTCATTGCTACAGCTATTTATGTAATTTATATTTGTTATATCATTAATTAACAAATTTTATACGATTAGCAACTTGCAGATTTTACAAAATGAACTGAAAAATGAATAGTTATCTTCAAGATGGAATTTACAACATTCTGGAGTTTCTTCATCCTGCAATGAATCTTTGATAACATTTAGCCATATCAATTTTAACAGTCCAATAAAAAAAGATAAAAGTTAGTTTGATATTGTGATCAAAACTTGAATGATAAGATCCAGAAAGTGTTCTAGTTGAGCAAACTAAAATGGTTCAATGACTATACAGGTCTTCAAGACATTGTTTACTTCAAGTGTCTTCAATTGATACAACAGTGTTAAAGAAGCCAGAAGTATTTCTTGATGAAGAACAAAAGCACACATAAATTAGTAATGCTTGATTTGAGAAGCACGCATGTTAACAGATTCAATGGTAGTTATCTTAAATAGGCTTACTTTGAATATAATACTACCTTTAAGAATAAAGGAAAAGAAAATATAAATACCACAAGTAAACATTTGGCTTGCTTCAGATAATCGATTATGTTCAAATCTAGCAAATCAAAGCAAAAATGTTCACGGTATTGCTTACTTTGTCTAAAGACATTATACTAAGTGGCCAATAGTGGACGTACTTTTGTTGTATTGAATCTGATGGACTGAATCCATGGAAATTTTTATCTACACATTATTATACCTTGTCCAACATTTCTATACAATATATATATAGGACAGAAAGTGACCATTAAAAGATCGAACTTTTATTGTGATAGATCTTGAGAACAAATTTAATAAATGCCAGTCTTTGTAACATGTACGTTATAAACATATACACATATTTATTTTTATATTTTATCTGATTTGGTTATTGTTCTCTTAGCTATTTGCTTTGAGGAGTAATTCTTAATATACAAAGAGATCATATGGGATTCTTTTGCCTCTGTACTGGATTTGAATTTCTTAACTATCTATTCACAGTATAAACCATCTGCCTAAGTGGAAAAGGATGTAAGAGTTAGTAATGACTATAACGTATACCAAAAACGGCCTCAAGTGTTATTAATAAATCTTAAAATGTACCTCAAAATTCATCTTTGTTATGGGAATGTTTTTTAAATTATATTGGTAGGCTAGCAACTTAGTCTTGGATAGCACAGCTGTCCCTCAAAACATTCACTTGGTCTTTTGAGCACCTGTGCATGATTTGAGTTTTTTATCGAGTTTTTTGATTTGCTAGATTTGAACATAATCGATTATCTGAAGCAAGCCAAATGTTTACTTGTGGTATTTATATTTTCTTTTCCTTTATTCTTAAAGGTAGTATGATATTCAAAGTAAGCAGATTTAAGATAACTACCATTGAATCTGTTAACATGCGTGCTTCTCAAATCAAGCATTACTAATTTATGTGTGCTTTTGTTGTTCATTGACGTTTATCGACGTGAGTTTTTTCTTTACAGGAGACATCAAATCAGACCACAAGGAATAGCAAGTGGCAAGCGATTGTGTTTCAGCTGCAGGTGTTTGTAACTAACAACAAGGTATGCAAATGAGATATGTTTTAACATTTAAAACTACCTAATATGTTAAATTGAAATACTGTCAAAAGCACATCTTGTTATCAGGTTTTGTTATCAAGAACACCAACCTAGTACTTATATGAACTTTGTTTTCCTATTATGCTTCTTAAAAACAAAATTATTTGGCTTTCTTTATAATACTGTATATCAAATTAATAAACCCCCTTTTGTTTAGAGAACAATTATTTTCTATGAAAGACATATTCCACTAATTAAGCATTCATTAATATTCTGTTAACGTGTTCATGTGACAAGATTTCTTGCTAAAGATTTTCTTCATTTAGAACTGGGTATGTGGGTCATTGAACTTCATTTAGAACTGGGTATGTGGGTCATTGAACTTCATTTAGAACTGGGTATGTGGGTCATTGAGAGAATTTAATAACTTTATTCAGGAGTAACAAATAATGTGCTCTAATAATATGCCTTATGAGAACGTACAATTCTTTCATGCAAATACTTAATACTCCACGCAAACATGTTTTAAAATAATTTGTTTCCTCTTATCTGATTGCATATAAAACTTTTTTGCAGAATAAGACCATTCACAGAAGCCAACCAAGTGACACAGAGACTGGTATGTAAGAAAATTTACTTTAGTGAAAAATCCGTTAAGTCATATGTAAGTAATTTTACTATTTATTAACACAGTGCTGTCAAGTCATATGTAAAATAATGTAAAGCAATCATCAGAAGAACGGTTTGATGAGTATTACGTCCAGGGGTTTCAACTTAAATAACAAGATTATGTAAAACCTAAGCAAGCATTCACGTTTTACAAAACATAAATTTATTTAAATAAAATATATAATCAAATAAGTGACAGAATTAAGAACAACTTACAGTGCATCAATAATGAAAGCCTACTAATCCTAATTGAACTATCAATTTGTCTCTAATTCGGAACTATTTTAAGGTATTCTGAATGAAGCTTTTAAAGTTAAATATTCAAGTCTTTGAATATAGTCACATAATGGAAAAATCAATGATTATCCACTCGGTTAAACGGCTGTTTTCTTCTCAGTGAATTTAAGGACAAAAGCAGAACTGAATAAAAAAGAAACATTTTATGGGTATGGTGATTATACAGTGTCTATTTGCGTTTCAAATAAAGTCTGTTTCTCTGTAATTTTAAGAATAATTTAACGTTTTAATCTTTTTCGCAATTACTTGGTCATCAACATACACAAACAGTATTATACCTACAAATCTGATTGATCCAGTCAAATGCTAGAATGCACGTGATAGTTATCCATATGATAATTTTTAATCACATACTTTAATTACGTGAACCCCATTAATAATGACGTGTCATGACTCACCTACTTAATTTTTCGATTTCACCATAGCGATAAAAGGAATTTAAATATAACTGTCCTAGTCTCAAATGACGTAAAATTTATATTATAAATTGTAAAGACGATACGTAATTCGGTAACATAAGTTGTAAACCTTTTTTTCTTCAGAGCAGTAAGTAAAATATAAAATTATATGCATTTCTGTCAGGACATCATCTTTGTAATGATACAATAAACTTACTGTATGTAATGTATATCTATTGTATTTGCAGATTGTGGAAGTGAAACACAGGTGGAGTATTACGACTAAGCTTTCTGTGGAATGCGAGAATTGTGAACATGATGACCCAAATGATGCACCTTCTAATATTGAATTTGTTCAGTGACTTTAGGAAATTTAAAGTATCTTGGAATAGAGAAGCTCCCCTTCTCGCAAATCACTTTGCCTTGATCTTCTCGCAAATCACTTTGCCTTGATTGAACATCCTATTAAATATCAGCCACCCTTCTCGCAAATCACTTTGCCTTGATTGAACATCCTACTAAATATCAGCCACCTTTCTCGCAAATCACTTTACCTTGATTGAACAGCCTACTAAATATCAGCCACCCTTCTCGCAAATCACTTTGCCTTGATTGAACATCCTGCTAAATATCAGCCACCCTTCTCGCAAATCACTTTGCCTTGATTGAACATCCTGCTAAATATCAGCCACCCTTCTCGCAAATCACTTTGCCTTGATTGAACATCCTACTAAATATCAGCCACTCTTCTCGCAAATCACTTTGCTTTGATTGAACATCCTACTAAATATCAGCCAAGATAACTCTTGTGCTAACTTTTGTATTGTAACTTAAGCATCATAATGCATAATCAAATTTTGACAGTGGTTGCGTCTACTTAGCCGCTGTCTTCAGGAATCATTTATACCAGATTATGGTACAAATTAGAGTGTGTTAAGTCAACATCTGTATTAGGTCGACATTTTGTCACTTCACAAATCTGCTTGCTTAAGACATATATGACAGTACTCTAAATTCATAAAATTGTTAAAAATTTCATTTTAATTAGAATATATTTTGTCAGCAATATTTTCAAACTTAAAATACCATACGTACTCAAACTATACTCGTCCATATCAATATATTCTGAAGCATTAAGCAAATATCGATTACATAAAGTATATAATGCCCAGTTAATGTTATGTTTTATAACATATTTCTTACATCGTTGATAATTACCGCATCTATCTTTCATAATCGAAATTCACCATAGTATTCCCGATATCACGTATCTGTATGCAAATATATAGCAAATGTGTTCAATGAATTTAAATTTGTTACCAAACAAATAGCAATCTGGCCAGTAATTTATATCATTTATCAAGTAGACCAAAACACAGATTGTGACAGAAATCATATTTCAGTCCCCATATAAAAACATTTGCATTGTGCATGTATATTTCACTTAGTCAAAAAATCAAGGACAATCACTCCATGTAATGATATAGCTGTACTATAGGATGGTTAGTTTTCGTAGATATTACTAACCGGTGAGGGGCGCCGAATGGTCTAAAGCGCTGACCGTTACGGATCACTGCCATCTCACCTCTGTATGTGTGAGTTCGGGTCCAGACTCGGCTAACGTCGGTAAGTGAGGAAGCCTGCCAGTAGCTTCTCGTGGGTCGGTGCTTATTCCCTGGGTTTTCCAGGGTTCTTCCTCCACCATTAATACTGGCCGACATGCATATCCAATCTTGTGCTCAAAAATGGCGTTAAACTCTACAACAACAACAACAACAACAACAACAACAACAACAACAACAACACCAGAAGTTGAAATAAAATACACATGACCTAAAGTTGATTGGTGATTCTGGCCGCATATTCATGAAACACCCTGAAACAGAACGTTGAATTTAGACAACTCTGCTACAGACAATGGTTCAGTTCAATATTTTTTCACTTACTGGTACATTTTGTTTATGATAATAAAATATAAAGTGGTTTCAAATTGATTAATCTTGATACTATTTGAAGTGTTAATCGTGTTCTTGAGTCTGGTACCCTTGTGAAAACGTGTGGTGAAGTGTTTTTCTTTGTTTTGGCACATTTGTATATTATTGCACATTTTTATTTGCTCAATTGTTTCATTTTCTTCAATACTATGGACACTAATGTTTTCGGGTAGCATAGAAAACATTCACACAATGTCAGGCCTTTTTGTATTTTCTTTAAAGCGTGACTCTACATTTAATGTAAACATAACAAAAGTCGAAAGTAAGACACGATAATATTCTGATTTACAAATGTATACCTATCGAAACTGTAATCAATTTTTCTTTAGCTTTGCTGTTTTATTAAAGCAATGCATTCGCCCTTGGTCAAACACAGTTATCAAAATCTACAAAGCCTTCACGTTGCTTCCGAAATATTAACGAGAAGTTGTTATTTTAACTTAACCACTAGATATCACCTATCTTATACATATGCAAAGGGTTTGTTAAGTTCTATGTGTGAAGTGTTGGGTTTCTGTTTGTACACTGACACTGAGAAATTCGTTATATTAATTTTAAAGCAAAAAATTTGTGTCGGAACAAATATTTTTCAACTAAGTGGTATACTCTGTCTTGATTGATCTCTTTATTAATTCTCGTCATGCCCACGTGCATCCACCAGTCTTCTCTAACTGTTGTTTTACATCTCAGACTAATCTGTCTGAATTTTTTCTTTACAAAGTCTTCAGGTATCTTTCTGGAATCCTCTTCCCTGCCTCAATTGTGGTATTTATTTTAATGCTATATTGTACGGATTGTCTGGCTTGTCTGGATTTAAAATTAAGACGGATCCATAACATCTCCAGCTGCATTCTAACATCTTCTGATATAAGCCTTACATTCCATGTTGTCATCAGTTCATCGCTTTATGCCAAGATAGGCAACATTTTCCTTTTTTGTTTAAGGCACTTGGTGTGGAATGAGCTCGTATTTTTGATGATTGTTTCGGTGGTCTTCTAACATTCGGATTAATAAATCAGAACGCTTAGTATACTTAATTTAGATTTTTCATTAGAGCTATTCTGATTTCAATAGTCCAAGTAGCATGTTTAATTTCGGTTGGCTTTCGTCAGTCTGGAGACAACCTCTGGTTCAATCTCCTCATCGTTTGTAACTTTGCTGTAAACGTACGTAAGCTCTGTGATCTCCTTTGTTCCATGCATGTAGATGGTGGTGGATTATTCAACTGTGTTGGTTTATTGAAATGTTTAAAATTTCCTCGTTTTATTTTCATGCACGTTGTGTCTGCTATTGTTGCCAGTCGATCTGCCTTTTGTTTTATGCCTTAGTTGCGACTAGATAAGAGGACAACACCATCTGCAAAATCCAAATATTCCAAGAAGGAGGTCAGTGATTACTGGATTCATCAATTCTTGAATTTGGTTTTCTCTTTTATGAACCAATCCATTTCAAGGACGAATATAACGGTGGAAATGATACAATCTTGTTTCACTTCCGTCCTAACTTTGAAGATGTATGTTGCTTGCCTCCACAAATAACCTTGCAACTATACAGACATATAAAATATTAATGATCCTTAAAATCTTCTAGAATACTCCACAACTCCGAACAATGTTCCCAACTGTGTCCCTGTGCACACTGTCAAATGCTTCTTTCCTCATTAACGAATATCATATAGAAATATAGAAGTAGTTATTCCAGTCCGTATTTGCTCCAGTAACTGTCGATGAGCATATAGGCCATCGGTGCAAGAGAAAACTTTTCGCTGAATCTTCTTGCTCTTTCTTGGTAAAAACATGTACAATGCCATCTAAGACAATCCAGATGAATATTTTACTAGTCCTTGAGAGCAGTGTAATTTCTTTCCGGTTGTTAAAGTTGCATAAGTCCCCTTTCTTTGTTATCTTACTTTTTATTTTCTTGATGGTATTTGTTACTTCTTCCTTGATTATGGGGTCCATGCAAATATCCCAATATTTTTCAGTTGTCTAAGGAAGGCTCTGGACTATTGAGGGTTCAAAATGTTCTTTACATGTTTTTATTTGTTCTTTCTCTGATGAGATTGCTTTCCCATATGTACATCTAGGTTGTTTCCATAGTCACCTTTCACCCTCTTTTGTTGTTTTATACATGGTCATCATATCATTCAATTCTGCAAAGTTGTCTCCGTTTCGAGATTTTCGAAAATGTTTATTTTGTCTTTCTTAATTCTTTGTCCTTAGCTGCATATTAATTGCTGAGTCTCTCTTTCAATCGCTATGAGTCGTATTCAGCGTCTTTGTCTTGATCTTTATTATTCCTGTGCTCTATGTTGTCCCAAGTTGATCCATTCTTCTCTTGGATTTTCTGTACCCAAGAATTTCGTCGCTGTTTCTTGTATTGTGCTGATAAAATCAAGAACTTTTGTTTCTTTTTTTCCTCAAAGAGACTGTCCCTATTGCGCAGAGACATGTTGAATTCCTTTCATCGAACAGATTGGCCACCATTGAGGCGTCAGAGTGTGTCTTCATAATCGTATCACTTTGAATTTCATACACCCTTTCAGGTGATATTAAAAACATTTATGTGGGTGTCTTTAAGAGCGATGATAGTTCCTCCAGTAATCAGCCATTTAGCTTCATGTATCTCATAGAATCTTTAATCATTTCGTTTAATGTCCCTATTTCATACTTAAGTATTGCCGTTTCACGGTCGCTGTTATTGTATCCTAATCTAGCATTGAAGTCTCCCATAAGCAGCATCTATTTCCGGATATCTTCATTTGCAGCTTATTTCCGGATATCTTCATTTGCAGCTTGTAGACTCTCGTAGACGTAGTTGTTCTTTTCCTCTTCAGGATCCTTTTGATAACATTGCAAAACAATTCTCTGTCAGACTTCTAGCCTTTCTTCTTCATATATAAAAGCAACGTCATCTTCATATGTCATCGTGTATTCCTGCTAATATTATTTTCTCTCAAATAATGAGCTTTCGTCTTCCTGACTTTGTCCATCTTGCTTCTTGAAATCCTAGAAAGTTGGGGCTGTACAGAGTCATTTCAATAATTCTCTGGGTAGGTTTGAATGTCTGATGAGGGTTTGCGTATTCCAGCACCCAGTATTGATCATCTTTCTTATTTCATAAAATCGGTTGGGTAACGACACCCGTCTGGGTTTCATCTATATCCATCAACGATCCAGCTTCTTGTCGTGCATTTATTCTTTCGCTAGTTGTTCTTTTTGCATACGTCTTAATTTCTTGAGCTGTTGAACTGTTTACGAAGTTGAGTTTGTTAGTCTCTCGCCCAACCCTCTTCGTTATCTAGGCTTGGGGCTGGCAGGGAAATGCTTTGATCGATGTCTCATCATGTTTAGAAAGATTAGTTCATACAATACTAGATGAATCAAATAACTGTATTTCATCACGTGCTATATATATTAAATGATAATCGTGTAAAAAATAATTGCTGTATCAATGTTGAAAATAAAGAATTAAATGATCTAGGGTTAAAATATACTTGGAAATATGATTATGTATATAAAGAAAGTTTTATCTTCAATGCTACTATATATATATATATATATATATATATATATATATATATATATATATATATATATATATATATATAGTAGCATTGAAGATAACACTTATATATATATGAATAGAATACAAGAGTGTCATTCCTTCTTCAATATCTTTATTGGTATATCGTCAAAATCTATGTTGCCCAAACGGTTAATATGTATTATTATCTAAGTAAGTTAATACTAATCCAAATTTAAAGATCTGTTGGCTGTCATCATAATTTCAGTATGTATTAGTTGGACAGATAAAGGTCTTTACATTGATACTGAAGGTGAAGATGAGGTTCATAGTATTGTATGTCAAATATAGTATGACATTTATAACATTTCACAAAACGATATATTACTGGCAAAGGATCTGCATTTACAAATTTATATATAGATGTGCATAAGAGTTTTCAGAAGACGAGAGCGATGTATATATTTGACCATGTATTCCCTTATTAGCCATTAGTTTTGAAATTTATATGAGAATTATTAAACTTATATCAAATAAAGATTATTATTAATATTATTATTATTGTTAGTGTTATTGTTATTGTTATTATTATTATTATTATTATTATTATTATTATTATTATTATTATTATACACTTTTATGTTTACAAATTTTCTATTTCTTTTAAATCTTCTCGTAATTTTTCTTCCGATAGGTGTCTATCTCAAGTGTTAGACTTTAGACATAAACGGAGCATTGTTTAAATATCTTCTCCCCACATTCTGACACGTCTATGAGTATGAATGGATCCTAGAGCTGCATGTAAAAAGGCATCAATCGTACGCGTAGAAGCTTTCTCTGGATGAATCATTACTACAACGTTTTTTTGTTATAGAATAGGGAAAATTAACTTGGGGCCAAATATTAAATATCAGTAGTCGTCGATCATTGCAAGCATCAGTGTATCCAATGATAGTTACAAACGGACTTCGTCTGTATGTAAACATTGGTAGATATAGCAACAAGATGAAGTATTAAAAGTAATTTCAGGGCACAAAAAATATTGACAGAGGCAAGTTATACTAATGGCATGCATCTCCAAAACTTTCATAGCGTAGTGTATTGTTCCAGAGACAAATTTCAATATGAGGTCCAAAATGAAATCCCTAACCTTATATATATATATATATATATATATATATATATATATATATATATATATATATATATATATATATATATATATATATATATATCACATAGTCGGTATTGTTTTCCTACAGTGCGTGCAGGTTCATATTTTTGATATTATAATGTGTGAAATATGACTTGATGTGATTCTGATTGATGCAGATGAGATCATGAAATTATTGTGCATTAGTGTCCTTAATGATTGGCTGCTACTGTGGGAAAACGTTCTTTTTTTAACCCCGCCTTCTGGAAGGTTTGATCTGAATCATCATTTTTGGCTGCCATTTTTTTAACTCGACTCGTAAATGGAAATTGAGGAAATATCATATCGGCTATCTCAATATGGATATGCTACTCCCACAGGGGTTCATTATGTCATGTTTATCAATATCAACATAAGAAAAAAAAGGCATAAAACTACAAGACAAGAACGATAATTACGAATAAAACTAAGGGATAGCGGGGTGGGTGGGTGTGGTGCGTATATTAGTAACATAGATATAGAATCCACTGTATATACAAGCGTGGTTTAAATGTTAAATTAATGAAGTAAACAAACTCACCTCTGTTCGGAGAATAATCTGAACATGAATGGGTCTCCTAACTGACAGATCTTTATCGTACTACAGCATCTTTATGTAGCATATATGGGATGTAACAAATAAATTTGTTGACGTCTTCTGTAAGTCTATTTTTCAAATCAAGCACTACAAATATCAGGTCACAAATGCATTGCAGTAAATGTGGGACTTTTTGTATCCGGTAATCCATTTCACATGAAAATCGCAACAATGTAACGTTTTTAAACACACATTTTAGGGTCCACGTACATTCTACTGTCGGCCTGCTGTACTATAACAACTTACCGTAAAACAATGTGGCAGCATCACATCGCATTTATAATTATGTTTTGAAAAAATGATTTTGTGGTTACAAAATGTTCTGTTTATTCGGATGGAAGCTTTTACTTTGATTTATAGTTTGTAAAATATTACAATCTAATTTTACTGGTTCAACTTTCTTTGGGACAATATTTTATGCACAACAAATGAAAGGTACACCGTCTGTCAGAATGAACGAAATTATTCGTTCTTCTATCAATCTAAATAATTTCCACTGAAATAAAATCTGTGATAAAAAAGAATCTCAAATGGGTAACGATTTAATATTAAATTTATGAAACTCTTTTAATAATGTCCAGCTTTTGCGAGCCTTGGCTCGCAAAAGCTGGACATTATTCAACTTGTATTATATTAAATCGTTACCCATTTGAGATCCCCTCTCTCTCTCTCTCTCTCTCTCTCTCTCTCTCTCTCTCTCTCTCTCTCTATATATATATATATATATATATATATATATATATATATATATATATATATATATATTCATATTTGTCCTTTCTACATCGAAGTACATAGATATATACAAGAGAAAATCTTTTTGGGCAATTTATAATATGTTTTCAAATTCTGAATTATAGCTTGATCAATGTTGTGTTTATTAAAATATTCTTAGATTGTATTCATTTGGAAATAATGACATGCCATTATAAAGAAAACTTATTGTCGTCTAGTTCAATATGTCCTAAATTATCAGCTAGCAAAACGTCATGAATGATATTGATACTGCCATTAAAATTATACATATTTATCTTTGCTTACAGTATTTGACAAAGTATTATCAGGTTTCTCCATCAATTAGTAGGATACTTTATTTTAGTTATCACATAATATTATGAAACTGTGTCTATTTGTTGATGTTTCCAACGAAGGCTTTGTCGGGAAATTTTGAAATAAAATGTAAGAGTTGTTTAGAACATGTTTACCTATTCGTCACAGCTACTTGAGAGATGTAACTCCATCGAGATTCAAATGAGTTGTTACAGTTGGAGTAAATGGAGAGAAATCCAGTCTAGTAGATATATACAGCAACAAGAGAACTCTCGAGGGTGCCGATGTAGTCTTCTTTCACATAGTTGTTATACTCATGGGTGATAACATATCTACAAAAGCTGCTCGGTCGGATATTTATGTTTTATGCAAAACCTCGCCCGTTGTACATAATTTGATTCCTTCCGTGAATGTACTAATGGTGAGGAGGTACGAATTGTGTTTGTTATTATAATTAACACACAATCACACACATGTATACACATACACATCCGCACACATATGTATAATAATTGAGATATGATTTATTAGTTCTGCTAGGTGTATCCGTCGTGTCTTGAATCTCGATACAAATGTGAAACACAACAACTAAAATTGTGAATTCATAAATTTTTCACTTGTGTTGTCATAATGAGCTAAAAGAATAATTATTTGGAGTATTTACGAGTTTAAAAGCCTTCCGTTGACATCGACTGTTATCTTGAAGTCCTTGGAAATGGGGAAACAAACATAAGGGTAGATGAATGAAAATGTGGATCGATTCTATATATATTGTTTACAAACTAAACCCCTACCTACATGATTTTATTTTCATCTCTTCTTATATAGCTTCTTATTAGGTATATGCTATTATTTATCAAATCGGTAACGTGTTACTTATTTCCTACTCATTCAGAAAAGGAATCATCATTATCATCATCGTCGTCGTCGTCATCATCATCATCGTCGTCATCGTCATCATCATCAATCCCTTAACCAATGAGGTCGTTGGAGCACCAGAGTTTACTTTTCAATCAATTCTCTCTATCTTTTATCTGTTCTCTATTGCCCTTTTGGAAACTCCAAATCCCATGTCTGTCTACTCCTTAATATTGTCTTCCCACCTCTTTTTCTGTCTGCCTTTTCCTTTGCACTTTCGCACTGTGCCTTGCAAGATTGTTTTTGGAAAGTCCATACGATCTTGAGAAATGACCGTACCACTTCAGTCTGCGCTTTTCTACAGTAATCAAGAGGTTTTCGTACGATCTGATGGCTCATTGAATCCTGTTGTGGACTTCTTCGTTGATTACATGGTCAGTGTATGAGATGCCCAAGATCTTGCGGTAGCATCTCATTTCGATGGTTTGAATCCTTCTTTGTAGATGAGAGCGTCCATGTTTCACAGCAGAAAGACGGATATGACAATCGAGCGCATCAGCCTTATTTTCGACCAGAAAACAATCTTGGCATTTTTCCATATTGGTCTTAACCTTGCTATTACTGTTGTGGTCTGGGCAGTCCTGCAAAGTAGGTTAGTTTGGAGCCCTCATCTGTGATAAATGATCCCATGTACTTGAAGCTTGTGACTCTTTCTAGCTTCTGTCCACTGACAATCATTTCTGAAGTAATGCCATTGGTGTTCTTTGTCATCAGTTCGGTTTTATCGGCGCTAATCTCGATACCGTATGCTGTGGAGGTTGTGTCCAGAGGATCAAGCAAGTTAGCCAGTTCTTTTTCATCTCCTACTAAACCATTAATATCATCTGCGAAGAGAAGGTTGGTGAGTGTTCTTCCTCTGATGCTGAGTGTTCTTGTGGTCATGCAAGGCATCCTCTATGATCATTACAGAGTGTAGGTGACAGTATACATCACTGACTCCAACCTTTACTCAAAACCAATCTCCTCTGTTGCCATTGATAAGGACAGCACTGGTGGCCTTGTAATAGAGATGTTTAACAAAACAGGACCAGATTTGAGCTGATGATGTACTTCCTCATAGTTGCCCATAATGCATCATATCATACCCAATCAAAAGCCTTTTTGAAATCTATAAAGACGTGTAATAGATTCTGCTGCTGCTGCTGAAGGCATTTCTCACAAGGCAAAAGGTCAAAGGGATAATGTATAGAAAGACGATGCTGCAAAATTGAAGACAGTAGGGGTTGAAATGACAGCAAAATGACAATCCAACTGGTCAAAGATCTCATAACCCATAAACAAGGGAAAACTACCACCATATAAGACAAACTACCACCACACACAGAAGATCGAGAGATCCTCAAGCGATGCATTAAATACTGCTCACAATTGTACAAGTTTAATACCCAAGGAGATACAGCATTACTAAATGACCCTCAGGCAGAAGAAATTGACGATAACTCCATTATTCGTGAAGAAATAGAAAATGCAGTTAGGTGATTAAAGAAAGAAAAGTCAGTCGGCATTGGAAACATACCAGCAGAGCTCATATAATCAGGAGAAGACATAGTCAAAGCCCTAATAACAATATGCAACAAGATATGACAGACAGGAGAATGGCCTACCACTAGGACTCAATCCTTGGTCATCGTGATCCCCAAGAAAGAAAACCTACAGCTATGACAAAACTGCAGAAATCATCTGTTTTAGCAATCACCCTAGAAACGTTATGCTGAAGATAATAAACAACAGACTCAAGCCTCAAAAAGAGAAAATTGCTGCTGAATGCAGGCAGGCTTCCTAGCAGGAAAGAGCATAAATCTTCAATCTTAGACTCCTTTGCGAGAAATGCCTTCAGCATCAAAATAAATCAACTTGATATCATTCACAAAAACACATATACAAAACTCGATAGATAATAAAATAGATTAAGAAAAGATAGAACAATAGATTAAGAATAGATAGAAAAATAGATTAAGAATAGATAGAAAAATAGATTAAGAATAGATAGTAAAATAGATTAAGAATAGATAGAAAAATAGATTAAGAATAGATAGAAAAATAGATTAAGAATAGATAGTAAAATAGATTAAGAATAGATAGAAAAATAGATTAATAATAGATAGAAAAATAGATTAAGAATAGATAGTAAAAATATATTAAGAATAGATAGAAAAATAGATTAAGAATAGATAGTAAAATAGATTAAGAATAGATAGAAAAATAGATTAAGAATAGATAGAAAAATAGATTAAGAATAGATAGTAAAATAGATTAAGAATAGATAGAAAAATAGATTAAGAATAGATAGAAAAATAGGTTAAGAATAGATAGAAAAATAGATTAAGAATAGATAGAAAAATAGATTAAGAATAGATAGTAAAATAGATTAAGAATAGATAGAAAAATAGATTAAGAATAGATAGAAAAATAGGTTAAGAATAGATAGAAAAATAGATTAAGAATAGATAGAAAAATAGATTAAGAATAGATAGTAAAATAGATTAAGAATAGATAGAAAAATAGATTAAGAATAGATAGAAAAATAGATTAAGAATAGATAGAAAAATAGATTAAGAATAGATAGTAAAATAGATTAAGAATAGATAGAAAAATAGATTAAGAATAGATAGAAAAATAGATTAAGAATAGATAGAAAAATAGATTAAGAATAGATAGTAAAATAGATTAAGAATAGATAGAAAAATAGATTAAGAATAGATAGTAAAATAGATTAAGAATAGATAGAAAAATAGATTAAGAATAGATAGAAAAATAGATTAAGAATAGATAGAAAAATAGATTAAGAATAGATAGTAAAATAGATTAAGAATAGATAGAAAAATAGATTAAGAATAGATAGAAAAATAGATTAAGAATTAATAAATTGCTCTTTTTATTCAAAATGAACAGTTTGATATGCCTCATTATATCAGCTCAGTGAATAAGTCAATAACTCTCTACAGATAATAACGTTTGAAGATTAGAGCTGATAGTCATGGTTGATACCGAAGTTCTAATTTGGGAATAAACAGAAATATTATGTACAAAACCATTCAGAATAATATTTAAAGATATATACTTGGTTGACAAATCTGGTGGTGAGACAGGATTCCATTTTCTCATCACGCATTTTTCATACAACTGACTTAAATTAGGTTTTTGAGCAACTATATTGTTCAAGAAACTAAAATTTAACTTTCTGGTCGTTTTCAGAGAAAATATTTCCAAAGCAACTCAATACGTATATTAGAAGAAATCGAAGGTTACACATTTGATGAATATACACATAGTACTGTCAACATGGTATCCAATATGATCCTTGTAGTCTCGAGTTATTCAAATGATTGAAACCGCATTTCTATCTTCTTACAAAGTCTATGATATTCTCCGTCGAACCAATGCTGTTTAATCTCATTTGTCTTTTCGTCGTTATCCACCAATTTGAATCGACTGTTGCCGCTGTCACTGTTGTAGTTATTCTTCTTGGTCGCCACAGTTATGAGAACACGTTTTCAATGTGTGGACGTTTAATAGTTCAGGACCACTCAATCTATGACGGCTAATGTAGATGTCATTATCGAGTTATTCATACTAGAAGGCGTTCATCATGTTTCCGAGTGCTTGACCAAACTAGATTTCAGCACGCAGTTGTGTCGATTGAATAGAATGGAAATGTTTTTCGTCACTGTCCTGTGAAATTGAATTTCCACAACTTGTTATCATCAGCGTAGTTATCTTAGCAAATTTGTTTTGTAGTTCTTGCTATTCAGCTATCCTATGGATCAAAACGGAGTTAAGAAGGATCTCAACATTTTGTGGGTAAGCCTGAGTTCAAATAGGTCTGATATGCAACGTTAATCCATCCTATGTGATTTATATTTAGGAGGCGTCGTAGTGCTGGAAATAGAAACGGTTTCTATTGACATCTCCATTTAAGGCTGCATTGTTGATGATGACGATGAAAAGTATATTTTGGTATTTGACTCAGGAATACGTGATCTAGCAGTAATGACTAAGGGTTTTATTTCAACAAGTCTTACTTAATTCTTGACATCATAGTATGATGATCTCGTTCCGTATATTAAATAAGACTTCTAAATGTTACACGCACAGCCTACCTTTTTGGATGATGTTTTAAAATTGTTAACGTTAGCTTTCAAATATAAGACGGTGCTATTCCAATTCAGTCTGAGAAGCACGTTTTACAAATACTTCTCTTGCATTTACATGCTCAATTACAAATAATCGATCAATTCCAAATTGCAATTTGTTTTTCATTTGCTGGTGGACAAATAATTGATTATGCTTATTGACTTCTTTATCTCACCATATTTCTAAACTAAAGCAGAAACTATGTGCATGTTCTTTCCTTTATTTCTATAATTTACTAGATTTTCTAGGTACGCTCGATGTGAGGAAGTATCCATGTTGCTGATCAGAAGTTTGTTGATTTAAATATACACTTCACTGAAAAAAGAGTTCATAAAATTGTTGACTAGAGTTACTCTGGCAATTTAGTCAGGGTTTGAAGTCGCTTTTTGAGGTATTGATATCTGTTCTTTAGATCGATACAGTGTTAGATTGTTTTCGAACTCGATATTTAATGAATGGCACTGGATCGTTTAATAACCTCTGTGATTCGTGCATCTTTATCGTCGTGACTTTCATGGCAAGCTGGACAAGATTTGTCTTAGAAACTTATCAAATATTTTGCATTGTTTCATTATAATGTTATATTGTTTTATAGAAAGTGCAATAAGTTTCTCTTCCTCTTTTGATCTACGCATTGCCCCTACTACTTAGTACCGTCTGTTTGATTTTATTTTTCACCATGTCTAAGATGAGTTGCTTTCTTACTACAGGATAGGACAGGACCTTAAATTTGCAGGTTTTCGTGAAAGAAGTGTTACAAGATCAACACGACAGTACTAAAACCCAATTTGAGTACATTACCCAAACTTGTGTCCTTTGTTGTCAAGCTACGTTTCCAAACATGGCATACAGCAGTTACACTTCTAAGTAAACCTATTGCAAAAATGGACACGTTATGTCTGACTGCTTCAAATTGAAATATCAGCAATATAATCAAAAAAGAACTATTCCAAATGCTCTTATTTATAAGTGGTCAAGGTCACGGTCATGTTTTGAAAGCAATATATTTATTAGCTATAGAAAACCAGTCTGATTTTATTATGGGGAATTATCAACCATTCATGTCCAATGGTGCTATGTCACTCATAAGTGATTTTGCCAATCCTATCCCTATCAAAATTAAAGGCATTCAGGAGCTTCTAGGAGTCTTTTATTGTCAGGTACCTTGCTTTTTCTGAGAAGTCCTGTTCTAATGAGAATGTTTACATTCAGGGAGTAGAGTGCCATTCGGAATAGTGTTATCTTTACCCGTTGAGGACATTCATTTATTACCAGGTTGTGATTAATTCACTATTAACTTCCATGCCTTGTTTGGATCAGAAAGTCGATCCAATTAGAAAACGATATTATAAGAGGTCAATATCACGGTCATATACTGAAAGCGATATATTTATTGGGTCTAAAAAACCAGCCAGATTTTATTATAGAGAATTATTAACCATTCATGTCTAATGGTTCTATATAACTCTTGGGCGATTTGGCCAATCCTATCCCTATTAAATTCTTAAGGGATACAAGAGCTCCTCAGAGTATTTTAGTTTCAGGTGCCTTTTAGACAAGACCTGTTTTAATGAGAGTGTTTTCATTCAGGGATTAGAGTGCAGCTTTCTTAATGTTCTTCTCAATTGTGTACATTTGTCATCAGACTTAGTTTCAGGGCATGTGGCAGCCGGAATAGTGTGATCTTTACCCGTTCAGGTCATTCATTTGTTACTAGGCAACGACCTAGCTGGAGACAAGGTTGTAGTTAATCCACTTCTAACTTACAAGTCTTCTTTGCATCAGAAAGTTTATCCAATTGAAAAAGAATTCATTGATTTCTACCCAACATGAACAGTTACTAGAGCTATGGCAAACGAAGCTTTTAAGAATGATTTTGATAAGAAAAGTATTTCTTTAGCAGATACATGTATTGGTCAGGCTTTTGATGAGGTCACTTTCACTCCTTGTTTTGATAGATCAGAAGGTGTTGATCACAGTAATTCTCTTTAATCTACTCATTCTCTTTTCTCAAATCAGGGTGAGAAAAGACAATCACTTGTTGTCGAACAGGAAAAAGATCCTGAGATCTCCTATTTGTTTCAGAGCGCCATTAGTGAAACTGAAGCCACTGAAGTACCTGTCTGTTATTTCATTAAAAATGGAATTCTTATGAGAAAATGGAGACCTCCAGAAGTACCTTTATGGTGATTAGTGGTCAGTGAACTATCAAATTGTAGTACCAAGATATTACAGACAGGAAATACTTAGTGTGGCCAATGAAACAAAATCAGAAGATACCTAAGACTCATCTGCAACCTATTCCTGCATTTGACGAACCATTTAGTAGAATAATAGTAGATTGTGTTCGTCCCTTACCTAAGACCAAGTCAGGTGCCTAATACTTGTTGACCATTATGTGTGCGTCAACAAGGTTGGCAGCAGCAATTCCTTTCAGGAATATTAAAACTAAACCTCTAGTAAAATCTTTGATAAATTTTTTCACTCAGTTTCACTCAAATCTGTCAAATGTTTCAGCAAGTTCCGCACGAATTAGGCATTCGATAATTCAAATAATCTGCCTGTCAATCTAAGAGCCAAGTCGCTTTAGAAAGATTTGTAAAATATGATTCGATCATATTCCTTTGATACGGGTAAAGATTACTTTTCTTTGCTGTTAGGGAGTCAGTTAAAGAATCTCTTGCATTCAGTCTCTTTGAACTAGTTTTCGGACACACTGTGCGTGGACCATTGAAGCGGTTGAAAGAGAAACTTCTTTCTAATGAAGATACTGAACTAAATCTACCTGATTATGTTTCTAAATTCAAATATAACTTGTCAAAGGTTTGTGAGGTTGCAAGAGCGAAACTTCACTCTACTTAGTCCAAAATGAAATTGACGTATGACAAAAAATCAAAGGAAAGGAGTTTTTAGCCTAGTGATAGAGTTCTGGCTCAACTGCCAATTACACAAGCTCCTCTTCGGAACATGTAGGATGGTCCAAACACGGTTGAAAAGAAAGTAAATAATTTAAATTATTTCATAAATACTCCTGGGATGAGTAAACGATAACAACTTTGCTACATCAACATGTTAAAGGAGTTTATTGAGAGAGAGGGGGTAAATCATGCAATTAATTTAGTTTTACCTGTTCCACACGCCGAGGATTTAAGTAAAGGAATTGAATCAGATTCTAATGATTTTTAAGTGATAAATCTTAGGAATTAGGCATTTATGAATAATCTGTACTAGAAACGTGTATATTTTCAACAGAAAAATGGAACGAACTTAGACTGTTTGTAATGTGTCGAATTGTGAAAACTCTTAGAAGCTTTGGTTAAAGGAATTGTATCAAAGTCAACTTAATTAAAGTAGAAAGGGCTAGAAATAGTTAGATGATTCTTTTCATTTCATCTCTGAACGTCAAAAGGGAATTCGTTCCACCTGACGTAACATGACCGAATCAGATGCTATTGTACAAGAGAATGACATAAGACCCTTTCCCAAAATCGACCGGGTAAAGGGCGGGAGCTGGCTATAGATGATTGTTCAAAGTAATGTTAATTACGGCATGATTAGTTTTTTAGTTTTTTTGTCAACAATGCGTAGTGAAAGGAGTTGGTGTGTTTTGAATGCCGCCAATTCCCCACATAAGTGGGGGCTCGTCCGGGATATTTGAACAGTGGAAAAAAGCAGATCTGAATATATATTGAAAGAAATACAGCAAAGTATCATTGATAGATTTTTATTTTTAAAAAATAAGTAACCACGAGTGTGAATTGAGTCAACATCTATTCTTATATGATTAAAATTATGCATGATTTGTGAATTTCTTAAATGTTGCATGACATTGTAAGAAATTAAGATTTCATACCTCAAATTGCTGAAGCGTGGTTGGTTGTCCGTATCTAAGTAACCCATAAATATTTTGCCTTAGTACTCTTGCGAGAAGAGATCATTAAGGAAGTATTCCCAGGGTAATTTGCACATGTGTTGCAGAGGATACGAATTTAGGGAGAATTTATAGTTTGGTACTGCCCGAAAGCCGTTTAAATTACTTGAGTGATTTTTAAGTAAGTCTGTAGGTAAGACTTTATTGAGTTAGAATATTCGTTGATATTCATAGGGAAGTTGTTTCCTTGAAGGCAGAAAACAGGTTAGTGATACTAATCTAGGTGAGATAGCGACAAAACAGATAGACAAGAATGGCAACATTACGGCAACTTGCGCGAGAGTTCAAAATTCTTGGATCCGAAGAATTAGGTTATGAAGGGACACAGCGGGATTTGTAGAGCGTAGTCTCAAAGAGTACAAAGAACAGCAAGCAGACGAAAGAGAGAAGGAAAGAGAGGCCGAGAAGGAAAGAGAGGCAGCCCAGAAGGAAAAAGTAAAAGAACTTGAGTTAGCTAGACTGCAGGCCGAGGAAAGGAATAAAGAGAGAGAACATACGTTAGCCATGGAAAGACTAAGAATAGAAGCGGAGTCTATGAGAAGCGAAGAACCTAACGTACATTTAGGACCCTCAAGCAGAAGAACTGAGAATAGACGTACCGTCCAGATAACTATGCCTATGTTTAACGACAAAGATGAAATTATTGATAACGTTTTAACCCAGTTTGAAAAGTTAGCTTTAATACATCAAATACCCAAAGAACAGAGGGCTATTAATATTTCGGCATTTTTGCAAGGCGCTGCCAAAGAGGTTTATCATAATTTGGCACCCGCTGAATTAGATGATTACGAAGCTTCAAGAAAGCGTTACTACGGCACTATGAGCTGACAGCTGAAAGTTTCCGTAAACTTTTCAGAGAGTCATCTAAGAAAACCACAGAGACTCACGCGCAATTTCATAATCGTGTACGCGTACTTTGCGATAAGTGAATAAAAATGTCCGGAGCCGAATTTACATATGAAGGCATACGGGAAGAAATTCTAAAGGAACATGTCCTCAGCACATACCGTAAAGACCTAATAGTGTTTCTAGCGGAGCGAGATTTTGCGACCTTAGAAGATATTAGTGTAATGGCCGAGCGATATGAAGCAGTACACTCTCGTCCAACCACATGGAGTGGCAGGGATCGAACCAGTGTCCCAGATTTTAGGAGAGGTAATGGGTTAACACCTATCAGGTGGAATGGTCAAAATGGTGGGAAGCCAGGGGCTGACAATCTCAGCCGTGATCAGTCCCGGGGCTCAGGTAAGTCCCAAGGGATGGTCAAGATAACCTCTGGTAAGAAAGAGGAAGTTGTGTGTTATGGCTGCAACAAACCCGGCCATATTCTTACAAACTGTAGAAGATACCGTCCCACTGTAAATGTAGTGACCCCGATACTAGTAAACAGAGTAATCTATTGGAGTGGTCCAATACATCAACAGCTACGGTAAATGGCGTAGAGGTTACTGTGTTGTACGACACCGGCTATAGTTATCCAGCTTTGGTGGACAGCAAGTTTGTTAAACCTGCTGATTATACAGGTGAGGCAGTAGAGGTACAATTTGCAAATAAGAGTAGAGATTCCCTTTTAGTTGTTTATATAAATCTTGATTCGCCCTATGTGAAAGGACGAATTCAAGCAGCGTGCTTGTCAGGGTTGTCGCATGATGTTATTTTAGGATGTAGGTATGTATTGCCACAACCTAATCCTATGACGTGTACACCTGTACACGTGGGGTCTGTAGAGACTAGGTCTATGAGACGAAGGTCAGGGCCGAATCCGTTGAAACCATCGACTTCGCCCATAGATAATTTCTACCTGGCGAATTAAGGAGACTTCAAGAGGAAGATTATTCCTTTAATAAGATACGCGGGTATGCAAAGGACAATTCAGTGCGGAACTTACCCGACGGTGAGGTAGAGTTCGCACTGAAGCGGGGTATCTTGTACCGATACGCTCGAAATGGGACCGAGAGGTATAAGCAGGTAATTGTACCACGGTTTAAGCGGGATGAAGTACTTTGGCTTGCACATAAAGGTTTACTAGGTAGTCACATGGGTGTGGCTATGACGCGAGATAGGTTAGTTAGGGAGTTCTATTGGCCAGGTGTGTATGGTGATGTAAGGAGGTTTTGTTTGTCGTGTGACAAGTGTCAGCGAGTGGCACCTAAGACCTCACATCGCCCAGTGCCGCTAGGAACTGCCCCTCTGATTGATGAACCTTTCTCACGGGTGGCTATGGATTTGATAGGTCCGATAAAGCCCGCAGCGGAAAGTGGCAATCGTTATGTGCTAACGATTGTCGATTATGCCACCCGATACCCGGAGGCCGTTGCTTTAAGGAACATCGATTCAGTTACGGTAGCTGGAGCGTTGTTAGGGGTCTGGTCTAGAATTGGTGTACCAGACGAAATATTAACTTACCAAGGGACGCAGTTTGTTAGCCAGGTGATAGAGGAAGCAAACCGGTTACTTTCTATCAGGTACCTGACTACTACCCCTTATCACCCACAGTGTAACGGTCTTGTGGAGCGTTTCAATGGGACATTGAAACAAACTCTAAAAAGTTATGCGAAGATCGACCTAGGGATTGGGATCGATACCTTCCTGCAATACTTTTTGCGTACCGCGAAGTACCCCAAGCTAGTCTTGGATTTTCGCCGTTCGAGCTAGTTTCTGGGAGGACAGTGAGAGGACCCATGGCTGTATTGAAGCAGTTGTGGACTGATGAGAAAGAATCCGAAGAGGTAAGAACAACATATCAGAACGTTGTTGACCTTCGTAATAAACTGGAGGAAGTTTGTAACTTGGCCCAGAAAAATCTTTGTGATGCAAGGGGACGTCAGGCCAAGTATTACAACAAGAAGGCGAAAGAAAGTAAGTTTGAGGTAGGCGACAAGGTGATGTTGTTGTTGCCATTGGAACATAACAAACTCCAAGTGTCTTGGAGAGGACCGTTCGTTGTAACGGAGAAGAAGGGTGGACAGAATTATCGCATCAGGGTGGGCGATAAAGAGAAGCTGTACCACGTTAACCTTCTTAAACTCTACCGAGAAAGAGTCACCTACTGAGTTCGTGGTTGCTACAGTTGTGACGGAAGAACTCGACGACAACGGAGGAGTGGCGGAAGTACTTCCTAGTTGTCCGTTGACGGGGAAGGAAACTTACGTAGACGTCGTCCGTGACGTAATGTTAACGTGGGACCAACGTGGTGAGGTGGAGGAGATACTTCACGATTACGAAGGTATTCTGCCGGAGAAACCAGGTGTGAAGAATTTGGAAGAGTTTAGTATGAAGCTACTGGAGAAAACGTTGAAAGATAGACTGACGTCAGACGCCATTGTTAAGCTACCAGACGTGACAAAGGACCTTGTGTTACGTACAGACGCTTCTGACAGGGGTCTTGGTGCAGTTTTACTGCAAGAACATGATGGGGACATATTTCCTGTTGCATACACGAGTAGGAAACTTAATACCGCTGAGCGTAATTATTCCGTCACTGAGAAGGAATGCCTAGCGATTGTCTTTGAGATTCATAAATTTCAGCGTAATCTGTATGGGCGAAAGTTTATTCTAGAAACCGATGTTCAACCTTTAGCGTATCTTGCACAGGCTAAATTGACTAATGGGCGTTTAATGAGGTGGTCATTGTTTCTACAACAATATCAAGTCCAGCTACGTTACATTCGTGGAAACTCAAATGTGGGGGCAGATTGCATGAGGCGATTACTTGAGTCTGAGGTGAAAGGGTCACTTCAGGACATCTAAACATTAAATTAAACTGTAACTTCAAAATTCGATGAGCAAAATCCCAGATTTTACTCTTAAAGTGGGGGGGCCTATGTGATGTGTCGAATTTTGAAAACTCTTAGAAGCTTTGGTTAAAGGAATTGTATCAAAGTCAACTTAATTAAAGTAGAAAGGGCTAGAGATAGTTAGATGATTCTTTTCATTTCATCTCTGAACGTCAAAAGGGAATTCGTTCCACCTGACGTAACATGACCGAGTCAGATGCTATGGTACAAGAAAATGACATAAGACGGGAGCTGGCTATAGATGATTGTTCAAAGTAATGTTAATTACGGCATGATTAGTTTTTTAGTTTTCTTGTCAATCCAAAAATTTTACGGAACATGTTTAGGAAACAGTCTATTCCGATTGGTTAATATGGATTTATAGGCATAACTCTGTAAGAAATTAAAGGTTTTACTTTAGGAAAATTCAGCGTCTTCAATTTTTTTGGAAAAGAGTGGTCGACTCCAGGAGACATGTGCAAGACGTTATCTCATGATTTGGCAGTAAAGCGGGAGTTTTGTCTCAGCGAAGTAGACAAATTCTACATTTGAATTCGTAACAAATACGTTTCGTTATAGAGTAAGGGGCCAGATAGTTGTCTCAGTTAGGAGACGGACTATACGTGAGATTCGTAGAAACGAATAAAGAAAACGGCAAAAGGAAACAGCTTTCCTGGATTTACCTGAGAAATCCTTAAACGAATTACAGGAACAGAGCAAATTCTGAGCCGAAATCTAAGTCCAGAGACGATTGTTAAGTCAGAGTTCGACGGGCAAGAGTCCAAGACTAAATAGCTAGACAAAGATCGACGGAGCAGGGACGAACGGAAGTCTTGATGTCCGCATAAAATAGGTGATGAAGTCTCTCGTCGTTTTATGAATATGATTACTTCTGGTCTATATAATTGTGATGCTTACGTTGGTGATGTCATCTACACCTGGAAGGAACATCTAGGCACGATTCAGAAACTATTCAACAAACTCACTGAGCTAAGTTTGACAATCAATTTATCTAAAAGTGAGTTATGTCGTGCTTGTGTAACTTTTCTAGAAATAAATTGGGATATGGAGAAGTTAAACCAATAGATCCTAGCTCTGAATTGCCTGTGCCTGTCAGTAAAAAGCAACTGATGCGATATTTGGGTATTGCTGGATACTATCGGAAATTTTGTTCCAAGTTTTATATAATTGCTGAATCCCTAACAAATTGTTTGGAGCAAAAAAGCAAATTTCTCTTGACCGAAAAATGTCAGGAGGCTTTTGATAGGTTATAGGCTATACTTAAAATAGCACAATTTCTTAACAGCTCCAAATTTCAGTCAGCCTTTTAAACTATCTGTTGATGCAATTGATGTTGGGGTTGAAGCAGTATTGATTCAAAAGGATAAAAATAATGTTGATCATCCGTTGTGATATTTTTCTAAAAAAAATTAAATAAGCACCAAAGAAATTACTCAGAAATCGATAAGGAATGTCAGGTTTTAATATTGGCATTACAACATTTTGAAGTTAACGTTAGTTCGGCTGCTTCTCCGGTTGCTGTGTTTAGTGACCACAGCCCCCTTACTTTCATTGACAAGACAAGAAAACAAGAATCAAAGATTATTAAGGTGGAGTTTGTTGTTGCAGGAATACAATATTGACATCAGGCACATCAAAGGAAAGGCAATTTAGTAGCTGATATACTTTCCCGTGTACAGAAATATGTTTTCATGTACACTTTGTACAATTCACTCTTTCCTTTTGTTACATTTGTACGAGACGAGACACGCAACAATGCAATGTTACATTACAACAGAATATAAAGAAATAGCAAACATAACTCACAAATAATGCAAACTAAATATACATAAAACTATCGACATTTTAATATAACTTTCTCACTAAGGCCATAAGTTTGTTTATTATTTTCTCCATTCTGTCTAATCTGTATTTTCCATCACTACGACATGTTTGTATTAAGTAAGTTAGTTGGTTTTCCTGGTAATTGAACATCTGTTTTGCAAGACCATTCACTTTAATCAGGTTTAGTGATTTTATCACCCTGGCTGCACTAGAGCTTGTGGGCAACATTTCTACACCAATAATAAAAATGTCTACGGTTGTGCAGGTAAGAGACTATGTCATTTTTGTGGCCAAGTCGTCGAAACCCAAAATAAAACAACGAATTTTTAGAATTATTAAATTACGAAAATAGCAACATACATGACCACAATGTAAATTTATTTTTTTTTAATTTGAATGTTTTCAGACTCTTGTGTGCTCATCAAGCTTGCGACAAGTGCGTTCAGTAACTCTTTTTTCTTCAAGGTCACAATTGTCGCATGATTGCAGGAGGACGTAAAATGATAGTTCGTAATGCGTGATTCCAGGAGGACGTAAAATGATAGTTCGTAAAGTGTGATTCCAGGAGGACGTAAAATGATAGTTCGTAAAGCTCATATACTTTGATTTTGCTGAATGGAGTTTAGACCTACATATACAGAAACATAAAGGGGGTTTTCGTTTACACCACTTTCTCGTTCCTACGACAAAAAGGGAAATTCATATTTAGGAACTGTATGAAGTGAAAAAAGTCACTGTGCAATACAAAACATTTTTAAGCAAGTGATCTTTGGACGTCATCTGGTATTATTTCTGTAATTTTCAAAAGGCTTTTATAGCAATTAATTACACAAAATGACAGGACTTTTCCGGGTTTATATATAATATATCATGTCTCAAAAATGGCCTTAAGCACAAAACCAAACCAGACTAGAAATGTCATGGGTCGGAGGCAAGTCCTTTGTTCATAAGTCTGAATTTATTGCTCAGTTTTGGAAAAACAACAACCTAAACTTGAATTAAATGTTTAGGTCCATATCTTTAAGAATGTCATGTTATGTTATTGGATCGAATGATAAATTAGTTTCAGCCTTTGGTATGGGAAACATGCAAAATTGAAAACAAAAATTTACAAAGCATGACAAAAGTGAAATATTTTTATTCTTACGGATTATCTCAATAAGAAAATATGATAGACTTTATGAGAAGAAATGCATCCACCCAATTCAATAATAAGAGATTATAAGGATTGGATTACAGAGTGCGTAGACAATATTCTTCATAGCATAATCTTGGATTCACCTTTGAACATGAACTTTCTTAATTTGGAAGTAATTCTCTAGAAACTATGAACAAAATGGAGAAGTGGATTTGTGAACATAATGGTCATCTATTTCCTTTAGTAAAGCAATGTAGCGTGTATCTACGGCAAAAAGAAACTCTACTGGATTATTGGAAGTTTAGTAATACATAATAACATTGAGTCTTGTCAAAGCGTTCATGTTTAATGTTTTGTATTTGCACACGAAGAGTAGAGAACTATCCCTAACACTATTTTCATTTATTAATGATTGAATTAGAAGGATGTTTTAAAAAAAAATGTTGAATCTGAGAGAAACAAAACCATTATTGATTTATGTTTGCTCCAAAACTCTCTCTCTCTGTCTCTCTGTCTCTCTGTCTCTCTGTCTGTCTGTCTCTCTCTCTCTCTCTCTCTCTCTCTCTCTCTCTCTCTCTCTCTCTCTCTCTCTCTCTCTCTCTCTCTCTCTCTCTCTCTCTCTCTCTCTCTCTGTTTTAGAAATGACAAAAAATGCTGAAACAATAGTGTGACTGACTTGATTGTTTGCGACAAACTTGATGCAGATGTGTTGGTAAAAACGAATTACAATAATGTACAATTATAAAAGCCTATTTGCGATCAATGCAGGCCATATTCTGAGTTTGGATTAGTAGAAAATTCAGTTCTGGTCTCAATAGCTCTAGATCAAATTCAATTCACTCTGCGATAAATAACATCGCTCTCGCTAAATAGTCACAATTATCTTATCTTAACAAGCGTAGATTGGCCAATGTCATATGGTGAAAACTGATATCAGTCAGTGCTAGGATTTGCAAATTTGTAACATCAGTCGCCAAAAAAAACTGAAAAACCCTATTTGGCTGGCTTAATAATAAGTGTTTTCGCAAAGGTTCTGTCAGTAATACTGGTAACTTTTTAGTGAGAATTTGAAATCTGTAACAGGAAAATGTTCTAAACTTTACCGAGTCTTCATGAAGATCAAATTTTGACTTCGTTTAAGGCTGTAGCCAAAATAATGCTCTGGACAAATAGTCATATTTTCACTCAGTTTATGAGATGAAGGACGGTCAATATAGCGTTGCGCAAGAAGTAAGATAAAAGGCCGATTTTAGCGCAAGACATATTTTTACCCTCACCCCGCTCTCATAATAAATACAAATGAACCCTCTCTATATCCTAAAACTCCCATCCCAAACAATTTTTTATCAAAGCCCAAAGGCATATTCTGGCGTAAATATAATCCTATAACTCTACTTGTGTAGCTAGGTTTGTTTGTAACAGATATTGCATAAGGTAATGTAATCTGGAAATGGATCAATACTCTCTCTACGAGCTAGCTGTATCTAACAGAAGTCGCCATATCAATATCAGCCTAGCCTTGTGTAAGGTAGCGTGAAAATTAATACTCACATCATACAAAGCCAGGTAATGTTTTAGTCATACTGCAACGTCACGTAGAGAAGTGTCAGACTCAATCACGTGATTTTCTAAAATCAGGTAGAAGATAGGGAATTCCATAATACTCAATCACGTGATTACAACATTCTAGATAACACCCACGCAGATTTTTCAGTATAAAAGGCAGGTAGGATTTTCTTCTCAGGCACTTTCAAGAGGACACTTCACCGGCCAGATCGGGTAAGTGATATTATTTTACACCTCATTACCAACTATTAATGTTTCAATCGTTGATATTAGAAACATTTCATTATCATGGTGATAAAGACTAAACTTGACTTTACCGGTCACGCAGCGCCGACATTTAAATAAATCTTTTATTTGAGGTTTACTTAGAGAATATTTTCTGTCGATAAAATATATTTTTGATCAATCAATATTTCTTGCAAGTTTAGTATATGTTTTGAGACTGATTGGATCATGAATTGTTTTAAATGACGCTAACCTAACAACTTTTGATACAATTGCTCGAGGTAATTGAAATCAGATCTAATGAGCGAAAGTTTTAACTTGTCACGGGTACCACTAAAATATATACCTGATGTTTCATTATTAATTTCAACTGTCAATTGTTTGCCGTCTATCAGATATTTCTTTTTGCTATTGTAACTATTTGTCACTGTCATATTTTCTAAATTTATTTCTAAAATTTAGATATAATATGCGTCGGAAAAGATTATGTCAAGTATAGATCTATTATAATCATAGTACCCGAGTGCAAATGCATTCACCCCATTTTCGCAATAACTTGTATCGTCTAAATTGCTCAATCCACGTTTGATAAAAACATCTATTTAGAGTTTACGATGATTCATCCGAATAGCCATTGCTCTTATAAAACTAACATCGCCATCAAGCGCGTTCTTGTAATTATCAAATTTCATAAACTTTTTAACAAAATCGCGAGGCAGACATTTTGCTTTTTCGTTATTTTACTATTATCTAACAGTACAGCATACATTTTGCTGCGTAATTCAATAAAATATACGATAATGCTCGAGTTAATTTCATCTTTGAACAATAACCTTTTAATTTGTGTCGTCATGAAATTTACTGACATGAGGGTAATCGGAAAGATCAAACAGATATAGATTATCGTACATGTCCTGATATACGTCCTTACATTCAATTTTATATACGAGCGAATCGGTATCAATAAACAATAATCTACTTGACAGCCATTGATTTTTAGCAAAATTATAATGAAAATAGTACATCAACCACTTCGATAAATCTAACTTGCAAGCTCCAACGTAAATCGGTTTGCTTATTTTTATATTTCTTTCTTTTTTGTATCACGACAAGATTTTCATTAAATATTTTAATTCTCACAAAACCATCGTATGACACAAGTTTGTTTCTGCGATGGATATCATTAACTAGTTCAATATTTACGCGTTTTTTAATATTACCCATCGTCTTACCAAAAACGGAATTGTTCATCAGTTTAAAGAAGTTTTTCTCAAAATCCGTTTTCGCCGCAGTTCTTCTCAATGTGTTCGAGTTAATATAACCTTTCATCCAAGGCGATTGATTAAATTTTAACACACGATGAACTTTCCTTAACACAAGACCAGCATTTACTGCTTGTTTTAAAACTTTGTAATGCAAAACACAATTACCTTTATTAAGCAAATTTGGTACTAGTTTTTACCATAGAAGTTTGTCTTGGTGATGCTATTGCTTGTTATTCTTCAGATAATAATCCAAAATCTATTATCATAGATTCTGCACAGAAAGGATAGTTGTTATGTAGATTGTGCAGCGAAATAGGATAATTGAAATCAACTTAAACGAAATACAAAACATCGTCGGTAATCTTTTTCTGTCTCCAATAGAAATCTATCAGCCGTTATCCAATGAGTTTCACCAAAAGGCATTGGTTCTGCCATCGAATATCCATACAAATTATTGCAATCTAGATAAACTATATACTTCGATTGAAGCTTAATATCGTACTCTTTTAGGTACTTGTTGCTTGCTACGGAATATTTCTTCGTTATTACGCTAATACCGCCTCTGATACCTTTTTCGATAAAATTGAACATATCAATGTCAGTCAGTAATTCTAACCTTATCTTACTAAACTTTAGCAGAGCATTCCATAAAAGGCCGGGAGCAGAATAATACCAACAAGGATCTAACCCATAATTGTTATAACTCACTTCTCAAAAACTTTCGAATACCTCCGCCAACAATAATATGTCAGTGTTCAAATATAAATCATGATAATCACCAAACGTCTTGCAGTTAAATTTATCCCAAATATTGTATGGATATTTGTATTTGTCATCGGTTATATTTTCATGTTTAAGCTGCGAATAAAATTTGTTCTTGTCAGGTAGCGAGGTTTCATCGAATTTACTCAAGTCGTCGAGATACTCGTACGGAAATACTACTTTTTAAGTCAGCAGATTAATTGTATCTCCAAAACAGCCTTTTGGGTTATCAAACTTACTACCAGCTCTCACAACACTTTCTACAAGCTCATCTAACGATGCTAGCATAAACTGTAAGCTGTCAATAAAACAAAACTTACCCAAAGTAACTGACATATTTTTCAAAATTATTTGGAATGCATTTGATGACGTTATCGAGCTTTAAACGATCTTATACTTCAGGATTATCAAAAGCTTCTACGATAATATGGCTATCATATCCAAGGAAATTGTGAAGAACAACCAAATAAAATCTGGAGCATGAAATTTTGAATTACATTAATCATGAGCCTCTCCACGGTACTGCCTAGTCAAATGACAATGATCACGTACTTTTTTGCTATCGTCAAACGCTTTTTCACAAATATGACAAAATTTCGCTGCTCGTGATCAGATATTTTTTAGGTGTCAGTTTAATCATTTGAGTTCCATTTTTCAAACGATAAAATATATTATCAACTTTGCTGATCAATTGCTTGAGAAGCCAGACAGCTGATATTTTTTTTTTACCGCGATACTATTTAAATGGTTTAGATAATCTCGTATCAACGAAACAAATTGTCTTATACGCTGCTCCGAACGAAACATGATTTTGAGTTTTCCTTGTGCTCGGTTGGCTAGGATTATTTTCTACGCCCAGTACAACTAGTCCATTAAAGTGTTCGATCCAAACTTTTTAATTTCTATTAAACAGCAAGTTTATGGTCGATTGTGAAGCTTTGTCTGAAATATACCTATGATAGACGTTTTCTTTTTCATCTAGTCCGAAAGCGTTAATCGGAACATTTTTTTGCTTTTCAAGTATTCGAGATCAGCGTATATGATGAAAGAAATAGTTAGCTTGTAAAGTGTGATTGACAAAATACAATAAATTATTTTCTTAGGTCGGCATCGTTATTCGTTGTACGTCACTACAGTACTGCAAATGCTTTTGTAATGTTTCATTGTCATTATAACCGCGCAAGCAGCGATTAAAAAAACCGTTTCTTCTTTCGTTTATTATACTGTCCGCCAACTAGTCCATTAAAGTGTTCGATTCAAACATAATCATTTCTATCAAACAGCAAGTTTATGGTCGATTGTGAAGCTTTTTCTGAAATATACCTATGATAGACGTTTTCTTTTTCATCTAGTCCGAAATCGATAATCTGAACATTATTTTGCTTTTCAGACTTTGATATTTGATTATCTGCCATTGGAAAGTCGATACCATTAAAATGTAATCTTGACACGTGACTAATAAATTTCTCAACACGAACGGCGTCTTTTTCTGCTGGAAATAGCGCATAACGAACAGCCCATTGGAAACATTTGTTATCAACGTTTATCACATTTACACACCATTTTTTATTTTTATTTTTAGTGGCAGGTCAATATACGAACTACCGCGTAATGCATCATATTTCACTGTGTGAAATAAAATTTCCCTGATCATTTGAAACTTCCAACCCGAACCCAATTCGGTAAATTCCTCTATCATTTCCCAACTTTCTTGTGTATTTCGTCAGCTAGTGACAAAAGATCAGTCCCAATCAAGACACGTCTTGGTTTTGCATTAATGTAAGGATCTGCAATTTCATTGTCAGTCGATCTTCATTGACAAGTAGCTTCGAAAATATAATATGATACTGCACTAATAGTCTTATATCCTTATGTTTTTCAAGCTCACGTTTTGCAGTTGCCTGTAGCAGGTGTTAAAGATTTGTTGCAGTAAAATTCATTAGTGCAATTTGTTTATCGAACCGATAACTGCTATCCAATACTGTAAATGCAGTCGCTATTTTTTCAGGGTATCCCATAAGTCTTTTCTTGCCTATATCACGCAATTTCAACATTGCTATACTATAGTGTAATATCTAATTGATTGTTTGATCGACAACTCCCCTCGCGCCAGCTGAAGTAACAATTAGAGTTATAAAAAATCACTATAATATAATGACACAAAATCTGACAAGCGCATAAGAGCAAGAGTATTATTACGTTCACAACAAGTATAACCTATACACTGGTAATGCATTAGGTTCGGTGATACGTGCCCACTACAACCATCCTATAGGTAAAGCAACGTCAGCGGGTTACAAGATTAGCGTATAGAGAGATAATACCGAGAGGATTGCAATGATTAGATAAGATTTTATTTACTCATTATTCTGCGAGGATATTCCAGAGGTACAGCGTGTATATCACTGATGATAACATCGAAAATTTATCTTTGCAAAACGAGTTTCAGCCGCACCGAGTCTTTGATTCATACGAGGTTAATGATCGCAGTATGATTAGAAACAGAAAAACTAGAATGGTTCATGGTGTTATAAATAACATGGGGTATCTCACGGTAACTGTTAGAGGGATACTAACAGATTTTGTCAAATATCTATCTCTATTTGTTTGCGAGACGTTTAACAGACTCATACCAGATGGTCTGGTGAGTAATCACATTAATAATGTAAAGACAAACAATTTGGTATTTGGAGCCAGTTACACAGCAGGAAAATGTGAAACAAGTACGAAGTGGTGGTATTAATTTTAGATGTCCGGCTAAACCTGTTGTTTCATTAAACCTCGAAACGGTTGAGGATATTAAATTTAAATCGATTTCAGCTGCTGCAAAACATTATAAGATAAATCCAAGTGAAGTAAAATTTGTAGCTGATGGAGTAACAAGATCAGCTTTTTCAAGCGAATACGATGGCAGCATTATTTTTAGATATGATTAAGTATATTTGACAGTTTCTTTTTAGACAAGCAATGATGAGCAAATGCCATTTTATCATAGCGATCATATTTTAGCGTCATTACTGCACTTTCATTAATTTTACTTTTTTCTGCTGCTGTTAATATAATTTTATGAGAATTACCTTGCATACAATAACGTCAATGGAATATGCACTGTAACCTGATTGACATTTTCGTACTTCATCGGCTAGTTATAAGAACAAATTAGATAAAAGTTTATTATAATATGGATTTGATGAAACGACTCGCTGAATTATACGCAGAAGGTACCACTGTAAGCGATACAATTACCAACAACATAATCTCAGACAATATTACAATCTGACAATATGATAGAAAAATCTGCTGGTTATAGCGAAGATATTTTGTTCAACAACGAATCTAACGATGATGATGAAACATTCACCGTTGCTGACAGATCAAATTAAAGCCAACCAACAACTGGACGATAAAATGTTAAGTTGTTAAGTATCATATTGCTAAAAAAAATTTAAAAATTAATTTTACTGTTGCCGAACAACAGATATTTTTGTAGCTAATCAGACCTTTTATTAATCTAAAAATAACTGGCCAGCGAAAGAGTATAAAATTTGATTTTATTTTTCCTAAGATATTCAATGTAATTCCAGTTGATAATGAAAGAAAACTACATTTAATATCGTTATGTAAAACTATCAAATGTAAATCTGCTTGTGAAACACGAACAAATTTATAATAACATCATTCGATCGATTTAGGATCCAGATGCTAAATCTATTGGTATACCCACGCCACTTAACTAAACTTTAATCACCGCGTTTCGGATAACGAAAACATCTTGTTCAGTCTTCTAAACTTCCTGCTCGTAAAAACTACCAGTTAGTTATAAGTTCACCTAATAAATCTTTTAACACATATGTTACAGTGATTGTTAAAAGTACTTTATCAACAACAAATACTTATTAGCTTCAGTTTGGAGTGATCGTGTTCCCGGCAATTTTAGACCACGTCCAATTCCTAGAAGATTTTGTAGCAGACTTCCAGCTAGTCCCGCTAAAAGTCGAGCAAACGGAATAATTCCTCCTTTGGATGTTTTTCGACGCTTAGTTGTTTTACTTTCTTCTCGATTTTGTTTTTCGTTGTGGCCGTATATATATATATATATATATATATATATATATATATATATATATATATATATATATATATATATATATATATATATATATATATATATATATATGGGTTGGTGCGTGCAGGCAAGGCGATAGGTGCCATTTACTCGCGGACCTGGGCTTAAAACAACTCGGTAGACTACGAATTTAATTTCTCTAACCTGTATGATAGTATTGTTTGTATTAAACTATATATATATATATATATATATATATATATATATATATATATATATATATATATATATATATATATATATATATATATATATATATATACTCACTCACATACATATATATACATACAATTTATCTTTAAACTATTTTTTATACCACTGCCCTCAAATGCTTTTTTCGATTCGCCAGATATTGCTCCAGACGCTGCTTCTTTTCTTTTTGTAAACAACACCGGAAAAACTGTAGGTATTATTGTGCTAACTAATATTGATAATGCTGTACCAAGGAATCCACATTGTTTCGCCATCGCTGTCATTTATGTCGTACTTAAATAAAAAAAATAAACGTTTTTTACGATCCTACTTGTTTGCTTGATTTTTTTCAGCATTAATTTTGTTAATATACCCTTAGAAATATCAGGGTTGATTTTTAATGACACCTGCCTTCGCTTTGCAACAGCAGCTGCTATTTTTGTTAACTTGACCATCGGTCAAATATATTTCTTTTACGATATTTTTTGTCATCTCATTATAAAAGTTACAGATCAAACTTGAACTGTCATTTACCTCCAACAGAGTCTATCGTAGCGAAACTATCGCTGTTCACTAACGCGTATACGTACAACGGCACTATTTGAACTGCACCGAGTGTCCAGGTAATTTCAATATCAGCTGTGCTAACATCAAAATAAAATATTGGATAAAGTGTAAGGAATTCCTCTGCCAATATCTGAGATCCATCCAAACATCTAGATATTTTTGTATTATATCAGGCAGATACATGTAAGTTCGAGTAAAATTTTTGTTAGCGTCATCTGAAAAATTGCATTCTATCGCTCGTTCTGGATATTGCTTCGAATATAGTCTAACATATATTCGTCTAACATCAGCGTGGTCAAATACTGCATTATTTTGTTGTTGGTTACCACGTCTCGCCTACTGTTGAAATACAACGAATAATTGTCTCGGCAGTTGTTCGCTTGATGTTATTGTGACCCGCCACGTGTAGTCGATAATATTTGGAACCGGTGTTTGATATATTTTATGCTGTGGAAAATGATTTCTGTTCGTATGCTTCTGAAGCTTATTATTTAATTCTGCCATTTTGGTGATAGACGGCATTATACGTGACATCCACAGAGCAACTTTGTTTATGATAAACTGTACATCAGCCCCTCCAGATCTAAGAAATCAATCGTTTTGTTCTGCTGGATCTAAAATAAGTGTATGTTTTACTCCACTAAATACTTTATCGTGATCGCGACAAAAGCCGAAAATCATGCGTTGTGGAAGCATCATTGTAATTTGACGTGATCCTGCTGAAAATTCTTTTTAACTAGAAAAACCTTCATTATAACGTGGATTTTTTTTAGGTCAATATTATCATTAACTAAAGTAAGCATTGCAATACCGTCTGCAGCCGCACCTGGTGGAACTATACCAAGATTATTGCAAGCTGCCGTAAGGGAAACTCCTGTAGCGTCTGCCTATAGCACCTTCAGCTGGTGCGGCTATACCTAGATCAGCAGCATTAGGAATAAGAAAATTTCTCACATTAGCAGCGTTTTCAGCAGCATCAGCTCCAGCTAATATAACACCTCTTCTGAAAAGTTCGGTTGATTAAGCTATACCCCGTCCAGTATCTTTAAGCCACATCATGTTCGTTTCAGTTGATCTCGAGTAATCGTCGGAAAACGAAATAATATTTAAAATTGTGCTTGCAACTTGTAGATGACTTGAAATATCTTCTATAGTTTGATTGGCCAGTTAATATCTAGCACTTTTGAATAAACACCAGACGTTATTTATAAGAGCTACTTCCATTCCAGCTGCAATTGCAGCAGGTGGATTGGCTACTGTCATAATCTGACCGCGAATTACTAACACAGCCTTATGTGGCAGTAGAAATACGTCCTCGTCTTGAGTATTAAATGTTCTAATACCAGCTTTATTTGGTTCGTTAGAATTTTCATCAAGATATTCAACATACTCAAATTCTGTTATAGTGTCATCAATGCCATGAGTTTCTGTGAAATCGAGATAATTTTAACAGACATTTTTTATTTATTAGAATAAATAAAATTTTATTCTGGCACTATTACTTTAGATATTGATTTTTGTATGATCTGTTGGCCTTTTGGTGATAAAAATTTTTTTGTTGATGTTATCATAGCTCGTTGAGTTTCTTTCTTTTTTTTTGGAGCGATTTCTGAGATAGCTTGTTTTTTTCTCACATGCAGTCGGCAGACCACGTTGTTGATCTCCTCTTTTATCAACTATTTTTTTTTGTCCCACCGCAGTCTCAGCGGCAGATGCGGCTCCAATTGCAAAAGCTTTATCTGAGTCAAGAGCAATTGATGCAACCTTACCCGCTATTCTTGGAAAAATTTCAATAACTTTAGTGAATATAATATATATTTACACAATCAATCCACAGCAAGATAAGTATGAGCTACTAAGCGAATATAATGACAAACTTCGTGATGATCTTGAGGCTGGTGAAGATTTTTTTATAATTAGGCAGCCAGAAGATCTCATTCCAGTTAATCAACTTGATTCATCGGAACTCAAGATAGTAGTTTTTGATGATATTCCGCTAAATAACATGGAGATTATATTTGCACCAGAAACTCCTTTGGGTTTTGATTTTTTTTTTTAAAAAAAATCGATTGTGATGTGAGTTTTAGGCTAGAGAGAGAGAATGTAATTTGTATTAATTTTGAGAGCGGAGTGAGGGTAAAAATAGTTCTTGCGCTAAAACGACCTTTTATATTTCTACTGCGTAAACCAAGAGCAGACCATGTGTACTGAAATCTGGATTTGAACAATATCGTAATATATGTCACCAAAACTTAAAAGTAAATCTGGCTGGCTTGATAATGGCTGTTTTGTAAACTTTCAACCTGAAACATACGTAGTATTCTAGTGAGAATCTTAAAATCTAATATGACAAAAATTATAATCTTTTCATGGGCTTCATTCAGGATTTAAAATTGATTTGTTTATGTCTGAATTCGTAAATAAGAAGTCATTTTTATTAAATGCCGTGTAGTAATAGAATGAGCATGGGTCTCTCCAAAACCTTGTGTTGACTAGTAAATGTGGGGTATTAAATAATAAGTATAATAATTAGTATATCACTAAGTGTTATATAATATTGGTAGTTTTAACGTTGTATTTCCAGTTAGATGCCAGTGCGCCCCACCATGTCAAATTTCCGTGAGAGACCATTTGATTCCATTTGAGCACAGCAACTTCTAACAATGAATACAATGTGATTTCGACGACACAAACGTCGGCTAGATATCCATACTGTTATTCTTCCCATTTCAACTGCCAAGCTGATGTCCTATACTGCTGATATGTTAACCTTGTATAATTTGTATTAACATTTTTTATGTACGAATTTTTTGTATGCCATAGATATTACCATGTAGATTTTTACTAATTATATGTATCTTTATTTTAATTGCAGGATCATTATGTAAACTGGCTATATCGAATTGGTCAGGGTTGATATTATTATTATTATTATTATTATTATTATTATTATTATTATTATTATTATTATTATTATTATTATTATTATTATTATTATTTTAAACGGGTGACAAGGTTATGCTTGAGAGGGATACCGGGAACTTGTATTTTCGATATAGTAACGGTTGCGTCCCTTGTACACAAAGTTTGGTGATGTCATCAGTTTTGGTGTTGTAGGAGTAGCAAAAATGACCAGCGCAAATAATTTAGCTGCGACATCCAGGCTTCAACCAAAGAAACAAACATTAGAAGATGCTTACTCACCGCCAGCTAATTTTCTTGAGATAGATATATCAGATCCTCAAACACATGGAGTGGCTAAAAAGCGATACACGGACTATGAACTTCGGATGAGGGTGACAACGGAACTTCCTTTTTGAGTCAATCCATTTCATATGATTCAGTGATGGTCGTATTTTTCAGAAAACAAAATATATTTATTTTATTTTATTTTTTTTTTATTTTGACACATGCAAAGTCAAATGAAATATTTTTTAGTTATTTTCATTGTGAGTATTGTTGTAGACCACTAAGCAAATAAATGCTTGTTTCGTGTGGTGACATTTTGTAGGTTCAACATTATTCATTAAACCATGTAGTTTGACAGTATCACTTCAGATAAGCATACTCTATACATTTCATTAAATTCTAACTGCCTATAATACCTACATTACATTAATTCTTGTCATTACAAATTGGAAAAACAAGCTGATAAAATGCTGTTTGAACAAGAATCTATCTTTTTTTTTTTTAAAAAAAAACAACCTCCAAATATTGACAAAACGTTAGAAAGTTGTTTTGAAACCATCCCAATAAATGTTAAGGGAAGCACATGCACTGATGTCTTCAAATCATATGATCATGTATTGAAACAATGGTGACTACTGATATTATGTAACTAACCTCAAATTAACAACTGCGTTATTGCACTATGGTTGTATAGTGAAGGGACTTTTTATGTACTCAAGCCATCATTGACTATTTTACTTTGCACCAAACTGAAGATACGAGCTCCGAAATGTGCGAATTTCATGAATTTTGTCACAGTGGACACATCTACGTTCAAGTGACAGCCAGTGAAAACAGCTACATATACCATGTTTATAACTATACAATACATCTCTTCTTCAATTACAGAACAGTGGTAGATACAAAAGTAAGTGTTTACTTACCATTAACTCGATTCAACTTTAGAAATCCTGTTCCATTAAAGAATTAGACATTTTCTTCTTCACACATATAAACGAAACTTAGTTTGAAAACATGTACACTATGCGGTACAAACGTAAACGACGAAATATGATTGGCTCAGAAGGTTATACCTGAGCGTAGATGTGTCCACTGACAAAATTTACACATTTCGGAGCCTGTAACTTCAGTTTGGTGCAACATAAAATGTGATGGATAGAAAAATATCATGATCACTGATGGTTTCCTTTGACTACATTGGAGAAACAGGTAGTGTTAGAAATGAGGATTGAGGAACACGTTGGTAGTGAGTCATCGGTCATACATAAACATTGTTGCAGTATTGGACTTTCCATCATTCCCAATCGGACCAAGGTTATCACATCAAAGAACACCCTATGGAAAGGAAGGTGAAGGAGGGGGTCAAATATGACACTAGAGGCCAATACTAAAAAAGAACAAGGGCTTGAATTACCACTCATCTATACCATTCTTGTGGTACCTCATGACAGTCATAAGTCATATGATCAACTTTAGTTATTGATGAAGGAAGTGTGATATTACCAACAATTTAGAATTCTTTAGATATTTATGCATTTTGAGTATGGGAAATTACAAATGACCTTGGATTGAATTATTGGCCTTATAGTCTTAGAATTATTGTAGTCCAGGGTCTATGATGGTAAGGAATCATTATTTTCCACAGTTTGTCAACTTAGGATATATGGACCAGACAGTTATACTCTTAACAGGTTCATTTTCATCTTTTCTGTGATACATTCACAAATTTTTCATTTAAAAAATAGTCTTAAACACTTGTCACAGTAAATTTTTCCATTTTTCATGGGGTTTTTGCCAAGTATAATCATTGAATCTTTGTCCAAAACAACATTAGTTTCATTGGTAAAGTTAGCCATGACTGCTAGTTTTCATTGATTTAGTTATGTTTGTGTTTAAACCATAAAATATGTTATGCATGGTTCCATATGAAATCATAGCTTCCTTCTATACAGTGTATCATTGAATCCTTAGACTCGGTAATCCTCAGTTGACAGTTCATGTAGATGCATGAATAACTGACAGATTCATTAAAAGCTACAATCCTCTTGGGCAGAGACAATGAATAAGATGTAAAATTTAATAATCAACTCTTGCTGACAATTTTTGTCTTCCACTTATTTCTCACCTACTTTGGATCGTGTTTTATGTAGCTTGTGGATTTTGATATTCCATTCTTTTTATGAATTTTTTTTCTACCACAAAAATCCTAATAGAATTGACTGAATTGTCAGCTGCTTCTGACCATCAGTTAGTTTGTAACCATGAGGTATCATGTTTTGTTTACATCGCCATGAAAGTTTAAAACTAGCACTGGCTTCAAATCTCCAATTTCAAACAACAGTCAGGATTTTCATTTGGTGCACACATATAAAATCAAGGTTGCATGATAATTCTTATCCATGTGGTGACCATTTTAACTATATTTCACTATATAAGTTGAACTTTCTTGGAGAAACTACTTGCTTTTGACCTGGCACTGCCTATTAACATATGGTCTTGCTGCACAGGGTGCAGTGCCTTCTAGAGGTTAAAGCAATAATATTGTTTGTCAAAAGTGTTCTCTTGCTGATTGACCAGTTTGCAATGGTGAAATAGAAGCTTTCTGTTTTGTGAACTGATTCCAAAATGCCATTAAAATATGACCACTGCTTCAAAAACATGTCAATTTTTTTCACAGAACCATCTGACCAGAATTTTACAAAATGTATCTAACAGCATCCAAAAGCCTTAAAAGACTTATGAAAGATACAGGACAGAATTTGACCAAATTTTACAGAAAGCAGCCAAGCATAAGGGCTTTCAGATTTGTATAAATGTTGCCATATGAAGTAGAATAAATGCACATTTAAATAAAAAACTGCTGGACAAAATTTGAGTAACTTTGGGACAAAATTTGAGTAACTTTGAGACAAGCATCTAGATATAGAGGCCTTTCAATATTACACAAGTTTTGCTGGTGTACCATCATATATAGCAAATGATAACATTACTTGAGAAACCCTAAAACAGTTGCGACAATATATGCAGTCAACAGCATTGAAAGAAATTTAAATGGAATGCTTCCTTCTTACTCAGATTTCTTGATAAACTTTGGCTGTTAGGCAGATATAGGAGAAATATTGAGTTCACTTGAGTCAGTTTTACTGATTTTATTCAGCATGCACTAATTCTCTCCAATATTCATTGAGGGAATTGTTTCTTCAAATATGGTGCTACTTTATGGGGGTTTATTTTGTATTGTTTTCAGAAGACAATGGGATAAAAATGGATTACGATAACATGAGACCAATAATTTTGTGCAGAACTATGCTATCATGCTGTAGATTTAGTTCTGTATTTTTGTCATAGTTTTGCAATAAATTCTAAAAAAATGCAAACCACAAGTACATTAAAGTATGAAATGAAAATTATGATTATTCCTGAAAATATCATGACACTGGAGTTACTGAAATTTTGCTAGGTAGGTGTCTTAATAAAGAAATGATAAATTGCAAGATATATTGTCAGTCCATTTAGGTAGCAATTAAGCCAGAGATAGACATTGCATAGTGCTCCATTTAGGTAGCAATTAAGTCACACTGGTAGATATTGCATAGTGCTCATGTACACAACTGTGTTAAATACTATGATACATGACACATACATTCACAGTAGTTTTGTTAAAACCTTGAACATTCTTCTGGCATGGTACTTAAAACACATCCATTTTAGGGCTAGTGATTTGTTTATGTCCCCAACAAAAAATTGATGATTGAAAATTATGTCCTAGACCTATTTTTATATTTTTTGTGCATAGAAGTTATGTTACTGTTAAGCCTACACTTATTTTTGCTGTTCAAATGTTTCAGAAAAGAGAGAAAATGAAAGAAAATTATAGTGCATAATTATGAAAACAGATTTTAAACAACAATAAATAAGCCTGTATGGATCAGGAAACTTATTTTTGCATGGTTACAATTCAGTCAAATGCCTTTTAATGTGGTGCTGACCTTTTTAACATAAATGTGTTGTTTTTTTTTAATTTGCATCACTATTTCAATTTAATATAAGGTCTTTATTCAGATTTTGATCTTTTCATCTCATTTAACTCTATCATAAATTGCAATAACATAAAGCTGCACCAAAGATTAGATTTGTGTCATAAACATTCTTCAGTTTTGCTCATCTCTTAATCAAGAAGCAGCAGATTGCTCCAATTTGAAGGGATGAAAACTTTTAATTTTATGCATTACAGACATCACTCCTTTTAGTTCATTTGAATGCAGAGCTCCAGAATTTTTCACCCTATTTATTTATGTTTCATTAAAGACAAACCTGCCTGTATTTAAATTGAAAGAATCAAGTGTGCGGCGAAGATACAGTGATTTTGAATGGTTACGGAGCGAACTTGAAAGAGATAGCAAGGTAAGCTGGGAAATCAGAGCAGCACTGGTTTTCTGTTGTTTTTTTTTCATTAACATTTTTTATCAGGCGTTTTGGATTTATTTGTTTAATGGGTATTAATTTTGCTTCCAAAACAATACATTTTTCTTGCTATGCTTATGTCATATATATACTTTATTTGGGGCAAAGGTCTTAATTTGTTACATGTAAATTTTGTGTCTTTAAATTCCTGGTTTGTTGCAAGCATACAATTCATTATAATTCATCCAGAATATAATAAAAGTAAATTTATTGAGAATATAAAATCTGGAGAAATTAAGCAGCACATTTAGGAAAGTATTCATATCAAATCACATAATTTCATTTGAGGAACTTGTATGAAGCCTCTTAACAAGCAGGAGAGGCTTGAAATTGACTAGATTTGACTGTGTACTATGCTGAATTTAGAAGATGATCAGTGTCTCTGATATTCCTCATTGTTTTACCTTTTTCATTCTGTATATGAGCTGTAAGGATGACTGTTACATTATATCTGTTCAACCGTATATCAACAATTTTGTTTCTGTACAATAACTTAATTTCTCCACAAAATATAGTTATGAAGCTTGAAGAACCCTTTGGCAAAGAAGAAGCATATTAATTTAGGGGATGACAAAAGCAGAGGTCAAGTTTACTGTTGCTGAAAGACAACACAAATTGGCTTCTACACAGTAAAAGTTCAACATCACATAACCTAGTCCAAAATTTTGTGCATGACTTTCTCTTAAAGTTAGGAATAAGTGTGTCATTTTTGGGGTAAAATGTCAAGGTTACAGTGACTGAAAGGAAGAAATGGTTTTAACAAAATAACATAAGTTCTATATAGTACATCAGGACCAAAGTTATCGACTTATTTTACTTAAAATAAGAAAGTAGCCAATTGATTTTGGAATCAAAGAGACAACACTGATGTATCTAAAGAAAGAAAGAAAAAATGGTTACCACTGGATAACATCAGTATCTCAGACCTGGACCAGGGTTGGTCTGTAGATGTGCAGAATTGGTTTATATTATTTTGATCATCTTGTGTTTATGAATAGGGTACTTTTACATAAAATGTAAGAATTCTTTGGGTTTTAGTTTAGCATGGCACAGAATTGGTATGTATAATAATTGATTAAAATATTTATGGGTGTTGTTTTGGAGTTTTGAATGCAACACTTGGGTCATGCCTCATTAGGTATACAGGTGTGGCACCTTGATTCATAATTGGAAAACAATTGAGATCCCCATTTTTTAATTGTATAGGCTCTTAATGGGAATGAAAGTACAAATTTAGATCTGCAAAACCAACATTGGTATCTGGGTTAATCCTTGAAAATTATTGAGAACCCCATTTATTAACCATTTTCACACCAACTTGTCATTAAGCAATAAATACATAGAAGCAGGTGCTTTCTGCCTACCCTTATAGACTTGGTGAAGAAACTTAAATAATTTGGGCGTGGAGGTAAAAACAGGAAACACAGGAATGCAGTTGTACACAGTCAATGCTTTTGTGCCATGAAGGCATGTGTTAAGTTAAATGCACACGTGTTAATATTTCTCCAAATTACATTGTTTGGTATACATTACATAGCTTGAATTTGATACTTTGTGCTTCAGAAACCCTTGCTTTTCTTAAACTTTCGTGATATTTTCTTGATTACAGTTGGTAAATTTGATATTTAAAATGCAATGCATCTTTAATAATATTATGCCAGCTAAAACAATTGTTAAGTAAATAGCAACATTATTTACTCAAATTACGTACAAGTGAAAAGTTTTGCATATAAATCATTGTAATTAAAATGTGGCTAGAGCAACAGAGCAACAGAATGTGCAAATTTTGTATGAATTCATTCACTTGCAGAGTAATGATGTGCATGAACTTATTCAGATTAGTTTGAAGTTGCACATATAAAAATGTATTCAGCACAGCATACAACCTTTAAAGTGTCTGTTGTGGCATAAGTTGTGCCATCAGTATCGGCTTTCTATCTCTGTATTTTTGTTTTCAGTTAGGCAACTATTGACACATCTGGGTACTTCATCTTAACAAGAATGGTTGTTAAGCTAAATTTGATTGGCACATTGGGCCCAGGAATGGCATTTCTGTCATGGTTTGCATCTCAAGAAAGTTTTACAAATTATTGTGTAAAATACATGCAACCTAGAAAACCCCAAATTGCTGACTCAGCTTGGGTCATCTTCAAATGACTATTTCATTCTGCAAATACTGGCTGATGATAGCAGTGATGACTGATTTTTTAAAGTCTTGAAGTATATCAGATTATTTGAGTTGGAAAAGCATTACCTAGTGATTTAGGGCTTTATTTACATTGAGAGTGATTAGGTAAAATTTACACATAAATAAATACCCAGCTATGATCATTTGATCCTATATTAAAAGAGGTTACTCCTGTGCATTTATTAACATTTTGAACTCTTGAACAAAGATAGAAATGTATAACAAACAAAATTTAAAATGTGCTCTAAGTAACTGATTATTATCGATTATCAGTTGGTTAAGTGGTACCGATTATCAGTTATGAAATTCTGACTGATTTCCATTACTACTAGCCATTCATTTGCTCTTCAGACAGCACGCTGTGAAAGAGGATTCTTGACACAGAACAATATTCATTCACATATAAGGATCAAATTAAGAAACAGACAACAGATTAACACTTATACAATTCAAGGACATCTTTTGAGGCTTTTAATTTTAATATAGCATTAATAGAATGGTACAGGAAGAAAGAGATGGAAATTTTCAAGTGTTAGATAAATGTTGAACTATGGTTGTTCTCCCCACCCCCTTTTATTGCCTACTCCCACGCCCCTTATTTTGGTGACATGGGGAGAGTTCCTCCCATAGATAAAATACTGGCATTATCTCTTTTGTAACTAATCTAATAGTTAACCAAGCATAGAACAAAGCTCACTTCATTTTCTTTTGTGTAAATTGGATACAGTGATTGATTTATCTTGTTAATTTTTTTAGATAGTCCTTTTAATAAGCATTCAAACTTTTATGCAAAGTTTTCATGTATGTAGGTCAATACTGACAAACTCTGTAATTATGAAGACTCTTCTGTGATGATTTGTAATTTTTTAATGTCATGTTCAGTCATCATCAATTACATGACATTTTTTATTTAATCAGATTGTAGTACCACCACTTCCTGGAAAAGCATGGAAAAGACAGCTACCCTTCCGAGGAGATGATGGAATATTTGAAGATGAATTTATTGAGGACAGGAGAAAGGGATTGGAGCAGTTTATAAACAAGTGAGTAAAAAATGTCTTTGTTGTCACCAACTTGTTCGATATAACTTCACAGAGATGACTAATCATATGAAAATGACCATATTATTACCAGTTAGATTATGTCTTCGTTGATTGTATTTTGCTTCATGTCCAGCTCTAGCTGTATTTATAACTAAAAGTGTGAGTTTTCAGTTGAAACCACAGCCAAAGACTTTAAGCCCAAGGGTGGATATCTGATGAGATAGAAATTTGGTCAATTTTTTTACCTTTGTTTCATGATGTTGGCAGTATATTAATCTGTCTGTCCTTCCTGAATACCACCATTTAAAACAAAGTATGAGTAAAGATGTATCTTGATGAAGGTATGTTGTATATTAAAAGTGGGTGTCTCTAACCTACTTTCTAGAATTTATTCAAGATTGCTGGAAGATAATTGTTTTGGAGTTTTCTTCCTACACCTATTTACATATCAAAAGAAGGCTTGCTGTGTAACTGTATCTTGGGATGAAAATATATGCACATGAAAACTGCATTTCTGTGATCTTTAAGGAGTGTTTATTCAGCATTGCTTAAAAATCATGTCTATTCTCAGGGCTGAGCAATTTTTTTTAACCACTAGTCCAGGACACGTGGTTTCAGAAAACTAACTAGTCTCACCTTTTCACTAGTCCCACCTTACTTTCTACTGGTCCCAAAATGGTAATCACTTGCTGAGATTTGATGAAATGTATGTACTTAATCCATAGAAAAAAACATATGCATAATATATAACATAATTATTTCTTAAAAGATTTTATTTTGTCAAAAACTGGTTATTATACATTTGGCTTCTTCGGGTTCATGTATATATGTTTTAGCTGATGGATTTGAAAATATGCCATGTATATGTATGCCACCAGCACCAGCACTAAGCCAGCAAATGTATAACTGGTTGTTGTATATTTGGCTTCTTCAGGTTCATGTATATATATGTTTTAGCTGACGGATTTGAAAGTATGCCACCAGCACCAGCACTAAGCCAGCAGTTGATAGCAGTATCTGGGTTAAAGTTAAAGCTCTGGTCCATTTGCAGAAATGTTCAGCTGGGTCAATTTCCTACCTGTGCCAATTTTGGATATTGTTTGCAGTAACTGCAAAACATCTTTCTTTTCGCGTCAATATATTTAAGCCAGGGATAACAATCAACCCAATGCGGCTGAAAATTTCTCTTGTCTCTTAGTGTCATATTTTACATATTTTGCCATACGTTGCTTGTCTTTTTGGAGAAATAGTTTCTGCTTACTCAGTATCCATCTTAAGTTTTATCCCTCCATTTTCAATCAAATTTACCTTCTCCAAATCTCCATTATTATCTTCCTTATGAAAATAATTTAGCAAACTCATTTTATCCACAGAATATCTATCAGCTAATTTTCTCTTTTAAATACGAACTGAAACCGCTCATTAATTAGTTTGTTTCGCTTCAAACACAATATGGCACATAGTCTGAGTTTCCTCTGACCCTTGCCACCCCATTTTTGATATTTGGACATATATGTTGGGGTGTAGGGTAAGATTTCATTCCCTATCGAAAAGTTGGAATTCACCAACACCATTTGGTGTCTGCATATGGTAGCCACTTACTAGACAGTCTAGCAAACTTTAATGACCTTTCATCAAGATATACCTGCATAAAATTGATAGGAATAAAATTTATTTTCTCAGATCTTGCGAGTATAGCATTCATTAAATCTTTAATCGGCTGACAGATTAGCTGAAACTACAGCGTTGATGAAATTTGACCTGGAACTCACCATTTTCATTCCAAGTCACCTGACTATCACAAATCTCGCAACCTATATGGCAATGACATCAAAGGTCAATAGTCACATGATATCAATAATAAACCATTTCTAATGTTGATGATGGAAAACAAATCTAACATATAAATGAAAGTCATGTAATATTTATAGAAAGAAAAAAAGTAAACTAAAAATATTTATTCTGAAAACAACTAGAAATCTGTAAGTTAGAGAAAAAAAACAGATTCAACCAGCGGAGAGCATGTCATTGCTGTGGTAACATGATGTCAACAAAACACATCGCTGACACATGTGCAGTACTTGATAAATATGGTTTTTTCCCCCTTTCTTCAATTCAACAACTTTCTAGTTGTTCTCAGAATAAATATGTTGAGAATTATGTGTGCATTATGTTTATGTACAAGTATTAGATGACTTATAATTAATATTTTCAAATTCTGTGTATGATGTTTGGCCAAATAAAGGTAGATATAGTGATTAAAGCACGAAAATAAGGACTAGCCTGACTTTTTTAAAAAGCACTTGTCCCCGACTAGCAACTTGAAAAATTGTACCTGCCCAACTTCAAAAATGACTAGTCTGGGATGTCAGGCTTTGGGATATGCTCAGCCCTGATTCTGTTATTGCATATACCTTCGACCTTATTGAAAACCTGACTCAAGGTTTGGGCACATTTTAGTAAAATCCACATCAAAGCTTGGTTTTTGTGACATTAAGTTCATTTCTGGACTGTAATTTCAATACCTTTTACTAGTGTTATGTTGTCACCAACATCATATTGGTACATCTTAGGATTAATAACTCTTGTGCATCTTAAATTCATCATTGTCACCTATCTTGTACAGAGATGGTCCTGGCTTTTAAAAGGTTGTCGCCAAAAACATTGCATGCGACTGCAATATTTTTTTCCCTATTTTCAAAAAGTGTTGCCAGAATAAATAGTGAATATTTTTCCAAGTCTGTAAATGTAAAAGGCTTTGAAAATTGAAAAACAGGGGATAGTTATTACTTTATTGACAACAATCAGTATAGCTATAATATTATAAAATAAATCATTACATGTTGATGACTATTTTACATCAGAAAAAAAAAAACATCAAATGTAAAAATATCAAAATTGCTGACATCTACAGCATCTAGCTCATTTTTTAATTAAATCCCCCACCCCAATTGTATGGCTAGCTTCACAAAGTATATCTCACTGAATGCTGTAGATTTTCTTGACTCGCAAACTTGGATATCCATTCCCACCAATGAAACTAACAAGAGTCAACACCTTGCATATATAGGCATTAGTGACCATCATATCAATTTGGAAAAATAAAATCGTTATTGACGATTAATCGACACCCCCTTGCACGAAATTAGTCTTTTTTCTCTACATTTCTTTTTGTGCTGTATTGTTTAAAGGATGATGTTCTTACACATGACCGAGTTGCAAAGATTAGCTCAAGGTTACTGCTGAAAAAAGATGGTGAATCTTCTTTTGATGCTTAGGACAAGCTTAGAGCACAGTTTGCCTCATACCAGATGACCTCCTTGACTGAAACAATACTCTCCTGTGATAGTATTGATGGAGTGTGGATTCTGATGTCTAAGAATTTATGTGAATTTTTTCCTTACAGTTGTGTGAGTTATTTTGTGTTAGGACTTCTTTCTTTACCACACTCTAATGCTGATTGTGAGATGATTTTTAGTTCAGTAAATAAAATCGCACACAATTCAGATCATCCATGAAAGATGGAACATTGGAATCAATAATGATTGAAAAGACAAGATCCGGAAAAGGCTCATATAAACATTCTGTTTCTGGTGACTTACTAAAAAGGTGCAAGAGTGCAACACATGCATCTTTGATATTAAATAAGTAACTTACTGACCCACTTTAGTGACATGTAGAGTCTGTGAATAGTTTATATATATATATATATATATATATATATATATATATATATATATATATATATATATATATATATATATATATATGTGTGTGTGTGCAGTAAAATTTTAAAAATTAATATTTCTTCCTGAAAAAAAGTATCTTTTGCCATAAGCAGTCAGTAATTTTGTAGTCTGGTAATGGCATCTATGTTAAAACCAGTGTAAACTTTATTACATTTGGGTTGGAGAGTTTATGTGCAACACTGCCTGTGTGGCTCTGATACATTACAGATGTATTTGTAGAGGAGTCCAAAGTCCAGTTTTTCAAGTCATCAGTCTCCTGGGTGAGCAAATCTGTTTTGTGAGCACATGCAAGAGGGTCATATATAAAATTTTTTAAAATGTCATAATTTGTGCTCTGGCAGCATGGTTCGGTTTTATGTAGACCTACAAAGTTACACTTTATGGAGACACAAAGTTTTTTTTCTTCAAAAAGCTCATACAAGAAAATAATAACTTTTGGTAGATGGTTATAGACTTAAGATGGATGGAGATAGTGTATAGAGAGACTTAAGTTAGATGGGTATAATCTTTAGGTATAGTAAAAGTCAAACCAGGGCCTTCCATTAAGATTGAAAGTAAAACGAAAATCATTTATATAAATAAACACATGGTGCTAGAAAACCAGCAAACTGGGACTGAGATATAGTATGAGGTAATACAGGACAAAATTTGTTTTAAACTTTCCCTCACCTGATCTCCAATCTAGGATTCATGTTCTATCTAGGATTCATGTTCTGGTGACCTATGTTGTTACCATAATTGCTAATTTTATCAGCCAATCAGATGAAGTCTTACATCTTTGCCTTTGGGAGACTGAGCATCGTTTGTGCCTATCGATTTGATTCACTTTCAAATTTCTGAAAGCTGCATTTTCATTGGCTAACTCAAAGGTCACCAGAACATGACCCCAATGCGGTCACTGTCAGTTATTATTCTGAGGCTTAAAGTCTTTTTTCAGCACACAATATGCTATATATGGCGGCAAGTATTAATGGTGGAGGAAGAAATGGGGAAATCCACGGAAAAAACCACCGACCCACAAAAAGCTACTGGCAAGCTTTCTCACATATCCACATTCACCGAATCTTAGACTCAAACAGATGCAGACAGAGGTGAGATGGCAGTGATTTGTAATGGATAGCGATTTAGACCACTTAGCCACTCAGGGCCCCTGCGGTCGCTGTCAGATCTTCAACCAGGATAGTGGAGATCTGATTTTAATCAGATTGCATTATCTCTATCTCCGATTCAAATAAAACACTTATGGCAAAGAAAAATATCATAAATTGTCTCATCATTTTACATTTAAAGTTCAGCAATTTCAGCATTGTGTTGAAAAAATTGTAGTCAGTGCCTATGGGATTAGAGTCGGGGCATAGTCCTGAGCTTGTATATGACTTTAAGACTCGTGTTTTGAAGGGGTAAAAACTTGTCACTATTCTTCTATTTTCTGCTGTTATTGCATTGCTATAATTTTTCATTATGTTGGGGAGGGTAATGATAAATAATTAAAAAAAACTTCTTCATGCAGGCATCTAGTTTATATTTGTGACATGTTAAATACATTGAGTATCTTCCATTACTGATGCGTTTTGTCAAAGAAATGCTTGTAACTAATTGTATTTGACATTGCATAGTTATATCCTTTTATGGTGCTAGTTCCCAGTTCAAGGTTAATTTTCAGCATGATCTAAGTATGACTCATTAGTTTTTTTCATCATTTGGAATATCATCCCTCTTTTCCTTTACTTCATGTACTGGGGGGCCCCGAGTGGCTGAGTGGTCTAATGCCCTGTCCGTTACGGATCACTGCCATCTGACCTCTGTCTGCGTGTGTTCTTCGAGTCTAGGATTCGGCAAATGTGGATATGTGAGAAAGCTTGCCAGTAGCTTCTCGTGGGTCAGTGGTTCTTTCCGGTGATTTCCCGGTTTCTTCCTCCACCATTAATACTGGCCGCCATGAATAGCCTATCATGTGCTGAAAAATGGCGTTAAGCCCAACAACAACAACAACAACAACAACTTCATGTACTTCCAATGTATCTCTCCACTTCATGTTTTTCATCATCATAATAGTTATTTGGTGTATGTACTGTCTCTTGTGTATATATTTGTAATTGATCTTATCACTCAAGATCATATGTACATTTTATTTAGGTGTCGCTTTTGTTAAATTTGAGGTTTTTAGTATATTGCTAATGAAGCTGTGCTTTGTTGTTCATCCATTTCTTATTAACTAGTGTTGGAGTATTGTTTAATGTTCTGAGTGATTGCATAACTTTTCTGTTTACTTTCAGCCATTTGATATGCCTCACAGTGCAGGTACATGTGATCTCATTGGTCAAACTCAGGTGCCCTTAATACTCTCCTTCATTTGGTCCTCAGCACTTGACCAGTCATTGGGCAGGCACCAGATATAGACACCTGCATCTGGTAATGCCTATAATGTTGGTGTTGGGTGTATGTCACCAGGAAAGGTATTTAGTGCCAATTTCTGGGTGATTGGACCAGACACCAGGTCCTGGCTGCAGATAAAAGGACTGGGTTTGGGTTGATAACTTCCCTCTTTCCCATTCCTTATGTTACTGTTCAGTTGCCTGCCATTGGTAGAAGAATCAGGTTGACACCCTGCCATCTCATCCACATTTTCTGTGATCCCATTCAGCCCCTATAGGGTTGAATAAATGTATTAGGTCTCTCTTTCCTTTATTCTACCTTAAGTCAGTGCCATGCAAGAGTGAAAACATTTACACATGGATCTAAATGTGTCTGCCTTACAGCTTTCAAAGATCCTCCAGTCGGCAGTATAGTACAGTAAATAATTAAGTTCACTTGGACGGCTTATCTTCAGACCTTGAACTTTTAACATGATAAATTCAGCAATGTAATGATAGGTTATATATTACTGCTGCTAAAAAGTATTTTTTGTTTGGACAACTAATTTGAATTATATAATGCTTACTTGCTATTACTGCCTATTTCCATGCACCCTCCCATTCTGCTCTCATTCAGTCTTTGTCGTAATGAATGAAGGATGATATTTTGAATGCTGGAATTAACTAAGCATCTAAACTGGAATCACATTGATCTTCTTTTGATTAACACCAGAAATCCCAATATAGAAAGCCAGCAGCTGTATATTTCCTGCACACATTTACCATAGAAGCAAGTGTGTGTGTGTATGTGTGTGTGTGATTTTGGATTTTTAACATAGCTTTGAAAGCTTTTCCAGTCATATTGCTATGATGTCTGCAGTGTGGTAGTTTATAGTGATATCTAGCCCATGGGTATCGTGCTATAGACATGTAGCATGGTGTCCCACTCAGTCATATTTACCTGAAACCAGGCTGACCAGTCCTGTCACTAACCTTACTGCTAAATGCCTAGCAAGGCAGCTGTTAGTACCATTTTTTATAAATCTTTGGAATGATTTGGCTGGGGTTCAAACCTGCAACTTCTGGCATCTGAGGAGAAAACTAACCACTAGGCCACTGGAGCAGTCCCATAGGAGTAAGTAAAGGACAAGTAGCCATGCTGTGATTTAGGAGTATATAGAGTTACAGAGGTATAGAAAAAAGATGGGTATTATGTCTTGCCCAGAGTTTATTAAATGACATTGTGTTTAATTGTTTATGAATGCAATAGTTTATATTTATTCACTAGTCCTATTCCTTTTCATTACAGAGTTGCTGGTCATCCATTGGCACAAAATGAGAAATGCTTGCACATGTTTCTGCAGGAACCAGTGATAGACAAGAACTATGTTCCCGGGAAAATCCGCACCACATGATCATCCTGAATCACCCCATAGATGAATACCTACCCACACATAACAGCAGCCTGTACACACGATAATACAAATTATAAAAAAAATAACAGAAATAATGCCTCAAAGCTGTAAAAACATTTTTACAAATGTCATGTCTGTATTGTATTTTTTTTTAATTATAAACCATTTCGATTTTCAGTCTTGTACCTGTCAGCTCTACTATTCAGGATTTGAGTTTCATCAAGTCTATTGAACATGAACCAGTATATTACCTTATTAGATTTGTTTCATATTTGTTCTATGTATTATTTGTGCTACAGTAGCGAAAATTAATTGCGTCATGATGCCTGTATGACAGAAGTAAGGAATGAAGGTGTACATATTTCCCAAGATACATAACTTTTCAAATATTTTTTTAAATGTGAAGATTCAGAATTTCGTGTAATATTGTGAAACCTGCAACTTCAATTTCTGACTGATGTTCAATGCAATATTTTAATGCAGAACTAACAAGGTCAACACACTTGTACCACAAGAAAGAGTTGTGTGGTCATTTATCCCTTTGTCAGCATCAGCCAAGGTGATACCATGACTTGCACTAGATTCATTCCCTTTCATTTTAAAAAATATGCCATGTCAACAGTTTCTCTTTATTATAAATAAAACTTGATGTAGTATGTACAATATATAATTAATCTAAATATGTTGTTATAATCATAAAGAATTGTAATTCAGATTAGAAGAATTTCCAATTTTTTTTAATCAACATTCAGCTATTTTGACAGTTCTGCTGTAAATTCTTAGTTTGAAAAGTATTAAAATGAACGTAAATGAGAAAAGAATTAAGTGAACAAAGGACCACTGTTTTTTCTATCATTTTTGTAGGTTAATACTTGGAACAAATTAGTAGACTTTTAATTCTCATGGCAATTAGATACATAAAGTGAAAGACCAATATTCTGTAAATGTGCAGTTACCAGATTCTTCTGGTACAATATAAAAATTTTTGGACATGTGTTTTCACACTAAATCAATACAGATAATGTTTTAAATTTTTTTTGACTAAACTTCCAGTACAAAATCATGTCCAAAACTTGCTCAGTCCAAGCTGTATCAACAGTTACATAACTGCTATGATAAAATTAAAGTCATAATTTTGGGTGTCATGTAGGAGCCGTGTTGGTTGAGCATTTGACTCATAACCCAAGAGTTATGAGTTTGATACTAGCCCATACCTGTCAGAGTTGGCTGCCTTTGTGTGTCCTTAAGAAAAGCGTTTAGCTTCAATTTCATTGGCATGATATAGCCAATAATCTGTTAATAGTGCTATAAAAAAACTAACCATCCTGCTAGTCATATTTTGTGACATTTTTTCACTGTTGCTATCAACTTAAGTCATCTGATGAGAATGTATGCCTTAAGAATTTATTTTTCCTACTGAAGCAGGGTGTTTTTCACAAAATAATCACAATGTCAGGTGTGATCTTTATCAGTGATTGTGTGAACAAATTGTATTTGTTGACCAAAATGACATGACATTTTGAACCCTTGAGTCGAATACTCCATGAGACTCATATTGTTGGAAAACAGGAAGTCCAATTATCACCTCATGTATGTGTTGTGTGAAGGAGTATTAATTAGTTCACAAGGGGCATGTACACTTTTAATTTATGCTTATTTTCTTTGATAGTTTGGCATTGGTAACTATTCAAACAGAAGACCAAACTGCCAGAGTATGTTGATAGAGCTATACCTTTAAAAACAATAGCTGTATTACCAAGAGATAGTGTAATGTTTTCTATCAAAAGTGTGCTTATAATATATTCATTTCAGTATTTTACTTCTTGTTATCATGTGAAAATGTATACTCTGAAGTTGAGAATTTGAATGTCGTCTTTTGTGATGTTCCGTTGTGCCCAGTATATCAATACAAACTTTTGCATATGTTGACCTTAAATCCATATAGATGTGGCTTTTAGTGGGGACATTTTTGGTTAAGTACCTTTATTTTAAAATCATGTGTACATACCATAATAAGAATAAGTTTGGGGTCTATTTTTGCTGCAGATACATGTCTTTTTGGTATATGTACACATAAAACTTTATCAATATTTTCACTGATTTGAAACTGATGTATGTTTGTTTTCCTCTCATAAATTTCACAAAGTTCCTGCACAGGTCTGGGATTCTAGAAAAAGTTTAGTTTGAAAATTGCTTTTACATGTCTTGAAATGTCTGAAAAATTTGACAAAATGGCTACAAAGTCTTGAAAAAGTTGAAACAACTGATTATGGGACTACTCTTTTGCATTTTGGAGAAGTTTTAGTATTCAGATTCTAAGTTCATTTTGAAGGCCACAAAGCTTTTGTATTTTGATCTGGAAGAAGGTCTGGAATCGTTTTTAAAATTTATGGCAGGAACCCGTACTTCAGAATTGGTTGTACTTATTAAAAAGTTGGCATAGTATGCATTTATTGTACTCCAGTTTTATGCACAGAGATTATTTATTTGGAATTTTGGTTTGTTTTAACAACTTTGCTACTTGCAAGTTGATGATGAAAAGAAGAGAGATGAGAACATGTTTAGGGATCTATGATTAACATAATATGTCAAGTATTAATGTGAACAATCCAGGCCTGAATCTGTCAATTACATCATATTCCAGCAGGTTTGGCTCTATGCTGTTCAATTGAAATCACAAGTTGATTCAGTAACAGCCACTCTGATTTCCTGAATTGGAAATCATACAACTCTTGAGCTTGAGATTTAGTTCTGACCAGTCACAAAACAAACAAGTTTACATTTTGAATGTTTGATTTTGATTGGCCAATGTTAGAAACCCAAGCTCCAAGTTTTATGATCTCAGGCCTGGCATATTGTGTACTTGCAAGTCCAATTCCATACTGTTTCTAGTTCAGTGCACATTAAACAAGCTATAAATTTTTTAGGATGTATTGAGTTTACTATTGAATTAAAAGTGTATACAATTCTTTGTAAAGAATTTTCTGTCACTATTGTGTGTTGCTAGTCTTAATGGCCACTGAACAAATCAATGAAACTTTTTTTTAAAAACTATTTTAGTAATATAATATGTAAAATCTTTCAAGATTAAAGTTTAAATTTATCTCCAAAACATTGAGAAAGTCTGTAATGTCTGTTTTGAATTTATTGTTATAGGTTTGTCAGTTCATTGGCGAAAATTGAAACTGCAGATGTGTGAGGGAGAAAAAAGAAAATGCAAACATTCTTGAGATTATGTATTGCGATCATTGAAAAGACCTTCATGTAGGTCTTGGAACACATTTTGCACTTTATATATGTTGTACATAATCAATAAAATCAACTGTAAATACATATGTCGTCTTTTCGCCTTCATTAATCCACCATAGCAATGATTCCACCCAGTAGTAGGGCTTGTATAGAGCAAGAATAAAGAATTTGTTTATTGCCCATGAATTGCTTAGTTATTAAAAGTGGTAGCGGGATACTAGTCAATTCATTAATATTTTACATCTATCAAAATTTATTTACTGAAGGAATGTTAGGTCAAGACCGTTATTGATATGAAAACCACAACAGAACATTTTTCTTCTAGTTCTGTGTGCCCTACAATGAAGAAAATGGTTTGTCAATATTGTTACATGGTTGAAAACTTGCACTGAAGTAGAGAAAAACAAAAATGGCAACATACCAAGTGTAATTCTCTCTGTTTATTGTTATGAGATGTGAGCAGTATTGGCTCATTTGTTAGCATACTAGACCTGTTACCATACAAGAGTGTCATATGTTATAATCCTGCCTCAGGCCATCTCAGAAAATGAGGAAAGTGTGTGTTTTGGATTTTTAATGAAGCTTTAACAATTTTTCAGTCATATTGCTATGATGTAGGCAGTGTGGCAGTTTGTAGTGAGGTCTAGCACTGGGGCATCATGCTACAAAATAGCAAGATGTCCCACCCAGTCACATTATCCTGACACCAGGCCAACCATTACTAACACCAACCTCTTAATGTTGAGCACCTAGTGAGGCAACTGTCAGTGCCATTTTTATAAGTCTGATATGCTCTCGGGTGTTCAATCCCGCATCTGAAACGGATGCTGTAACCACTAGGCATTTGGAGTCGTCACCATTAGGAAGGTACTTGAGAGTTTATATCATGCTGATGGATTTGGATGAAAGTACCCTTATGAGGAAGGTACTTTTAACCACCTGCCACTGCATAGTATAACCTCTCACGTGTTGATGTGCCACTAAACACCAAACCAAAACAAAAGTAGGAACTTTACAAAGACCGTCAGGAAGTAGATCAAATTGCTTAGGATTCCAATTATTTACATTTTTGAACATTAATAACTTGGTGTATTGTAACATGCCCAAGAAAAACTCCCATACTCTGCTTCAGAAAGAACTTTAACATATTTGTAATTAAATTCCTTATAGTGTTCCTTGAAATACAGGACACAAGTATAATGTCCAGAGATATCACTGTTTTTGCATTGAAAGCCCATTATGTGATAACCTTTCCCTTTGACCCTTCACTTTGATGTCTACAGAAATCATTGTTCTGGCATTGAAAGTCCATTACATAATTACCTGTCCATTTGCCCCTTAAGCAGGTGAGGACCTAAAAAACCTCTTGCATGGTCTGGTAGAATTATGTAATGCTCATTTGTAGTGCATAGAGCATGTGTACAACACTGCATTTTCTCAAGTGGACCTCTCCTAGTATCTATTATAAGAAAAGATGTAGTGCACGTCATTATTGTTGACCTGGAGCATACACGTGAATATATAAATTAAAAAATCTTGGTATTTTACAATAAAATTCAATTTGGCAAGTCAAAGGCCACATGGTACATTGAACAAGTAAAGATATGTACGTATCCCCATATGTATATGACCTGGAATTCATAGAACTTACTTTTTCCTCAAATATCATTTGTATGAATCATAGCTCCAGATAGGCAAAAGTTCAAAAACTTTTGTTAGAATATTTATCGGCGAACTGTTTTTAGAACTGCAAATGGTATTCAAGAAGTACTCAAATTTATTGATATCATATCTCAAAGTTTGGAGTTAATTCTCTGTCATATAATTTTAAGTTACATACATTTACAGATCACTGCCATCTCAACTCTGTCTGCGTGAGTTCGAGTCTAAGATTCGGCGAATGTGGATATGTGAGAAAGCTTGACAGTAGCTTCTCGTGGGTTGGTGGTTCTTTCCACGGATTTCCCGGTTTCTTCCTCTACCAATAATACTGGCCGCCATGTAGCCTATCGTGTGCTGAAAAATGGCGTTACGCCCCACAACAACAACATACATGTAAAGCATGGTTGAGAAAATAATGAGTCATTAGTTCCCTTTTGAAGGCTAAATTTGCACATCAACACGTGTCAATTTGTCAGATCAACGTTATAAAATTTAGAAGTTACATAGCCTCTTGAATAAGACCTTGTATGGAAAAACTGGCACCCATTGCAAATCAGCAAATATTCAGGCTATTTATGTTGGATTAATCTATTACGGTATAATCGAGTCGAAACTGCATGCAAAGAATTTGTATATCTGCATTTATTTCTGACACCATGACACAGCTAAAATAAGAGCAAGTAACAATGGTAAATTATAATTAGCCCAGTCTTAGAATACTCCTCCATAACAGAAACAATTTTGTAATGAACAACAGTTATGTATAATTTTAATCTCCTATCATATTTTAATATTGATTTATATGGGATGTGTTACAAAAGGACAATTTTTTTTATCTCTACATGTCCTTTGTAGAAAGGCTGCAATGTGTGCTATTTTGGAATCAGAATACACCCCACTCCACATATAAATTTCTCCCATGTAAGTTAGTTCATCAAGACATGCTATTTCAGTGCGTTCGTTCACATGATCATTATTTTTTATTAAAAAATGCACACTATATCCGAATTCCTGTTTGAGAAAACTTGGAATCATTAAATGCTCATTTTGACTAACACCGGATTCTCTTTTCTAATTTTTTTTTTACTCCTGTCATTTATTCCTTGGGTGGGGCATATTTAAAAGTTTAAGAATATCAACACATTAAATATTTTCTTTCCTTAACATATCACCTGTTGGAAATATATATATATATATATATATATATATATATATATATATATATATATATATATATATATATATATATATATATATATATATATATATATATATTGATAACCAAAAGAAATTGAATTCTATATTTTTACTTACTGTTTTGAACAGAGAACTGCCAGTATGATGTCAGTTTGCCAATGCAATTAAATATTTCTTTAAAACATGGAAATACGAATTTACATTGACCAGAAAAGCGATCTTTTAGTGCTCTCTCTCTCTCTCTCTCTCTCTCTCTCTCTCTCTCTCTCTCTCTCTGTGTTATGGTTCATCAGAATACAGTAAAGGGATTCTAAACCTCCAAAGCTCAATCAGAAAATTGAAACTTTATTTAAATCCGATTTATTTCTAACTAAACTCTAGAAATAATACAATGGCACAATCAAACTGAATTAAACCAAAATGAGCTTCTCCATGATAACTTGACAAAGTCGGTTCATGCACTGTCCAATGTAGTATATACAAGCTGGGATTTTTAAAGAAAATGCAGATGTACAAATTTAACATCAAAATTTAACATCAAAATTCTGATTTCAGAACATGAGATGCATTAACTACTCCTATAACTCATCTATTTACCCTCCTCGTCACACACAAGTGTGTAGTAGTAGGGAAATACCAGGTTCTTAGCCCAAAGACCCTTTTTTTACACCCCTCAGACCTCCTAACAAATACAAATTACCCCCTGTCCTAAAACTCCCACCCGGCATCATCATCATCATTATCAAAAATAATAATAATAATAATAATAATAATAATAATAATAATAATAATAATAATAATAATAATAATAATATTATTATTATTATTATTATTATTATTATTATTATTATTATTATTATTATTATTATTATTATATTTTTGACGATGATGATGCCGGGTGGGAGTTTTAGGACAGGGGGTAATTTGTATTTGTTAGGAGGTCTGAGGGGTGTAAAAAAGGGTCTTTGGGCTAAGAACCTGGTATTTCCCTACTACTTGTGTGTGCTATTGGGCAATAAAAGATCATTTTATTGATACCGTGAAAGAATTGTATGCAGAAAAAAATCAGCTGCCATAAAATTATGTGGCTGCTATTAAATCTTTTTTTATTAAAAAAGATACAATAATGGGAAATAGTTATTATAAATGTGAATGAATAAGCCAAATCCGTCTTTCTATATATTGTGTCATTTGTGTTACGTATCTAGGCTCGTACAAAAGTAACAACAAAAATAGTGAAGCCAACAATTTGTAAAATTTAACAAAATTTATTTCCATAGAAAACTAGGTAAAACTATGAAAAAGGACTTACGGCTTGTGAATCTAACCAAAAATTAAATCCTCGAATTTAAAAATATACGTCCAATTACTAAAAAGTTGCAAGTGAATCAAAGTTCGAATCCCAATGAAGTTCCAATATGGAAGGCGATGACGTCTTCTATAACCTGCTTTGTACAGTGTCAACAGTTCCTTGTTGAATAATTAAAATTAATATTCCGGCTTTAGAATTCCGAATAATTTCCAATAAATGTCTTTGTCCAAGAGTCTGATAAAGAGCACTTACATGTATGTTTTCCAAAGAAATTAATTACAAATTCCGAAAAATGAAAAAATTCAACTGGCAACAAAAAAAAAATACCTTTGAGCTCAGAAAGTATGAATTACGACTGACTGAAATCACTCTGAAACATCAGTTTTAACCCGCAATTTTAGATCACATGATGGGATCACGTGGTCACTTAGTTTGAACGGCATAATAACACCAAAACGTCGGCTGTCACGTACGTCATGGACGAATTTGATTCTAATGAACGAATCTATACAATTAAATAAAACATTTTGTTTTTAAAAAAATTACATAGAAATAACACGCAAGCCAAGTATGACCTTGATTACAACCAATAATTTTCACTCTATGAAAGAAAGTTGTTTACCACTTCTGAATCGAAGTCCACAACTAGGTTAGCTAAAAATACAATGTATTAAAAATACTGGTTATTTAACAGGTCAAAACAGAACTGAACTGAAAAATGCCAAATCCAGTGAATAGAAATAAAATAAAAAAATTAAAACTAACACACAAGTAATTAAATAACATATACGTAACACTCAGTACTATTCAATCATTTCACTGATTTGTGCACAACAAAATATGGATAGTGTGAATGTCACATAAGAAGTATTGCGACTTAGAGTCATAATACAACTGTATTATGTATATCAGGATGAGAGTCGATCCGTTAACGAATAGAGCAATGATTTTTACTGGGTTTTTGTTTGGATGAGGGGTGGGTGGCAACTTGTAACAATACAACACGAGGGAAGATGCAAGTCCGCACCCCTTGGTATTTCCAATCCTGCTAGTTTGGCCTAATCTCGTCTGCTAATTTCCGACTTACGCTAGCCATAATCGAGAATAGTTTAACTTTCAAAACAGTTCAACATATTTCGTTCATTTGATCACATACTGGAGACAATTTTGCCCATTTTCGCAAGTAAACGTTTATAAATTTACCCTTCTAAACTTCGATCATTCATGGCAACACAATATCGATGCAATACTTAAAAGAAAATGATATCACATCACAATTTTGAAAATTTCATTATTTTACCTTTTCTCATCAATATTTTAATCGCATACACCACGCTACCGCTCGGGTGGCCTAGTGGTTAGAGCGTCCGCCTCTGATGCGCGAGATCTCGGGTTTGAACCCCGGCCGAGTCATACCAATGACTTATAAAAAGGGTAATAACAGCTGCCTCGCAGACGCTCAGCATTAATAGGTTAGTGTTAGGACTGGTCGACCTGATGTCAGGATAATGTGACTGGTTGGGACATTCTACATATCCGGGGCATGATGCCCCAGTGCTAGACATCACTATAAACTGCAACACTGCAGATATCGTAGCGATATGACTGAAAAATTGTTAAAGCTATATTAAAAATCCAAACCACACACACAAACACACACACACGCACACACACACTCACACACACAAACACAGCGCCCTGTTTCAGTTTACGTGATGTGATGACCATCTTGTGTGCAATATTCTCCTGATTCTAATTCGTCTTATTCGTTGACTTCTTCCTGATGTCCATTTCAAGGGATTGGATCTCGAGAGAAAGCTTTTTTTTCTGCATTTCCAGAATTTCAGTTTCAAGAAATAACTTTCGTTTCTTGAGAAAGAGAATATCCTCCTGTAGGTAATTAAGGTTGTCCGACTCGGAGTTGAGCAACAGTGGAAAAGCTCTCGCCTGCTGGCTACCTTCGTCCCTATTCATTGTGCACCCTTCTCTTGGCTGTGGGCTGGTTTGAATGGAAACTGCAGAGACGGTCCGAATTGGATTAGGCTGAACATTTCGCACATGCAAGTTCATTGCAGGGACTGTTTGCGTAGGGAACGCATGACTTTGTAAGTCTTGTCTCTGGTTTAGAATGACTGGTACCACCAAATCGGTATTGCAATTTTTCTTGTTATTATATTGTGAGAGATGTGACATCGAACTTGCTATTGCGGTCTGAAGTGGAGATTGGGGACTTGGTGTTGCGCCTGATGTAGATGTGTCTTCGTTTGTAACTGAACTCTAGAACAAATACAATGATACATTTAGACAAAGTTTATAAAACACAATGTGCTTCCCTATAATAACAGTTCAAAGTCTTGTCATCTCTTGCAGTCTCTTCTCTTTTCAAACTGTATTATAGTAGAATTTAGAAATACTAAATATATAAGCTTTATATACAAATAAATTATATAGTGATAATGATAATAAAGTAAATTCAGCGTTAGCTGATGGATCCTAATGTCATGGTGCCTGGAATTAAGTTTAAAGCAGTGCCGGATTAACCGTTAAGCACGCTAAGCATGTACTTAGGGCAGCACCCCAACAGGGGCACTAGAAAAAAATTCAAATTAATTGTTGATGATAACCCTGAATAAATTATATATAACCAATTATTTTTGTATGTACAAAAACATGTATTTTGATTTAAAATGATGGCAACATTGGTATTTTGCACCTTGTTAGCGCTTAATAGTTTGAGGGTTTTTTTAGTTTCACGGGAGGGGAGGTGGCACCATAATATTTTCAGTGCTTAGAGCCTAAGAAGGTCTTAATCCGGCAATGGTTTAATGACATTATTGGTCGCTAATGTTTCGAGTGTTCAGACGTTTTATATTGGATGTACGTAACAATGTTTTCGATATAAATTTTAACAATAATTTTACGTCATTTAACTTATTAAACTTACTCTTAGTATTCTTGCCATACTCCTTGTACCCTATCAATAAATCTCAACAAGAACCAATGTCTCGTGAAGCAAGTTTTTAAAATATCCGTTGGTCTATTACCAAGAATAATTAATGAGAATAAGAAGATGAAGTTGTTTTGTTTACTGACTAACACAAAGTACATCTATACATATACTGTTTGTATATATCGAGAAGATCAAGCAATAAACAACAACGTTAACATAACAAAACAGATTACAAACGACTAGAAAAAAGTCTTAGACGCTAACAGCTAAGGCTGCAATGATATATTGATATATTGTAATATACTTCTTTCAAATCTATAAAAACATAATGAAAAACTGAGCTCATTTTAGGCCGGCAAGTTCAATCGGACGGTGATAACACGAAATAGTTCCAAATACAAAGCAAAATGTCATGACCGGCATTATTTTGGACTGAAAGAAATAAAAGCGGAACTTATGAAATTATTAGTGGCGTTGCCGTGTGCAAGCTGTACAAATATGACGTCATTTTACTATAATAAAATTCTTTACTTGTGTTATCATTTCATATAAATGTTTCAAAATATTGCACCATTATAGATTTTCAAAAAATCCGTGAACTTGAAAGTTTAGCACAAGGTTATCCTGCAGAGTTCGTATTTGGAAGGTCTTTTTATACACGGGGTTAATTTTACAAACAGTATTAAAGACAACACAAGTATATCAAAAGTATATCACAAACAGTTTCACCTCCTCCAAAGAAAACTAGTTATGTACGATAGTGACACAGATCTTCAATTACCCATGAATAATCTAATGCAACATGTTACTCTTCGTTACAGTTGAACTAAGTATAACTGCATTAAAGCTGAGTACCCAGCATCATTTCATTATTTACAATATAACTTTTCAAAATTGGAACATGAAAATAAAACAGTTTCTTGTAATAAATATTCATCATTTATGGTTAATAGCATACAACATCCATATATTAAATGTGATAATACCTGCTGAAAACTATGCAACGTTTTATGTTATTGGGGGGGGGGGCTCAGGCATAAAATCTTTACTTAGAATAACACGTCATGCAACAGTCCTCATTAACATATTTTTTATTAACGCACTGCATGTAAACATTTGCGCGTGAACTATAATGAACAAACAACGGTATTCTTTCTTACTTTAAATGATATGGCTGTGTGAGAAAAAGAATCTAGATTGGGATTTGGACCTTTACAAGGAAATCCCAGTCGCAGGGTTACATTATATGTCTTCCTACTCGGGGAAGCCTCGTGGGGACACAAATAATGTAACCCCGTTGACTGAGATTTCCTTGTCTCCGTCCAAACCCCAACATAGATTCTATATAGCTTTGTCAGATTGAATATGTTAGGAAACTGATCTTGTGACTAATATCTACAGTTTTCCAGAGATCACATATATTATCTTCTGGATACATCAGCTCCAAAATAGGATTTTCACCAACATAAATTTGCTTTGCTAAATCTGTGGTTTACTGACTACTACGCCAAATATTCTTATCTTTTCGATAATGCTGTATAAGGGTTATTTAATCCAGAAATGCTTGTGCATTTGTACAAATTTAGCACGATTCGCAGATTGGAACACCCTGACAAGCACCTCCGCGCAAGTACTTGACATGTCTAATGACTTTCTCGCGAAAACTCTATTGCTCTACCAATACTTCCTGTTTGTCACGCAGAGAATAAGCTACGATGATTTCTGATTAGTGGTTATTATTTAACCTAGACCGGAACAAGCAATAACCACAAATGCGAATTCAATGCAACATATTTCACCGTGCAACAAACCATTAGCGTAACTTTCAAATCTACCAAAGGAATCGAGATACAATTCAAAGTAGAAACTTTGCGTGGAAGTGGTTTTTAAATTGAAGAGTAAAATACTTAATTATACAGGTGAACATGTTTGTAACGTATGCTGAACATGGTCTGGGTTAAGATAATTAGCATGTAATGGGGGGGGTCAGATTACGAACCATGCAACTTGGTGTTAACTTGTAGACGGCGAATGGGTATTCTCAAATAGTCTTTTTCGTTTTTAATTATAAACAGAAATACTTGTCACTGCAAATTCTGATTCAATGGGATTATATTTTTACAGAATAACAAGGCTATTGATAATAAGTATTCATGACTGCTGAACACAAAAAAACATGCATACGATAAGTATAACTTTGCATCGATTCTCCATCTCTTGTATCGATATGTGTATCGCTTCAGCAAAAGTATCGATCCAATGATATACCGATGAATCATTTCACCCCAATTGCATAGAATAATGTTTATTACGTGTACATGATCAGACAGTGGTGTCATTTGGATTGCTGTCACCCAGTGCGATAACTCATGGTGTCACCCACATGTACAAACTCCTTCCTGCACAAAAATTCAAACTTTTTTTTACAGACATTCATGTGCGATAACTCATGGTGTCACCCGGTGTAGTCCGCACATCACTCACCCTCCTAGCACCCCCACTGTGATTAGGTTTTTTTTACATTCAGTTCATTACGTTTACGCGATCAGGTTTATACAGCATATTGTTCATTACACGTACATGATCAGGTTTGTATTACATAATGTTCATTACGTGTACATGATCAGGTTTGTATTACACAATGTTCATTACGTGTACATGATCAGGTTTGTATAGCATAATGTTCATTACGTGTACACTATGAAGTTTGTACTGCATAATGTTAATTAACTGTATAATATGAGGCTTGTACTGCATAATGTTCATTATGTGTATACTAACAGGTTTTTAGTGCATGTTTCTATAACATAATATTCATTATGTGTACATGATCAGATTTGTACTGCATAATGTTCATTACGTGTACACCCTCAGGTTTGTACTGCATAATGTTAATTACGTGTACAATGTGAGGTTTGTACTGCATAATGTTCATTATTAGTACACAATCAGGTTTTTACTGCATAATGTTTATTACATGTGCATGATCAGGTTTGTACTGCATAATGTTCATTATCTGTACAGTCAAGTTTTTACTGCATAATGTTCATTACATGTACATGATATGGTTCGTACTGCATAACGCTCATTACATGTACATGATCAGGTCTGTATAACATAATGATCATTGCATGTACACAATGAGGTTTGTACTGCATAGTGTTCATTTTGTGTACACTATCAGGTTTTTACTGCATAATGTTTATTATGTGTATATGATCAGGTTTGTATTGCATAATGGCCATTACATGCACATGATTAGGTTTCCATAGCATAATGTTCAAAACGTGTTAACTATGAGGTTCGTATTGCAGTGTTCATTATGTTTATATGATTAGGTTAGTACTGTATAATGTTCAATACATGTACACTATGAGTTTTGTACTGCTGCATAATGTTCATTACATGTATATGATCAAGTTTGTACTGCATTAAGTTCATTACATGTACACGATCAGGCTTAAATTTCATCATGTTCATTACGTGACCATGATCAGGTTTGTATAGCATAATGTTCAGTACATGCACATATTTGTATAGCGTAATGTTCATTACGTGTACATGATTAGGTGTAGCATTAATGTTCATTACGTATACATGATTAGGTGTAGCATTAATGTTCATTACGTGAACATGATTAGGTGTAGCACTAATGTTCATTACGTGAACATGATTAGGTGTAGCATTAATGTTCATTACGTGAACATGATTAGGTGCAGCATTAATGTTCATTACGTGTACATGATTAGGTGTAGCATTGATGTTCATTAGGTGTACATGATTAGGTGTAGTATTAATGTTCATTACGTACACATGATTAGGTGTAGCAATAATGTTCATTACTTGTACATGATCAGGTTTGTATTGCATAATGTTCAGTACGTGCATGTGTAAAGCATAATGTTCATTACGTGTACATGATCAGGTTCAAATAGCATACTGTTCATTACGCTCCATATGCTTTACTGGCATCAATATTTTTACCATGATCATACATAGTACATTCATTTATATATAAAAAAAACAAATGTAAAATATGAAATCTTCAAACTTGTAAAGTCACTTATTAAACCAAAAACTAAAACAAACTGTGACTTGACTGAATGGCCACTTATGCCAGTTTCAGTCAATAATAATTTTGTTTCTACTTCACATTTCCATGTTGTTAGAGTTAAGAAAATAAAATATTTACTGATAGCATCGATGATTCTTGAGCCTCCAAAACCTGCAACGCTGAGTCTTCATTATTGATCACCTCCATTTTTATTTCCATTGATGGCTCATGGAACTTCTGTACAACCTGATAGAGGTCACTCTCCTCATTCCCTCCTTTCGCAAGGGATGGCTCCCATTCTTGATATTCCCCATAGATATGTAGAACTCGCTTAGCAACGGTAGGCAACGGACGCTCGACCCCATTGCTGGCAGCTAACTCCGTTTCGTGTAATTCCCGGCGAGATATAGTCACCAAGTTTTTCCATTTTCTTCTAACTTCATTTGCTGAGCGAACAAGGTACGGATTCCTTGCATTCAGTCCATTTGCAATACTATGCCAAATAACGCGCTTTCTCCTGCAATGCACAAATAAACAATTTAAAATTTAAGAATGAATACAACAGATAAATTTCGTGACAGACCTTTTGAAAAAGTATGTGCTCTTAGTATGGAAAACATCCTGAAAATCATATTGTATAAGAAAATCATTTCTGGGCACCGGTACAAGTGACATTTCGAATGGTGCCGTCCAAAGTTCATGATCATCCCTCAAACGCTGGAAGAAGAAATAACGTGTCTTGATTAGGGATAACCACTCAAACTTTTGGGCACCCGGCCAGCCCTAACATATAGGTGAACTAGGTGGTCGTCTAGGCCTTAGGACGTCAAATTAAGTATATCCATTTCGGGGAAAATATCAGTTTTAAAACTGACTGATTGATTGATTTGCATGAACATTTGCTGTATACCAATGTTCCACATACGTTCGAGACCTAACTTTGCACGGACGTTATGATTGAATGCCAGTCTGTTGTTAATGATGGAAATCATCATAAGTTAACAAATAGTCTTAATCCCTGGGTTAGATGGAGGTGCTAGAGTAGCACGTCATTGCATTTCACATGATATTATTAATGAATTTTGGGGAAGGGCGCATAAGTCTGTATGAATATTCGAGCAGAAGCGAACACATTTGATTTCTAGCGTAAGCACTAAAAAACAGTAGTTGCTTTTGCTGACATCAAACTTTAATGAACTGGTTACTTTACAGAATGGGGTATATGAAATAAAGAGGTTACCGAATTCGATTTCCAGCAAAAAAATACTGGCATTGTCACAAAAAGATTTATCACCTATTTATTATCATACCAGTAGGTTATGGATGCGAATTCCTTGAAAAGCAAGCGTGAGATAATTGTGAATAAACGATTTTATTATATAGTTGAGAGTGAAATATATAGACTTATTGGCAAAATAATTTTCACTTTTCATTTCTATATTTTTACATGTGAAAATCAGTGCCGGATTAAGGCCTTCCATGGTCCTACGCACTGAAAATGTTATGGTGCCCCCCTCCTAAACACACTAAATGTGTAACTAGAAAAACTAACAACCCAACAAAGAAAACAAAAAAAAAACAATATTAAAAGCTAAACATGTGAAAAATACCTGTGTTGCCATCATTCCAAATCAAACTAATCCTACATGCAGATCGAAATGGCCAATCAAATTCATTCAATTTTATTATCAACAATTAATCTTAGTTTTGTTCTGGGGTCCATGTTAGGCTGGTGCCCTAAGCACGTGTTTTAATACGTAATCCGGTACTGGAGAAAATATAAGATTTTTTAGCATGCCAGGCGATGCTTGATTATGTGTGCTTACAAAACTTCTACTTGCAACAACAAAAATGAGTACTTTAAGCAAGAACAAATAAATTTAAACTGTCCTGCTATTCAGACATGGAAAAACTAATCTGTGATGAAACAATCTGACCGGACACCCTTTGCGTCTCTCTGAAATTATTTTCCCTTACTTTAATGAGAACAAAAAAAAGGGCAAACCAGCTCTCCGACTTGCATTTTTTCTTATGTGGTAAAATAATATACAAAATGACAAAAATATAATTTATTGCTACAGAAAAGGCCAATTCAATCCTACCGCTTTCTTAATTCAAGACTTTATTCTTCTTTACTTCGATTTTAGAGCAAGTTTAGTATATAATAAATAAAAAATTCTTTTTCGACGTTAATACTTGATATGTTTTATCGACGTTAATACTTGATATGTTTTATCGACGTTAATACTTGATATGTTTTATCTTGAGGTACCAAAAACTATATATTTTAACTTGTGCTTTGCCACCCGCTAAAATATCATGTCAGTACCACACGATGAAATATACTTGGTATTAAAGTATGAAAATAAAATTATATATATATATATATATATATATATATATATATATATATATATATATATATATATATATATATATATATATATATATATATCCTTTAAACCGTATACTGTGTGAAAACTGATCACTTCTGTTTACCACTTAAATACATGTTTTTTTTTAATTTTTTGATTATTCCATACTTCTTGTATAGTCTTTTTAATTCCCCAATTACTTACTTATTTTTGTTATTTCTGCTCTGTAATTTTACTTGTAAGTTTGAGTTTTAAATTTGAGAAAATTGAATTTAGATAATACTACATCAGATACGAGGAATAAGGTTATAGTACTGTTACAGTGTTGACCCACAAGTATCGGCAAATGTTTCACTGATGGCATCTTTCGATAGGCCAATTAAACTCATGGCTCTTGTCGTACTGTTGGGATAATACTAATGATCAGTAGATCTAACAGGCACCAATACAGGTCGTGTTCTACCAACTTCGAAATTCACAAGCCAATTATTTTCAGTAACCTATCAGATAAAGAGTCGCATTTCAAGTGTGTGTGTGTGTGTGTGTGTGTGTGTGTGTGTGTGTGTGTGTGTACTGGTCATGTTCTACCAACTTCGAAATTCACAGGCCAATTATTTTCAGTAACCTATCAGATAAAAAGTCGCATTTCAAGTGTGCGTGTGCGTGTGCTTGGATGAGAGGTGGGGTTGTCGATAGAAACACTGTTCCAACACTTTTGCTTTCATAAATGCGAAAGTTCTCTAATTTGATTGGTAAATTGAGAAACAAACCAACAAAAAAGCTATGACCGCGTACTAGTGTCCGTCAAGACTCCATTATGTCGGAGATGTCGATTTAATCAGAGTGTTGTAAAATTCAACAATTAATTTTCCTAAAATAAATCGTAAAAAATTAAAAAGACCTTACAGTATTGTGAATTAATTTAAAAACAGTCCAAAACGTTTATAACAAGTCTTAACGAATAAGGTTATATCTGAATTCCACCGATGTTTGAAATAAGATCAAGCGCTGAATCTGTTGATGTGCCTGTAGTCTTGAATGTATAACAATGGCCTAAATTGTGACGACGTGCTAGAAGTTTTCCAATTGATCGTAATATTATCTAATATTTTCTGGTCTGAATTCACTATAATTCAAGTTAATATTTCTTTCCAGGAATATTATTGAGCACTTTATAATTCCAATGAATAACCTTTCGAATAAATATTCCAAGTCGAAAAATGAACACAACAATACAATGGATTCTGCTTCTGATTTTATCGCAACAATGAGTAATTTCTCAAGTAGACAAGATTATATAAAAAGCTAAGACATAAAAGTAGAACCAGAATGCGTGTTAAAGTTCATTTTTACGTTGTCAACAAAGATCCAGTCTGTTATTAAAATTATAATGAAGAACGTGGTAACCATTAGGTAGACCATGTTATTTCATGGGTGAAATTCCAATGTTCCAGCTTAAGATCAAGATAAATGTTTGCATTAATACTTACCTGAATATTTAGTCCAAACTCATAGAGAAAAAATCTTTGCTTGTATTATGTTGTTTTTTTTTTAAATCAAAATGGGGTATAAAAGGAACTCGATTTCAGACTATGTCAAGTCCAAAATACAATTATGCATAACCTGACATTATTGAGAAAAAAAAATAACAAATACAAGTTAAATATACATAACAGTGGGAACGAGATCCTTTCCATTTACATATTTTTAAAAGCAAAATTCGTCAAGCCATATGGACTTTTGGTCTTGAGTACCATTGCAATTAATAGATGCATTAACACATTGATGAAATGTTCCTAAAGTTTGTAATAATGTTGGAGCAGCAACGTTTTACACATATTGCTAGTTGAAATCATGTTTCAGTTGTGTATTTTGTAAAATAATAACTCTCCGTATGAAAATGAATATACCATTATTTTTGGTAACATATTTCATGCACGGATTGATACTGTTCTGGATTGGTAAACAATAAACATCAAAGCGTTATATCTAACAGATTTCAGGGTGTAACAAAAGATTTTTATGATTGTGAGTTTAGTTGAAAGTATTTTCTTTCTTGTTTTCTTTACTTCTACATTTAAACATACATTTTGTGTGGCCCTGGCAAGTTTGCAGTCTAGTTCCGTAGCAGACACTCTATCCAATGTTTGATTGTCACTCAAATTCGGTTTCCAATCAACACTAATCGCGCCCGATTTATTCATCGTTTTCAGAAACAATTGTGATGCTAGTCTAGTCGAAATTGCAACTAAAAATGTATAATGTTTAATAAAAACAATCTTAAAAAGTAGGTATCATTTGTCGCTGTTGTTGTTCGTCCGTCGAGTTAACGATGACCACTCTAGTCATCCGTGAGTTGGAGGAGCTGGTTCTGTTTTGTGTGTGCGCAGGTGGCTGATAAGACTAATCCTTGCACGGAAGGTTCGGTTGCAGAAGGGACAAGGGATGAGTGGGACATCTCCAGAAAGGTTGCTGGCGCGTGTTTTTCTGACTTGCCTCTTCATCTCTGCAGCTGCTGTCCTGCTAGATTCGCACAGCTAGGAGCATTTGTGCAGATAGAAACGCCAAGTGACTCAATCACTGGCTGTTTGCTCTCATGAGTCGGAGGGTATGTTGAACGCTTTCAATGCAGCTTTCAAATTGTCTTTGAAGCGTTTCATCTGACCTCCGTGGGATCGCTGTCCTTGCTGTAGCTCGCCATAGAAGAGTCTCTTGGGCAGCCGGTGGTCTGGAATGCGTACATGTCCCGCCCAGCGTGACTGGGACTTCATTAGGATTGTGTGAATGCTGGGGAGACCTGCTTGGGCGAGTACCTCGGTGTCTGGGACCTTGTCCTGCCATTTGATTTTGATTATTTTCCTGAGGCTTGTGGTGTGAAAGTGGTTCAGCTTCCTGGCATGGCGTTAATACACCGTCCATGTTTCGCATGCGTAAAGTGGGGAGCACAACTGCCCTGTAAACATTTAGTTTAGTTGTAATGTTTATGCCTCTTCTATTGCAGACGTTCGTATACAATCTGCCAAAAAAGCGCTTGCACTGGCAATGCGGAGGTTCACCTCGTCGTCAGTGATGACACTCTGTGAAAGTTTGCTGTCAAGGTAGGTGAAATGGTTCACTACGTTGAGTTTTTGGCCGTTGACGGTGATGTTGGGTTCAACATAGGGCTATCCCGGGGCCGGCTGATGCAGTACTTCAGTCTTCTTAGTATTGATGGTGAGACCAAAGCTTGTGTAGGAACTGGAGAGCTTGTCAACGCTGCGTTGCAGGTCAGCTTCTGAGCCAGCATTGAGGGCGCAATCATCGGCAAATAAGAACTCCCTGATGATGTATGTCATAACCTTTGTTTTCGCTTGTAGTCTCCTGGGATTGAAAGGTTTTCCATCTGTACGGTACCTAATGCCGACTCCAACTTCTCCGCCTCTGAAAGCATTAGTCAGCATGGCGGAGAACAAAAGACTGAACAGTGTTGGTGCCAGAACACAACCCTGCTTGACGCAATTGGTTACTGGAAATGGTTCAGATGTCTTTCTATTTTCCTGGACTCGCGTCTGCATGCCGTTCTGGAAGTGCTGAACCATAGATATAAGTTTTTTTCGGACATCCAAATTTGGCCATTACCTTCCATAATCCTTCTCTGCTGACAGTATCAAAGGCCTTTGTCAAGTGGATATAGATGGATAAATGGTCAGCGTTTTGCTTTTGACATTTCTCTTGTAGCTGACTTGCAGCAAACACCATGTCAATAGTCCCACGTTATTTCAGGAATCCACACTGGCTTTCTGGCAGGATTCCCTGATCAAGGTGCATAGTGAGGCGGTTCAGTAGGATTCTGGCAAGTATCTGGCATCAGTACACAATTAATAAAATCCGGTTCAGTACCCACGAATGTAGTCCCAGTCTAGTTTTAGATCACTTTTTCCTGTCTGAGTTTGGTGGTGATACTAGAGTTAGGTTTTGGCATTCTTGTTAAGAATTTAAAGGCAATTGTTTATTCTTTAAAATGTGAGCTTATGGTGTGGTTGTCTGTGTGTATTTCGGCGACAGTGCACATTGAGTAATAAGATTATGGTGATGATCCGGAAGTGAAATCTGTGTTCCGTTGCCTGGTGTTTTGTTTACAATTCAGCCTCTTAAAAAAATACAGGTCAACCCTTGACAAGAACTTCACCGTAAAGTCATCTTTGAAGATATTTTAGATTAACATATGATTTGTATTGATTGTCACACAATGGAAAGTTCAGTACTGAGAAACAAATGTAGAGACAATATAGTAAAATTAATTGTGTTCTATGGACATCTTTCAGCAATTGAAAGCATGGACATATCTAAATAGTTGTCTCTGGCAAAGTGTTACTGGTATACAATATACTCTATGGATGACACATTGACAGGTCATGCATTTGCAAGTTCTGTCAATGACTGTTTCCGTGATAAATGTATAAAACTAAGTGTAAAAAAGCTAATACCTGAAATCTGCTTTATGCTATTTTAAGTTATTTTTATTGCATAAATGTATGAGTTGATGGATTCTAATTAAGATCTGTGCATCCTGATATGAGAGAGAGAGAGAGAGAGAGAGAGAGAGAGAGAGAGAGAGAGAGAGAAGAAGAAGAAGAAGAAGAAGAAGAAGAAGAAGAAGAAAAAATCAAATAAGCATAAAAGCGTACATAAGGGCAAATGTAATTCCTAAATTGGGAAAAGTATTTGCAAAAGTGACCTCGCCCGTTTGGCAGTAAAATTGGTAATACCACTGCTGCGGTATCATTTTTCTCCCACTGATATATTTCAATATCTCACATTGAAATAGGTAATAAAATGCCGTTACTTACTGTGTTTTCCAACCCATTATTTGCTCGTACGCGACAACAAGCAGAAACATCTAAAACTTTCCCTGTGTCAGTAGTAATTAAGTATTGGTTTTGCCTAAGTATGCCCTGTTGAAAGTTACAAATTGTTCGACATTTATATAGGACTAGCTGCCAGACCGTAACAAGACAGCTGTCCGCTTGTTAGCAAGCAGATAGATATAATAGGTTAGCAGTTTAACTATCCACTCTTACTATATACGCTAACAAAATGCAAAAAACTAAACACGAAGCTGGTGTAAGGGATTATTTTTCCTTTTGTACGTTACCACCAATCGTTTTGATCCATGTGCAATGATCTGCGTGGCTGAGAGAGAGAGAGAGAGAGAGAGAGAGAGAGAGAGAGAGAGAGAGAGAGAGAGAGAGAGAGAGAGAGAGAGTTTTTACCAAATGTCAGATCACAAATTGTTAGTCTATTTTATCGCTGACGGACTTGCAACTAAAATTATTTAGTATTTTAAGAATTTAAATTATTGTTTAATAATGATGAACTATTTAACTGTATTATGTATATATTTTTAGCGAGAGCTGTAGAGATGAACTTTCAGAAGGGTATGTTTCACGTCTCAGCGGTTTTACATTGCAGTGAGTTCACAAAAGAAAAAGCTCATTGGGAATTTAGGTGACTACACTTTTACTTTGGAATTCCACTGTAGAAGGGATAGAATTAATCCGTGCTAATATAAACCATTCAGTACGTGTCAATCAAAGATCTGATTTCATTTTAAAATAAAGATGATGTTAGGGATATTCACTTATATTTATCTGCGCTTTACTAGAAGGCTCTAGTCGTCAATGAATGTGTGTGTGTGTGTGTGTGTGTGACAGATTAACAAGCAGCTAGTACTGGTATTTGCTGTGTTGACGTTGGGATTCATTGCTCCTTTTGAAGCAGACGATAACAATTTCTAGGTATTGCGTGGCCTCTCAACTACATGTCCAATCATTCTTTTGTTTAGTTCCTTGCGTAAGTCCGACGAGTACGTTTCCTGGTCACGGTTCTATAAATTTTAGTACGAAAGTAAAAAGTTCCTCCTGAGACAGATTTAGATATATGGTATTGGCAAGGTTGAGCGTAAGCAAATTGGCGAAGGGTCTTTGGGACGAATCAGCTGTTGAGGACCTGGGAGAGCAGAGAAGCACCTGAAGCTATTGTACTTTAAGCTTTTGCAGAACATAATTGTAACTTTGTAAGTGTAACGAAAACCGACTCCAGGTTATATTCAGGTTTCGAGCTCAACGTTTCTTTTCTCGTGAGTGGTGGTGGCGTGAACAAGCAGGCGAGGGGTCTATGGAATAGTTTCCGCACAGGCAGGCGAGGGATCTATAGGGGAGGGGAGGAGAGCTCTTGCAATTTAAGCGTTTCCAGAGATAACTGCAGTCGTATAACAACTGTATAACAACAAAAAGAACATTCATTGGGGTGAGGACTAAATAAGTAGGCGAGAAGTATGTGGGACGGAACACCTCCACCCCACCCCATTCAATTTCCTTCCTCTGAGGCGTTTTCAGGGCATATCTAACTATCAAACTGTAAAAGAAATCTTAGGAAAACATTCTGGGTTATCTGAGTTCAGTTTTAGGGGGTGAGAGGGAGACAAGGACGCATTCTACCCTAACCAATCCCCATCAGCCTGCTACGCCCCTGACATTTTAAAATGTCAATGTGCCTGATGATTCTTTTTAATGACAATGACGAAAATGACTGATATAATGATTATGCAAGAAGAAGCTTAAAATGCTTGAAAAACTGTATACTGCTATTTCATTATCCAATATATTGCTATATATAAAAATGAGAATAGCAATTAAAGAACGAAGATAAAACCAGTCGCAAAAATAAATTATTTTATGAATGTTTATATTCCAATCTCATTTTCAATACTAGCTGCTTCCCGAACATTTAGTCTGAGTGTATTTATATACCTATTCATAAGGAACCGCTCCGGTGGCCTAGTGGTTAGAGCGTCCCCTTCGGATGTGGGACGTCGCGGGTTTGAACCTCTACGAGTCATACCAAAGACTTCTAAATATGGTACTAACAGCTGCATCGCATGGAGCTCAGCATTAGGAGGTTAGCGTTAGGACTAGTCGACCTGGTGTCAGGATATTGTGACTGGCGGAATATCATGCGACATATCAGCGGCATTCGCCCCAGTACCAGACATTATTATAAACTGCTATTATAAACTGCCGCACTGCAGTCATCGTAGCGATATGACTGAAAAATTGTTAAAGCTACATTAATAATCTAAACCCTATTCATAACGACATATCTAAGCATCGTCGCAAGCAAGGGTCAACAATACGCCACGCTCCTTTATCACCCTTGGCTGTGTATGTGCCTAGAATTCATCGTTTTTCACAAGTACATAGAAACAAAACTACGTCATCAACAACACAATGTAATAATTTCCCACGCCTCAATGAAAGTGCCGGTTTTATTGATCGATAAGTAACGGTTATAAAGATAATTTTTGATTGGCTCATTCTAACTGTGAAAGGTCAGGTTGTGTCGCAACGGCAAGAAACTTCGCAGTCTCCGGTTTCAACGGAATTTTTAACACACATTAGTGGCTATATCGTGCAAGGAGAGCTAGGTACCTTTCTCCTGGGCATATCGAGGCTGCCGACTCGGATTCGGATTGTCATAAGCGGGTATCTATTCCGCGACCCTTGGATTACGAGTATTACGAGTTGTTATGCACACTTTGAGTAAATAAACACATAGACTTTTGCCCTAGTGCCCTTTCGGGGCAAGGTCCCTTTTAAATTTTGGAAACCCCATCTCCAACACTTTACCTGATCCAGCCCTATATTTTATGTATTAAAACAAAAGATGGCAGACACCACAGTCTACCCTCCCACCAGATTGAAGAATATGTCTTTTGGACCACGTGTTAAAACATGAGTATGTGAAAGAGTGTCCAAATTATTTGCCGCTAATGAAAGAAGAACATAATATCTTCTATTTTGAATGATCTGCGAATGATTAAAATGTATTCAATTATTACTTTCCACAAAATCTGTCAATAGCAGAAATTTGGCAATTTAAAAACACTAATTTAGCACAGTAATATTTTGAATGCTACTACTAAACGATGGATGGATGAATTGATGATGCTTCGACTACAAGAACACAATAATGTTTACTTCCTTAATCATTGTCACCATGTTTTGTTTTGTAATTTCATGGGGTTTGCTTTTGTGATATTTTCGTTCTTATGTGTTATCTATTACTGTAAAGCGTTTAGAGCTTCTAAAGATACGGCGCCGTACTAAACCCACTGCATGTATGTATGTATGTATGTATGTATGTATGTATGTATGTATGTATGTATGTATGTATGTATGTATGTATGTATGTATGTATGTATGTAACCCACTGTATGTATGTAGGTAGGTAGATAGGTAGGTGGAATAGTCCAATACTGATTATACTGATGACAGTTTTCTTCCCAATGTATGTACGTTATGTGTGTGTAGGGATAAAATTGCCACAATTAAGTTATGTAACATATGAAAACTTAAATGAGGAAACATTAACGTACTGGTTTAAATAATAAGACGTAATGGCTAACATGTATATAAAAAATAACACAGTATATTCAAATCACCGTGTAATTAAAAATAATAACATTAACCAAAATATAAACTTTACATGTGTGCGTCAAAATAATAAGTGTTGTCCTTGAATCTATGTTAAAAACTAAAAATGGAAGAACAATCTGGAGAAGACAAGAAAGGAGGGAAGAAAAAATGCAATCTCAATAATACGACAAGGAATGATGAGTACATTATCAACAAGTAAGGCAGTTTAAGTAGAATATTATAACCATATATAATTAACATCGTAAATGGCATTTGACTATGGCTGTCAGATCGGGTACTATTTAGCAAACGTTTTATAAATTCATTGAAAAATTATGGTACTGACCTGAATAGTTCACTGTAAAATTAGGTATACTTTTGCTGATGCTAATGCACAAAATAAAAATAAAGATCAAATAAATTTTGTATACGATATGTAATCTCTTCTAAGCATTCCCTCTGTTTTTATTCGCTTGCCCCAGATAATTTAACCTTAATCTGATAATTATCACAAAATTAACTGAATTCGTACTACTCTCCATTATTTGACCTACCTATTCGTATTACCATCGGCTGAGCGCATACGGAGGACGTCCTTGAAATGTTCATACTGCTGAATTAAAAACAACTGCTCGGTCTCAGACCAGTTTGGCTTCCTTTTATCCGATATTATGCTCTCCATGGCCATGATCTCTTGTAAGTTTCTTCATTTAAGATGCACCCAAGTAAAATATATTCCCTTTACACCCATACGAGCTACAAATATGGAGTCAAAGACCAGTCATCAATAAGCGATTCGCTATGTACATGTGGTTTGTAAGCGTGGTATAAAGCCAATACCATAGTACAGAGCTAATACCTTTTATTAAGTGAGGTTCACCACGGGTTTATACATTCTTCAGTTTACATTTTTTTTTATTGCAAAAGAAACAACACAATGTTACCATCAAGCTATTGAATAGATTATTTTAGGTGTCAATTCTTACCAGACAATTAAGCACTGGGAACTGTCTGTGACAAAATATGACTGAACGGATACTGTTGAATACCGTGTGCTGCATCTGCCAGATAAAACAAGCCCTCAGTCAAGGTTCCTAATCGGTAACCATAATCTCTTTTGCTGGGGCTCAGTGAAGGAGACCTTTTTAAACACTGCATTATGTGCTTAGGTTGGACTGCTTAGTAATGTTTAAACAAAATTATGAATATACAACACAAAATACAGCAGAGAAACAGACAGACAGAGAGGTGGAGAAGTAACGTTAGAAAATAAGGGAAAATGTGTGTGTGTGTGTGTGTGTGTGTGTGTGTGTGTGTGTGTGTGTGTGAGAGAGAGAGAGAGAGGGAGAGAGAGAGAGAGAGAGAGAGAGAGAGAGAGAGAGAGAGAGAGAGAGAGAGAGAGAGAGAGAGAGATTATAAGGGTTGGATTGAGTTTTACGGCACACCAGCACAATGAGGCTATTTAGCGCCCAGCGATATGAAACCGAACTGTTGAAAGTAAAATGATAAAATGGTAACGGTGATAAAAAAAAAGTTTCTCGCTCAACGGGGAGTACAAATGATGTATGACAATGATGAAAGGTAATTAAAATTTAGCGAAGGTGTATATAACACATAAAACTCTTCAAGTTGATGGCATAAAAGAGTAAGGGAGAAAGATGGAGACGAGTTTAAAACACACCCAATACAAATAGCAATGTGTTGTTCCATATATTCAATCGGGTTTAATCACCTCATTTGTTCAAACTTCCTTTATTACCAATAAGGCAATAAAGGTCATTCAAACCGTATTAACCTTCTGCTGGAGTTCATTTCTGATGTGGAACAAAAAAGCTAGCGATGATGCAGCTAGGTTTTCGTGTCGCCCTTGCAGCAGTGTAATTTATAAAACATTTTTTTCATACATTTTTTTACTAGTTGAACTTTCACAAATATATTTTCGCTAATGATCTAACTGTTATAAGGAAGTGTGAAGATTGTCTTGTCAATATTCGTATTAGAGACCGGCTTTTAAAACTTTCTGGGAGATGACCTGACATTGTCTTTCGAAGCAGGATATTTTTTAAACCACATGATGGCAACACGAAGACACACAACAACAACAACAACAACAACAACAACAACAACAACGATAATGGAAAGTGCTATCTCTGGATCCTACAGGAGAATATTCAATAGCATTAACAATAAATTTTTTAATACGCTGGTACGGTCATTAGTGCGTAAAAGACACCCGCAAATCGATTCAATCATCAATTCTTATGGAACGCCACAGATGTCTTAAGATGACAACTTTTATTATATGATGTGCAAACTTCTTTATATGCGGTGCTTTCGTACTTATATGATGTGCAAACTTCTTTCTATGCGGTGCTTTCGTACTTATATGATGTGCAAACTCTTTATATGCGGTGCTTTTGTCTTTATATGATGTGCAAACTTCTTTATATGCGGTACTTTCGTCCTTATATGATGTGCAAACTTCTTTATATGCGGTGCTTTTATCCTTATATATGCAAACTTCTTTTTATGCGGTGCTTTTGTACTTATATGAAGTGCAAACTTCGTTATATGCGGTGCTTTCGTACTTATATTATGATAGAAAACATTTGGATTCGATTGGAGTCTCCGCCACTATATTATGATATGAAATTCTGGCGTTGTTGTTTTAGACATTTCTATCATAACCTTCTTCTCGTGTCTAGTTACGAGAAGGCAGGAAGTTCAGCATTCATAAGAATAAAGTGTCACTTATAATGGTGTAGATACGGTTACATCTTTTTGTGGGGAACGCTTGGCTGCGAAGAGGTGGGATCGCTGTAAGAAATAGACATGATACTTCTAGAGCCTGGAATCGTATTGAAAATAACAAGTGCAGTACCTATTTTTATATCCTGGAACTGGCAATTAACAGCGCTTCATCCAAGGTCAAAAGAAGTCCGTCTAAAAAAATCACGCGTGGTTCTTGCGTGCTTTCCAAGGACAGCTTTAACTTTATATCAAGTTTTAGGGGGGGGTAGAGTGTGAGTGTGTGGACGGTATAGTTCCAAGTAACGACTTTTTGGATCATGTCCATAACCTTCCAGTGGTCATTCACATTGTGAACTTAATTAATTTAATTATTCCCTAGGGTGATTATCAATTACTTTGTTCCCAACATCACAACGCAATTTAATAAGTTTTTATTGATTGAATGGTGAGATAAAACATTATTTGGCTTCTATCCGATTGAACTATTGAACTGGCTTATTAATTAGGCTTTTTCCATTACCAAGTGAAAGCTGAACAATAATAAATGCTTAATCTAAATTCATTTCAATGTCCTTATTATATTCAGGATATGAATTATTGATTGGAGCACGCTTCTCCTACACTCCAAATCAATATCAAAGCACTATCTTAAATTTGGATGCTTTTATCTTCCAATAACTAGAGATTTCAATATGTTGTACACAAATTAATATTTTCGTTTCTTTCTTTTAGAATTGATATATTGATAAATACCTCTTGGTTAAATTAGCCGAGACCTCGAGGCTAGTAAAAAAATTGATAAGTATGCGAGGTAGAAGAAAGAAAAAAATATTAAAAATAAAAAATTACAATGCTTAGGTAGATGAAAAAATTACAATGCATTGTAAGTTGATAAATTGGAAAAAGGCAATGAGAACAATGTTCATTGCAGTACATATTGTGAAATTCAAAATAGAATACAGTAAAATGTATAATAATCAATAAACTGTAAGGAACGTTGACAATGCACCAAAATACATATGATAAAAGATACATAGAAAAATGTACCATAAAATGTGTAATAAGGAGCCAATATAAATTGAAAAAGTGATGACAATTACACAAGGAAGTAAAAATATGAAAAAAGACCAAATACAATGCACTGACAAAAGTTAAGAAATAGGAAAAAAAATTTACCGTGTAGTACCTCGATGAGGAATGAAGAAAAACAATATATTAAGAAAACATTAAAATATACAATGTGACAGGATAATACGTAAGGTGACATCTGTATGGTAAAGAAAGATTTTATTCAAGGGAATCCTACGAAAACACATTTGACACATTCAATGAAGTTCAAGTACAATAGTGGGAATCTGCAATGAAAAAAAATATGTTTCTTTTATATTATTATTATTTATGATTTATGTTGGTTTGTTATATATTATGTTGGGGTTTTTTATACGTTAGTTTACTCTTTTTGTTGTTATTTTATTATTATTTCTATTTTATTGTAAATAACTTCAGCAGAACATAATTAAAATTGCTGTGTAAGCGCTAGGTTATTTCCATCATATGTCATTGACCTAGGATCATGCGCTCAATAGAACGGCGTGTTCATAATATTGAAGTGATACTCCTTATGAATAGGATGTGAATTATGACTTCCCAATATATTATTTCATATATGAGACAACTAATATTTTAATTTAGGAGATATATAAAATGTGTGTCATAATGCGGTATGATGTCTTGTAAACCAAGTAACTGTATAATTTTTATTCGTGATGCTTTCATTAAACTAGAATTAATTGATACGTCTTGAATGTCATCTGGACAACTAGTGTATGTAGCGCAGTATATAGATACGATCGTTCAATTTGATTGATAAATTTCATTAAAACATGCTGTGAAATCAGTATAGCAAGTGAACTCGCCTGCTGAAAATTTCGCTGTATGACTAATTTGCTGAATCTCAACCGTTTGAGCTGCAATCCTTTCTTCTTTTTTCTAATATTCTTCACGATTATTTCGACAATAGCAAGCATCGCTTGCTCTAATAGTATAAGCGTTTTTGAGTGTGGACCAATAGCCGTTAACATCTTCTATTTCTATTATCAATTTGTCAGGTATAGGAGAAGAAATCATCTCCCTATCGAGCAATAATACCGAAAATTTAAATTTCATTATTCTGTTGCTTTAGCATTTGTATAACCTGCTAAATGTCGTGATGTTTTCATTGTCAGCATTCCAAATAGATAATTACCTATTTTATCAATGAAGGCAAAACTTCTCTCATGATACATTTGAAGAATGCAAAACACCTTTCTGAATTAACGAATTCATTAATGAGATTGGTATATTAAACTGCATATTCATTGTAATTCGTATTGACTTTAAGTGTGAAAGAATATCATTTATGTAGCTACTGTTGACATCTCTGTGTCAATATTCGATACATTCGACTGAATAATTCCTTAAAAGCCTGATTTGAAAGTGTGAATCCACTTATCGGCTGAATCATAAAATAGTGGGAGTGGCTAGATATAGCCTTTAGCGTAAATTGATTTTGTTCTGTTACTGCGGATACTGAATTCAGAGTTAAAAAAAAAGAATACAATCCTACGAACCAAATCCATATTCCATCCATACCTTAAAGAAAAGGAAAGATTGAGAGGTTTGGATACCCAGAAAGAAGAAAACGAGATAGAAGGTATGAAGAAAGAATAGAATGGAGGATAGGGCTATAATCATTTCTCCCAATATACGACAAATTTTCTTCTGAATTTCGTATTTAATTCAATTACGAACTATTCGACCTAGTCGTGTACGACGTGTATTCGATTGTGTGCGATTTGTAGGTGTACATAACCTATGCTAATACTAGTCCTGTAAGACGAGTATAAAAAGTTATTATCAGCTTGTAGTTCTTGGTTTCTTTATATATTTTTTTAATGTTATTTTACTCTTTTTTGTTATTTTTTATTTATTTTTTTTATTTTGCATATCATCAGCATAACATATTTATCAGTGACTACGGTTATTATTTTGCTTCAGCGAAGTGTTGTAAAAATAACTCTCATTATTATGGATAGTTCTTGTAAACCAATATTGAATTTATCTTCTTAGTGCATACATAATATCAATAAATACAAGCGACATTGAGGTAAGAATGTTTGCTTAGAGAACCTTGCAAGAATTTGGTATTAATCAAGAGTAATGAAGATGAAAATGTTAGTGTTATGTTAATTCTACTATAATAACCATAACGTATGTTCATTTGCAATCAAACCTTGACCTGTGTGTGTGTATGAAATTGCATTTAATCGAACCTATGAGCGGTAAGTGAAAATATCATTAAAATCGTAAAACTTATTCGACTTGATTTAGTGCATCATTAAAATTGTAAAACTGAGCGTGTATTACTGACATTACCTATGACGTACGAAAGGGGATGTATTACCGTTAACCTTTCAAACAAACTTTACTCAGAAGTTGATCATATGCAGGCAATAGCTGCTCAAAATGCAATATGCATTCAAAAATTCAATATGCAGAGCAATCTCTCTGCGTCAAAAATTCAATATGCAGGCCGTTAGCTGCTACAAAACTGTGTTGAACAATCGTTCAGACACTTTAGCTATAGAAAAACGTACATAATAACACTACAACATCATTTGATGCTGCAAAACCATAGAAGGAAACTCTCTTCTGACTGGTTTGAAGACATTAGAACCGTACATTTGGCGTTTTGCCAAGACAATACCATATATTATACATTATGATATACATTCATATGATTTCATATGAAACACGTAAGAGAAATTCTCAATAACATTATCGAACAACATTAAGCTAACAAAACAAACAACTTCTGCATCAATGTTTGAAACGGCATAGCGGAAAGTACAATGATCCTTAAGATAGGCAAATACGGTACGATCGATATGTGTGATAGTAACGAAACATGTATAATGTAATTTGAAGTGTCAAGACGAGTAGGTTTGATGTTTGATATAAATGCTTAGGGCACGGAATTAAACTAAAAGGTTCATTCACACTCTCTGTAGTAGAAATCTTAGCAACTCTGATGTATGTTAATGACAGTAAATATAACAAGGTTATTTACTCAATAAAAAATGAAATATAGCATAAGTTAGATTAGTGTTGTTAATCGTTTGAAATTTACGCACTAACTTTCAATTTGTCATTTGAAAAAAAATCAAAATAAGAGATAGAAAAATCATACCTTTGTGAGATGTACCACAATGAAGAAATATTCTTGATATGAACTAATAGCAAACAATACATCTATTGTCTCTAATACCGAAAGAGTTCAAAATGTTAAAGTCACTTTCACTGGGAAGGAGACTGTAATGCTGTTGTCGCTGATCTGTGAGAGCGTAGATGTCGCTGCAATTCATTTTGGGTTGTAGTTAGGTCAAATTTGGAGCTGGACTTAGCACTGTATGCATTCGGAATGTCGTAGTCTCAGGTGTTACTGGAAAAAGAATTATCATAGGCGATGTATGCATTTTCTGTTGCGATTCTCTCATAGTTGTAATCATATTCGTTCCGCTGTGATATTTCTGGTTGCTGTAGTTTCTAAAATGAGTGGGAAGTTGTTCTAATTTGGGTTTTCTCTTTGGGACATGGCGGCGCTGTCGCTTCTGGAGTTGATGTAGCATAGCCGGGCGGAGTGAAGTCTAATGGTGTTAAGAGAGGTGCGGTTGCGGATGTTGTCAGTCTCGCAGAGCCAGGCGAAGGAAAGTCTGATGGTGTTAAGAGTTTCGGCAATAGTCTATTTCTTAGATCATAATTCATGACACTTATTCTTGTTATTCGTCCACCACTATTATGATAGAAAAAATGATTGGATAACTGTAAGGAATGTCATTTTCCACCACTCAAATTCAATAACTGTAAGGAATGTCATTTTCCACCACTTCAATTCAATACTGTATGGAATGTCATTTTCCACCACTCAAATTCAATAACTGTAAGGATCGCTGTAAGAAATAGACATGATACTTCTAGAGCCTGGAATCGTACTGAAAATAACAAGTGCAGTACCTATTTTTATATCCTGGAACTGGCAATTAACAGTGCTTCATCCAAGGTCAAAAGAAGTCCGTCTAAAAAAAATCACGCGTGGTTCTTGCGTGCTTTCCAAGGACAGCTTTAACTTTATATCAAGTTTTAGTGGGGGGTAGAGTGTGAGTGTGTGGACGGTATAGTTCCAGGTAACGAATTTTTGGATCATGTCCATAACCTTCCAGTGGTCATTCACATTGTGAACTTAATTAATTTAATTATTCCCTAGGGTGATTATCAATTACTTTGTTCCCAACATCACAACGCAATTTAATAAGTTTTTATTGATTGAATGGTGAGATAAAACATTATTTGGCTTCTATCCGATTGAACTATTGAACTGGCTTATTAATTAGGCTTTTTCCATTACCAAGTGAAAGCTGAACAATAATAAATGCTTAATCTAAATTCATTTCAATGTCCTTATTATATTCAGGATATGAATTATTGATTGGAGCACGCTTCTCCTACACTCCAAATCAATATCAAAGCACTATCTTAAATTTGGATGTTTTTATCTTCCAATAACTAGAGATTTCAATATGTTGTACACAAATTAATATTTTCGTTTCTTTCTTTTAGAATTGATATCTTGATACTTATATGATGTGCAAACTTCTTTATATGCGGTGCTTTTGTCCTTATATATGCAAACTTCTTTTTATGCGGTGCTTTTGTCTTTATATGATGTGCAAACTTCGTTATATGCGGTGCTTTCGTACTTATATGATGTGCAAACTTCTTTATATGCGGTGCTTTCGTACTTATATGATGTGCAAACTTCTTTATATGCGGTGCTTTTTTTTCTTATATGATGTACAAACTTCTGTATATGCGATGCTTTGTTCCTTATATGATGTGCAAACTTCTTTATATGCGGTACTTTTGTCCTTATATGATGTGCAAACTTCTTTATATGCGGTGCTTTCGTACTTATATGATGTGCAAACTTCTTTATATGCGGTGCTTTTTTTCTTATATGATGTACAAACTTCTGTATATGCGATGCTTTGTTCCTTATATGATGTGCAAACTTCTTTATATGCGGTACTTTTGTCCTTATATGATGTGCAAACTTCTTTATATGCGGTGCTTTCGTACTTATATGATGTGCAAACTTCTTTATATGCGGTGCTTTGTTCCTTATATGATCTGCAAACTTCTTTATATGCGGTGCTTTCTTCCTTTTATGATGTGCAAACTTCATTATGATGAGAAACTTCATTATGAGAAGCAAAGACGGATCTTGCGCAGGCGCGCCAAGGATCCAAGCAGTCTGTTGACAAAAGCAATTTGGTCGACTTAAACTGAGTAATCAAATTTAGGATACAGTTATCATCACTCTGTCAAGCAGATTTCTATGGAACGCCACAGCTGTCTTAAGATGACAACTTTTATTATATGATGTGCAAACTTCTTTATATGCGGTGCTTTCGTACTTACATGATATGCAAACTTCGTTATATGCGGTGCTTTCGTACTTATATGATGTCACGGAATTGTATAAATGTGTTGTTTTTTTATTAAGAAAACGTACTCGGGTTTCGCTTTTAGTGTACAATGATACCCGAGGGTGATCAATGTATATTATACATTTCGAAAAATAGTGAATTCGGTTCTTCCTTGCTCGGCACGTGCGAAGTGCTTCGGGCTGGAAAAACCGAATACATGGATTACACGGACGATGTTGAGCTACATTGCCTGTGTATATATGATTCAAACTGTAACGAAAACATTACATTACTGACCGTTCTGTCAATCGGACGTCTGTCTACTGAGACCCAAACCTCCAGCTATAGAGCTGTCTGTCTGTGTTTGTGTTGGTGCAGTGTGCAGCCGTTTGTGCCGCGTGCAGCTGTCTGTACTGTGAGGGCGTATGCTGTTTTGTGCTGCTGTGACGTGTCGTACAGCAGTGTAGAGCTACGTGTGCAGTGCTGAGGGGTGCTGTGCTTGTGTATTCGAGGGCTTCGAATATTTCAACGTTGCTAGTCGGGTTGAGGTTGATCATGCGTGGCGGACCAACGTGGTGGACGCTGATAGTCTAACCCAGGAATCAATGGTGGTCGGTGACTACAAATCTTTGCTTGGAATCAGGGAGTGTCTACATTGCTCCAGATACATAATATTTTAGCCGTGGGCTAATGCAGGGTTTTTTGTAATATGCAGTGTTTTACTATCGTGAGTAAAAACTATCACTTCGCTAGTTTGAGCGAAATTTCATTTGTTTGTAGAACTATCAAGTCGTTATTAAGAACGAACCATTATTCGTTTTACTAGTATGATTAAAACTTGCAATTCGTTATTTTTGAACGAACAATCATACTTTAGCCATTATATCAATTCGTCATTTTGAACATAACATTATTCGTATTTTACGATCATATTTCTGTTTGTGATATACCGTGGATCGTTTTTTCATTTGTCTCGGTAACATATTTGTTGCATTTAAAGATTGTGCTTATTATGTTAATTAGTCTCATATTGGGACCCAGTGCAAGCACGTGTCTATAATATTTCGTTTCATACCACCATATAACATTAAATATTGTATTGCATTCCCATCAATGGTGTTTTGTTATTAATACGAAAATCCCAAACTCGGTTATCTTGTTACAAATGGTGTCAGAAGTGGGATCTTCGGATTTAACAAAACATGGTTTCATTATTAGTGTATGATTATTTTTGTATGTTTCAGACGCTCTTGACAAGACAGTAAGTTAAGTAGCCATTTTACATTTGCCTTGTTCATCGTACAGTTGTATGTTGTTGTTGCCTTCCGAGAAGGAAAATACTGTTTAGTTGTTTAGAGTGTAAAGATTTCACCTTTTGAAATAATTGTGCACTTTTAGGTTGGTTCTCAGATTTTTTTTTGAAAAAAAATGTCTTCGTTGAAAGAACTTGTGGAACTGGGGAAGCAGTTTGGGTACGATGGGGAATCTTTAAGAAATTTTGTTCGTGAAGAACAGGCTAGAGAAAGGGACCTGAGGGAAAAGGAGAGGGAAACCAAACGGGAATTCGTAGAATTAGAAAAGAAGGCCGAAAGGGAGAGATTAGATATAGAGCGACAATTAGAGAGGGAAAGAGGGGAAGCAGCAGAAAGACAAAGGGCTTTTGAGAAGGAAAAAATAGAATTAGAGAAACAGGCCGAAAAGGAAAGGATAGAATTAGAGAAACAGGCCGAAAAGGAAAAGATAGAATTAGAAAAACAGGCTGAAAAGGAAAGGATAGAATGGGAAAGGGAAGCCGAAAGGGAAAAGGTACGACTACTAACAGAAGTAGAAGATAGGAAGTCAGAAAGGGAAAAACAAGCGAGATTAGAAACTTTAGAGATAGAAGATAGAAATAGGGACAAGGAGTTTCAAAGAAATTCTGAGCTATTGCAAACCAAACGGGAGGGGGAATGTGATTTTAAACTGAAAGGTCCAAAACTACCCCATTCGAACACGATAAAGATAATATGGATAGCTATCTTAATAGGTTTGAAAGGTACGCCATTGCACAAAAATGGAAAAAGGATGATTGGTCGCTTCATCTTAGCGCGTTGCTCAAGGGTAAAGCTTTAGATGTTTATTCTCGTTTACCCGCGACGGATTCCCTTAATTACCCCGCGTTGAAAGAGGCACTTCTGAAGAAGTACGAGTTAACTGAGCAAGGGTTTCGCAAGAAGTTTAAATGTAGTAAACCCGAGAGAGGCGAGACATTCACTCAATTCGTCACTAGGACGTGCAATTACTTGCAGCGATGGGTGGAATGTGGTAAAGTCGTGAAGACATTCGAGGGTCTTATGGACTTTTTGCTTCGGGACCAGTTATTAACAACTTGTGGCAAAGAGTTGTACTTGTTCTTGAAGGAACGATCCTTCACTAGTATATATGACATGGCCACACAGGCGAACCTATTTGCTGAAGCTCGGTGGGGGGGTCCCAGAACGTTATCTTGCGAGAAGGAAAAAGCGGTAATCAGGCTAGGGACCCAAAACCCAGGGAACCTGAAAAACCTAGTAGAAATAACCAGGGAAGGTATAAGGACAAGCGATGTTTCACTTGCAAGGAGTGGTGTCATATCTCCCCCAATTGTCCAAGGCGGAAGGGATCAGTCCAGAGAGTCGCAGTAGCCATTGAAGGCAGGCGGTCGATAAACAGAAAATTCGATGTTTCCCAGCCAGCTAACCGGAAAGCAGCGTATGAGCCATTAATGCGTGCAGGGATCGGTCGAGACCCTATCCAATCGATCGGTACATGTATTTTCCCAGAAGCAAGGGTATCGACGGCGAATGACACTGTAAATGGCCAGGAAGTGACCGTTTTACGAGACACTGGGTGCACTAGCGTAGTCGTGAAACGGAGTCTCGTTCGCGATGATCAATTGCTGGGGTTCAAATCGCCATGTATGCTACTGGACCAATCAATCGACCATGTTCCGGTCGCAAGGATAGAAATTGAAACACCTTTTCTGACCGGAACCGTTGAAGCGTTGTGCATAGCAAATCCGATCTATGAACTGACCATTGGCAATGTACAGGGATCTAGACTCCCGATCATGTCGGATTTCAGATTCCCAATCATCCAAGCAGTGCAGACTAGAGCTCAGGTAAAGGGGGATAACAAAGCCCTACGGAAATTGACAGTACCTGACGCCATTACTAATATCTCCCGCGACGAATTTCTAAACGAGCATGAACGAGACGAGACTTTACACGCGATCAGGGAGAAAATATTGTTGGGTAGCGTGAGAAAGTGCAAGAACGGGGGGGTCTTCCAGGTTTCTAAAGCATAAAGGCTTCATGAATAGAGAGTATACTACTCCTGATGGTAGGAAATATCAGCAATTAGTTGTTCCCAAGAAATTTAGGGTGCATGTACTCAAGGTCGCGCACGAATCAAGTATGGACGGTCATTTAGGTGTAAGGAAAACATCGGATAGGGTGACCAGGGAATTCTATTGGCCTGGGGTCAATGGCGAAGTAGCGCGGTTTTGCTGTTCGTGCGATGTTTGCCAAAAGACTGTCCCTAAAGGCAAGATAACTAGAATACCGTTAGGACAGATGCCCCTGATAGATACTCCGTTTAAAAGAGTAGCTGTTGACATCGTAGGGCCCATATTTCCGCACACGGAACGTAAAAACCGTTACATCCTAAATATCATCAGATTTTATCTTCTACATACGCGAGTCAGTATCTGTAAATAACTATTATGCATCAGGCCACTTGACCTTAAATAATTCGTAATGAAATTGGTACATTATCCACTTTTATATTTCAGATACTGCCGCACAAACATAAACTGGCTTATTTAACTTCAGATTTGTTTTTCTTCGATGAACGGCTACTTGATTTTCAACTGACAAACTCATCAGATTATTTATCACGATGATCCATTCAATGACTATTTCATTATTGACTCGCTTTCCGATATTTCCTAGGGTTTTGCCAAACACGTTGTTATTCATAAACTTAAAAACGTTTTTTTCCCCAATTCTGTTTTGGCAGCTGCTGGTCGTGATCTGTTTGAGTCGATATAGCTTTACATGCACGGTTATTTATTAAATGTATCACTCGATGAACTTTACTTAATACCAGCCCATGATAAAGTGCTTGCTTAAGTTATTTTATAGTGTAAAATTTATATCCGCTTGTCAAGCAGATTAGAAACCAGTTTTCTAGCAACAGATTTACGGTTATTGTTAGCACAAGAAGTATAATTTCTCTGTTCATCAAAATGCAATCTATTAGCATCGACTCTAGACAGAATGGGTAGTCATTGTGCGCATTGTGCATTTCAACATGATAGTCAGTATGAACTTCTAAAAAATAACTAATATCATCCCTTATAGTATTATCAGTTTCATCAAAACTAAAACCTGTTGATTGGTGATCCACCTAAACTGGCCATATGACATAGACTCAGGTAGGATATAGCCATATAAATTATTTGAATCTAGATAGGCTATAAAACTTAATGGTTCCGTACTATCAGAGAACGGTATATATTTACTATTAACCCTGACATATTTATTTGTTGTGACGCTTCTTCTTACACCTCGGATTCCACTCTCTGTAAAGTTGAAAATACCAGGGTCTGTTAGCGGTTCCAGTTTTATTTTTAATCCAGGTGTCGTCTGTAGTTCACCGTTGATATCCCTGAAATTTTCAAGTATATCAGCGAGAAACAGATTATCTGTAGTAAGATGCAAGTCATGATAATCACCTAAGTTTATTGCAGCCGAATGAATTCCATGTCGATCGAACATAGTCATAATTATCGTCACTAACTTTTTTGAGATTAATCTAGAATAGAACTTTCATTTGTCAGGCAGACCCGTTTCCTCAAATCTTCTTCAATCGTCTAGATATCCGTATAGAAGGATACCTTTTCGTGTCAAACTGCCAGCAGTTTCACCGAAATGCTTAATCAAATTATTAATTTGACTATATTTTCGCACACGATCGTCTAGCGACGCCAACATAAACTGCATACTGTCAATAAATCTGAGCTTGCCTAGTGTCACTAATATATTTTCAATATTATTAGGAATGCGCTTTATTTCATGCTGTTGTCATTCATTTTCATGCATTTTAATATATCTTATTTCCAATTGCTTCAACTGTAATATGAGCGTCATATCCTGGGATATTATGAATTGTAACGAGAACGAATTCCGGTGTGGTTTATTTAAAATTGCATTGTTATGCACCGGACCACGATATTTTCCAATAAGATTGCAGTGATTTGTTACTTTTTCTCGTGGCAAAAGCGTCTGGTCAAAAAATATAAAATATTTTTACTTTGGAAAATTCAGCTTCTTTCAGTGTCAGTGGTTTCATTGCTACTATCTTAGAGAGTAACACGGTACATGTTGGTAAATACAGCCATGATAACAACTCATACAGAAATATTTCTCTTCTTTGTGCTTGCTATGCTGACCTCCGACTAGCCTTTTGAAATTATCAATCCACGGATAATGATCTTTATAAAATAGTAAATGTATTGTCTGCTGGCATGCTACATCGCTGATATATCTTTTGTTTGACATCGACATCAAATGCATTAATACCTCCAGGTAACTGGAGATTGTTCTGTTTTTCGAATTTATGGAATATGATTCTCAGCAGCGGGTAAGACAATCCCACAAAAGTTTAGATTACTAACTTAACCAATATTTTATACTCGATTCGGATAGTATCGTGCAAGAATAACGCCGACAGTATGTCCCATTAGGAAACTTTTAATGTAATAATTTTTAGTTTAACAAATGAGTTGTCTCGTAATGGACTATACTGCATTGTCATATTGTCATAATTTTTATTATCTCGGGAGTTCGACAAACGATTTGCCTCGCAATGGACTATGTTTCATAGTGTGGAAAAGTATTTCCGTTATCTTTTCAAACTTCAGCCAGACTACGATGTTGAGTACTAATCTTTTTTTCATATGTCCTGAAAAATATTGACTGACAACGATATTAAATCTTCCCTTCTCAGGATTCGATTAGCTGTTGATGTAATATAGGGATTAACAAATTCTTCACGCTTCAGTGACGTAGGCGTCCGATCGATTAATATTGACGGGACACAATTTTACTGTATGTTCTCTACAATTTGTTTCTCAGTACTGACCTTTCCACTGTATGATAATCAATACAACTCGTATGTTAATCTTAAATACCTTCAAAGATGCCTCCACAGTGAAATTCTTGTCAGTGGTTTACCCGCATTTTTGATAGGCTTGACTGTAACAAAACAGCAAGTAATGAAACAGATATTTCACTTCGAATCATCATCAATGCATTATTACTCACTGTGTACTGTCGCCGAAATGTACACAGACAACCACACCATAAGCTCATATTCTCAAGAATAAGCAATAACTTTTAAAAACTCTACCACTAATGCAGAAATATATCTCTTCCATCACTAAAAAAAATGAGAGGAAAAATGTTCAAAAATAGACTAGAAATATATTTGTGGGTACTGAACTGGAAGTACTAATTTGTGACCCGATATCTGAAATATCGTTATCTTTTCTGTGGGATTACATGGATATATTTAACTTAGAAAGCCCTATATTAAACTGCATTGATATTTTCAAGCCCTTGCTGAAATTTGATTGTTGGCTTAAATAGACTTATTATTAATTAACCAATTGTTCTTGAAACAAGCAAATGAGGATGAGATTTTATAGGTCAATATCTTTCTGAGAAAAATAGATTTTTCTTTGCCATCTCGGCTAGTTTCAACATTCCGGTATCTAGTGTTTTATATTTCTTAATTGGGCGCACTTTGAAATTTGTCAATTAGAGATTTGCAAAAGCTATTACTGTAAGATGGAACATTTATACCAGATGTTAAGAATTATTAACGATCTTGTTAGACATCATGAGATTTCCTGCTGTTACAAGAGATATATTCTTTTTGCTAGTAGCGAGCTTGGCGTTGTGATAAATATAAAAACAAAAACTGCAATTTGGATTTCCTTGAACGCGGCGTAATTTTTGTTTGCAATTTTAGGTACATTTTCAAATGTTTTAGAGAATATATATCCAAAGAAACGATATCTCTTTTATAAATGTTTCGTTGTTTCATTCTGTTATACAAACTGTCCGATACAATTAATTGTGGTCAGCGTAGATGAGCTTTCAGAGGTCACTATGATTAGTTTGATCGACCTCAAGTGCAGATAGTATGTTACAATTTAGTTTTTTAGATATAGCTGCCGGCCGGTTTGATCAGTCAGTGTCATCGTGATAGCAAATATTTGATTTTAAACACTAACAAGATAATAGATTATATATCTTGGATTTCCTTGCAATAACGATCCAGGTGGTACGTCAGAAGAAAAATTGTAGATAGATTTACCTTTACTACCACGTGCCGTATACGACTCGCTGGCAATAAAGTAGTTTATTAAAATTGAGTTTACTTCCGTCATATCAACGGGTATCTCGTTATCGTTTGAAATTGAAGCACTTTGTGATTAAGAATCGTATTGTATTTATTTTATCAAATCGAAATATCGGTCCGATGCTATTTGTCTTATTGAAATAAACAATAAACCCGTTTTTCAAAGTCATTCTGGCACGCAGTGTGTTATAGTTTGGAACAAACTTAAAATTATTTGATGTAGATTCAACCTTTGTTGTAAGTAATAACTGTATTGCCTTATTAAGATCTATAACGTTATAAACGTCTTACTGTATCCGGCCAGCTGGCTGAAATGAATGAAATGTGAAATAGTCATTCAAATTAGTTCTAACATTTGGCAAAGTATGCTAAGCAGCAGCTGAAACTAAACCTATTTCAAATTGTTTATCGCTGTCATGCTCAAATGGTGGATTATAAAAAAAACAGGAATGTTTGCACTGTACGCTATGGTCTTTGATGAATTGAGTAGTAACGTTCTTATTTTATTTGATATAAAAAAACTAAACTGCTAGCAGCTTGTGCTTTGCGGTTAGCGAATTAAATCACGACTATAAGATTGTTGTGTATAATGTATTATTCGTTAAATGTTAGAGAACCGTTTGATCGGAGATTCTCAAAACTTTCAGCAATTTCGTTGTCAATTTATGTGCTCGTACTCCCAGATTTCTTTGCTAAACAATCGATCAACTATTTCAGTGGTCGCGTTACAGATCTTCAGACCATATGCTGTTATTTTAAGTTGGTCACACTTTTTAGCAACGTTTTCTAACAATGCTGTTTTTTTTAATTAAAACGTTTTTCTTTTTTCTTATACCCGATAATATAATATTTTAAAGATCAGCAATAATACCTTCTCGGTGCATATGAAAATATTTTTGTGGGTCACCGTAATTAGTTGACATTTTGAGATTATCAAGAGTCACTTGATTATTGTTTCTCACAACTCTTACTTGTTCAGTGTAATTATCTATCTTATCATCAACGGTCATTTTGTCTTCGCCAAATACTTTCTCCTAAAAATCTTTTAACTAGGCAATATTCATTTTATATTTAGTTGCCCTTATTAATCCATTGATCGTTTCCTGGATCAATGCTGCATTTTCGTCATTATACCTAATCTGATCTTCCAATTTATTAACTGCTGCTTGTTGTAATGCTGGATCCCCTATTCTTTCAATAATTTACTCTGCAACTTTTTTTGATCCTCTTCGAAGATACCTCGTAATCCTTTCTAAGATAACTTGTTTAAGATCTTCCGGTGATACCGCAGAAGTATCTTAAAAGTCTAGCAGTTTCTTCTGCCGTCTGCTATAGATCCTGACGTTCCTGATCAGCTTTAATTTTGAAGGCTGCTCTGGTTGTAACAAATTTCTTTAGAATCTCTATTTGCTTTGCCTCCATTTTTTTGTTTTATTTATTTTATTAGACTAATTTTAGATGCTTACCGTCCGACCCGTTTACCGTTAGATTAATTCTCCCAGTATAAAATCCTGTCTATTCTGCATCTCAACATACAATTTTGTGATCTCTTATAACTTATCAAATAAAATGAAACCGTGTCCTCAATCACAGTAAGGTTATGATAAGTTTGGCAAATTTATCCTTTAATAAACCCCTCCCACATTATTCTCCTTCTGTTTTGTACGTCGATATTGTCTAGTCCGACAAATATTATGAAGCAGCCAGCATTTCGCATTATTATAAAATCCCTAAGCAAGGAAGATTGCATTACAATTGTTGTTGCTGGACATGTCATCAAAAATAACCAAATGGGTTTGACTGGGGTCAGACATGATACCGTCGTCTTCGACCGGAATGCCTTCCACAAAGACAATGGATTCACCTTGACTTTCTCGTAAAAGGCAGTACGCTGATTGCCACTCTTTGTAACACCGCACGATGCGTTGAGTTGAAGGATCGATCAAATGATGTTTATGTTCGATCAAACGTTTGACAAATTCGGTTTTGCATGAACCACTAAGTCCAGCAATGAGCATTTTAAAAGGATGTCGAAGATACAAGGCCTCCAAACTAGCACGATCTAAATGTTCGTCAATGACTTTGAAAGTGGAGGAAGAGGGAGTAGAGACAGTAGAGGTAGTCATAGGAATGTCACCTTTCTTGTAACACGAAGACAAACAAGACATGAGTTTTTATACTTTTTCAGGACACGTTTATTGCAAACTTTAAAATGAAATAACACGAAAGACATTAATACATAATAGCCAAATGTTTAAGTACATGAAAAAACCCACATCAACACAATCATCGTGGAATATAAACAAGTTTCCACTTTACAACAATTTTTGTCATTCAAATGTAGTGTCCTATGAACAGTGTGTAATGTTCTAAACGTTTGTACATGGTTTGATACTGTCACACAAAGGTTCTCCTGAAATGGTTTTTCGGGAATGTCAATGACTGTCCTATCCTGAAGGGAATGGTTTTCCTTCTTGACAGACTGTACTTCTTCTTCTTCTTCCTATGGTATTGTCACTAAAACAGGATTAAAAGTGACTTTTTTCACGGAACATTTTAATGTTTTAGGATTACAAATTTTGGGCATAGTCGGCGACTTCTTTAGTCCAAACCTCAAAACTCCCACTTTTCCAGTCACGTACATCTTTCCAGTGAGGGTGTAAGTCACAAGCTACACACACATCCTCATACACCTCTTCGGTACCTAAAAGTTGACCAATCTTGTTTTCCCGTAAAGGTAGAGAAGTATCCAGATGAAAGCGCAAAGCTTTCAGGAGAATGAGTCTCTTGTGAGCATTTAAAGGGATTACTTTTATACTTTTTTTGGAGTGATAGGTACTATTCGTGAAGTGTCTACAAATCATCGGACGGTAAACGAAACCCAAGAAAGCAAGTCACTAAGACACACACGACACGTCGTCCTCAATTCAATGGCCACAAATATCGTAAAAGGCAATGGCAGTGCTCCACTGTTTGAATATGGTCATGAATCTCCTTCCACTGAATCTGTTTTATCACCAATGATAAAGGTTTTGGCATAGTAGAACGTTTTTTATAGTCTCTTTTTTCGGCAGCTATAACCGTAATTTCTGCACAAACATAGTCGTATTATTCCGTTCTGGAATTCAAATTTTCTAGTCACTAACTAACACATGACAAGTCGATCAGAAGTTTCCTCTTCCACTAAGTATATATTCTGCACAAAATTGTGGAAACTCTCTAACTCGTTTTCTGGAATTCGAATCAGTAAGTGTAACTGGTAGTAAATATAATCTCTACCAACATAACAACTCTTTTCCTCCGTAATTGGTTAACCAATGTATGATCACTTGAACACTCTCTCCAGAATCAATCCTCTTATAGCGTTGAGGTACCAGTGGTTCAAACGTCGGTGATATATCGGATGCAATGGTTCTTTGCGTTGGACTTGTATTTTGGCCAACTCTCGGTAAATGTTTTCTCTCAACTCGACAGGTAAGCTATGAATGTTCTCTTGTAAAGAATTCATGACCATTTATCAAACACTTCTGTTAGAGCAAAAGTAATAAACGTAGTGAGTTATTTCATTCCACTTCCATTCAGGATAACTGTCAAGAATATAAATAAAATCTTCCATTGTAAATGGTCTAAAGCGAAAACAAAGAATGAACACAACCTTGATCCAGTGACATAGACCTTGTTGGTTGACTTCTTTCACTTTCCTCCTGTGAATTTCTCGACACAAAAGTTCTACAGTCACCAATTGAGATTTGGCTTTAACAAGACCCTGCCAAATGTCCTTGTATATCTTCTCTTGCAATTCGAATGGTAATGTTTGAAGATTAATTTTGATGTCGGGTTTAAATACTTGACATGGGGCCATCCAACGTTGGACTACTAACCACGTCGCTACTTTCTTACTCGACATGGCTGACTTTGAATAAAGAACGAGGTCCCACTAAAGGTAGGTAATGACAATCTGGAGACCAACGAGCATGTTCCAGGTAAGCGGAATCTTTCTGTTCCCACTCGTGAAGTGACACGCCACAACTAAAGCACTTGACTTTATCCCCTTCGCCCAAGTAGAAAAATCCAGCTCTGGCTAATTCTTCGGGGGTAGGTCCTCCCAGATATTTTGGCCATTTGCCTCGAAAGGTTTGAACCCGACTTTCATAATCAGAGTATTTTGGCAGACTCACAGGGAACGAATATTCGTATTGTGCAGATTCACCTCGATATACAGGTGAGATATGCAGAAGTTTGCTCAGTTTTACGTGTCATCCGTTAGGTAGTAACCGAAGGGTTTGTTGTGGAGGATAACATCCACAAATAATGTGAAAAGGTGTACAATGACGAGTAGCATCACTTTCCTGTCCGTCAGGTTTGACACGTATATCATCATCATCATCACTTCTTTCCATGATAGGCTTGGTCGTCTTAGCAAAGTTTCAATGACGACAATGTGGTACTGAATCAATGAGGTCACAGCGTACGGCATCTAAGTCATCGCAAGGCACAACATCGCACTCGAGTTTACTCTTGCTGGATATTTGCTCTGTAAAAGAATTCATCTTTCTCTCTTGGTCTTGGTAGTCACAATGAACTATTGGTTTTGAACGTTGTCTCTTTTTGTATGCTGACCAATATCAGCGTGTCCGTATGGTAAAGTAAAGTGGTTAGGAAGCCGTACTCGCTTCTGGTACACGATTTGATTGACTTTTTCCAAAGGTCGACTAACCATTTGATGCGTGGGTAAACGTACAATCTTGTTAGGTTGATAAGTGGTCAATTTAAAGTTTCCATCTTGTCCAGACTGCAAGGCTTCTTTGAGTACACCAAAGTTCACCACTTGACTGGTGCGATAATTGAGAGTCAATCCTTTCACTTTGCACTCCGTGTACACTTCTCCTTGAGGGTTACGGTATTCGTAACCGTAATTTTTGGGACCGCCACTGACAAAACTTAGAATCTTGTCCTCGGGATGCTCGTCCGTCCAGGCTCCCAAACGGTCTCCTTCGATTTTAGGTTGCTCTTAACCCAAACGACTGATGTAGATGCAACTGTCCGTGTCAAAATACAATACACGATCCCCTAACAGTTCTAAAGCTTCGTACAGTTTTAAGCGAGCATGGGATGTCAAGTAGGCTCCAATGATGATATTTCCAAATTCGTTGGCTTTTACAAAATCCAGTTCTTCGTTATTAACTAAGAGTAAGTCCTCACGAATGACGTCCAAGTGTTTTATGTATTTGGTTTTGTCGTGAATCATTTCGAAGTAACGGGAAGGTTCTGACAAATACTCCGTCTTGGGTAAACACGGTCGTTGTGACATTTTACCCCACAAACAATTTAACATCACTTTGGCAAACGATCGCCTTTCTTCGTTTTTCTCGATGTGGTCTAAAGTGATGCCTTCCTGCTACCAGTATATCTCTTTGAATTTCTTTTGACTTTCGGGAGTGTGACACCAGGAAGGATAGCCACTGGCTTCTTGTTTCAGTTTCAAAAAAGCATATACTTAGTCTGAGAAAATGCCTTTTTGAGTCTCGTCGCCCTTGTACTTTTCTGTCTTGGGAAAGTGGTAAGTTTCGTACACTTCTAACAGTTGGTATCCCAGGTCCAGAGCTTAAACAATTGCATACTAACCCACGTTCCCGTCAAGGCTCGTTCTTCTTGAGTGTGCTGACAAGGATGGTCTTGGTTGCACGTTTCAGCACAAGTACGACACAAGGGAAACATCAGCTTCCCTTGGCAATGATGAAGTAACACCAGATGGTACAAATTTGTGGGAGGCAAGACTTGGCACTTGATCAAACCTTCGTGTTGTCGAATATTGTCCACGTTGATGTGTTCGGTCAGCAATTGTGGGTGTCCTGCGGGAAAGTGACAATATTTGCAAACGTACGGATACAGAGAACACACGTCCAAGTATTTGATTTCTTCTCCTTTCTCCCCGTCGGCTTGTTACAGCAAACAGGTGGCATTCGTCCGTCCTCTGTACAAACTGTCCATTGGGTTCAGATGGTCTACTAGCTTGTAACTTTCCACGATGCGTTTAAACTCGGGATCGGTTTTCATTCGCTGATCGTATTCGTGTTCCCACATTTCTATCATTTGTGTTAGGCACCCGAAGGATTTTTTTCACGTCCTCCAGGATTCTTGCGACAGTGAGGGCAATGAGTAAAGATGGGCTCTTGGATGCATTTTCGCACGCTTGGTGAGCCACACGGAAATTAGGAATGTAAATACCAGTTTCTTGCATGCATTCGAAGTCGAAAAAGATGAAATTGTCTTTCTTCTTCTTGCCCTCTTCCTCCTCCTCCTCCTCCTCCTCTTCTTCTTCTTCTTCTTCTTCTTCTTCTTCTTCTTCTTCTTCTTCTTCTTCTTCTTCTTCTTCTTCTTCTTCTTCTTCTTCATGTTTAGAATGGTATCTTTGAATGTAGCACTGGTGTTCCAAGTTCACCATTTGGTGACAAATATTATATTTATTTCTTTCCTGAACAGACGTGTAACTTGGCACTATTGGTACGTATGACTTGTTCACAAGTAGGACACAATCTCAGGAGTTGACAAGTACTTTTCCGCTGTGAACCTTGCATCTTCAAATGTTGTTGGTAGCAGGCAGGACTGACAAACGTGCGCTGACAAGCAGAGCAATGCACTCGTTCTTGTCCTTGGTCCAAACAGGGTTTAGAGACCAAACATCCTGAGCATTGCGATCCGCATTGTTTGTGTTGCTCTCGATTGTTATAGCCATAGTCACATTTCTCACAGTAATAACGGTATGACAGAAATGCAGTAATACTGGTAATAGCATCAAAATGTTCATCATGATGATATACGTGAATGTATTTTCCATCTTTGAAATCTTTGCCTCAAAACAACAGAGGTCTGCGCACTTCTTGAGGGTGCACTTTCAAGGTGTAACGTGGAGCCAAGACGTCATGCAGTTTTTTCATTTCAGGAATGCCACAGGGCGTTTGTTTTATCTAGCCCCGCTTGCTGTAACAGGAGTTCTGCCTCTCTTTGTTGTTTCGCTCGATCCGATCGTTGAATAGTTTTCCCGTCTCTTTTCCATTCTGTAGTATTGTTCTTGTCGGCATACGTTCGTCCCACCACGATGGCATGGGCTAAACACATCTTGTCTTGAGGATTGTTAATTTGAACAAGACTACGTTTGATACTGCGAAGGTTGTCAACCAATAACACTTTTTTACCATTTCCTCCTGTCCCTTGGGGAAGAGAAACGTGGGTCATGAACAGTGTCGCTTTTCCGTCACTGATGTGAAATTTGTCGTTGGATTGTTGAACGTGTTGAATTTTGTCCATGACTTTGGAAGGTGTCAATTCTGATGGCTTGCTAAACTCGATCCAAACGGGAGACTTCAAATTGTCGTGATGAATGGAAAGTCTCAAACGATCGTCTTCTTTAGCTTGACACTGCTGTTTCAGATTGACTAACATCGGTAATGAATTTTTCTGATTTCTCCAGTGGTACGTCGGACTTAAAATCTTTAAATTGCACCGTGTACGTGTGGGCCGTAGTTCTAAATTTTCTAGAGGAACGTTTGTCCGTCTCTCGAATGTGATAGTAATTTTTAGGGTTTACTAATGGTAATGGACTTTGTTTTGGTGTAGACTCACTGGGTTTAGATTCTGGTTCACTGATCTCATCTTCAAAATCACTGGCATGAATTTGAGCCAAGACTTCAACTACTGTGCGCAGCGATAAATTACGTTTCTGCCTCTACTTTCTTTTTCACCTTTCTTTTCAAAATGATGTGATCGTTACATCTTGATTGCAAAAAGTTAAATAACTACATTTGAAATGTCATGGTCACTACATATTCATGTCAAATCAGTGCATATATAAAGGGCTAGTGTCTTTCATCTCAGTATTCGTTTTGCTCTCAAGCTGACCAGTTCGATGGAAGAACCCACACAAATGGAACTTCTGATTAGAGCTTTACGAGGTGTCATACGAACGTTTTCGTCAGACAATCCAACGGACTATTCTTCCTCTTTTCGAGATAAAAATCAGGATACTTGCTATATCTGTAAGAAGAAAGGGCATTGGGCTACAGAATGTCCAGACCGTTAAAAACCTGTGTCAAAAGAGACAAAAGTCGAGATACCTGTTGTCATTGTAAAGAGAGAGGACATTGGTCTTCAGAGTGCCCTAAGAAACAACAGGAGCAGGAGAAGGAGAAAGAAGAGGAAAAGGAAGAACCCCGAGACAGGAAGAGGAGAAAGAAACTGTGAAAGTGAAGAAATTAAAAAAAAACAGAGAGAGTGAACCAAACACAAACACAAAAGAAGTCTATGAACTTTCTTTAAACAGTGTTGTGTTCTGTTGTGAATTGAATTGTAAATAGTTGTACCAGAATAGACCAGATTGAAGAAAAAAACGTGTCTCCTGATTTTAATTGTTTAGAATAAGAGTCTAGATTCATGTACGCACACACATATATACATGCATACTAGGGTTATACAAGGGATTTTAAGTTTTCATTGATTTTTGGCAAAATGAATATTATTTCTTTTCGAAAATAATGGATAGCCCTGAAAAGGACCGTTGAGTCTTTTGTTTTTTTCTGAGAACAAACTCAAGAACGAGAAGCAATTCGCTTTAATTGCCTTATGCCTTTGCCACAGCCAAGGCCAACTTGTGGACTTGCTCTTTTCAATGATTGAGTAGAAATTACTAATGGTGGTATCTCTTGAGTAGTCACAGTGTTAAACTGTTTGGCTCGGGAAGATCTTTTTCTCTTCGGTCGTAATAAAAAAGTCTGATACATTTCTTTCAGACTCCTTACTCAGCTAAAATATCCAAGAGTATCGTGACCGTTTGACTTTCACTGTTTTCCTTCTCTCCTGGACTTGCGTTCTTTTCTATTGCTTCATCTTCCTGTCATTTACTTCTCGCCTCTTCTTCTCGCTGTTGCTGTTCAAGGAGAAATGCTTCTTCTGCCTCTTTCTGTTGCTGTAAAAATTTCTCTAATTCTTCTTTTTGTCTTTGTCTAAAATTGTCGACGCGTGGTAAAGAAGGAGAAATTGGTGAAGGTACTGGTGCCGGTACAAATTCTTGCGAAGAGAGAAAATCTACTATATCCCAGTTGAAATCAACCTCTTCGGTCAGTGACACTGTGTTCACTTTAGTAGCTGCTGCTTTACCATCGTATTTTGTCTCCGCAGCCGGTGCACCCCAAGTCATTATCTTCTTAGGTTCCGTCATGTTCGACTCAACAATGTCACTTCACTGCGCACAAACGCTAGTGAACGTATATAGGAATTGGGACGTCACAGGGAGCTCTTTTCGGATTGAAAGACAGGCTCTGCGAAGTGACCGAATTTGTAACGCCTATTGGAATTGGTCAACCATTTTAATCTGTTTCGATCCTGTCTTCCTCTATAAATACACGCGGTTCACTTCATTCCCTTCACATGTTCTCATCACACACAAAGATGTTGATCGATATTGAATCCTCTACTTGGGTATCGTCATTGTTTTTCCGTCCGTACTTACCCGTGTATGTGAAAACAAAATGGACTATCATCCGAATTAAGGGTGCCGCTGTTTGGAAAAGAAGATGTTTTGTGGAAAGACAATGCTGTTTCAAGCGTACTCTCATCTTCGGACCAGAAGTGATATGCAGTTTAAGACAAGCTTTGAGAAAGTTGAGAAAGAAAAGAGCAATGTGATGTCCTGTATGTTAACGGCATGATGTTAACATCATAAACAAAAGCCCTTTTCAGTGCCACTTTACATACCTCGAAAAGATACTTTTCAATAACAAATTTCCTGTATAAGTTATAAAACATACATTCCACTACATTCACCAACACGACGAACGCTTGATGTCACAGTACTTGATGAATGCTTGACGTCACAGTACTTGCACATTGCTACAATGTTGACAAGTGTCCAGTACCGTGACATCATGCCACCTGTACCAGTCCTCTTTTCGCTATACAGACCCAATGCGCTAATACAAAATTCCCATTGTCGCTATAGCAACCCAGGGTCGCCATCTTGTCGCTATAAATCCTGTCGCTATAGCAGCCCAGGCTGGTTATTAATAACTCCCATTTTCGCTATATTACCCCCTTTCACTACTGTCGTTTTCCTTGGTGTAAGATGGCTGTTTGGATCAGGTTTTCACATGGACATGATGTGATGTCACTGATAACAATTTTGTCCAAGATCTGTCACAAGATAAGTTTTGTTTTGCTGTGCTTAGCCAATTAAAGAAGACGGAAATGAAGATGGCCTTCCGTATGTTTGTATTGTTGGGGGTTTGCGCTTACTGTACGTCATCAAAGGAGCCTCGCTTCTTCCTCACTTCTGCAGCCCAATCTTTAGGTAGGAAAGCTTTGTTTTTATGTGTTGGCGTAGTACATGTATCTAAGCACGTCAAATATGTTATATCTTGTTAAATTTCATCGTAACTTTAAAAGTAATGCTGATTTAACCATGATGTAAAAATTATCAGTTTCCCCCAACAAGGACTTCTATGTTTAAGACAGAAATACTATTGTAACATAATCTCTGTTTTTGACATGTTTAGCACTTTCTCAAGGTCATGGAGCAGTTAAAAGTTTAAATTTTGCAACTTGGGTTTATTTCTAGTACGCCATCCCCCCCCCGAAAAAAAAACCATGCTTAAGAGTTTGTGCATATTGGTTGTCGTTTTTTTTTATTGTAGCAAACAGTAATAGGAAGTTGCTTAATATTTCAGAGTCCTACAATGTCGACAAGTCTCAGGTGTCAGTGTCTGGAATTTCGTCTGGGGCCTGCTTCGCTACCCAGTTTCACGTTATCCATTCCGCGCAAATCATGGGTGTTGGGATAATTGCTGGAGGTAGGTACACAGATGAAACATGCTCAGCCTTTTCCGTCAAGAAATGAATCTTGAATGTAATTCGCCGCCATTATAAATGGGTTGACGGAGTTGAGAGGCACGGTGAGAGATTGCGAAATTGTGTAGTTGTGTCTTTGAGCGCGCATACGTGTATATCAGTGTGGGGGGATGAGAGAGAGATACTTTATTTGAATGAAAGGTTGATCGATTGTGTTTCTGTGTTTTACAGTTTTTTCAACATATTTGAATATACCGACTTTTATGTCTTACAGCATACTTAAATTTGATATAATAGATAAGGTGGTCACGGCAGTGGTACAGTGAAAAATATAGAAGTGAAACTACACTGCTATGCCGGGTTGAATGTGATTAAGTTGGTAATGAAATTAATATCTATTGATAAAATACCGATTTTGGAGCTTTACATTTCTACCATTTTTTTATCTATCTTGCTTTGACAAAAAATAAATTTTGCTAGCTATGTTGTGATAACCACGACAGGAAATCTGGATAGATGAATTATTAATAATAGTACTACATTAAATACATGCTCAGAGAATAGATCTAAATATTATTTCACTGATTCATTTTTGAAACAGAAATTATTTGATTCATGCAGCTGCTAAACGAACAATATTAGCATGAAAAACACATGCTTTTCTTTAAGGCATATGCTAGATTAACCTGGCCGCTATAGAAACTGACAATCTTAAGAAACATTTGTAAACATAACTTATTTTCCTTTCAAATTTAGTCAGGCATTGATGATATTTTGACTTCAGGATTGATATTATTTGACGATGAGCAATATTATCTTTTATGCTATTTTGTAAACGAAAAACAGCGTTTATCAAAGACAGACAAAAAAGATACAAAATGCATACATAGTTATAACTTTCTGATACATGAATGAATATATCTATATCGTAGTGCAATTTTTATAACCAGCTATCAAATAAGTTACAACATAAATATATAAACTAAAGGAACTCAGCATAAACATACTTAGGGTGAAACTTTTAAGAAGTATTAACCTATTGTTCACTTATAAGTTGATATATATATATATATATATATATATATATATATATATATATATATATATATATATATATATATATATATATATATATATATATATATATATATATATATATATATATGGTTTGGTTTATTTTTTACGGCGCACTAGCACAAAGAGGAGGCCATTTAACGCCATACGAAAGGTTATATCCTTCATTATATACCAATGGTAAAAAGATTATGTATCGGCCAGCGATACGAAACCTAATAGGTAAAGGTAAAACGATAAAAATGGTAACGGTGATAAGAAGAAAATAAGAAGAAAATAAAGTTATAATTACACAGAATCTTGATACCAAAACCCGAATATGACCTTGACATCAGTGTGGATGACAACACTTACACCAATTCAAGCAAGTCACCAAATCCTTAAAAATTCAGAAAAGACACCATCCGTTCAGAAATGCTAAAGTTTCAAAGAAATATTTCAAAAGAAAGATTGCCATCATGGCATTTGATGGAAAAGGAACAAATAGTTTATGGAAAGAAAAGGATTATCAGGTTCAGACATATACTAGAGCACTCAGCTGAAACAATAGCGTCTAAATCAGCTTTTAAACTTTGAAAAGGATTTCGACATCTTTCACTTCGACTCCCTCTGGAAAATATTCCGATTCTATCGCATCAAACAGAAGATTGTAAATATCATAAAAATTCTGCTACAAGATTTCCAGTGTAAAATCTTCTGCGACAAGCATCTTACAGACTTTTTAAGGACCAATACAGGCATGAAGCAAAGCTGTGTTCTTGCACATTTCATCTTCACCCTCGCTGTAGACTGGCTGAGGAAAGACACAAATGTGGACAAAGAAAGACGAGTTAGGTGGACCCTCACTTAATCCCTGGAAGATCTCTACTACGCCAAACACTGGACTGTTATCAAGTCGGCACATAGATATAAAGGAAAAGAGAGATAAACTCAGTGAGACAGCCCTAACGATAGGACTGAACTTGAACATCAAGAAAATCCAAGGGTACAAGGCTGCTGGGATGATAATCAAGTACATCAAACTGATGCTTAATCATATAGAAATTTACTATATTATTTCTCTGACCTGACGGAAATGAGCGAACAACGTACCATTCAGCTGTCAGGCTGACACAAAATAGTATATCTAAATAGTCATTATGGACCGGCCATTGAACAAATAAAGTATTGGAATGGGGGTGGGGCTATAATTGTCATTTGAGAGGGTCATTTTTGTTACCTTTTAAGTAAAGATGGTTTGCTTTTTTCAGCTGACATCATGAATATAAAAGATTATTTTACCTTTCAATCTGACAAAGAGTCTTTGTTCTAGCTATCTTAAGACCGAAAATTTGCTCCAGAAAAAAATCATAGTCCCCTCTGTCACTCTGAAAAATTCATTGCCCTCTCCTTAGCTATACTGATAGAAAGATCTGTCATGTGCAAAGTTAACGTAATCTTAAAATACGAATGGGTAACCACTGTAATCTCTTCAATTTTCCACTTTCAGCGCCATTTGCTTGTTCGGGCGGCATTGCGGCGACAGCTCTCTTATGTATGCAAACGCCGTCCATTGTATCCCCGACGGCACTTGAGGCAATCGTAACATCGGGGGCTAATGTGGGTAACGTTGACGCAACGTCAAACCTCCTTCATGACAAGGTGTACATCTTCGACGGACAGTTTGACTCCGTTGTTAATCCAGGTTAATGAATATCTTTGTCGTCCTGTTATAATAATGTCTCTTTATTAGCATTCCCAGCCACCTACCTGCCTATATGCTCATTCATCTGATGCTTCCATTTCTCTCCTTACATGTACGTAATTGCATATTTTACCAGAATTTCTGATTGCAGACTGACTTGTGTATCTAATCAATACTTTGGGCTAATCTATCCATCCTTTGAGCACTGTACTGTGTATCCAGCGTTTGATCAATGTTTTCATTTGATAGATACTCTATGTTATGGCTTTTTCACATTTGACTAGCATTGTGTTGATACAATATTTGCACTGTCTGTTCAATTATTTTGTAGAGGGAGAAATAATAACCGATGAACACATATTACTAAAACAAATATATGCTGGCTTTTAATTGCTAATAAGTAAAAAGTTCCGCAGCACACATGTTCCAGATATTAGGATTATCGATAGCCCAAAGGTATTGAATTGGCTACAGTGTTGCTATAGAATATACACCTTTTTATACAAAATTGCAGCAACAACAGCAATAATAATAATAATAATAATAATAATAAGAAGAAGAAGAAGAAGAAGAAGAAGAAGAAGAAGAAGAAGAAGAAGAAGAAGAAGAAGAAGAAGAAGAAGAAGAAGAACAATAAGAACAGTATAGTGTTACAAGCCAGTGGTCTTTGCTTAACCGAGCGGTGTAAAAACCTTGTCGCGATTCCCGCTAGAAGTCATAAGTTTACCCCAAATTTCCAAAGACTTCTATACATCTTCAGTTGTAAGTTAGAAAGCCCGACGTATAAATTCTAAACTTAGATTTTACGCTAATCAATGCAAAGCCACATTATTCACAACTTATCAAATATCTATCAATCGCACATCTACATAGTTTTTCTTCATCAACTTTCCGTACAGTCAGCAGTTCACGCCTTAGCAACTCTACAACTATTCCCTAACTCAGGGAACTATTTTAACTACGCCACCTTAGGCCAGTCAATCTATGGTTTCAAGGCACGTCACGCCAGTTCATCTGCATCCCATTTGCCACCATTGCGACATAAACGGTATCTTCCTAGTCCCAACTTGTTTATTCCATAGTGTAATTTACCAGTTTCCTACCGTAAATAACACGATTCAATCACAACACCAATGTACACCACTAGATTTTAATAAAAACTACATTATTTCCTTTTCCTTCCTGGTTATGGAACCCCAGCTGTGGTTGTTAGCACAGGAAGGAATAGGAAACATACTGGATACGCCGCCTCAGAACATTGAAACCACGCGGTCTTAACCAAGAAGACTAGAAAAAGAAAACTATGCACTAGTAGAATTATTTTTTTCTAAATTAAAAAAGTAATAGATGTCGCTTTGGCTTGTAGACTTTTAGGGAATTATACAGTTTGAAAGGTGCTATTTGCCATATGATTTGTATTATATATATATATATATATATATATATATATATATATATATATATATATATATATATATATATATATATATCTGTGTGTATGAGAATATGCTCATAATAGTTATCTGTTTAGGTTTCTTTTCCAGGAATTGGTCCTAAAATACAGCAGTTTTACGGCCATTTCATCAGTGATACTGGACACATTAAAACCGTGTTTGACATACAGGCGGAGCACGGGCAGGTTGTTTTTTGTTTGTTTTCGGGGGGGGGGGAGATACATCGCTTTGTTTTAAAGGCTCGAATAGAAAAATCACAGGGCATTAGTATTTGCTTTACACAATGGTTTAATTAATTTTTCATATATGTATAAGATATTACGGAACAAAAAAGAAACAAGAAAAAGATAAAAGAACATAGACTCTCCATTTATAAAGGGCAAACATTATTTATGTGCTTAAAATAATGAAAAGCAAAAGTATTTATCTAATTTTTATAATTTGTTCCTATGGCTGTAAATCGTACATAATATCATTAGTGAAATTTTGCATACGGTACCTGAGTATCTTATTAGTGCAGTAGTTACATAAACTCTATTATTTGATGCTTAGTATGTATTGGCAAATATTAATAATAAGCTTAATGATAAGACTTAATGGGGCCTATGACTTAGTTTCTCAGCGGTTTCGACGTTTCTAGAATTTTGTTGTAACTTCCCATTGGTTGAGCTTAGTCACATGAATAGGCCAAATCAACGCAAAATGATTATTTATTTTTCACGTGGGGATCATTTGCGAATTGCAGTCATAATAGACGGTGTAGATAAGGAGAGATTTTTTGCAATCACATTCATTCCTATTTTGGAATCATTCTTACTTCTCGTGTTCTTGTTATAAGTCTGCAGACGTGTTTTATGTTGTACTTAGATATTATTCGAGTGGAGTGTGTGTATGTGTGTGTCTGTGTGTGTGTGTGTGAGAGAGAGAGAGATTTGAATTTTTAACTTTGTAACCAAATAGCAACGACATATGCAGTGCATTTTCTAGTGATGTCTTAGCACTGAGGCATCATGTCGCAGACACGTAGCATTAAGTCCCACCCAGTCACATTATCCTGCCACCCGGCTGACCAGTCTTAGCACTAACCTTTTATCTCTGATCGCCAAGCGAGGTAGCTGTACGTACCATTATTTATAAGTTTCTGGAATGATTCGGCCGGGGATCGAAATCGCGAACTCCCGCATCTGAGGCGAACGCTCTAACCGCTTAGGCCACCGCTATGGTCTATTCGAGAGGAAAAACATTTGCTTGGACTATTCAGTAAATAAAAAGTGCTCATTGTTTGGAATCTAGTATTATTCTGTAACTTGTGTGAATATTATTCGAAGGAGTTATAGAGTTATTACGATTTTTGAAGAACCAATATATTTTTGGTCTCGAAAGTTATACTGAACGTTTCACTCACTTAAGACTTTCACATGACTGTATCAGTATTACTTTGGATTCACATTATAATATTGCAGCTCTCTCTCTCTCTCTCTCTCTCTCTCTCTCTCTCTCTCTCTCTCTCTCTCTCTCTCTCTCTCTCTCTCTCTCTCTCTCTCTCTCTCTCTCTCTCTCTCTCATTTTGTTTGTAACCATAGAATCGCCAAACGTATGTAAGAAATTACCAAATATAGTCGTATGGTTAAATTTGTTGCATTTCAATTAGGTTTATATTTTTTTTGGAAGGAGACAATTTTGTGTTACATTCCATGCAATTTATCATCAATTAATATCAATCGCAGAAACAAATTTCTCGACATACATCATGCATAAATGTTCATTGAAATTATCTTTGAAATGATGTTTTCCTTCTTTCTGTCAAGACGTTCTTAAATTTGTTAATGCCTTTTGACAAAAACTGACCGCAAATTAAATCTGACCTTCTGTGTATATTTTAGCCAACTGACAACTTTGGTGGTCCGTGCAACAAGCTGTCTCACACAGACTTCATGCTCAACTGTAACTATTCTGCAGCCTTTGACCTACTCAATTTCATTTATGGTGGACACCTTAAAGTGAGTGTTTATAAATATATTTTACATCCAATCATCCTACTATCATTAAATACATTATATACTGATATGGGAAAAGATGGACGGACGACCTTTTCCGGTAACTTACATATTATAAGCTTGGATCAAATTTATGATTCCCGACAACACGTATTCACCGTGTTTCGTTTATGAGACTTGCAACCATTTACTAGTGTCCTACACTTACTATACATTATATTTAAGTTCTCTCAGACACAAATATCTCTGCTGTCTGTAATTTTGTTAAAAATACAAATGTAATTACCCTTTTACTCCTCGCTTTAAAGACGATTCTTAAGACTAGCTGATCACCGTCTCCGATCAATTTCAAAGAGAGAGAGAGAGAGAGAGAATATATATATATATATATATATATATATATATATATATATATATATATATATATATATATATATATATATATATATAGAAAGAGAAAAAAAATAGAGGAGGGTATATATATATATATATATATATATAGAGAGAGAGAGAGAGAGAGAGAGAGAGAGAGAGAGAGAGAGAGAGAGAGAGAGAGAGAGAGAGAGAGAGAGAGAGAGAGAGAGAGAGATATTATGGTACTAACAGAATCGACGATTATATAAACTCTTATTTTCCCTTACATTTTCAGCGTCCCAATGCTCACACATCTCCTGCCGGAAAGGTAAACAATGTTTGCTTAAGATCAGATACAATGTCATCTCTTCTTAGCAAAGTTAACCTAACTTCTTTGGCTCTTGTTTTCTAAATTTACAATTTTAACTAAATAAATTTTACTATTCATATATACACATTTCATCTGAAAACACTTGCAAAGGGTTTTGACACACATAACTACATGCTATTACCTATTTAGAAGTATGGTCAATTTATAATAGTATCTCTTATTTCATTTATATATATAAAAAAGCTGCTGAAATTCAACCAGGAAGTCTTTTTCTACGTGTCAACCCCCTCGATGTATAGTATGGATGACATAGGATTTATCTACGTACCTTCCCGCTGCCTGGACAAATCAAGATGTAAGATTGTATCAACAATAAACTTTCTCAAATAATAACTTATTAATCTGTCTCCATTTTGACTTAAATGTGATTTATTAATGTGTACAATCTCAGATTGTACATCATACCGTATGTACTCACTTGTAAGTTTAGTCTAACTGCAAACTTTACAGACCTATATCGGCGACGGCAAATAAGGGTATGTGATATTTGCAGTTAGGCTTACAAAAGAGTATATACGATTAAAAATACTCTATAAAAATACTACCTCCACTAACGTTATAGGATACAAGGTTGGGTGTTTTTAATATATACATTTCCAGTTTCTTTCTTTCAAATGAATTGAAATCTTGACAGTACTTTAAATGTTCACTCAACTTCTCAAACCGATTACAGTTCTCAAATGTTTACAAATAATACATATCGAAGATATCTAGGAGTCTATCTGTCACACTTTTTGGGGAGAAAAATGAGAGATAGAAAACATGATGTTATCTGTCATCAAAATATTATATTAATTGCTTCGACAAAACTCCAAAGCAATTTTAATCCTTCTGTTACTGGAGAAATTGTCTAATCTTGTAGGAAATTTAAATAAAAAAATTTATACTGTTAAGTTTTGGGGAGTCACAGAGAAAGCAAAACCTCTAAAGTTGACGAGGGTATTTAATGTCTTAATTTTTGGCCACTGAAAATGAAGCGGTATGCAATAGTTCTGACTGTTTTCGTGTGCTTACTTAGCCCGTTAGAATCTGTTTACTTCATAGGGCCAGACCAAGTTTTCTCGCCTAATGCACATGGGAAGGCACACATGGGCAGGCTCTAAGACACCCCCAAAGGAATTTATTTTGCCGTTTCATATATTAGCTGTTTTATTTTCCCTATGCGGACAAATCCGAATTCAACGTTGAAGGTGAAGAAATTCGTAATACGTTTCTAAGCCACGAGGTTATATATAATGTATTCCACTAGACGAAGTGGAGGTTCTGCCTTCACTCCATTGTTACGGCTCTATGGTCTTACACTAAGCAACCGAAAAGAGCAAAAACCAGCAAGTTTTAAAAATTCATCAAATAATTTAATTACCTAGAATATCATGTACAATTTTAAAAACAACATAACAAAACTGGCAGTATTATAAATTAACTCTCAAATAGTCGTCTGTGTTCTACCACAAGTCCAAATATATTCAGATCTCACTGAAGTCCAGTATTCTTAATGTGCCTGTGATCTTGAATGTGCTAATATGCCAGAGACATGGATAGTGGCAATGTGTTGACTCTTTTGAATTATCACAATAACATAGTTCAAATATCCTTATCTGAATTCAATAAAATTTCAAGTTAATGTTTCTAGTCCAAGAACATTGTTGAGACTTTTTGTAATTCCAGTGTACAAATATTTTGAATAAATAAATCCACCCAAATTTAAAATTGAACCAACAATAAGGCTTATTCTGCTTAGGATGTTAGGGCAAAAATGAGTAATCCTAATATAAACAAGTTTATATACACCTTTACTCGACTTGGGTTTTCTGCAAATACTCTGTCAACTTAATGGAAAATTTCCTTTCCAAAATTTAAAAGGTCAGAATCAAGGCTATTTTTTAAACTCAAACTGAAGTGAACATATTTACAATTAATATTGATATGAATATTTAATCTATACTCATATAGAAATATTAGCTATATATTATGCTTACAAAATAAATATCACTGGTCAGGTATACAATTACCTTGATTTTGGACAAAAGGTCAAGAAAAAATACAGGTTACACAACATATAATCATGAAAAAAGCCAAAAGATTAAATATATTTAACACCATTAAGAAATTATTTTAAGGACATTTATACCATTTAATAAAGAATGTCAAGACATATAATTTAGAGGAATGCATGTGAATCTGCAGTTTTCGTATTTTTTGGTAGAAAACTTTTCAAAAAATTGAGACCAATTTCCAATGAATGTTTTCTATAAAAAGACTAGTTGCCATATAAAACATAATCAGAAGCTACTTGAAGCATGTGGTCTGATATCAAGTCAAATGGTGGTGGAATTTTTGTATGCAGACTAAATGTAGTAAATTGTTTGATAGCAATTTTGTTTAAAGTGCATAGTTGCTGTAACCCGCACAATGTATACCGAGGTAGCCCTAACAGATTGTTCTTCCTATCAAAAGTTGAGACCAAACTACCAAGAGTCTGGTCCAATTTTCCCAAGAAACATAACACCTGCAACACTGATGTTCAGACTTTTGCCCTTAAAATTTTTTTGTGCAAGTTGGTCTGCTAGCATGATTAATCAGATATATGATTATCTACCATTTCATTAAACTGTGGGAAGTTTTGACTAGGCAGGCAATATAGTTTTGCAAGGTCCTATAATATTGTGGTTTTGACCATGGTTTTGCTGGTCAACAAGACTGTGCAGATACATAAGGGCATAACTGGTTGGGGATGTTGTAGTTCATAACCTCTGGATAGCTGGCATTTTTCACTTTGCTTTGCAGAATTAACATGGATGGTACCAAAGTATTAAAGTTAGCAATCATCATTTTGGTGGCCTTTTTACCTGTAATAAATGGATGTGAAAGTTCTGAAATGCCACTGTTTATGGTCAGCATGTCTATAACTTGAGGTATGGACAGGATCATGGAGCATTTATGGTTGAGAATGATGACTGCAACTAAATTGTATTGCCTGATTTGGTTATTGCCAGTGATGATGCCATTGCTGTCCAACACCTGGTTTATTAAACCCTGCTGCTAATGAAACTTACACAGAGGGCAAATATTAATTTGCTTCATTGTATGCTCTACTGCAGGGTGGTTCAACATCTTCAACAATGTGGGAAACATAGACCAAAAACGTAAAGTTTTTGGATCATACGTGTGTGTATTGTAGTGAATTATACAGAATTATATTAGTGACTTTTTGTAAAAGCACAGGCCACAACAAAATGACTCATGGTGACTCACATCGCCTGTAGGCCTATAGTTTGACTTGTCTGATCTAGTGCATGGAGTTGTTACAATTCAAGTTTTACGAATGGCTTTTTATAAAACTTTGGATTAATTAATGCAAAATAGTTCTACAAAGTAATATTTTCATAAAAATAGGGAAAAAAATATTTTCATGACCTGAAAATATCTGAGTGCAAAATTTATATGAACAAGATACTTACGAACAAAGAATAAAGGGAGGTAATACTTAAAGGTTCTATAGTCCTGGTATTTATTTTGAATTTATATACATTCAAATAATGCAGGTTTCATTAGCCTATTTACATTGAAACACATTTTAACATCCTTTGAGTAGAGCAGTTTCCAGATTAGCAAGATCTAATAATTTATAATATAATGGTTGGTCTAAAATTAAATGTATATATTCCAGTGAAATAAAGAATTTCTTCATGTTCATTTGATTTCTTAATTTCAGCTTGCAAGCTACATATAGCCTTTCATGGATGTCTGATGGGGCAGTAAGTACAAAAGCTTTTTTCCACAAACACAGTTCAGTCATTTTAACTGTGCTTGGACTCATAAATGGAGGTGTCAGGAAACTTTTTTGTGTTGAACCCATTTCAGTACCAAAATACACTTGAACTCAATATATATTTTTTTTAAGTAGATGCATCCCTTTTCCCATCTCTCTGAATTTAAAAATGGTAAATCACTGAATCATGGTAAGCAAATCTGTACATTTGTAAAACTGAATAATAATGAGTTTTGTTCTTTGTGTGTGTGTGTGTGTGTGTGTGTGTGTGTGAGAGAGAGAGAGAGAGAGAGAGAGAGAGAGAGAGAGAGAGAGAGAGAGAGAGAGCAATATTTCATTTATTTTTGTGACATTCAAGAAAATAAATGCTGATGTTTTCTAGAGCAAGATGCTTCATTTATTTTGCCCTTCATAACTCTTTGATTATAGATGTTGGCTGATATGACATGCAACAGAAGTCAGATGTCCAATAAATTTCTGATATCCAAGGTTCACAGTGTAGACAATTTTTAAATCTCTATGTCATGTTTATCTTCTCGTCACCCATTTGCAATTTTTTATTTCTAGTATTACGATTCTAGGTCTTAATATAATAGAAAGGAATTTTTTTAAAAAAAATTTAAGTAAAATTCAACAAAACAATTTTCTTGTCTAAGTTACAAAGTGAAAATAAAAGAAGGAACTTAAAGTATTGTGAAATAAATCCCAAATATTCATAAATGTCCTATCACAAGTCCAAAAGTACATTCTATTCAGAATGGATTCCTATAGTCTTAAATGTCTTGATGTATCACATCGATATAATCTTTGAATGAGTCCTCAATAATCTCAAAATAGTTTTTTTAGTCCAAAAAGTCAATAAGCACTTTGTACTAAATAAATGAAATAATTAATTCCCCTCTAATTATATCTGAACACAACTATAAGTGATTCTACAAACCGAGTGTAAAACAGGAATGAATAATTGGTTACCAAATTCTTTTTAAACAAATTTTACTTGACCAGATGTCATAGTTTTCCTATGGAAAAAACTACTAACTCATAAACAGGGCTAGGTCTTCAATTCAAATTCAAGTAAAACTCTTGTTTATCACTTATAAGCATGACAAAGGTCAGATAGGTACAACTCTCAAGAATGGACAAAAATTAAGCACAAAATAAAGATATAGGTATGATAAAAAAAAATCCAACTATGAAATATGGCTTTAAATTCCCATTTGTTTGTTCAGTATTAAACCAGAATTTTCAGGTGGGAGTGACATAGTTCACTGATCAGAATGGGTCTTTGATTCTTTTGATAAGCATTTTGTGTAGTATCCCACCAGAATGTTGTGGTGGGAGTGGCATATTTCAGTGAACTCCCCAGCATTATTCAAAGTCTGATGTTAAGTTTTTTGCTGCTGTGGGGTTTAAACTATGAACTAAATCATGCATTGGAATAGTTGTATTTTCCAGAACACACTATTGTGGCTGACAGGTACCTAAAGCTGCAACTTGGATTAAGAGTCCTATGCTCTAAAACTGAGAAAATGTGGCTCCACAATGTATACATAAAAAATGTATTACAAATGAATCTTAATCGGACATATCCAGCTTTAAAAAAATCACACAATTACAAGGCAGTATGTTTAAAGAAGATTCATTCCCAATAAAGATCTTCACTTGATTGCCACATGGCACAAGCCTACACAATACATAAGTGAATCACATATTTAAAATTTGGTTTACACAAGTTAGGAATCACCTGCATGTACCAGTATGTGATAAGGATGCACATATTTAGCATTTTGAGACAATACAACAAAATGGCCATGGTAATAACTGCAGTATTATCTGTAGTGTTTTTCCCAGATAACAAAATTAAGATACCAAAATATCACTTATAACCTATTTCCTAAGAAAAAGGTTTATTAAGACTGGTTATGCACAAATAATAAAACCCTCAACTGTGATGGGATGTGAACTCAATATTTCCGACATATGGTCTATTCATAATCCAAGCATAACACACACTGTAGTACTGGAATAATGCAGTAAATCCAATTTGATGATTTCCATAAAAGCAATACAAGTTTCAGATATCATTTTTTAATCTGAGTAGAAAGTAACTTTACTTGTAGAGCACAGCTGCGTGCCGATTATCTGTAAAATTAAAATGTTTCATCACGTGATTCTTCAGAGCAAAAGGAGAAACTTGTCATGCTCTGAGGTAAATATTTTAAAATCAATGAAAAACCCATTATAAAAAGGAAAATAGAGTAAAATAATGTATTTTATGCACTGAGTTCAATTTAATCTTATTTTTCTTGGCATATTTTGAAATTAATTAACAACTTTTACAAATTACTTCAAAAGATTTTATCTTCTCTAAATGAAATTTCTGTTAAAAAAGTGGCCTCTTGGGAACAAATATCCATTATGTTTGGCATTGTTCTTTGTTACTCAAACCATTTGGAACACATCTGTTTAGTCAAAAATCACATGTCAAAGAAGCCCTTTTTTGATACAGCTCTTGCTTTTGTCTTGCAGGCGATACATTGGAGAGAACTATGTGAGTCATGCTGGATATAATGAAGTTGGGGAGCTGAATAATATCATCATACTATATCCACAAGTTATCAAGTCACTAACCAACCCACAGGGATGCTGGGATTGGTGGGGTTACACTGGGATCCTATTTGGTAAGCAGACCATTATGCTTATTCTATTGACACAGACTTCTCTCTTCTGGTAGGTCTATCTCTGGATGAATGACAGCAAAGAGTAATAGACCAACCTACCAGCACGATAAAATATAAAAGTCGAATTCAATGTCAGTATGAATGATAATAATAAACCTACTTGGGCAGTAAAATGACATCAATGAACTGTAAATATCTTAGTGTTTGAATTACCTCCGGCTTGTTTGTCATTTTGCTGGTCTTTACCTTTCAAAGTACAATGTTCAGGACACAGGCCATGAAACTGTATACTTTGTGTATTTAAACCAGCCATATTGTTTTAATTGTAACAGGGTTTTTACTTTATTTTATGAACACAAATGAAACAGAAACTCACAGAAATGAAGCAAATTTTAAACAAGATTTTGAATAGCAGCAGAACACATTTAAAACATAGACACTAGTGAGGGATGTGAAGAGTTGTCACCTTTGTCAGTACTCAGGTTCTATTAGTCAATCATGTAGGCACACTTGTATGTAGCATAAATAAAAATATATACACTGTATATATATACTGTATATTTAATATACCCATAGATAATATATTTTTCATTACAAGGAAACTCAACAACCCTTGTTTCCTTAAAATGAAATATTTATACATCTGTTGGGTCAAAATACAGCTTAACAGAATACACATATTTTCTATTATTTTACATACATACATTCATACATACATACATACATACATACATACATACATACATACATACATACATACATACATACATACATACATACATACATACATACATACATACATACATACATACATACATACATACATACATACATACATACATACATACATACATACATACATACATACATACATACATACATACATACATACATACATACATACATACATACATACATACATACATACATACATACATACATACATACATACATACATACATACATACATACATACATACACATTAAGTTTTGCAAACAAAGGTATCTACTTAAATATATTCCAGTTACTAAAAGCTATATCATTTGCTAACTTTGGTTCAAGAAATTTGATAGTTTATCCATTTTTACAGATAAAAGTATAAAGATATCGTTAAAAAAGTATGAAAAGAAGGTATTCATAAAATATAATCTAACTATATTAGCAAATTTCTTTTAAAAAATGCTTTATTCAGTTCAACTTGAAATAGCAATGTTATTTCATTAAATGCAATTTTATTATTTACTTAAAACTTAAAAGCTTTTAAAATTCTTATTTAATCAACGGACCAGAAGTATATATCTTGGTTTTCCATACAGTGGCATGCCACACAAATTCAGTGGTGCTTATGATTATAGAAATTTATGCCAAGTTAAATATAAACTTCAAATAAAAAGTAGTTTATCTTTATCATTTTTTCCAGCAACCAAAAGTGGATTTCAGATAACAGCTGTCGAGAGGATGTTGAGCAAAGTTCTTGGCTTATGATAAGTTTAAACTTATTAATATATACACTGTCTGTATTACTACTTCAACTACAATTACTGCCAACAAATCATGTATCCTCATTGTCTGTGAATTTCAAAAAACCATTATTGTCATCAAATCATTTATCCTCACTGTCTGAGACTTTCCTATACAACAAATGAATCCTCAATATTTGTGACTTTCCTTACAATTCTTGCCAACTGATCATGTATCCTCAAAATATGTGATTTTCAAAAATATGTTTAAATAAATTTTGAAGATGTTGCTGCCAGAAAAGAGATAGGTATTTCTTGTCATCTGCTACCATGGGCAAGATAAAATGATACAGCTAGTATCCTTCTTGTGGCAGGTATTCCACCTGAAGAGCTTTGTTCTTTATTTAGTGAAAAATCAATTTCTATAAACCATTCTAAAGTACTGATCTTTTCACAATGATACAAACTTTCCATTATTTTCTTAAAATAATTATCTACCTTAAACAATATATATATATATATATATATATATATATATATATATATATATATATATATATATATATATATATATATATATATATGACATAGAAAATGTCTATTGTTTTCACTTTTCTTCCTCTTTTGTATTAGGCACACGGTAAGAATCAAGACCCAGTAATTAAAAGATAATTCTCATTCTGCTCTACTAAGTAGTGTCCAGCTTTCTATCATTATTTAAAATAATGTCTCTAAGCTCCTTCATATTTTGAAATTAAGTTATAAACACTACACCTTATTGTTATCGTTTAATTTTTTCAGTTTTCATATCCAATTTAAAAATATTATCAACCATTAACAATGCCAATTAATGTACAAATTTCTAGCATAATACTGTTCATACAAAGATTCAAACAAACTAATATAAGTACCATAATGCCAACAAAGTTTATTACTTAAGCTATCATTGCTATTAGCAAAGCATGAAGTTTCTAATAAAAATACTTAACAAAAAAGTCAGTATTTTTTAGATAAACCATACTCTTAAAAAATGTATGAAAGAAATGTCTGGTGTATACTACTTTCTGCTATCCAAATTTAACCCCAAAACATACAAGATCAATTTTATAATGACTGTCACAATTAAATATAACAATTTAGCATACATCCATATCAAAACATAAATCTATACTTTACATAGCTATCATGCAACTGTCAGATGTACAACATATAACATTTTTTTGCATCATTATAACAGAAAATATCAAATTTATTTATAAATAAAGCGAAAATATAATGCACCAGTTTTAGCCTCTAAATGGCTGTTACTCAATATTTAGCTGAATTATAAAAAAAAAATATTTTTCTATGCTCTCTCAAAACTGCTATAATAAAAAGACAGAAAAACTACCAACACTAAAACACTGCTAAAATAAAATATATGAAAATTGTTTAGGATGAGTAAAATTATCCTTCAAATTATCTCCTGTATACAAAAAAGTGGTAATGTACAAATTTTGTAAATAGTAAAAATTCACTGCTATTATATTCTATATATGGCATTATTTATTAATATTAGTCTAGCTGTGATAGCTTTTGTTGAATTGAACTAAAGTGCTTTTATTTAACAACTCTAGCAATTTTTCTTTTGTGGAATTTAACAGCATTTTTTTTCTTCAAATTACTGGCTATATCATGCCATGGAAATGGAGTCTAGTCTGTTGACCCAGGCTGGTCTTGGTGTGTATTTAACATAAATCTATCAATTACGAATTTCCAGTTACATTTCATTAACAGCCTGTACAGTACAATATTGTAATAGAAATATTGCCTGATCATTCATAACTAATTAGAGAGTAAATATCTGTTATCTCTAAACAGCTTTATGGCACATCTCTCTAACAGTTTAAAAAAGAAGTCATTTAATACATTACTTAAAAGGGTACTAAGCATTTATTAGTATTAGGTACACTTGAAATAATCCTCATTAATCATTAATCACATTTTCTGATAAGAATTTGAGAAGCTTTGGTAGTCTCATCTTCCATTATCAGATCATTTAACATTTTCTTTAGTAAAAAGGCTTCATCTCAATAGCACCTACATGCATAAAAATACCTTCAAAACATACACCACAAAATATTTCATCAGCACAAACTTAAATTCTTTTAAGGATAATCAGTTTTCATTTATATATGACATATACATCAATCTTTTCAACAGAAGAGAGAATAGCATGCTCAATATGCACCAATACTGCCATAATTATGAATTAGTATATTAAGACCTTCAACAGAATGCATTATGATACTTGTAGACTCAGTCTTGTCTCAACATGCATGTAACATGGACATACGACCTACAAAGAGTGACACCCCACTACAGGACACTTCATTAGAACATGAATTAGGATAGAGCATGGTTGTGGCATGTCTCCTGAAAGTTTACAAAAATTTCAGAAACTGATTGAAGCACTGCAGAGCATCCTTTAGTGCCAAAATAAACAAAAGAATCTGACAAGATGTGTTATATTCTCAAGAAAAAACAAAACCACTCCTTGTTTATTTTTGAAAGCTGTTAATTATTAATCTAATCATTATTGAATCAGTAAGTCATTAGGTTTTCTTTGTGTTTGTGCACAGTCTTTCAATGTTGGGTAAACAACTGCCAAAAGATGTTCGCTTTGTCATGCTGTTGTGTAAATTAGCTTCAAAAAGAACTGTTTAAATTTTAGGAGTGGGATGATTAGCTATATATAATAATTATTCTTCTCCTTGGTTTTACTCTGCAGTAGAGCAAAGTCATAGTTATATACAAATGTTTCAATGTACATTGGGTTTACATAAATTTTAATCTGTCCTTTAGATATTGACTCCAGTGATTTTCTGGAATTCATTCTGTACCCACACAATAGAATGGTTTATTCCTAGGGAACAGGCAGTTAAATGTTATACTCACACCTGCAGAAATCTAATCTCAAATCGATTACAAAGTCAACACCTTTGACTTCCTTTATCAATAATCAGTTCAAATACTTTTCAAGCCTAAATACAGGATTCTTTTTAGATATCAAATATCTAATTTATGCTTTTTATTGTCTATCAGAAATCAGAACATTTGCACATGTCTAAAAAATATGAATGTTGCAGAAAATAAAGTTTTGTAAGTTAGTGTGAGAGTATTAGCAAAATATTAACTATCTGATTTGACTGGATCTAGAATGATGCTTCTCTGTGGACACTTTTGATGGAATTAAAATTTCATATAAAAACAGAGAGAATGGTTACTGATGAGTAGATATATTCTACCTTATTTATGCTTAAAGTTGCAGATTTTTATATACATTTATATCTATATACCCCAATAATATTAAATGTGTAAAAGCTGTTGTAAATATTTCTTGTTTAATATGGAACAAGCTGATCATTGTTTCAATTAAGTCCATAGTTTTTCTCTCCCTTTCCCCAGGGCCCTGGGTGGCCAAGTGGTCTAAAGCATACACAAATACAGATCACTTCGAACTCACCTCTGTCAATGTAAGTTCAAGCTTGGCTCATCTAACATGGGCATCTGAGAAAGGTTGCCAGATGTTTCCCATGGGTTGGTAGTTTATCCTGGCTTCTTCCTCCACCAAAATTATACTGTTTGCCATAAATTGTCTATCATGTGCTGAAAAATGGCATTAAAACTACAAAACAAAACAAAACCACAACGCATTACCCCATACAGCAAGGAAGATAAAATGCAATATTCCCTTAGCTGATTGACTTGCCTGGCTTTAGCAAGATATGGTACATAAAAAGATAGAATTATGTGGACTCTGATTATCATGCAATAGTGGAGTTTCACTCTAAACAATAATTAAGATGTTTTAAATAAAACTTAATTAAAATTAAAAGTTCTCAGTCAGATAAAACAAACATCTTAAAGATAACTAGCACAGCAGTATTTACTGGAAGACAAACTGTTAATTAACAAAATGATTGCACCATGAAATAACAATATAAATGTAAACATTGCTGACATCTATTGGCCTCTAAAGTTACAGTGGATCATACTCTAATTCATGGTCAAGCCTGCTACAGAAGCCTTCTTCAAGTGTTCACTCACTTGTACTACAAATCTAGCATATTCAGTCTCTGAAACCTGCATAGTATTAAAATAAATCACTAGAAACATTCACTAAAACCTTTTAGAATTTAAGTGAATCACCACATGCAATCATTTATAATTTAAGTAAAACTGTTACAAACAGCAACCTGTCTTGTCTCGCTCGATACAATTCTGACTTTCTAAGTTTTATTTTCAAAATCTGTGTATAGTAAACTCATACCAGTTTTACAGGTGTATTTAGACATGGCAGACATTTCAAATACCAGAGTTGGGTCTATGTTGGTTGCAACTGATGTCTTTTCCATAGGCAAACATACAAGAACTCTGCATATATAACTGTAAAATCCAATTTACAGAATACTGGTTCACCTCTGCATGAATATTTCATCTTGGATTCTTTATTCTTATCAGCTGATGCCTTGTCTCTTGTTCTGGTTTTTTCGAATCTGTTCCAGCTGCATTGACAGATTCTTGTGAAAACTTTTCAGACTCTCCTACAAAGATACAAAAGAAAAGTCATCTTGAAATGACACGTCTCCTAGTACCCTGATGATGCCAGTACCCTATGGTACAGAACTCCCAATTTATATACTTATTGTTCTACACTATATTCCCATGATAAAATAAAAAGTACCTGTACTTGCTTATTGAGCCTATACTTGAGATAATGCCATTAAACCTAGTGACCATGATCCCAAATTCAAAGGAGCAAGTACATTATATAAATGAATTGTCTTAGCTTCATAATGAGTTGTGTCTAATATGAAAAGAATCTATCAAGGAAAAGTATACAAATAAAATTTTTTAAAAAACACAACAAACTGTTGATAATAATGTTGCATGAAAAGTAGCGCTGTTCCGATTATTGATTGTGAAACTCTATAATCGATTGTATGAAAATGGAGACTACTTCTTTCCAGATGCATGCAAAATGCAAAGATTAGTAAAACACCTGGGCAAATGGTAAGCTGTATAGGACCTCCAATCTATTACCATCAAACTAAATTATTTTTTCCCTTCACTACTTACAAATATAAAACATACCATACTATATGTAGGTGCAAACTTAATTAAAAATATATAGTCATGATTACATGATTTTGCAGTTATATTGTAGAGTTAATAAATAGTTTTAAAAATATGATTATTTGTTTCAGTTTAAATGTAAAATCCTTTTGAAGTGTTTGCAAATAATGGCAAACAAGAAAACCATGTCCTTCTTTCCTTTAAATGACAGACACATCATATGTATAAATTAAAGGGTTGGGGGGATTGGGGTTGGGGATTGCAACAGCTTTTCAGTTACATAAAACTGATCAGCCATAAGAAGCTGCTTTCATTTAACAAAGTTGTAGAACAAAAATAATATATTAGAAGAAAGTGTTATATTTTTTATTAGATTAAAGTATAAATGTTATTACAAGTGATTACTCCAGTATATTTATTAACATTTTGAACTCTTGAGCAAAGATATATTTGCATAACAAACAAAAAGTAAAATTTGCTCTTAATAACTGATTATAATCGATTATCAGTTGGTTAAGTGGAATTTTTATCGATTATGAAATTCTGACAGATTCCCATCACTAAAGAAAAGTGACTGCTATATTTTCCTTCCACTCAACACGAGTTAAAGATAAATACTGAAAATTCTAAGTATCCAAAGGCACTAAAACACAAGTTGCTTGATGTATGAACCAAGTTGGCTAGAATACCTTGAACAGTTGAGAGTTATGATCTGTAAAAACAAATGATTTGCTTCAACTGATTAACAAGATTAAACTATAATACATTGAACCTGACAAATTTTAATTAAATTATCTATGAAAAACAATCTCGAGTCAAGACACCAAAATAAGGTGCTTTTAACTCTCTAATAAAACCAACTCTATTACCCTTTTTAGCTGTTTGATGGTGTATATGTAATGTTTTTTTTTCCAGACTGGTTCTCTTATTCTGAAGGTGTTACTCATATAAGACAGGGGACTTGAAAACCCATTCTAAGATTATTGTGTGTAAATGAGTTTCCTTAGACCAGTTTTGAATTTGAAAATGCATATATATAAAATATATGATGGTTCAAACAAATATCTTTTTTATAAAGTATATGGAATGTATCATTTGATGGAATGACATACATTTTCCTGTGACAGCTGAGTGAATTCCTCTGCAAGCTGTGTGCTGCTCTGCTGGTCTTTCACATCCTCCTCAAGTTCCCTCATCAACTCGTGTCTGGAATAAATGGATCCCATTCAATAGAAAAGTCATTGATTTCTATGGGCATGAATTGGTTTGGTTTAATATATTTTTGTTGGTACTGAACATGGGGATGACATCCTATTATTTCCACAGAAACCACAAAATCCATAAAAGATGGTACCCCCATGCAAAATAACAAATTTCTGGGCAAAAATCCCTGCTAATAGGCCCGAGGTTGCACAAATGGCCAATATCTGCCTAATAGCCATAGGCGAGAGCAGTTGGATAACAAATCAGTTTGTTGCTGTCTCAGCATCTTGATGCTGTTTATTTCATATTTTTGGAAAATTAATGCTTTTACAAAGTTTCTATAGTTATTCTGTCTTCATCCATACTTGATTGCATATCAGCATCATTTGTACAATACTGACAAACCCCAATGCCACAATGATTGGTGATCAACTTCACTCTTAGTAATGGCAGCCACATTTGATTGAATGTTACCATTTTCATAAAGTTAAGACAAACTTAAACTATGTTAAGCAGTTATTAAAAAGTTACTATTTAAAATTTGTTTTTGGTAATAGCTGCCCTATTTTACAGCAGAATGACATTATTTGCACAGCAGAATGGCATTATTTGCACAAAGCCATAAAAAGTCTTTGAATGAATTCTCAAAAATCCCAAAATAGTGTGTGTGTGTGATTTGGATTTTGAACCTAGCTTTAACAATTTGTCAGTTTTATCACTATGATGTCTGCAGTGTGGCAATATATAATGATGTCTTGCACTGGGCTATGATGTCACAGACATGTAGCATGATGTTCCACCCCATATTATCCTGATACCAGGCCGACCAGTCCTAACCACTGACCTCTTAATGCAGAGTGCCTTGCAAGGCAGCTGTTAGCACCATGTTTATAAGCCTTTGGTATGACTTGGCCAGGGTTTGAATATTCAAACTCCCACATCTGGGGCAGATGTCCTAGCCACTAAACCGCTGGAGCATTCTGATCCCTAAATAAAGTTTGTAATTTCAATGAATAATATAAATGATTCATCTCAGATTATATCTAAATACAACAAACAATGATTTTAGGGACTGATCTTGAAGACAAAATGAATAATTTTGTTTATGAGTACCTTATATAAAAAGCAAAGACACAATAAGATGACTAGAATGTGGGTTTTATGTTCGCTTCCAGACCTTTCATAAGGTCAAAAAGCCATGTCAACATTTGTACAAATATTATCTTATCATACAACCCTCAACCATGGACAAAATTTAGCTATCTAAACATCTGTTTTACAAATGACCATTAGTTTAAACTAGAACCTACAATTATGGATAAAAGTTAAGCACACTATAGATATAAATAACAAACAGTAGCAATCAATGTATTGATGCTATTAAAATTTGTATTCCAAACTGGAAATTGTTCTAAATATTTCATAGAAATTAAAGTGAAATCACAGTACTGTACTGATATGGTAACTGCACTGTCCCCTACAAAAAAATGGTCACAGTTTGAAGTGCTTGAGATAGGTGTGAAATGTCAATCAGTCAAAGGCAATGGATATGAAATGCAGTCAAATCTTTCTTACAAAAGATTTCATTAAAGAGTATACTAATATGAAGCTACTTAGTAAATTTTATTAATAGACAAGGGATGAATTTATGTACAGATTGACAATGAGATGGACAGACACTATTTCTATATGTGGTGGGAGAGACAAGATCTATCATGTAATGTTAGTTTCAATAAGACATTACTCTTACTACAGTGATGCATAGCAAGAAAGTTCCTTAACATGCCTTTGCCTATGTATGTGTGTAGATCTTAGCCCATCAGCACAATACTGTCTATATAATGCTGATTTACTAACATAAAAAAAATATTGCAAAATGTTTAGGAAGATGAATCCTTCCAAATAAACAGAAACAAGCTGTTAAAATAAAACCATGCCTGATTTAAAATGGCAAGTATTATACAGTCTAACACCTACTAAAAGGTCATGAGTCTTTGGAAGTAGAGATTGATATACTGTCACATTTTCTTTCAAGATTACCTTCTCTGTTCTAGGAGAGCAATTTCTGTCTGAATTCTAAGATAATCATGGGCTAGCTGAAAGACAAAATCAAAACAAAAGCAGAAATAAAATGCACCAGATCAAATTAAAGTTCAGGTTAATACTAGAATGAGGGAACTGTCATGATAAGGACAAGATGAAAGGAGATTCAATTTGTGGCAAAGGAAAAGGTACTTTGTTCAATTAGTATACATTATAAATGTAATGAATACTTTTTTAAGTTAAAACATTGGCACTAACATCAAAACCTCTTGTTCTAAATTTACAATACTGCAAATATAATAACATTTAGCTTCTCAAATACGGTTCAAATATCTCAATAATGTTTAAACTTAGTCAAGATTGAGGTCAAAATACATACAAACTGCTAAAAAATATGATTAATAAAATTAAAGCATGTTTGGCCAATTACTTAAAGAACATTTTTTCATTGATATTTCATCTTATGAGCAATCTGTATATCCATTTCTTACATTTTGCCAAGTGTCAACGGTACATTTTGACAGACTTCATATACACACACATGAAACTGCTGTTTGCATTATATATTCATTAACAAAAACCTCTCTGGAACCCTAAATATGTCTCGTCTGGTAGTAGCAGCAAACCATAAATTTATTCCTATGATTTATGACAAATTGTCCCACAAGCCGCTCTACTTTTTTATTGTTTATTCTTTTTTTTTTACAAAACATCTTTATAAATTATTCCTATCACTAATCACATAATATTGCCACATCCTCACTACAGTAAATCCACTAAAAGTTCATTGGCTTGACAATAGCATTTTCCTTTCACTTCCGGTTTTTTACATCAACAAAAAAGATTTATGCCCATAAGTTCATCAAGAGAGTCAAAACATAACATTCAAACAGCTTTGCATTGATAAAATTTCAGTAAGAAAATCCATGCTTACACTCCAGGCTTGATATTTCTATCAAATAAATTCTAGTCTAGTATTGTCCTTTCATTGAAACTTGATGCATTAGTAATTTATCTGCTGACAGTCACCTGTAATTGTTGTACACAATATACCTGAGAATCCCCAGTCATTGGCAAAGATTGTCACTATTCTATCTTGCTTGACTGCAATGGGTTATCAAAGTTTCCATATGATCATTATCAAATTGTGACATGTCACTAATATTTTTGAGGAAATAAGGTTCAAACACAGTAACCTCATGGTCCATGAATCATCACATATGTTTACATGAAAATTCCATACAAACTGAACAGCTTTGGCTGGCAAGTAAATAGCATGTTATGAACATTTCAGTTCTATGCCTGTTGCACTTGACTTAAGAGCAAATCATTGCCGAGGGACAGAAAATTGGGGCAATCCATAAGGAATTTAGCATCCAGCAATCTAAAAATCCATCAACATGCTGCACCATGGTAATGCACATCAAAGGGTACATCTTTCATCATTATTATGTTGATATGGTTAGCAGTAAGCAGTAAACCTATGACTGATACTTATTATTGTCTTACCTGGGCCTATATAAGACTATAAACATAAGAAAAACCCTTTATATTAAGAAACAAACATTTTTACTGTGAAGGTAATCTTAGAAATGATTCCATACTACTGTTCACTGAAGGATTAAAATGCCCTTTTTTAACCAGCTATATGTTGAGAAGTTATCAGGCAGCTGAGCCAAGTCAGTTACACCTTTATTAATTTTCCAGCAAAGAAGCTAGCTTAAAGCAAGACATTACATTTGAACTTTACTTTATTCAGATGCTTATTTGACAGTTTCAAGCATGAACAAATCAAAGACAATCTGATACAATGGCATTTTAAAATATTCTATGATCAATGTCCAGGTGTTCAGAGCATTTGTTGGTCAAATCCTCTGAAATGTCAGATATTACCAGAAAATACTGGTATATATATATATATATATATATATATATATATATATATATATATATATATATATATATATATATATATATGGTTTATTTAAATCCCCTATAAACCTTTTTATAAAAATTCTTCTCTCAAAATACCTTGCAATGCTGTTCAAATATCTCCATGGATTCTCTGCTTGAGGGACAAGGGGCAATAGGCTAAAATGAAGAAAATAAAATAAAAGTAATGCAATTATAAACATGGAAAAAGCTCTTATGAACTTAATTCTGTAATAAGTTAGTTCCATGCTTCTGCCAATATTATGCAAAAGGTAGCAGAATGCTAAGCTAAAAATGCATTTTGACAGATATTAGTCACTGTAATCAAGCTGCATTTTATACATTATTAATGAACTAAAAAAAAACTCTCTTTAGTGAGGAGTGAAGAAAGTACCATATTTGGGGTTTGCTGAACATTAATATCTGCAATGTATAAAGGTCAGTTACATTTTTATTTCCTATAACTAAATTTTGTATGATGTATGGTAAAAACTGGTATCAACTGATGCAAAGGAAACAAGAAATATTTTGTATTTGTAAAATACATATACCCAACAATGCTGTCATGTTGTAGATAGGGTGGTGTCAGTAGTATATCTCTTTAACAATTAACTCAGGTTTTGCTTCAATAAAGAAAAGAAGTTAAAAGTTTTTGTATGAGTCAAATCATTTCCAGTGAAAGCACCCCCCACTTTCCAAATTTCAGCAAATTAACCTAGCTGGCAAAGTAGCTCCTTAGACTAATCATGTGAGAAATACTGTATTTTGAAGTCTGGTCATTGTTTAAAAATACTTATATACTTCTCTGAAATTTGAAAGTTTAATTTAAAAAGTCAAATTGCAAAAAGGTCCAGAGCCTCCATATCGAGAATATAAAGTATTAATGTTAAATATGTGATCTTGACCACAAAATCAAAATGGAAGAGACAGCATCTTGCAGAATAAATTGTCTTAGTTTTATAATGATTCATCCCATGTGTTTAGAAAATTCATCTAGAGTTTTATGAAAAAAAGGAATATGAAAAAGCTTTAACCAAACATGAACACAAATTTTCTTTAAACCAATGGTTAATGAAGCAAGTGTACATGCTCCAAATGGATTGCCTTAGCTTTCATAATCATTCATAATGAGTATGAGATAAATCCATCAATTAGTTTAGGTAACATGAGCAAATGATAAAATTAGGCCAAAAGCTTCACATAAATTTTCTGTGACCTTGACCACAAAGTAAAAGAGATGAGTGTGCATGTCAAAGAATAAATAGTCTTAGATTCATAATAATTCGGGCCAAGTATGGTGAGAATTTACCAAGTTTTAGGAAATGAATATATCAAGTGTTAGGAAATATATGCAAATGAAAAACTTCAACCAAAAATCAAACTGTTTGATGACAATGTCTTGCTTCCTGCCAAAGCTAGTTCAACTGTAATAATTAATAATTTTTATAACTCCAGGAATAAGATGTTGGAATTTCATTATACTGCTGCTGAAAATTTGGATGCACTTGTAAAATCTGGATATATGCTGGGCTAAAACTTCATTAAAAAATATTGCTACATCTGAAAACTGAATACATACGACCATCACAGAGTGTGTACAATTTCATGGATATAAGTAATGTAAATCTGGAATATTTTGCATCAAAGGGCCACAACTTCATAAAATAATATGGTTATGTGAAAAACTAATCAGATCATCAACCAACAACTCTCATAGCGTATATTAAATAAATTTTGCATGATCATCCTGGAACAGAATCAGGACTGACTTTAGAGAATTCAAAGCTACAAAGGGCCATAACTTTTATAAAACATGCATATATACATAAAAATCTAAGATCATCTACTTAAGAATATGAAAAAATGTGTAAAATGAATTTTTTCCTAATTTTAATAATGTAATACTTTCCTACCAATACTGATTGTTCACTGTTTGGGATGCTAAATACCACATACAAGCTACTAAACATACATGATTCCTTCCTCCTATTAAGATCAAAGGTTATAGAACTGAGAAAAACAATTTCGTCAAGTCTAATACCCATATCACAGCCACACATCTTATTTACTTCTTTATGAATACCCTAAGAAAGGGCATCAGAGTGGGGTGAAAAGAATGATTTTTGCAATATCCATGGTAAGTATTACCCACACCCACACACTACCTTTTAATAGCAGTAATACATTGCCTACCAAAACTGCATTGCTGAACTGATATAAGAATTATGCACAACCCTTATGGTATGAGTGTTCAACACTATAAGTTGCTATAATACTGGGTTTAGGTTGTGCCATTACAATTGAACCCAACTAAAAAATCTGCTTTTGTTCTGGTGCATCAAAGATTGAAGGTAAATTAGAAGAATGTAGTACGAGTCCTTCTAATGGCAGTTCTCATCATCTTATGATAAGGACTCAGACAATCCCATGAAACAGCTCTTCTCTTGAGTGAGGAAATTTTTTTCTGGGCAAGGAGTCTAACTTATTCATCCCCTTCACTGACCTGAATGAGACTGTTTATCTATAGAAAAAGTTGAGATACTAAAGAGAAATGATTAATGGCCGAAATTGCAGTTTGACATGGAAGTGGAACTGAGTCATAATGAAAGACATTCACTGCTCTTCACTGAGGTTAAAGCAAGAAGAGAACTAGCTCAAAGTTGGATTTAAAGGAAGCCTCACTCAGCAGTTCCTAAGGGGCTCATTTTTAAGGCCCAAGAACACAATAGGTTCCCTCTAGATATTATTGAAAGAGAATCCAGCCTCTTAAGCTCACAATACTTGCAGTGATCAGTTTTTTCCCCCATAAGTTATAGCAATTTTCAGTAAGGTTTAGCAAAATATCATGTGCTGCTATTGTAAATTGGAAAACATACATTTAAACAATTAAAAACATGCATTTAAGAGGTTCATAAGTTATATTCAAGACTGATGCAGGGACTGTACAAATATTATGTTCAACTAAAATACCTGCAAAGTTCATTTAGACCTTTTTTATTTTCAGTGTATATTTACAGACTACAGTTACAAACCATGTCAAGCTCAATGACTTCTTTAGTATGATTGCAATTGCACAAAGAATATTATTCTTTGTGCAATCGCAATCATGCTAAATGAATTCTGGACTGACTTGTTAAACTCCAAATCACAAAAAACCATAACTGCATTAAATACAGCTTCATTATAATAAAATTGAAACAGGTCATCTACTTCTGAGAATGCTAAAGTGTATTACATTTCATGGCTGTAAGTTTAATAACTCATGATATCACATCAAAATGGATTCAGGGCTGATGTAAGTATTGACAGTAGCAAAACTGCCATCCCTTCTCATAGCACATTGCAGGCAGCATAAAACATAAACAAGCAAGTTCAATCAACTGATAAACAGAAAAGGAGATAAGTGTAACACTGTTATATTTAATGTCTTTTGAGAAATATCAAAAGATGAAGACTAAATCAGAGACAGCTGAATAAAAAATGTTGAATATATACAATAGACAAAAACAAATTCATCCATGCACATAAATCAACATGATATTACCTGGTATTGGTGGTCCAGAGCCTGATATACAAGATGCATGGCAAAATTGCTAGAGTCAGAAAGAGAGTTGGACAGGTTGAGGGAACCAGGTCCTGCAAAGAAATTATATCTTTCAGTTCTCATCCTGATCCTTTTATAGCATCATAAGTTGATGTTTGCATGTGTTAAAAAAGGATCACCATCAGAATCTTGGGAACAAATTAGCTCAAATCTGAAGAAAGTCTGGCTGTTTCAAGTACCCTTCAGCAATGTACTTGTACATAAGCTTGTCAACCAGCTTGTTACAACCGTTGTTTCTTGCAAATATGCTCCTAACAGTTAATGTTACATGCTGAACAATGAAAAGTCATGTTAAATAAAGATCATTATTATTACCATACAGTAGTTCCCTTCTTATATGGCCATCCTTCTGCACCAGGAAAGTGGCCTTATAAGGCAGAAGGCCTTTTTAGAGAGGGACTAAATTTTCTATGAAAAGTATATGTAATATATGTAGTAAGAAAGCTACATTTTTCAAAGCATTTATTATCTTAGTTGAAAAGTATCATTAACTATTTTGAAGTTTTTTGTTGTTATAATAACTGACTTATTTCAACTGAATATACAATAATAGTTCTTATTCTTGGCATAAGCGTGATATAGGAGTAGGTGTTGTCATGCACATTGCAAAATCATTCAAAAATGTCATTTAAATCTTAGTACAGATACAATTTTCTTTACATTTATTCACTTTCCATTGCTGCTAAATAACTTCCTTATTGGTTATGATATTGTTTATTCGAGTCTTTTCAACATAAAATTGTTTTATTCTAGTCTTTTCTACATAAAATTGCTCATCAAGTCTACGCTCCCCACCTCACCTGATGTTGTAGACTATAATAACTGACTTTTTCTGAAATAATTGTCTCTGTTTATGTAATGACATGCTAATGTTTGGTAATATTTATTCAGATGTTGCTAACTAAATGCGATTTAATTATGTTTTGTTCTATTTTTAGCCAATTCTGACCCTGTGATCTTGACAATTATATCAGGTTATAATCATCAATGTTGCCAACTCCAAGACTGATAAAACAATTTTTTCTGCATTTAAACAAAATGCTATGTGTTTTTAAAGGCAGCCATTGTGACATGATTCATTAGTCACAGTCTGGTACCCTACTGATTTTACATTTCTGGACACTAAGTGAGAGAAGCCAAAATGGCTTCAATATGTACTCAGATTTGACCTGAATAGTACCTCATGGCCATTAGGATTTGTAAACTTGATAATTATTGTCATAGCAATAGCCACTAATTATGGAAGTGAACAAGCTCAACATCTTAATAAGGGAAGCCATAAAGGCTATCAAACCATTTACCCACTGACTTGTGTACTGAACATCAATACTGCCACTTTTCAGCTATTATTACTATAAATAAGTGTAATCTTAACAATTACCAATGTCTAAACCTGACAACTTATGATAACACAGCAGTATGGATAATCGGATTACTTGTACTTACCTTTTGTATGGATTAAAATTTGAATCTTTCTAGGCTTAATGGAATAAATATGGTTTCATGAGGTGTAAATGATATAATATTAACCTTGGTGGTACATGTACTTTAGTCAACAGTTCTTTCAAGAATGAAAACCTGACATCGGGAAACTGAAATTGGATTACTAAACACACACTATGAATAAAATTGGTTCTGGATACATATTACAAAATAAATATGCGGCCGCGTGTGAGGGATAAATTTTATATTTTTGCACAAATATGCTGGCCGCTGGTCATGTTAACCAGGTGGCCTTTCGTGAGGGGTAATTTTGAACACAAATTCGTTGGTGCCTTCTGATTCTAGCCGTATGGAGCGGGTGGCTGCTGGGGGGGGGCATATAAGTGGGTGAATACTGTATAATTATTATTTATAATTTTTCTCTTGTGAAATTTCTAGGAATGATAAATTTGACAACATAGTGATAGTAATTATAGAGATGTAAGTTCAATATATACAAACAATTCTAAAACCATCATGGGTGTACATATCACTGCATCTTAATTTTAACGTTCTTTTACCATCATCTTTTCAAATACGGTTACAAAGGACTCTTATTACTCAATTTGACACTTTTAACCTCAAAACAATTCTTTCACACATCCAAATATTTTCTGCTGTGCACATCTTATGACAAGATAGAAACCCAAATATTATCTAAATTTGTTTTCATAACTGCTTTGCATGAAAAGTTTTTTTTATCCAATACTCATAAAAAAATAAAATATCAATGTATAAATAATTAAGGCAGGTAATGAATGTATGCTGGATACATGTCTAAATTACTGTAAATAGTGGATTTTTTCCCAAAAAATCCTCAGCAAGTGGTTTTAGATCTTGCTAAGAGGTACTAATGCAACAAACTTCATCAGAAAATCAATAACCAGCTTTTAGATTTGTGATAGAATCGAAAACCAGTAAAGAGAAATGAAAAGCAGGAGCCAAGTGGATATTTCTGTTTGCATTTGCTCCCAAATTAGTGTGCAATACAGTATGCTTTCAATCTGTTCCAGTCTTCTTGGGAAAGTTCTAGGAAGGCAAGATTAGACTATTATGAAGAATTCTGCATGCAAAAACAGCTATAGCTTCTCTGCATATTACACTATTTTTTATTTGTTATGAGTATATTTATACATTGCAGGTGATTTTAGTATAATGATTTATGCAAAATTGAATTTTGATAGTGGAGATGTATCAGATAATAGAAGTGAAACCTATTTAACTGGTGGCGCTATGTTCTTACACTTAAAATAATTCACCTGTCTGAAAATTAAAACTCATTTCCACAGGTGATACATACCTAAAACAAGAATTTGTTTTAGTAAGATTTCTTAGCAAGTGTCTATACAATCAACCAGAGCTCAATAATATTTTAATAAAGTGGGTACTTTACTGCCTGGTTTGGAACAAATAATGTTTTTTCTTAAACTTTTGCCAGGGTATTTGTCAACATCAAACTTATGATATACATCATTAATCATCCAGACATTTATTTAGTCAGCACACTCAATATAAATGATGGCTTTCAACATTATTAAGTACAATAAACTCTGACATCCACTAAACATACAGAAACTGTCCAAACCACATAGATTGTAACAAATGTGCCATAAAAGACACTGATAGTGATTATGGCTGGTCAAACATACTTAAAATTAAAGTTTTGTGTCTATGGAATGCTACTGGAAAATTCTTCATGCATTTTTTGTCAATTTATATGCATACAATATGCAAATACACTATCTAGAGTAATGCATCACAAATTTTAGGCAAGAGTAATATTTTACTAAGAAACAAAATATTTCCTTTCTCTAATACTGACCTGAAGGCTGAGGAGAAACTGGAACAATGGGCACCTCTGATGTCCAGGATGTAGGTCGTGTTAATGTTGAGACAACAGAAGGGTCTTTCACTCCTGGTGGTTGGTACGATATAGTTCTCTGTGGAGTTGTCTCCCTTGATGAAGTAACCATGTTGTTAAGTGTCCCAGGATATGTGCTGACATGATGCACAGGTGACTGCGGAGTCTGTGGGCAGCCAGTAGGGGGTATGGGTGAAGTTAAACCACTGTAATCATTGCGAACTCTTGTATATTCATCTGACCCAATCCTCCTGTGACCACGACCTGCAAAATTAGGTAGATATCAGTTCTTACCTGAGTAATTATTAATACTTAATGGAAAGGCAACTGTTACTCTGACCAGTAAAAAAAGCTTGCATATTTATTGATCTGAGGAAGGTTACCTAGTTTGTGCTGTTGCTACAAAACAAATGGGGTACTTTTCACACAATAGTTGAATTTGACCAGATTTCAAATTTAAATGTAGCTGGGGTGAGGTAAAACTAATTTTAATGATGTAATATCTATAGCTATTACTTATCTTACCTTTCTGGAACAGAAATTGTCCTCATTCATACAATACTAACTCTATTCTCATGTTAGATGGTAAGTTTTAGAAAGGACAGAACTAGAAGAACACAGACCCAGACTGTTCTCTACATCATAGGCCCAAGTGCAACGATCATCACTTTATGTGTACACACTTTTGGACATCACAGTGGGGTAGGGAGGAGGCAATCTGAGAATAGTGACAGATTAGTATTACATAAAAATTAGTTTTACTACCCACCGACAAACTACATTTTAATATCAGTAATATTTTCCCTCATACAATATCTAGATGAGTTTGCCAAAGTGGTGGGAGGCAGATGGAATCAAGAACTGGTACAAATAATGATATAATCACACTTACAGTAGAAATATCCTGTAGTCCACATTGATTGTACCACTTTTTGTGCCAGAACGATGGGTTCAAAGGAAACATTTTGATCACTCAGGTGCACCAAAGAATGAAGGAAGAAGAATGAAGGCATGTGTAACAGTCAAAATGAGGCTATCATAATGTTTTCCAATGTCAAAGGAGTTAGACAGGCCTATGCAAAGGCCTGAACCATATGGGCTTTAATCTTCATGAGTAAACGATCTTTCTCAGTAAGAGAATAATAAGCCCTCTTGATCACTAGGACAATATCAGTCGAATTCTTCAAGGGAAAGAAAAAGACAATTATTTTCTTTTCGTCTCCTTTTAGAGGCAGCTAAACAGAACTGTAAAACCCAAATTGGGCATTAGAGTTGATATGTATCATTCCCAGCACAGATACTACTGAAACAGGACCTCAACAGGAGTGGAACTACTAAAGAAAGACTTGTTTGTGGTTTTGCTAAATGACCTGATTAGTAAAGAAGAGAAACTGACCCATTTTTCTCTTAACTATAAAAAAACCTTCTTCAAAAGACAGGGTATGAAGTTTGCTTCTTTGTTTTGAAGACACTAAGGTCTTCAAAAATAATGGTTAAGATCCTCAAAGGAAATGTCACCCAAAGGTTTAAAGGGGTGTTTAGTTAAAGACCATAAAACACATTAGTGATCCCATCTGGGTATTAGAAACATCAGTCTCTGATTTCAAAATACCTGATATGGTCAGAAATATGAGAATCTGATCCAATGGCCAGTGCTTTTGAAAATTATAGCATCTTGGATAGGGCTTCCCTAGCATCTTTAAAAGTAGATACCAAGTATTTTCTCTCTTTGAAATGAACAGACAAAAAGCAGCCACTGTGCTCATAGAGGGTCTGCTAGGATTAATACATTTACTACTGTACTAACTACAAAATATTCTGCACCTGACATCATGAACTTTGGATGCAGAGCATTTCCTGGCCTAAATGATCACTTTACAACTTTGCTAAAAAAAACTTGCCATGGTAAAGGAGATTAATTGAGATAAACCAGTGTGAACATAAAGAATCTTTGGACAATTTTGCAGAAGAAAACTGTGCTGTGACAGAAGGTCCCTTCTCTGCAGTAGTAAACTCAGCCGATTTACCAACAGGTCAAGAAGATTGATGAAACACAATCACTGGGGCAACAGGACTATCAAAATTATCTGAGCCATCAAGATCCTGATTTTGTGAAGCACATGTGGAATCATCCTGAATGGTGATAAGGCATAAGCGAAATGATGATCCCACTTCAGGTTGAAAGAATCAAGTGCCCATACCCTCTTGTCTGTGACTGGGGAAACATAAAAAGGGAGTTTGTTGTTTAACACAGACTGGTGCTGAGAGCTTTCCAAGCTGACTATTTTGTCTTTTCTGGTTAGAATGTCTGTCAAAATATTCTTGTTTAGAATGTGATAAACTTGCTGGATAAACCCTCTTGACACTGCCCAGGAAGTTCCAAATGTCCATACAAAAAAAGGGCATGCATGTCTCCTTGTTGCAAGAGGTAGTGCATCATAAATATGCTCTCATAGGAAAGAAACACACAGCAACTCCTATCATGGTTTATATAACCATACAGTGCTAAAATTATAGCATTTATTTCAAATTTCTTTATTCATAGGGTAGATTCTTTGCAGGACTACAAACCATGAAGAAATAATCCTTCTCTCAGAGTGAATATCCTACCCAAGATCAGTGAAAAGATTGGAGAGTACTCGCAAACTCAAGAGGTGGTGAAAATCATATCCTAGAGATATTTGAGTTGTCAAGTGATTCCTGCAGTATACAGTTTACCAGGAGGAACTGGAGGGTGTGTGATTAGTTTCCTGTGGAATCCAGGTCTGCTGCTGAGATCAAGATCCCGAAAAGGAATTGATAGAGGCATGCCAAAAGTCTTGTGCCTCTAAAAGGGCCAAGGTTCTATCTACTCTATCCAGTAAGACATTGACAAATCACCTGCTCCTGAGGAAATTCATCCAAATGTATATACAAAATCCTGAGATGGAGTTAGGTCTGTATTTCTTTTGGTTTGGTATTAGGTCTAGTTGGGTCACAAAGGACCTATAGTGAGACAGGCTTTGTGTTTTGTGTACTTAATCTGTATTGTTTTCTGGTTTTTCTCAATGATTTTATTTACGTATATCCATATTTTTAACAGTACTTAGTCCAAAATAAAGTTAATGGTCTATCTGACTAGTGACAGTTATTTAGTAAACAACATAATACAGAACTAAATATTCTGATTATATATTGTAAACATGTTTACTTCAGTTTGACTTATTGACATAGTCTTGATTCTGACAGATGAAGGTTCCAAAATTTTCCATTAAAATGACACAAGTATTTCCAGAAAATGGTAATTGCAACCTGCATCAAGATGTGGGGTATACAAAGTAGTTTAGGATTACTCATTCATACATTTACATCCAATGTGGAATCAGTCTTATTGTTGTGTTCAGTTTTTAATTTGGGTGGATTTATTTATTCAAGGTATTAATCAATAGAATTACAAAAGTGTTTAATAAGACTTCTTGGGTTAGTGTATTAGTTTGGAATTATAGTGAATTTAGTCATGGACATTTTGGATTATATTACTATGATACATCAAAAACTTAAAACGTCACCATATTCAGGCCACTGACACATAATCATATTCAAAACTACAGGCACATCAGCATAATTATTCAATATTGGACTTTGTTTTGAATACCACTGGAATTCAATTAGAACTTCATACATTTGGACATGCGACAGAACTTTTAGGACTATTTGGGATTTAATTCACGATAATGTAAGTTCTTTAATAAATTTTTACATTGTATTCATGGAAATAAATTTTTCATTGAATTTTATTAAATTTGTTGATTTTTGCTCTTTTCTGTTACTTGATTTAACATCATTGAGTCCTAAGACTTGTCCGAGGGATTCCAATAAGACATTATGGATCAACCAGACAAAAAATACTGGAGGATAGGAGTCCCCAGTGAATATGGGTGAGCAGCATCTAGTTTCATTACTTGTTGTTGTTGTTGTTATTGGGCTTAACGCCATTTTTCAGCACACGATAGGCTATTCATGGCGGCCGGTATTAATGGTGGAGGAAGAAACCGGGAAATCACCGGAAAGAACCATCGACCCACGAGAAGCTACTGGCAAGCTTTCTCACATATCCACATTCGCCGAATCCTAGATTCGAACTCACGCAGACAGAGGTGAGATGGCAGTGATCCGTAACGGACAGCGCTTTAGACCACTCAGCCACTCGTAGCCCCCAGTTTCATTACTCTGACAAAGGCTATCTGTGTAAATGCTTGGTTGAATGGCAGTGAGAAATTGGAAAACTTTCTAGTTCAGACAAAACTGGTGGTACTTTCTGTGAGGAGAGATGTGAAAGTACACCACTCCCTCGATAACTCGCGGACATTGGGGTCCAAAAACATCGACCACGATATAAGCGAGGGCACGAGTTATCGAGGGACCTATAACAAACAACAAATATAACAATGGGATCGACGCATAGAGAAAAAGGGGGGGTTTGGCATGTTGAATACTCAATTAATAATCGCGCTAAGATGAACAGTGGATAAATATCTTTTCATATTGGTGTACTTTGTTTAGTTTTTCCTCACAGAGTAACATTAATTTCAGGATAACTTACAGTATATTGAGGAAATCATCTAAACATTATTCCTCCTGGTTTCCATTTGCTTAGCACATGTACTTCACAGGTTGTGTATTACGTCACTTTTTGTGGTGAATGGTATACATTCTAATTTTATTGTTTGATCCAAAGTAGACGTTTTTTTTCAAATACAAAAGATCGACACACTTCGAAAAAACAATGTCGATCGAACGATGTGCAGATTTTTATTGCGGTAGAAGTAAAATGGAAGAAAATAATTCACAAGGTTTAACTATTACCAACATGAATTTAATGGGTGTAAAAATTTAAAACTACATAAATTAGAACACAATAACACTTGCGGTTTGTGACACATTTGAGAAATATCAGTTCACATTTTGAAAAAATGCAAATTTCACAATATGGATTCTATCTTTAAAGGCAATACCGTATTTTCCACCCTATAAGTCGCTCCTGCGTATAAGTCGCTCCTCCGCACTTACCATAATCACGTCTTTGATACCGCCGGCCATTGCATGCGACTTGGTAATTTCCAACTTCGTATAAGAAATATTATACAATTGTTTAAGAGTTATATAAAAGTCAGTATTACAATAGACTTTGACTTGAGTCGTATTTGAATTGTTGAAAGTCCTTGACCTGCAGCACGCTGTTCCACAATCCATTTTCGTAGATTCTCCTCGAGAACTGGCCAACTTGCTTTGCCACTACGATTTCCCTTCTTGTTTTTTTATTGTTGACCTTAACTCTTCTTCTTTTTTTACGCCAGTCACGTGCAATCTTCTCGCTTACGTTGAATTTTCTTTCTGCTGCGCGATTTCCATTTTCTTTCGCAAATGCTACAATGTTTAACTTAAATTCTGCATCATATTTTTTCTAGTTCTTGGTGCCATGATAAATGGCACAAATTTAATTTAAAACAAAACTTATTGACTTACGCTAATATAACAATTTTAAATCATACAACGTTATTGTGAAACTATATTTTATTAATGCTCCATTGTATGAACGGTACATATTTATATATCGGTCATTTCCACAACCCAAGCGAACTTCAAAGGCACTTTATATGCTACAGTGATTTTAATACATTAACTAAGACGAATTTACCTAACAATTGAAACTGTTCCCCAGCCTTCCAGTTTTTTTTTTTTTCATTAATTACCGGTACTTTGAAGTTCTCTCCATTAGGCCAGTCTTAGCTTAATCCAGAGTTTAAAACTAGAGCAATCATCAGAGGAAATATTCCTGCTATGTTTTTTTTATAACAAGCCATTGCGAAACCAACCGAAAAAATGATTGTGTGTTTTTATAAACTACTATTAAAGTAAATTGTGAAGCGCTAACAGAGGTCTCGGAAACGCTTTACAGGGACATAATTCGTTGCTTAAAATAACAAAATAATCCCAGTTCTGCATTTCGTATTTGAGTACATCAAAAGAATCCGACGCAATAGCTGGGTGGCAAGTTCAAAGAACTTTGACTAGCAGCTTGGGTGGGAAAATTTGCTGAAATTTACAACGACTGAATTTAGAGACGGAAAGATTCTAAGATGTACATGCCGAATAATAAAGGAAATACTATGGCAATCGTTATTTCAATATTTTTTTTATTTATTAATAACAACAAATTTTAACACATAAATAACTAAATATTTTTTGACTATTTAATTTGATAATCTTATAGTCTAATACTTACATGTACCATATGTAAGTTTCCAGCAATTGGCTTGCCCGTATACCGGCAGATGCATTTCGCTAAAGCACAGCAGCACTGCGCATCAGTCACAGTCGTTAAAAAAAAATATTTATCGTATAAGTTGCTCCTGCATATAAGTCGCACACATCATTTTTAAGAAAAAAACCCCGAAAAGTAGCGACTTATACCCCAGAAAATATGGTAATCACCATTTTTGATGATAAAAACTATGTATCAAGGTTAAATTTGCCAATTTACAATTTCTTATCACAACTTTTTTCATGTTTTACACATTTTAAAATATAGTTTCCTTGGAAAAAAATCGGGAGCCATGCCGGACACCACGTTTTAAGCGGGTTCGCGAGTTATCCAGGCGCGAGTTATTGAGGGAGTGGTGTACTCATGCTGGAGGTTGATGAAGACTGCCAAATTGCAGGCCTCGTGGCATTTCTGACTGTAGTTGTGACCAACATCTTGAAATGCTCATTCTGGGGAAACTTGTTAAATCAAAAACGTCAATAATAAGCCAAAACTTTCCATCTTTCTTGGATGCCAAAAAATTCCAAGAAGAGAAAGCTGAAGACTTGTCATTTGAAACCCTAACATTCTCTTCTGTAGAAGAGTGTACACATCTTCCACAACTGTTGCCTTTAGACAACCCTAGAGTAAAAGGCTGAATTATTTGAGTGTACCTCTTCCTTTAACTGGTGGAATAACAATTGGGGTCATTTTCAAGATATATTCCTGGAAATGAAGCTGGTATCCTCTATTTATAGACAGTACCCACCGTTTGTATGTTATGCTCAACCAGACATCTGAAAAGAAAGCTAGTTTAGTACATTTGATAATTATTGGAAGAGGAATACAGCACAGGTGAGAGGGAGTCCCTGGGGCTGTAACATGCTCTACCTTAGCAAAGGGAAAAGGGGTCACAAACTTCCTCCATGTGCCTTTCCAGCAATCCTGTCAAGCAAATGTCTGGTGAGGTAGAGGGTTAAACTTGCATTGGTTTTTGACTAGGTTTGTGTTTTTTAAAAAAACTTTGCTCATGGTCCCAGAAGATGATTAGGATGAACACTCACCCTGGCTGGATTTGATGGGCCACAAGATGATATGGCTGACCAGTATTGTGGATTCATTATATCTTTAGATGCCATTGAGATGAAGCCTCTTATAGTCCGAAAATACATCCCGGTTGGTTTGTACCCCCCTACCGATTTAAAAAACGAAAACATTTAATTTGATAAAAACTGCAAGGAACTTTGTCAATTCATTCATTGATTTATATTTTCTAACCTGAATGTGAGAAGAAATGCCATAACACTGTAATAGCCTGCGCGTTTCATGCTTAACAAAAGTTTTCAATGGAATAGACTGACATGCTTGAGAACCATTTCCAGTTTCTGGACCAGTCAATTTTCAGCAAAGGGGCACATGCGCAACTAAAAATGTACATACATGTCGTCTGCTTCCAATATTTACAGTGTCAAATCAAGCAAAGGAAAAGAATGACAAAAAATTTGCATTTCACGTGGATTTAACAAGTGGTTTCATTAATATGTTCATGTGTGCAAAGAAATATAATTCCTAAGTCAACGTTATTGCAATTTATGGAATTATCTGGCAGTTACTGAATAGGATCAATTACGTCATCATGTTGTCAAATGGAAATAAACTACCCTGTAGTGTACAGAATATGGCGCCGTGTTAGTAGAAAGTCCGTTAAGTACGAAAGGTGCAAGGGGATGCAAGTACTAGTGCCATTCTGGTGACAGCCAGGTTAGAAATTATAAATCAATGATTCAATTGACTTAGTTCTGTGCACTTTTTATCGCATTAAACTTTTTAGTTATTGAAATCGGTAGGGGGGTACAAACCAACAGGAATGTATTTTTGGACTATAATTAGATCTCTGCCTCCAGAGAAGCAACCTGAGAGAAAGACCTTAGACATATTTACAGCAACATCCCTGCAGAGATGGAGCAGCTCCACTGAAAACACCATGGGTATTGATAAAACATGCCCAGGCAACCACCTCCAGCAAGCACTGATACATACTAATGACAGGGATTCCTACTTTAGAAGGCTGATGGAAGCTGCTGAAAAAATCAGTATTTGAGGTTATGGATACAGGCAACCTAGCCTAAAGTTTAAATGCCTCCAGCTTAACTGGAAGTCAGGCCCAGATGCTCATGGAAATGCCTACTTTTGACACCCTTATTATCCAAGAGAAGAGATTTAAGGGGCCAGACAGCAGAGTATACCCTGTTGCTAGTTGCATAGACCAGAGGTCTCAACTTAGAGAACTGGGGAGTGATCAACCCTTGCACTGCCAGGAAAACTCCTGGTCCTTATAAAATCTTTACAAATGCTTCCTATCCATAGTCGAATAGGGGAGCAAAAGGATACCAGGGCATGAGGTAGTTGAAAAGAGTCTCTCAAATTGGAAAGAATTTTCTTGTCTTCTGAGCTTAGAGGCTTGGCACACAAATCATTGGGTAGAAGATGGTAAACTTCATTTGCTGCCATATTAAAATACTAGTAAGATCTCCTCTTCCTGTCACTTGGGTAAATAGGTGTGATGAGGCAATAAACCTGAACCATCTCAGTCTGTCTTGAATCAAACTCACTGAGTTCACTAAGACTGACAGGACATCTTTGCCCTACTCTCACTCCTTTGCTACCCCATTTCTCTCTCATATGCAGGATTTAGGGTTCAGTAAAGCCTCATCCTATAACTCTTCATGTGGAATGAGGGAAATGTTCTAATTGGCAGATGTCATAAAAGGAAAAGACTGTTACTTGACCTTCCTCAAGAATTTTGGGGAAAAATATCAGATTTTTCCATCCCTATTGTTATTGTTGCATAATGGGTTTAATACCATTTTACATCACAAGACAGGCTATACATGGCAGCCACTATAAATTGTGAGGGACGAACCAGGAAAACCCTGGAAAGAACCATCAACCCACAAGAAGCTACTGGCAAGCTTTCTTATGTATCCACACTGGGTGAGCCAAAGACTTGAACCCACATAAAGATCCATAATGGTGAGTGCTTTAGAAGACCACTTGGCCATTCAGCCCCCACAGCTCCTTTTTGTTCCAACTTTATAAATAGATGGTCTTTTATCCATGGCAACATAAATGGATAGGCTAATTTACCTCCCTGAAAGAGATGCTTTCACACCCTGTAAAGTTATGTGGGGTTAGAGGAATGATGGGGATGCTGATCCAATTCCTTTGTCAATTATGGTGCATTGATGCAAACTCTCTCTCCAAAATTCAGTAGTCCGGTGAGAGGAAGTCTCAACCCAATCTGACCCCATACCACAGAGGTTTAATGATCATAACTTGCAAATTTCTACTTGGTAAACAGTCACCCATCACTGACTGATGACTATTCAAGCAACTGTGATCTGAAGGAGGACCCCTCCTCAAATCTTAGAGCTAGAACATAGTGGTTCAATCTGCCTGTTATTATCACTAGGCAATAGGTTATGAGAGGATGCTACTCCTCTCTCATAGCTTAGTAATCCTCTCTTTAAAGGGACCCTGGACCTAACTCAAATAGGTCTTGCCTGGGTTAGAATAGTTATCAAGGGTACAAGGGTTTGAAAACAAAGGACAAAGAATAATTAGAAAACATGTATTGTTTTGTGTGTTGGCAGGGGATACAACTAATTTTAATTGTGTAATACTTGACTGTCAAAATTGTGTAGCTTATACTGTCTGCAACTACAAAAAAGATATTTTCTATACTAAATGTACCATCCTTCCATTCTACGAAATTCTAAAATATGCACATCAACTGAGTCAACCTTTAATCCTCAGCCCAAGTGCAATATTCTTTTTAAGGAACTCGACAAACAAAAGACATCGACATAAGAGGAGGGCCTATTACAATAAAGACAGGAAAGTATTACATAATTAAAATTACCTTTGGCCTCTTCAAAAAACTAAATTTTAATATGTTTACCTGTCACACTACTGAGTACTTGGAATTTGCAAGTAAAATTTAAATTGTAAAATTTAAAAAAATAATTTATTGCGCCCCCCCAAAAAAACCAAGGTAAAAATAAGAAAAAGGACTAATGGTTTATGAATCTAATCCAAAAATTATTAAATATAAGTCCTATCAATAAATAGTCCTAAGTGAATCACAGTTTAAATCCTGATGAAGTTCCAACATGGAAGACAATGTTGTCTTCGATAACCTGTTTTGTATTGTCATGTCGACAGTTCCTTGTTCAATCACCAAGAATAATATTTTAGTTTTAGAATTCTGAATAATTTCTAATAATTTCTATTAAATGTCTTTGTCCAAGAATTGTAATGAGCAGTATTGTTTCCCCAGCGTAAATAAATGATTAATTCCCCCCCAAAATAGAAAAAAATTCAACTCAAACTGGACACAAAAAAAAAACACCTTTGAGCTCCGAAGGTTAAATAGCAGTAGTGTTTCCCCAGCATAAATAAATGATTAATTTCCCCTCCCCCAAAATAGAAAAAAATTCAACTCAAACTGGACACAAAAAAAACACCTTTGAGCTCCGAAGGTTAAATGCAAGACTGGCTAAAATCACTATGTTTTAAGTCTAACTAATTTGGATCACCTGATAGGGTCACATGATCACTTCCTTTCAAGCGATGTAGAAACATTACATCCCAATTATCATGTATGCTATGTATGGATTTAACTCTACTGAATGAATCTTACTAAAAATAAAGTGTTGACACCAAAGCTGAAACTGACTCTGAATTCACGTCACGAAAAGATACAATGTTTCTACTAATGGTTGTTTTTCAGGTTTAAAAGAACCGAACTTAATTTTCTGGAAAAATGTCAAATCCAGTGAATAAAGTTATCATTACAATAACATGTAATGAAATAAAAAAAATAAAAAAAGAATTTAAAACTATCACACAAGTAATTAAATTATATATACATAACACATGTTACCACAGAGTTGTCAGATTTTGTTTTAGCTGAGAGTAGATCCTTCCAGAAGTGAAAGTTGTTGATGTTTACCAACTGCTACTGACAGTAGTGAAGTCCAGCAACAAGTGGGCACCCCAACCATACGTACTGCATCAGTACATACTGTTATTTCCGCTTGGAAAATCTCCATTGGGATCCCCCAGGGTCAGCCAACTTTAGCTGCATTACTGATACAGCAGGAATAATTATATCTCAGGTATGACCATGACTGTATAAACAAGGGACTTGAAAATGGGCACCATTGTGCTAGTAACATCATTCATAAGAAGGCACAAAAAGAAGACTGAACAGGATCAAGTCCGTTTCTGAATAATCCCTGGAGTTGCTAGAACTCTCTCACTGAAAACAGTATCCTGTTGAAAATGGACTCGACATGTTTGATGATTCCAGTTCCGAACTACTTCATTTTTTCCTCAAAAAAATGTTTTTGATGCAGCAAGGCATGAAACACACCCTGAGTTTTATAGTTTTTATTACTATGAATGGTACAAAGTCGATTGTAATCTTATCACCAACAGTGAACAGAACTTGGGGTGACCTATCCTATCAATGATCTAATATCTTTTAACAGACACAACACAAACCTTTTTCTTTACGCCTTGGCCTTCCCCTAATATACAGTATGTTCATCACTTGGGGCAACCCAACCTTAAAATGTACTCTTTTCACATACCATAATGGAGATGTTACGACAGCAAAATTCATTTATATCATCTGGTTACAATCACAAATGAGACCAAGTACAATACAAGTGAACCAACTTGAAGTTTTTCCTGAATATATAAATGACCAAGCATAATTGGATTTTTAACTTTTAACTTACCTTTCGTTACCTTCCTTAATATTTAAAATATTTAAGTACAACTCTGAAAATTGTTTTTCAATGGAAAAATTTATTCAACATTCATGCATATTTTAAGATCTACTGAGTTTTTTCAAGCACTTTTCCTGTACTTTTAAGAGCCACCCTAAAATTCAAGCAGTTTTCAATAAAACCACACACATTTCAAGACTTTGTGACTGTAGCAAATGTTATAAAAGACTACATGTATTTTATCATATTTTGTTAACTTTTTGAATGAAAAAAGAATGAACCTACTACCAGAAACATATTATCATAGGTTCAAAGTAACAATTTCCCTTTTGCTGAACCCAAAAAGGCACAATAATAAAACTCTTAATATTAGCAATATGTGCAGGAGATGACTGACAGTGACTTCTTGTTTTTAAAAAATAATTTCAGTATTTTTGCTATCTCTAGCTCTTAAACATATGATGTAGAAATTATTCATATCCGTGAAAGCAACTCACAAAGTACACAAACCAGTCAGATAAAATACATCAAGGTAAAGTCTTTGTTTTAATTGAATCATGTCAATACTTATTTTTTTCAAATAGACCTCTTTGTATTTTCATTTCTATGTGTATCTAGCTAGTCTTTCATCAAATTGCAAGTCATGTTCTACACATTTATTCTTTAAATTTAATGCAAAAATTAAAATGTTTGGGCTGAAATAAGTTCCTTTTTTTAGTCTATGCAATTGCTCTATCTCAAATATTCCATTTCCTTTCTTGCATTTAATAATAATCCTCTTTCAAAAATAACAAAGTTTGCTAATAATGGTATAGTTAGTGCAAAGCTTGTCCCAGACATAGCAAGCTATATACAACAAATGACATTCACAGACAAAAACAAATCACAAACATTATTTAAAAGGGTAAACAACAAAACAATGACTGCAATAAATGCTGACAAATATTAAAGGCATTGATGGTTTGTATTTCTGAAAGCTACAGTTACAGGAAAGCATACTGCAAGTAAATTCAATATTAAACAAAATATATTTTGGACAATGAAATTAATTTTGTTGATAGAACAATCTGCTCTCAATAATGAATGGCAGTGGTAACAGTGGTTGTGAGATATGGGAATGGTGGTAACTGTAGTAATGATGATGATAAGGCAATTATGGTGAAAATGGTTGAGTTATGATAAGCACACAGTAATATTTCAAACATTTCAGCAGTGGCTGTGATGTCATTAGTTGTGGTGAGGGCAAATCAAATATATGATACATAAAATGTGTGGTAAAATTAAACAGGTTTACATATATAGAAAGAAAGAGATCTCATCTTTAATGTCAAGTGCAGAAAGATTTAGCAATGGAAAAGGTACATAGTCATGTTAACAGTGATGCAGGTTACATGTTGTAATGACAATATGTGATTAAAGTACACCTTCTCTAGTGAAATTTGATTATTTCAGTTTCTTTTTCATATGATTTCAATATTTTAAAATCAAGTATATTGAAGTAATAGTCTGTTGCAAAGTCTGCAGGGTAATTATTCAGTCATGAAGCCAACAATTTAAGATTACAGAAAATATCTGCCAATAGCAAGAATCATAAAAGTGGTTTCCACGTGGACCACAGTAAATAATGAAACATAAACATGAAAATGCTTAAATTAATCTCATTACAAGGAAACTCATAAACAGGATGTTATTGGCAATGACAATACTGTAATCATGGCCAGTTTCTCTACATCCTATGCGATCTATTTAACTGTCAATGAAGCAAGATATAACATCAGTAGCTGTGAATACCACTGTTACTCCTTTTGTATTACATAGTTACAACAAATGCATATAGGTACTTGTACCTGCAAGCAAACACAATTTGTTTTTATGATGGTAATGATCGTTAAGATAACAGAAATAGAAGTTGTGAGGTTTCTTTGCTTTGGTGTGGGTTGCATGGTAGATAAATTCTTGTCACAGCAATGTTATACAGTAGATTGATAAGTTTGTGGAGAAGATATTAACAGTAGAACTGGCTGTACTTTAAACTATGATCACACAAGCTTGTCAGAAGAAATAAAAATTGATATGAACAGCAGCTGCATAACTGATAGATGAATGCAGTGGTAAAAGTGCATGTGATTAAGTTATTCAAGTCTACTTTGTCTGTGACTGTAACGATGATCGTGAAAAAGACAGACTAGCAAAGTGATTGCAGAGATGCTAACTTAATGGTCTAATGTTTAAACTGAATTATGTGGAGGAAGTGAAGGTGGAGGACTAATACATGGTGGTGAGAATGGGAAAGGTGTCTCATGGAAAAGAGTGAATGAGGTGGCCTCTAGAAGAACAAAAGCTGTCACCAACAACATAAATAAAATCCAAACAAAGAAAATCTCACCTGAAAATGGTCTCCCAGTAGGTCCAGTGGCTAGATGGGGATGTGTAGGGGTCCCCATGGATGAGACTATTATAGGAGTACCATGTGATCCTGACCTACGGTGACCTAAGACTGGACATTACAAACAAACAAACACAGCTATCAGGAGTAGTACAGGGTTAGTATGGTGCAGCTGTCAAACAACATTTACAAACACTGACAACATGCTAGATAGATGATAAAGTGAGACACTGTTTACATGTTTTTTTAAAGAAGACTTTATGGCAGTTGAAATTAGTTCAGAGAAAAATAGCAGAATGCATTACAAATTAAAATACAACAGTAATTAGGTAGATGTATTCTTGGTAAGCAAGGTGGATAATATTATTGAAACAGATGGATTATAGACCATAGCCAATATTAAATCAGTTTCATAATTTCATTAATATTTCTAAATAAACTCTCTATGTTACCATTTTTAATTCCAACTTTTTATTATATTCTTACAAATTCTTTAAAGCTTTATTCAGGAAAAGTCTCAAATTACAAATGATCATAACATCAACTAACAGATACTTAAGAAAGAGTTGTTGAATACTGTTATGGTATAACTTGCCTTTTTGTGGCACTTGTGAGCTTGCCCCTGACTGGAAGTCGTATTCCTCCAGTTTGGTTAGGTCTGCAGAATATCGTTTTGGAAAGTAGTCTACTGGAGTTCCTGATCGTGGACTGCGAAGATGACCCTCTATTAAACTCTCCCTACTTGCTGCCAAAGATGGGGGAGCACTCTTCTGTAAGCCTCTATCTCTGTTATCCTCCTTTAATAATCAGCAATAAAAAGTAATATCAAGATACAGCAGATGTCCAAGTTAAAAATGTAAGCATTAAGACAATATTACATTTTGCCTATTTTTAAAATAAATTATAGGAAGCAAGGTATCATTATTTGGAGGCATCATGTAGGTGGAATTAAATTATTTTTTTTTGGTATCTGGCTTAAAAACAACATTAAATGTAGAATTTGATAGATCATCTCAGAAAAAGTAATTGTTCATTTGCCTCAACAAAGATGCCTTCTAATGGAAGAAGTTCTCATATACAAAGTCTGTTCATGTATCCAGTGAAGTATCTAAAGGAAAGAACTGCCAGCTGATCCATATTCAATTAAACTGTGGTTAAACTTAGAACTCACTAATTGATAGAATGATGCAATGACAAATTTAAAGCCATTCAATTCTCATAGTATATATGTTCAAGTGACACTTGTTAAGATGGTGGCTAAATTGATGTCAGCATCTGATTCGATTTAGGCATGTGATTATGATATAGTCAATTAACCAAAAAGATTCATATTTTAAGATGTTTACAATTTGATATGAAAGTGATTTGTCAGTGATTTAAGAACCAAATACTGATTTTTAAGAACATATAGTTAAAGATGAACACTGATTATACCATCCCAAGCATAATGATCATTACTGATGAAACATATATTGATAAAAAATATATATATATATATTTTAACTATTATATGGTGGCTTACAAAATATTTGCTCTGAGATTTTTATAAACATTTTCTTTAATTCCATTCTTTGTTTTCATTGCTAATGAGTTGTCAAAAGCATTTATTTGGAAATAAATGATGACTTCATGACATACATTATCATATAGCTTATTATCTCCTAAGTCTGATACAATGTTTATGCTTGGGAAGGCCAATTTAATATTTGCTGGTCCCAAATCCACACAGCTGACAGAAATTTATCAAATAAAACATTCTTTAATAATGCAGTTCTGTAAAGGAATGTATTAATCCTAGTTTGAAACAAGTAAATATATTGTGATATCAAGCATCTGAATAACTTACCTCAACAGCAATTGGTTGTGAGGCCCTATGGGTAGGGAGAAATGAAAGCTGCCGTACTGTCTCACTGTTGGTGCCTGTTACTATAGAATGAGCTGTTATCCCTACTGGGTTCAAGGAATTTGTATAGTTAGTATAATTTGTTAGCATCTGTGGAGAGCTGAATGCTGTAAAAAAAAAAAAATCCTACTCTCATGCTGCAGAAAATTTTATGAAACAGATCAAGGCAAATTTGTCCTAAATTCTATTCTATTCTAAAAAATCAATTCATCCATCTGATTTAAAAAGTGTTAGATGGAGAAGCAATGTCTTTTTTATCTAAACTAGAAAAAATTGTACACTCACAATGCATGCTCTTGTTCTGAAGATATGTACCTAATGAAAAAAAAAATAAGAGTGCCCTTTATATTCTACAGATGCCTATTACCATTCACATAACACAAGTAGCAAAACATATACAGGCCCTTGTATGAAATATCATCTGTAGTCACTGCCAAAATGCTTTTTATTTTCAAACACAAAAATGCACATTTCATCAGAAATGAAGCTTCATAATGTTGATTAATATGCAAGTAGATGTTATCTATTTAATTCTGGCAAACATTCACTCCATCTTACAGAATAAAATCTATTCAATATTTCAAGTACATGTAACTATATAAAACAAGAAATAGTTAAGTTTGGTCTCATGTTTACTTTAGTGAGATTACCAAAACTAACAGTAGCAACTCTTGACTGTCACAATAAAAGTTAACAAATGGTTCTTTCTCATTGGGCATTAGAGTACATTTAATAGTTAAAGTGAGAAACAAAGTGTGCCAAGGTTCATCCCTGTATCTCCAACAATTTTTAAGTTATCAAGCAGAAAGCAAAACAAAACATAAAATACTGAATTGAAACCCTTACACTAAAGATATCAAAGATATTATCCCAAAATGGCACACATCCTCATCCAATATCTCACATGCTCTAAAATTATAGAATAAAAAGGAATATGTTATAGAAAACTTAAATCCTTCACCAGTCACTCTGACAGACCCCAAAATATGATACATTACACACTTTGTTGTGACAATATTTAAGTATACCAAATTCATCATTGATTTATCTGAACAGCTCTTAAGTTACTATACAGAATGGACATGTATTCAATTAACTTTAATTACCAAAACCTTTTACAATATTTTCATGTGATGCTGGCCTTGAAGATAGGACTACTGCTCTGATGGTAATTGACATTTACATTTGGTAGCAAATAAGTATACCAAGCTTCATCTTTGCATTTGATGTTGTTGTTGTTGTTGTTGTGGGGTTTAACGCCATTTTTCAGCACAGGAAAGGCTATACATGGCGGCCAGTATTAATGGTGGAGGAAGAAACCGGGAAATCACCGGAAAGAACCACCAACCCACGAGAAGCTACTGGCAAGCTCTCTCACATATCCACATCCGCCGAATCTTAGACTCGAACCCACGCAGATAGAGGTGAGATGGCAGTGATCCGTAACGGACAGCGCTTTAGACCACTCGGCCACTTGGGGCCCCTCTTTGCATTTGAATGTAGCTTTTATGTTATAGAGCAAAGATGAAAGCATGATGGTGGACTTAAAATCTTAACCAATGATATCAGCATTGATGATTGGACCACTAATGTGGTAAATAAAACACCTGGTGGCAACATTGAGTGTACACAGATTTGACGAATTATCTCAGACAGCTAAATAAACAGAGAGCAGAAATCAATGTTTGGAGTAAAATATGCTTCTTTGATAATACCAAACTGATTATAATATGCTAAAAGATTATAAACTAGCTTGCAAATCCAGCCCACATAAGAGAAAAAGACATAAAACTTGTCTTGTTTAGCAATAAATTATTAAAATATTGCCTGCTCCTGAAACGCAAATGAGTGACATCTGACTGCCTGTGGATTGAGAGAAAGATGTCAAATCCCATCAATCAGTTCAGTTGAGCTTAAGCACATGTTCTCAAAGGTAAGCAACTGTAGAGTGGGTGTGGGAGGGATTAATCATATTAAGATCAGGTAAATGTGGTTTCTATTTCAAAATATGTAAGAGAATATTCCAATTGAGGATGGAGTTACATCCCTTTAGCCTTTGTGCTGGCTCCAGTCTTCTAATATATAAGTAGATTGAGCCACAGGTGGGATATAGGCAAGGGATAATGCAACTCAAAAAACATCTTCATAATTCAGCTTTTATTTGCAATCTATTTATGTCTTTAAAGTCAGAAGTGTAGGGAAACAAAGAAGCCTCCTGTGGTGGTAGCAATGATAGAATGGGAAAAGCAGGAAAAGAGGAATGACAACTGAGGCTGGAAGCCCATTTATGTTGGGAAATGGCAATTCCCAGACATTGGCTTTAAGCATTATCAAGAATCTGAGATGGGAAATGAGTATCAATGAATGGTAATCATTATGAAATTACTGAGTTGCAATGGAGCCAGGACTGGTAATAGAATAGTCTGACATCGTCTATATATTATCTTCACAGCAGATCTGTAAACCCTAACAAAACTTTCTAAGTAAGGCAGTCTATTTTTTTCCCCATAAGTTAGATCTGTTTTTCAGCAAAGTGTAGGAAAGTATCATGCACTGCTATTGTCAAATTTGAAAACATGCATCTAAAATGTTCATAAATGTGATTCAAAACAAATGCAGAAACAGTACACAAAATGTTCAACTAAATTTTTGAAGTACACTTAGATCTTAATTACCCCCCCGTACTGGTAGAGTTTCACAAACTACAGTTCCTCAGTTTTTGTTAAAATTTCATGTGGCAACAGCAATCATCTCTCCCACCATCACACATGATGTCCAATAAATATAACTGTTGCCCTTCCTGGTTGCATCCTCCCATGAATATGAGTATTACTTTTTTATTCTTCTATAAGGATTGTTAAAACCTTTTAAGAGGCTTAATTTCCCTTTTGGCTTGAATATGTATCACTTGCTTGGATGTCACTTTTAGAAAATCTACATGCAAGAGCTGGATCATGCAGATATTTTGCATGAATAGATATGTGCAGTTTAATGCTTCTAAGGTACTCATGTAAAGTTTGTCTGGTTCCATGACTAACTTCACCAAATCTAACAGAAACCTGGATCAGACTCAAACTTAGGCAAGCCAGTATCCGGATTTTATTGCAAAACTGTTCCCGTACTTCTCGATTTCATGACCAGGTGTAGGACACTGCCTGCATCTTGGGCTTGGTAACTAATCCCATTGTCTAGTATTTGCTATTGAGGGATTTATCCCAACAGGCAGCATTGGTAATTACATGCTTTCAAAGGCTGTACAGGACTGGTTCATGTAGCCTAAAAATCTGTCTAGTGCTGGGATAACTACAGAGGGTGGTGAAAAATCAGGCAACATCATGCAGGGAGTACATTGTGGCAACTTCTTAGACAGAAACAATTGCGTCATTTAGAACAAATATGAAAACAGCATCAGTGGCAAGACTGATTGCACCAGCTTCATATTTTATGTCTTTTCTGAAGAAAGAACACAAAATAATAATAATAATAATAATAATAATAATAATAATAATAATAATAATAATAATAATAATAATAATAATAGAGCTTATAATAATTGTGTACACAGAAACCAGTTTTGCCTTATCCCATGGGTGGCACCTATTGATAGGTTTGACTATAGACAGTTGTTTTCAAAACAGACATGCCAATGCTTCATCCCAAAACAGATGCAAGTCCTAAAAGTTTTAACAAAACTAAAGAAAGTTTGAAAATTTGCAATCAAGGCATGGAGATTTAATCATGCCATTTACAACATTCACTGACATTAAACAGTAATTTGACCAAATCCGTGTATAATTTCCATTTCATCTGTATTTTGTTTGCATTTCATTTTAAGTTCCCTTTGCATTTAATGCACATCTGAATTTTATCAGCATGGTTTTGTTGATGGCCAATTAAATGCATCACTTTAATCCATTCTTTTCATTTTTGTTTGTTTGGAACAAATGGAAAGGCATTTGATGCTGGGATTTTCATTTACAAGTATTAAAAAAAAGGAAAAACCGCATTCATATCTTGTCTTATTAAAATTGAGCAATAATAAAAGTGCAACGCAAATAATGCAAATAACTGAATTGAATTGTCAATAAATTAAAATACAACCGCAAATGCAATAAGTGTATACATAAGATACCATTGTAAAATATTTGTCAGGAAATTTGTTTGCCTTATAAATAAGATGTACAGATACAAACACCATTGATATCTTCACAACTGCAGTCATTTTTTATGCTCACCAGCACAAAAACAATACCAAGGTTCAAAGGGGTAAGAAACCTTTTGTCCTTTTAAAGAATCTATCCTGGATTGTCATGTAAAAAGTTTCTGACAATGGGAATTCAGCAGCAGCTTGAAAATACATTAATGAAATACATTCAAGTTTCTTTCTGTCCATTCTATATTTGTGATATCATTACCTGCCAATCCCCAGAGGTTTATGTATATAACCTACATGGCAAGAAAATGTGATCTAAGCATAAAAAGTGTCAGCTACATATTACATGCCATAATAACCAAACACTTGGAAAAATGTATATTTATCTTTGCTAATAACCTAGTAAAAGTTCTTGAAAAAATGTATCAAAACCATATGAATGAGTAACAGAATACAAACATGCAACATATATTATACACACAGAACACTCACTTTAACTTGCATGTTTTTAAGTTTTGTTAAGTGACTGAAAAGTCAATTCCATAAATTCTGCAACACGAATGTCCTCAACCTGAGTGCTGAGGTACATCTCTCCTTATTTTTAAATATGTAAAGCATTATTGATTTTCCTCATCCATCATAAAGGTTTAAAAAAGATCCCTCTACTACAACAATTTTTGAAGTCATAAATAATCTGAAAACCACAATGGTAAAATATGTTTTGCTTAATAACTGGTGCCAACTTTTTTCAAAGTGTAGAATGGTCCACTATATAATTCTCTTCATTTATAGAACATATCTGTGAGATAGGGTTTTAAATTAAAGGAAGCCACATTTTCTTGGAAATGTGTCATATATAGCTGCTATCAACACAAAATAAGGAAAGTACATGTAGGTCTATGATGGACAAATCTATTATGCTATTCTTTAGCAGAAGTCATCAAATTGTTTAGTAGTATGGGATTAAAAGATTAAAAAAACAACTTTGTATTGCTATATTTCTATTATCTTTTAACATTCAAGAAATGTGCAATCCATATACAGGCAAGCTTAAGATGCAATTAGGTGAAGAAAAAAATTGCCTAATGGTTATGCCAAAAGCATAATGATTGGCAGATTTGGACATCAAATGTCTTTAAAGTAAATTTGTCATCTTTCATTTGGCATATTGTTCCAGATTCATTTTGTTTGCAGTCTCTGCAATCTGTGTTCACTGCACATTTCATTCTTGTTTCAGTGGTAAAATTTCTAGTTTCTGGGTCTGAACTAATATGCATACCAAATTTTATTTGTCTACCTCAATGGGTTTTAATTAATCCTGCTAACAATGAGTGCATTTTTAAAAAAATCTAGGAAAATTTTTTAAACATGTTAAGATCAGAGTCTGCATATTAATCCTGTGATGAGTGCATTGCTTTAAAAATTACCAACTTGACCCTATGGTCAAAGACTGAGCACTGTCTTGGTTACATAATGGTTCATCTTAAGTATGAAGAAAACCCATTAAGACATTTAGGGACTCTAAGTAAATAAAAATACTTTAACAAAATGAGAAATAAACAAAGTTCTAAGAATATGACCCTAATCCTAAGATCAATTTAGGCAATCTAACATATCAAAGAACGAATTGTCTAAGATTCCTAATGACTCATTACAAGTATAAAAAAAATTCACCAAGAATTATGAAATATAAGAAATACAAAAAACTTTAACCACAACAGAAACATAAATTTTCTTTGAAATGATCTTGACATTAAAGTAACAGGACAGGTTTTCTTGTTGATAAATAAGCTTTACATACATGATAAGGATATATCAAAGGGTTAAATAAACAAATAAAATATAGTCAGCAAACCTATAACTGTTTACTCTGGCACTGCCACATTTGTCAGAATTAAGTGTATTTTGTGCAATTAAATTAAAAAGCTTATAAAGATGGCTAGTGGTAAAAGATTAAAGGATCAAAATATCTCCACCCTACTACCCCACTGCTTGTATACTAGAATATTATGGATAGAAATTGGCAGTATCATATAACTTTTATGAATATGCCCAATCACTCTGCATATACTTACTATAATCTGGGGATTCATCTTCATAGAAAGATGGATAAACAAGAGGTTCATCAGCACCAGAAAAAAACTGAAAATGAATCACATCAGATGTGCACAAGAAAATGATTTTCAATTTATATTTTCTGATTGTTAAATGGTAAGTGAGGGAGCCATGGTGACAATGGTTAGTACATTAGAATAATAGTTACTTGGCTAAAGGTTCCAATCCTGCACAAACCAGCATTGGATCAACTACCATGATTTTGTCTCTGGGCATTCTTCATTACTTAAATTGTCTAAATAGTAGTTTATTTGCTGATTTGCCAATAAACACAAATGAATTATTGAATAAAAAAAATGTAATTTAGTGTGATCTGCTTAAAATGCTGTGATAAATACTAGTGAAAAGTTTTTAATTCCATTTGACATATTGTAATTTTTAAAAGCAACATTGTAAGTATGTATGGTGATTTCCTAGTATTTATTGACAAGAAGCTAAAATATTGAATATTCTCAGTGATGTAATTACAGAGTTCCCATTAAAATATTTTGATCAAACCAAATATTGTATAAAATAGGCTATTTATGATTTTCTATATATTATAAACATTACAGAACCCTATTAACATGATTGTGAGATAAAAAGAAACATGATTAAACTGTATTTATGTACAAGATTTACACAAGGGATTTATAAGCTTTAATTTAAGGATGTTATAATTGTGTGTAAATTACCTGAAATAGATAGGACATGATCCTCACCACCTCTGCCATAGAAGGCCTCTCAGCTGGTTTTCCTGCCCAGCATCTGCAAATAAGCAATTGGATTCAGGGATCCAAGTTATGAGAAAACTGTTGCATTGGCAAGTAAAAGTTGCATTGGCAAGTGAAAATTGTCAGATAGGTGCTCTTTGGTGATCTTAAGAACTGAATTGTGGCAACTAGCAAACAACCATTTCAAAATTACAAGCACATACCATGTTGCATGCTAGAAACAGCTAGCCCATGCTTTTTATTTCATAGCATAATTTTTTTTATTTATTTTGAGTCTGCTATATTATGTCACATAATCCATTCAATCAACCTCTGACAGCTGATTGTACAGATCTGGATATATGCAGAAATGGCAACAATTATGGAAAAAATATTTGGCAGAATAAATAATGTCAAAGACTAGTTTAAAGTTACTTGAACATTTCTATGTGTGTAAATGCAGGAATTAATAAAGAAAAATAAGGAATGATATGTTGATAGTATATAAATTCAAAACAGAATGAAAAAAAAAATAAAAGCATAACAGTACAGACAGTGTTCAAAGAAAAGAACTGTTCAGACATGGGACTAAGGCTGATAACTTTTAAAAAACTCACAAACCCAACTCAAATTTCACAAGCCTTGACTAGAATCCCATGTACCCAAAAGGCTCCTACTTTTTTCAATATTAACAAACGTCAAAGATTTTTTTCCAGAGACAAGCCAAGGACAAATTACTTCAAACAAATCTCTAACCCTGACTCAAATTCCACTAGCAACAGCACAAATTCCATGTGCCTGAAATGGCCCTATTTTTTACTATTATTTTTCGAAGCAATCTTCAAAATGATGTCAACCATTGTTCAATTATTCCAGTACTTCGCTGGAGACATAGGCATGGGGTAAGTGGTTTAAAAAGAGATTCACTTGCTTTGACTTAAAATCCCCATTTATATGATAAATCCATGGATTCTGTGAAAGGCAAAATACCATACAACTTTTTTTAAACAGCAAAAGACCATACCTTTGTGATTCAAAGTATTGTATAAATGTCTACTAAGTGGTATATTTAAAGGGAGTTTCAAAAAGCAGCCACTATTAACTAAATATAAGACTTTACTTGGGACTGAACAAGTAGCAAATTCACAGATCACACAAAGGGTTGTCAACTGGGAAAACATGTTTACTGTATTTCAAAGCTAAGAGCTTATGGTTACATGCACACTGAGTGTTGGGACTATACGTGGCATGGGCTCATACTCAAAAACAAAGAAAAGAGTGAAGGCCAACAAACTTTGTATATTTTAACAAAACAATTTATTTCCCTAGACAGCAATGTAAAAATTGGTAAATAGGACTTACAGTTTGTGAATATAATCCAAACTTTGATCCTAAGACTGAAAACAAGTCTTATCACTAAGTAGTTCTATTAGAATCTAGGTTTGAGTCCCGACGACATACAAATAATGAAGGCAATGATGTCATATGTCGTCCAATGTACGAATATAAAAAATTCTTCACTTGAATCAATCTTTGTTTCCAAATAATTCCAGAATAAATTTGCATGAATATCTTTCAGAATTTTTCTAAAAATGTCAACTTGTTGAGTTTACAGGGGAACAAATTATTAAATCCAAAAATCAGATAAAGAACAAACAATTCTGGCAACAAATAAAAAAATACACCTTGTTCCTTCAAGGTGTTGAATGACGCTGTCTAAAAAAATTAGGAATGCGTATTTAGAACCCCAAAATATCATTTCAAGTCTGGCGAGATTGGTAATGTGGTTTCTTACTACACTAACTTTAACACGTCCGCCAGTGTAACCACTTAAAATCCAATAATAAAAAAAATGTTAACACATAGTGATCACGAAAAAAAGTATGCCCTTTATTCTGACCAATCATTTTAACTTCCTGTTGACAATGTTACCAACCCAAGACAAACTAAAAAATAATTCTGAGGTAATACTTTTTCGTCTTAATAAACAAACTTTGTTAAAAGAAAATGTCTCATTTACAGAGAAAAGAATCACTAATTCGACAAAATATTCATTACAATAAAAAACAATGAAACAAAAATGGAAAATTTTTTTTTAAAACCTACAAACAAGCAATTTAATAACATATACTTAACACTTGGCAAGTATCAAATTCAGTACTTGATCAAAATGTTAATCAAATGGGAAAACAAAGTGCTGCCTTTACAAGCTATAGGCTTATTAGCCAATGTGCACTGGCATATGCTTTGTAAACTACCACCTTTGAATAAATCTGGCTTATACAGAGGCAAATATAAATTAGATCAAAGCAATTTCTGCATCAATTACACAAAAATATTTGAATTTACAAGATTCTGCCTGTACTACAAACACCCCTAGATTTATTCATTTTTGTTGTTATTGTCACTCTTATAATGCAACCTCAACTTTGCTTGGATCAAATTTTCAGTAAAATATGTTGACTTATATGTGAGTATATACAGTACATAAACTCTATCATAGTTAAGCAAATCGCATAGCCTGACCTCCGAGCCAAGTGAAATTTTTGGAAGGGTTAGTGAAAATTTATAAGGGCCTTATCCAAGGCAAGTTGTTGTCAATGTGAAAAGGTTTGACAACTGCAAATCTATCAATGATTCACACTAATATGCAAAATAATTTGTCTCTCTCAGGAACAAAATTGTTTGTATACCTAAATTACTATACAAAATGTGAGTACTTTCAACAAAAGCTACCAGCAGGCCAATCTAATGGCACAATCTAAAGGCACAAAAGCCAACATCTACACAGGACTCAAGAAAACTCAGCAAAAGCCTCAAACATGAAGTGCTAACATTCTAGCATGTTTAAATCCAGGTCACTTGGCAATGTTGATCAAAGTATTCATTTTGTTCTGCATAGACAATGGCATTGTGTCTGAAGGTTTCACAATGAGAAGTAGAAGACCCCCTACCCATGTCTGTGATATTATTTCCTTACTTGATAATATAATGAAACATTAACAGCTTTATACAATGAAGATGATACCAAATGTGCAGATCAAACTCACAATCAGTATATCAAGCAGACCATGGTTGTTCTGAAACTAGTCTATCAGTACAGTCTGGAAATTCATTAGAACTTTCTGGTTATCAATGAACAGATGCATTAACCATGAAGCTTGATTTAGAGAGAACTGCGTTTAAAAGGACACAGTCTCTGATACAAGTAATTATAATAAGTGTTCAGTTTATACACTGCTTAAAAAAGAATTAGATGCATACATGTACATGCTACACAATCACTTATTTTATCAGGATCAAAACACCTTATTGATCAAATCCATTATTTACCATTGCAATTTCATTAAATTTAGAACTTTTCTTCTGAAAAGGTAAATATTAAATAAAAAGTAGAAAACTTAAACCCACAAATAAGTTATAAATTCTGCAGGATAAGTGATTTTTCCAGTTTGACTTTGTTTAGGAAGAAATCGACAAAAATATTTGCTCAGCCCTGTCCATATGATGCAAAAAAAAAAAACAACTTAAAATTAACTTTTGTATACATACTTGAATAGAAGATACACTGAAAATATTTTTTGAGAAATCAAATATTTATAGTACATTATGTTTCTATCTGCTAGGTTGCCACCATTATACCTAATGTGCCTGATTCTACTTTTGCTACTCTGTTCAAGGATGTCATCCAGACAGTCCTGTTAAATTCTAAAAAATTTATAACTACACATACAACTGCTCAATGACACACACATTACATATGTGTTCTTTGGTATGAAACAGAAAGATGTTTTTCTGTGAGGGATGGATTTGGAGGCAGCAGCCAAATGTAATGTGATATTGTAAAGTATTTGACAGAAATGACCTGTTATTGAAGGAATATAATTATTAAATCTGTGCATTCTTTCCCTGGTGAGTATTGCTAGTATTCATAATAAACAAGCACAGATTTTTGTTCATAGAGACAAATTCTATCATTAATAAAAAATAATACATTAAAATTAAAAGTGCCCATTTGAAATGCAGACTATGAATCTCTTTCAATCCCTTGCAAAGTACATTTATCTATTGTTTTCTTAGTTATTCCCTTTTTCCAATCTCCAATTATTTAATGTGTACATCTCATTGCACACACACACACACACACACACACACACACACACACATTCTCTCTCTCCCAATCTCCATTTCTTTAATTCCTACCCACATTGCATACACACACACACTCTCTCTCCCTCTCACTCACTACAATATTCAAGAACCCCAGAGTTCTTATTTGGGCTGAAATTATGATGACATTTAGCGTTATTCCTTGCAATAAATTTGCCCCTAAATGACTATTTTATAGCATAAAACCAAGAGGATTCAAATATCTACCAACTGAAAACTGTGATGAATTAAGTCTGCCATTGCATTATGAAGAAACATATCAGGATCTTTGTTGTTCATTTTTCTCATAATTACAAGCATTCAACATTAACCCTTATCTGCTGTTGCATTCTGCAAAGGCAAATCTTGATCAAGTATTTTACACAGGTATTACCTTGTCATTAAGATATCTAATGGTTTAGGCAGATTTCTGATCAATGGTGGTCGAGTACCTGAAAAAATATTAACGAATAAGACAGTATATATCTGCTGTAACTTAACAATATTTAATGGAATACCAATTTTTGCAGACTTTTCATGGTTCCAACAAACCAAAAAGTCAAGACCCAACTGACTGCAATAATTCTTTGGAAACAATACAACCCTTCACAAGGTAAAAAAATAAAAGCAATACCATTAAAAATGTTGATCCCATGAAAATGAATGAATGTATTTGAATTATCTGACATACAATCTCTACAGTCTGCTGACATATATACTTATTTTCACAACAATTTGTAATGAACAACTTTTATCTCAATGAAATAATATTATCAATTAATAAGGTTTAAATAAAGTCTCAGTTAAAACAAAATCTATGTTGTGGCAGTGAGGTCTTTTTCCAGACTTAAACAAGTGGGATATTAAAGAGGTATTGATATTTGTTTTAAATAATTTTTTTTATAAGTGGTTGGGTCTTTGAAAACTGCAGACATGCCCTCTCCTCAAGTCTGATACTGGAATAGACGTGCTGAAGACTTCAAATAGTAAATTCATTTGTTTCTGAATAAACAAAAAAAAGAACGTTATCAGCAAGAATGCATATAAGATTCATTAAGCTTATGAATGAAATGCATCATACAAAAAATTTCAGATCAAATATAACAGGTGTCATTGGACAGATTAGTAATATAATGACAAAGGTACATGCTGGATCTTACAAAAATTCAAAAGTTCAACATAATGTTAACTATTGTTTACTGTATGCTACCATCTTGTATTATATGCTTTACCATTGTGCACTGCCCACATGATCCTAAAGGCTGGTCCTCCTATTTCATCAAATGGTTTTCTCCTTGTGAATACTTCCCACAAGATGATCCCCCAACTGAACACATCACACTTCTCACTGTAATTACTGCCTGATAAAATGAGTACATGCAAAAGAATGTAAATACAAATGTGAAATCAAAATGAAAATAATCTGATCTGGAATATTTATAATGAGCTTATACTACTTACATGTCCTAATGACTTCTGTGCAAACAAAAGGTAAATCTTATGTGAAAACCATAGGGTTGGTTGCGTGGTCCACAAACTCGGAACATAAATTGTTGATAGACTTTTATCAATATGGATTTTAAAAGTCCTTGAATTATAAGCAAAGGACATTAATGTTTCTTGTTTCAACAATATTATTCTGTTAAGAAACCATTACAATAAATAAGCACAAAAATGGAGAATGTGTATAAATCAACAAAAACATAAAAGATAATTTTTCCCGGCTACTAACAGATCACTGTGTCACTACAGCCTAATATACTTCATGAAAATAACCAGTTTACATAATATTGAGAGATTAATTAAACCTTAGTATTTGACATATGTAGTCTCCACATGACTTTAATCTTTTGACACATGTCATTTGGGATCTTCCACATACAAATAAAAAAAAACCAAATATATTTTCTTTGCTGACAACTTGCTTATGATAAACAGAGATTATGGACAATGTATGGACCACAGTGACAAGAGTTTTACAGATTTGTCAAAGGCTGGACAAAAATAAAAATCAATAAAGAAAATAGTGACAGCAATAAAACATGTAGGTTATGTTCAGTTAGAGAAATTTTTATTACCATATATGTACTTGTACACAACTTTAGATCCAACTGCAGGGCCACATCTGCTATTGCATAATGTGCCAGCAGATCTGGATCTATGCAGTTTGCAAGGAGTTATCAGTAAAACAAACAATATAAGCACATATGGGTGGAACATTTAGTACTCTGGGAATGCAAGTTTTATAGAATAGCATGGTCTATTTAAGAATTTCCAATGTATAAATTTCCCATAATGTAACCACATTTTAACTTTATTGGTAACTGGTGAAAAGAGCTTGCAATTAAAAGCTGGCGCATGAATTTAAAACAATGTTGAATAACATGGGTCGTGACCTTTTAAGAATATTTTATTTGCTATGACAGAGCATACTGTTGTTAAAAATTAGAATATATAAGGCAGATACAATTATGACTGTAATCTTGACTCGCCAATCTTCTGTATAATTACCTACTGGATCCAACACTGCAGTAAGATAATCTATTTGCAAAAAAAGCTGTTTTCATCCACCATCAGCTTATGATTCAATCCCAAAAATTATTGCCTGTCTAAGGACGCTAATAAATTAACATTTCAAATTTGTTATGTCTTCAGCTCCTTCTTCAATGCAGAATCTGTTGACAGTCAACTGCAAGAGTTACCGTTTCTTACCTTCAAAAACTTCTGGAGCCATCCATGCTGCACTACCCTTATTGTTTGTCATGTGAGTTTGAATGTCACATGCTGTACCAAAGTCACAGATTTTAAGCACGGTGCCACCCATGATGAGTAGTAAACTGCAAAACAAATCATGGTGGTTAGGTTTAAATGAGATAACAAATTAAGGTGATTTTATGCAAATTTTTATCTATTGTGAATTCCTTGTGAATTCATGTATTTATAAGGACATCAATTTTCACATCTAAAAATTGGATTTCAGCCTTGGCACAATTTTGAAGAATAGATAAACCCTGTATAATAGGTCATAGTAAAAAATTTTCAGTCTGAACACAATTTCACCCGAGGATGTCCCAACTGAAAGTTTGACCTTAAGGTGTATTGAAACAAGGCTAAGCCAAAACTAGAATTAGGAATGAACAGACATACCTAAAGAGATTCTGAAATACTTCTGAAGAATAATGTTTGGATACCCAATAACAAAAAAGATTGGGTTTAATTTCATATCTAAAGCTATTGCTGCAGTATTCCAGCTAAACACAAATTGTGTAACATCTCTCTAGAAATGCATCTAGATATATAATCCACTTTATATCCCACTCTCTGCCTCCTCCTTAACCTCCACACACACAGATGATTATATGTAATAAACATCTTCAATCTATGTCATTCTCCAGCACATTCTTGGATTTTCAAGTTAATTCACCAAAATCTTTTAAATTCTTCTTTCCATACTTTACAAATAGTAAGAAGATGCAAATTATCAAGTTTCAAGTAAAATGCAAACAGTTCCTTTACAATTAGAAATGTCTTTAAGGAAACAAGAACAGTTTGCAATACAGCAGACTTATCCATGAAATAAGACCAAATCACAATACTGTTTGACAACCTACTTTGGTGGTTTTAGATCTCTGTGGATGAGAGCTTTAGGCTTCATTCCATGCAGATATTCCACACCTCTGGCACACTGGAGTGCCCAGCTCATGGCATGAGCAGCAGTGTAATTGGGCTGTGGACCTGTACCATGCAACACTGGAATAAATAAAATGTGGAATAATTTGTCTCTGCAAATAGATACATGCTTGGCATGAATGGGAAATCTTGTAGTTATCTACAGCATTCAGTAAAGAATCTTCATTTCACGAAGTCATAATGGCACATGCATAGGGAAAAGTCATAATGGCACATGCATAGGGAAAAAGAGGAAGTGACATTCCATTTTAAAACAAATATGTCAATAAAGAAATATTTGAAGATGTTTTGTATTCATTGCAAATGTATTTAACACAAATCTAAATTAAAACTTTTTATTAACTATGTTTCTTAGATGATACATGCCTATCAAATTAACATTAGGATTACTCTCTGCTACCTCTAAATCCAGACATCCCAAAGGACAACAAAATGTCTTTCCATCTACCTAACATATACAGGTTAATTTCCCTTTAATTCTTCTAGGTGACTACTGGTTTGTGAATGAAAACTTTAACATTATGCTCACATTGATGTGAAAGGTATCAGATAACTTTACTAATGTGATCACACAATTTTTATTCATGTAACATAATTTGCAAGAAATTGCTCTCTCCACGAAACACATGATCCAATCACATTAACATCAGGACAATAGTCAAGACATCATCATAACAATAGTCAAGACATCATCATGACAATAGTCAAGACATCATCATGACAATAGTCAAGACATCATCATGACAATAGTCAAGACATCATCATGACAATAGTCAAGACATCATCATCTACCTGTGTCACTCTGTAGGAACAGGTCTGATCTATTGAAAGGATGAGATTCCCTCAACCTTAGTTCAGCACAACAAAAGACAATGCATTTAAACATGCGAGATACATACCTGTGGGTTCCTGCACCTGATTATTGATTCAAAACTTTTCCTTGATAAACTCAATGAAAATGGCAAGGTGAAATAAGAGGTTGAGGTAATGCTAAATATCTATCCAGAGTGAAAGTGGCAAGGTGAAATAAGAGGAAGAGGTAATGCCAAATATCCATCCACAGTGTAAGTGGTAAGAGTATGCCTGAATCTCAGGATGTGCTTTCATGAATAGATTGTATTAACTGTCTGTCCAGCTACCTGTGGCATGACACGATTTAGCTTAATCATTTGTGAGACCATTCACACAAGCAGAAGCTAGGGACAGCATACTGGGCATGCCAGCCAAATGACTCCACTATGTCTTGAATCAAGACAATTATGTAAAAAGATTCAATCTCAATGAAAACTCATTTTTTCATTTTTTTCATATTTTATGAGCTTAAATCTGCGCTAGTTGTATCCGATCTGTGAGAGTTCTGAATATGCTGTTTAAAAAAAAATCTAAACAAAAGTTCATCATTACCAATGTCTTTTGCATAATGGAATCTTTTCTATGTGGAAATTTGAAGCAACACTTTCTCTTTTAAATCACACTTAATATGAAACCCATCAAGAAGAAAGAATAGTATAAATTATGTCTACATAATTTACTTCATCATAGTTTATTAAATGACAATCATTTTAAAAACTATTTATCATGTAGCAATAAATGTTCATGCATCAAAAACTGCAAAACATTACGTCTTAGACTGTATAAAATAAAGTACGACAAAATTTCTGACATGAAATCACCTTAATGGAATTATTAATCAGTTAAGGTGATTTCATGTTGTCAAAAATTTCATCATGCTTTATTGATAAAACTGCAGGCTCCTATGGTTAAACTCACACAGACAGGTGAGATGGCAGTGATCCATAACCCTGAGTGCTTTAGATCACTATGCCACTGTACATATAAACAAAACCAGCGTGAAAAACACTTGCATATTGACAAATTATATTTTGGTTACCTTTGTGTAATAAAATCCACAATAAAATATTGCATTGGTCACATATTGATTTGAAAATCATTACGATTATCAATGACAGCATTATCACAGTTATCTACATGCTTTTAGTACATGTACATAAATTTGCCTAGATTTTGGCCAGTCTGTTCCCATCTTACTGAGGCTACCAAGGGGATGGGGCTATTCAAAGGCAAATGAAAACATGTCAACAAGTTGATTTAAACAGTACTTGTATATAGTTACAGAAGTCATCGTGAAAAGTACATACAAGTGAACAAAAGCTATTCGGCTAGTATGATTAATGAAGGCATAATATTGTATACATTGACACGTGCTAATGAGGTATTAAAAGAAAATTATTCTTACAATTCAATATTGTAACAATGTCAGCTCAATACATTTAAAAATTTTCATAGACATCTTTGCAAGATGCCCCTCTCAACTTCCCTTAAAAGCCAGATATTTAGTTTCCAGTGACTGTAAATTTAATCAGCATTTATACTGCTGTTTGAAGCGATCATAAACAAAATTAAACTTAAAAAGGAAACTTTCAAAGCACAATAAAACTGTTTTAATCACTGATCACTTTGGAAAATGCAAGGAGATTAAATTTCATTTGTTTTATTTAAGTAGCTGTGAGAGGTCAACTTTATAGGACCAAATGAAAGCCATTTATTTGTTTGTTTTTTTTAAATATTTTTTTTTATAATCAGACCTCGACATTAAAGCCTGCAGGGAAGATCAGCTAACTGTTGAATAAAGTACATGTAGGAAAAGGCTGATTGCCGACATAAATGATAAGTTGGTAAAATTATAGCCTGGTGGAAAGATCAACTAATTGCTGAACAAAGAATAGGTAGGAACTGGCAGCTTGTTGACATAAATGATAAGACAACAAAAGATTTGCTCAAGTTGGGACCAAGGGATTCTGTCGACATATACATTTTTTTAAATCTCGATGTTGACATAGGCATGACAATTTTGGTAGTAATAGTAGACCAAGGGACCGAGACTTTGCATTTTTGTCAAGATAGGAAGCTTGTCGACATAAGCGTTGTTGACATAAGTGTGTATGACTGCATAACATAATAAAATTCAATGTGTATATGTACAAACCACATGCACATATTCTACAATTTAGGCATCAGGAAGCATCAGTTTGAACAAAGGACCAAAGTTGTATTCTACCATTAGTTGTAGTCAGTGTTCTATTATGAGCTCGATAAATAATGATCCTGCGTTTATAAAATTCATTTCCACGATTTAGTTTGCTGAAAAAAAAGAAGTTACCTTAGTATTGGAGAAAGCAAAACGAGCTAATTTAAGGCGTCTTTGTTTTACACTATGACCAATATTAAAAGCCTTTCCACACAGCCTGCGATGGGCGCAAAGCTACCCTAGAATGGCAGTGTATTGTGTTATTCATGTATTCATCTTAGTTATTTTTCCCCATGCTTATTTCTATTTCTAATCCATCTGTGAAATCATTTGAGAAACATTTCTGCTGTAACATTCCTAGCGAATAGAATAAATACGACAACTTTTACCGTCAAATTCCTATAGAATGGTTTTGTACCTCACATTATTTTTAACAAAGAATATGTGAGCAAAGATTAAAAATTAGAAAACCAGTCTGTTCTGTCCTAAGCCAGTCAGCTGCTATAAATAGAAACAGGTTTTGTTGAAAATAGGGCAGCTGCTATAAATAGAACAGAACACTTAGGAAAGTCACCACTAGTCTTTAGACAAGTGTACTTTTATGTCATAAGTAACTCAAAAGCTGTCTTTTCTAGAATGTTTTGTACAATCAGTGGCATGTTAATAAAAATGAGAAAACAAATTATTAATTTTTTTGGGAGGAGGATATACCGAAAAAGGGTAATCAAAGTACATTTACACATAAGGCATAACTTAGGGAGAAAAAAAACATAATGATTATGCCAAAAGCGTAATAGATGGCATGTATGCTACTATTGAAACAGTTTCTAATTTTCAATGTTACCAATGATCAAGTATTTGAAGTATGTGACATGAAATTATATGAAAAAGGGTTTAAAGCTACTAATTTCAACATTATAAATTCTGAATATTTTGTATTCATTTCTGATCCCTTTCATTTCCAACTTCCCATTACTCTGCCATGAGCAGTCATTTGACCTAAATATGAGTCCATTAAGGAACCTGAATAACATAAATGTATTGAATGTGAAAATTTCAAGTATAAAAAGACACTTCTGTGCAACATGCTTGACATGTGTATCAAGTTGGATTTATGTACCTTGAATAGTTTGAAAGTTATGTTCTGAAAACAAAAATGTTTGACAGACAGAGATTATTGACAAAGTGACAGAAATTAAAACAGTTATATGCCTTGCATTATATAATAGAGATAAAAATGAAACTCCAAAGCTTATCAACTGAACATTTTAAACATACCATTATAGAGTGAACCTCCCTCAGCATACTCCATAACGAGGCAGACCTAAAATGAGGAAATATACAGGGATATCACAAAAATAGTTTCATTACAAATTATATTTCCATGTTATTAAACTAAATTGCAATAAAAACAATATACTCTTTTTTTTCTTTACATCTACCAACCCCTTTGATACATGTCTGTATTTGGGTATGTGTATTTATTATAACTGAGTGATATTACCTGTATACCAGTTTACAAACTATTTCTTTACAATGGTACTTTTTACTAAACTGGTACATTGGTAGTTTCTGTCAATAAGGAATATACAGAATTTCCAGAGGAATCTTGTCTCGAGTTTTGTGATACTAAGTGTTACTCTTGATAAAATATTAAAAAAATCTTTTTTTTCACAAAAATATTTTATCTATCACAAATTATTGGTTAATATTACAAATATACTTACATTTAAGATTTTTTAATCACATGTTAGAAATGTGCAATGTATGGAATATTGTAAAACATATTTGGTCCAAAGCTTTTTGATTAAAAGAAATCCACATTTCATATTTTAGCTATTTACCATCGGTTATTAATATATTAAGTATACGCATTCCTTTGTAAGACTAGGAATCTCCTGTTATTGTAATGACTGCAATTATTTTCTGTATGAATGTTATGTAATTTCTCAAGTTCACTAAATATGATCTCATTTGGTAAGTAAGTGGTTTGATGTTTACTTACTGGCTCTCTCTGATAATTATCTTGCCCAGGCATTGGCATGTCACTCAAAATCTCCATACCTATTTTATCAATAGTGTAGCAAGAAAAGTGTAGGCTTCAGTATTAAAACTCTCTTTTTTTTTCAATAGGCTCTCTAATGTCAGCACAATGTCTTTCACAGTTTCAACTGTAATCTTAATCATTTCCACTTCAGTTTTAAGATTACAACTTATATAGCAAGTAACATACACATAACAAACTCATCTACTATAAGGTAATGGTCATATAATTTTCATGGTCGGGGGACTGTGATGGCCTTTGGGCTGAAATATTCTTTTCTTTTATTTCAAGATAATTCATTTTTTTTCCAACTAATATCATCGAAATAACAAGGTGTTATGTTGTTAAAAAAAGTGTCAGGCTTCTGCCCCAGTACATTAAATTCTTGTTCTTTAAATACTGTGGTATGTATTGCAGTATGTTTCAAAATACCATGGTATACTGTGGTACAAAATTTGTCTTGGTACCCAGCTCTAGTATTTATAATTACTCTTTCTGGAAGATTTTGTTTTGAGAGAAATGAAGGATACAGTGTTCCATCATGGTTAAGCTCATAACATGATGCATTTATATAACTGTCCCCTGAATAATAAACAAGAAATGATAGTTCCTTCCAAATACAACACTGATACATACCCATCAGACAAAAAGAACTGCATAAATTATGGATTCAACATGAATTTTTTTAATGCATTTAAGGAAAAGATTTATATATCCCTTAAAGGTAATTTGTAAATGTTTTGTGTACAATAAGCCCTGTAATTATGAATGAGATATCAAAGATACACATAGGTATGTTGAAGATATATTTAATCCTATTTAGAATCTATAATGGCGCAACATTTGAGACTACAATGAACTAAACTGGTGTTTGACTGCAAAGGTGTAAGCTAAACTTAGTTATCTTTTTTTCTTCTATACAAAGGCCCATAAAGCTTATGTTATACACTGGTTGCAAAATACAAAGATCATAGAAATGTACTGTTGGAGGTCTGGTGCATGCTCCATACAGTTTGACTATGTTTGGATGACTGACTCGGGACAATTGTTTCAGTTCCGTCATGAAAGCTTTCCTCTCCGACTCAGTCTCAATCAGTTTCACAGCTACATCTTTGTCACGCCATCTTGCACGGCTTACAACTCCAAAGGCACCTTTCCCAACAACCTGCAAAATGTACAACCTACCATTAGAAAACACTACAACATCAGGTCAATGATATGCTATTGCATATCCCCATTCTTCCAAGTTAAACCACTATGGATATGCAGGGTCTGAAAACAGTGGTGGTCTGAGGTCTGGGACCTGCAATTTGCCCAGTCATACCCTTGAGATAAACTTGTTAGTCCACAGGACCTCTTACTTTTCCAAGAAATGGAAAGTAAAATTATTCCTCTGCAGTCTAAGAATTGTTTCTTAAACTGCAAAGTGTCAATAGCTATCTATACAAAATTAAGTATAAGCAATGTTATTCAAAGCCTTGTAACACTTGCTGTTTACATGCTAGTCAGATGCATACTTTACCTTTAAATTCATGTACTCCTCAACTTAAATATAAAAGTCACAAGACCTAAACTCTAATTTCCTTCAAAGTGGCTTTACCTTGTTATATGGAAAGAAACAATTCCTAAAGTCATCTGCTTCAAGCCTTATTCAGAGATACACAAGATGTCTGATGTAATGGCTGGCTAAAAATAAATATGTACATTCATATTGCATGTCTGGCCCTATATCATAAGGTTCATTTGCAAGTGACTACATCACTACATTAATGATATTTTAATTAAGATGACCCTAATCCTGATACTCTAAATGTGATTTAAGTTTTTAAATTAAGTTTGTTCATTTTAGAATTACTTATTCCTATCTTAAACATCCCAGTGAATCAGTCTTTTACTTGTGTTTAGTTTTAATTAGAAACAATTTATTTAAATTATTCATTGGAATTTCAAAGTGCTCTTTAACTTTTGGACTAAATCACTATTTTGAGATTGTTATGAATTCATCTTGATGTTATACATCAAAACTATTGGCACATCAACACTATTCAAGGCTACTGCAGCAGCTACATCAGCACATTGAAAACTGGAATTCATTCAAAACACCACTGAAATTCATTTAAAATACTCTATACTTTCAGACTTGTGATAGAAATTTTAGGACATCTTGGGATTTAATTCACAATACTAGAGCTTTTTTTCAAATTTTCACTTTGTATGCTTGGGAAATAAATTATTTGTTGAATTTTACAAAACTTCTTAATTTCACTATTTCCTGTTACTTAGTTTACAAACATTGAGTCATAACATAATCCATAATGTCTCTGAATGAATTCACAACAATCCCAATGTAGTGTTAAAGTCCAAAAGGTCTCTGAGTACTTTGTAATTTTAATGAATAATTGAAACAAATGATTCCTCTTAAATTATATCTGAACACAGCAGTAAATGATTCCACAGACTGAACTTTAAAAAAAATTGAATAATTGTTTGCCTCATACCATATATTCTAAGATGCAATAAAATGCCTATGATTTGGGTCATTTTAAATGGAAAATTCCATCAAATTGTAAATATGTTCACTTTCAGAACATTCTAAGTTCATAAAGAAAATTAGGCTGTGAAGTAAAATTGAAGAAAGCATCATTTAAAAAATTACAAAAGGCATGAAAACCAAAACTCTTACCTTTAATCATAGCCAAAGGTCAGTCACACAATATAAATTAAATATGCATAACATACAGAACATACAAAACTGTTTAAGTCTGTACAGAACCAATTGCTGCATCTTTCTAAAAGCATGGGAATAAAAAACAAGTATGAATACAGTGTTACTGAATGAGTGTGGAAGTCTTCTTTATAAATATGATCAGCATTCTATAGCTGCCAAAACTAGTTACTTGATTTTGAGCTATAAACTGTAGTAAGCCTAAATGGAGAGTATGTTTAAAGATGAAGTCAAACAAGCAAAAATAGTATTGTTGCAAAATATGCTTTTCAGCCAATACTGTGAGACAAATATACCAAATTTTAAATGTTTAATTTTCACATCAAATTAGTTATGGATCAATGATCTAGTATCCTATCTTCAATAAAAATAACAGTTGGAAGATAACTGACAAATTTCCTTTCAAAATATTACTTGTAATTCCGATAACAGGATGGACAAATTAGATATCTGATGATTTCTTTTATAATTTTATTATTATAATGATAATAATCAATGAAATATTACATTGACATAATAAATAAAAGTTGCATCAGCATCTATATGGTTTAGATGCATGAAAAATGTCTCCATTCATCATGTACTAGTAATTCATCAAGTAACAACATCAAAGATCAGGAATGTGAAACCTCAATTCTTACTCATCACAAAACAAAGGTGCACTTAAGTACTCTGAAAATGCAGTCAGATATGTAGTTTTATTGTCAACTGTGTACTTAACGATAGTGTTGTTCTGATTATTGATTATAATTGATCATCAGTTGGTTGAGCAATCCAATAAGATAATGGATAGTGACATTCCATAATTGTGTATAAAATGAGACTACATCTATTTAGTTGCATGCAGCACATATATGAAAGGATTTGGGGGTATTGAAACAGTATTTCACTTACATACCATATTTACTGTAAATATTGAAACATATAAAAAATTTTGTAAAACTTGTTTTCACCTGGGTCCTATGTCACATTTGTGATTTTCCCTACACTGCAAGTTGCAATAAAATAGATAAACAAAACACTTATTTGAATAAAAACAAAGAAACTAACCAAGTATTATCATTTATTCCTTTTTCTCAACAGGAGCATAAAGAATAAAATATACATACAAAATCTGTATATGTAGCATAAGCTTACATATTGTAGTGTGTATTACTTGTCCTATAACACATGCCACATTGTTTATTGTCTTAAACATTGAGAAACAAAATGTGCTTGGTTGTGCTCAAAGATTTGAATATGTTATCTGACTACAAACTGGATCCAACAGATCGCAAACAAGTGGGAAATAATCCACCGATACCTTGAAGACAACTGTCATTCACATATGACACAGTGTCAGGTGCAAAATAAGCAAGACTGAATTATATCTAAGTCTACTGTATGACATTATCTTTCAGATAAAAATCATTATTTGAAAACACATTCATTTTAGTGTAAGTGACAATCTTTTTGCCATCACAAGTTACAAAAGCATCATTACTATTTACCTGCAGACATCAATGCTCCTTTGTATTATTTCTACAGATGCCAAGCACATAGAAGCCCGGGTGATGAATAACCGCAACTGGCAGTAAGCTATAAACTCCTTTGAAATTAATGACAGGACATCAAAAGGTTATTTTTATTACAAAGCAAGCTGACCTCTGAAGCCGACTTAGTTTACTTTTTATTTTTAAGGCTATCAATACAAAGGTTATTTTATTGCAAACCAAGCTGACATCAGAAGCTGACTGGATTCTTTAAGTGTGCTGATTTTGTTTTTTTGATTGAATATGCAAAGACAGCCGAGATATGGAAGCAAACTTTAGTTCCTTTTCATCAGTATTCACCGATATTTTGAAAATAAATTGAAACAATGGAACATTTTAAAGTGACATAATATAGTGCTTCATTCATAAATGTAGATGACCCAGAGTCGCTTAGAATATTTGGAGGAAAAAAAATCATGTGATGAATTTGTGAAGGCTAGAAGATAACCATGATTTCGTAAACATGAGGGAAATAATCAACTGATATCTTGAAAACTTCTATTCATGCATGACACGGTGTTAGGTACAAAAAGAATCAAGACTGAATTATATCCAGGTATCTTGTATGATAGTTTCTCTTGCAAATAAAAATCATTATTTGAAAACACATTCACTTGGGAGTAAGTGATAAGTTTTTTGCCAGCATGTGTTACAAAGGTATTATTACTACTTACCTACAGAGATCAATGTCTTAATTATAACTACAGATAACAAGCACATAGAAGTGGTTCTTTATAAATACAACTGGCTGTGGGCAGTAAGCTCCTTCTTTAAACTTACTGATAGGACATCAAAGACAAAACTTATGTTTCATTATAAAGCAAGCCAACCTCGGAAGCCAACTTTGGATACTCTGAAGCTGTATTTTTTTAATAAGGCTATCAATATAAAGGATATTTTATTGCAAAGCAAACTGATCTTGTAAGCTGACAAAGGATTCTTTTAAGTGTATCAATTTTTTTAAAAGTTTTTTTTTGAATAAACAAAGACGGCCGAGATATGGAAGCTAACTTTGGTTTCTTTTCACCAGTATTCATGCGGGAATTTGAAAATAAATTGAAACAATGGAACAATTTTAAAATGGCACAGTATATATAATGCTTCTTCATGCATGGGCATTGATGATCCAGCTTAGCACATAAGATTTGGAGAAAATAAAACTATGTGATAAACTCGTGAAGGCAAGAAGATATGCAGATGATTTCACCAATAATAAGATCATTAACATGGATGAAATGTCAGTGAACTTTAATCACATTCCTGGATGGACTGATGATAAGATGGGGGTCAAAAGTGTAAGAATTAGCAAGACTGGTGCAGATTTGAAAAAAAAATCTTACAATAGTCTTTGCAGTTTCCGCTTCAAGTGATGTGTTGCCTAAAACACAATGTTTCACAGTATGAGAGAGCTAAACAAATATTCATGTACAGAAAGAATGGATCATATGTGTGCTGAAGAAGGGTTGTGTTAACGAGATGCTGCTGCAGTCGATTAAAGAGTTTTATCTCTAGTAGACAGTTTTATATAATTTAAAATAAAATTTCAGTTGGAGTGCATTTTCCAACATGTAATTTTCAAATAATTTAAAAGGTGTCCTTCAACTTATGAATAAAAAAAAGTGTCCCAGAACATACAGTGAACAAAAATATTTACTTTTAAAATTAATTTATGTGTTCCAACAAATACATTGTCCCAACATATACAGTAAATACAATATGAATGATCAGCCATAAAAAGTTGCTTTCATTTAATAAAGCTGTAGGACAAAAATTACACACAACAGAAAAAATGTAATATTACCAGATTAAAGTATACATGTCATTAAAAAATATTACTCCAGTACATTAACATTTTGAACTCTTGATAAAATATATAACTGTATAACAGACATAAATTAAAATTTGCTCTTAGTAACCGACTACAACTGATTATCAGTTGGATAAATGGAACCGCTTATCGATTATAAAGTTCTGACTAATTCACATCACAGCTTAATGATAAAGATGGGACCAAGGCCACGAGAATTGGACTTATTATAGCAAGGGAGAAAACACCTATAAAAATATATGCTGATTATCAGTTTGATTTGACTTAATGGTTATGACTTGCAAGCTTTGTATGTATCATCAGAGGCTCATTACAGATCATATAAGATAGCTGTAGAATTTTTTTACTGTTCTAAGCCAAGCTGTGGATAATGAAATTGGCCACAGATTTAAACGTAATTTCTTGTTTGTGTCTTCTGATAAAACCATAGATATATCTGTGATTGGCATAATGATAAATAGCACAAAAACCATGAAATTAAATAGATTATGAGAAGACAGATTGAAGTATTTGACAAACATCTGTATAAATACAATGAGCATTGAAAAATTATGACTTTTTACCTGTTCTTAGACTATGGAGAGCAGAGAAAGATAGAGAATTATTTCTATAACTAAATAAGATAAGACAATAATTCTACATATAAACTTAGATCTGCATGCTACAAAAAGTACATGGTATATTGAGTTTTTAAATGCAAAATTCAAGATCATTCACAATAGTTTCTTGTCCCTTTAAAACTTGTTGTGTTTCCTTTACTGAGGGTCTGAGGGACACATTGTCCCTTACACATAGTATGATGGGTGCACCGCTATTTTTTAAATTGTCCCCCTAAAATGTTGCATGACCCCTAAATTTGCGAGGAGAGGGACACAGTGTCCACTGGCCATAGGATCATGTGTGCAACACTGCAAGTGACAAGACTTTTGTACACTATTAAATTTAATGCATACAACAGATGGGTCAAATGGGTGCCATTACTGATCTTAAATTACAAAAAAATTAACTTTTCTTCTAAAAATTTGATTAAAAAAATCCCCACTGTTTATCATAGTATGTTAATTCCTGATTATCACAAAACATCCAGACAAAAAAAATTTTATTAATTGCTATTGACTTTGAAATGGTGATTAGGCACTAAACTAGGTCAAGAAAATTGGATATGAGGTCTGATCATTACCAGTGCAGGGTAGTACTTGTATTTTCTAATACAAAGTAGTTTATCTGTAAAGTCTTACTGTAAGACAATAAATCATGTTTACAATGGATCATAATTTTTGGTCAGCCTTATCTAAAAACATCAAGCTACATTAATGAGCTTTCATTGATGTATTTCCTGGAACAGCTATACAATCATCCTATAAGAAACACTGATGGAAGAGCAGTGAAATAAATAGTCCGAGTTTCCTCTGACCCTTGACACCCCATATCTGATATTTGGTTTTTCATGTTGGGGTGTAGGGTCAGAGTCCATTCCCTATCAAAAAGATGGAATTTGATAACATTATTTGGTGTAGGCATAGGGTACTCGCCAACTATCAGACCTAGCAATCTTAAATGACCTTACATTGACCCATACTTACATTAAATCGATTGGGAAATCATTTATCTTCTAAGAAATTACAAGCACAACACTGATTTTGTCTTTAATCCATTGTCAAATGAGATGAAACTACATCGTTTATGAATTTTGACCTCATTTGTACCATTTGCATTGCTAGTCACATGACTAAATCTTGTGGTCGATATGTAGTTTCTGCATGATCAGTCAGCCTCTTTCCAGTAAGATGTGACAACGACATATTTCAGGCTGCTGTTATCTCAATATGTTGAATATTACATAATTTTTCTTGTTATTGTAAACACTGCTCGACTTTCATTTAATATTTTCGAGTTTGTCTTCTTTCTTCAATACTGGAATGGAAAGTTTGGTGCATAAACCTATATTGCAACAAGGCAGGTAAAGACGAATACAATGAGATACTTTTAGAAATGATATACTATTTTAATATTAAAGAACTACAGTATGAGGTAATAAAATCAGTTATCAATGGAAGTGACATATTTTCCGTTCTCCACACGGGATATGGGAAAACTCGTTTTTTGTTGTTATCACGTGACTATTTGACCTGTCACATTTATGCATATCGGCTGCGAGATTTGGTTAGTACCCTATGCAACAGAATATTTGCAGAAGCATTACTATGTTTATCGATCACATCGCAGTAATGATTGAAACAATAAAACCGCAACAGATATTCAATAAACTATCTTCCAAATATTATGAACTATCCCAACCAAATGGACTTCAACTAATTTACAATAAAAATAAATATAAAAAGTCATAGGACACAAAAACTCCAGGACACGCCAACAATATTGCAGACCAAATCAGACATCTAAAAAATTTTGTAACTGAAAACAATTTGTACAATCAGTAATCAGGAACAGCGGTAAACCGCCTTGTGTAATTTTGTACAGAGGAACAAATAACAGACATTAAGAATCTTTGCTGCATCAGGCAGACTGTACTTGGCATTGACAAAACTTTTATTCTTTGCAAAATGCATGTGACGGTTACATGTTACAAACAACTTACTGTAAAGCGAGCCAGAACAGGTGAACCACCAATATTTCTTGGACCGCTCTTAATTCATGATAATAGCGATTTTGAAACTTAGTCATTTTTTTTCTCCATCATTTGAAAGTAAAACTTATGGATTCAAATCTTAAGAGCCTTGTAATTAGAAAAGATGATGAAAAGGCTCTAGTCAAAGGCATTATAGCAGTCCTGCCTGAAGCAATGAACATTTTGTGTACACGCCATTTACAAGAGAATGTTAAGCATTTCTTGACGATGATGCAGTTACTGTGATTGACCGCAACACTATCTTGAAAGAAATGTTTGGGGAAGACGGACTAGTTGATGCTCATGACAAAATTTACTTTGACAACTAATTTAAAGCTTTGGAGAATCATTGTGCTGTAATCTCAGAAAAAGTGTTTAATTTCTTTAAGGACAAACTACATATTAATATCAAGCTGAAAGTCAACAAACCATTAAAAAATTATCAGACTGACCATATGTGGAAAAAATAATAATTGTGAGTCTATGAACCACTTTCTTAAACAGACTGTTGACTGGATGACGAGAACACTTACAGAATTTGTACAACTGACACATGAATTAGTAATTGGGAATTCAAAAACTTTAAGAATGCTTTAGTCTGCACTGGAGAATTCCGACTTGCAGACAGTCACCAACAATTTCAGTCAAAAAAGTCAACATGGATAAAAAAGACAGCAACAACACACAAACTTGTATAAAAGATTTAGGTGCCAGATTGACATAAATACAAAATACATAACATTTTCAGATGGTCAGACAACTGTTGTTGCACCAAGGACTAATAGACGAAAACCTGGACAAAGTAAACGAAAATTCTATGTACTTACTGTGACACTTAATGCAAAAAAATCTAAACATAAAACACTGATTTCATCATGATGTGCTATGATATTAATTTCAGTTATGTTTATTTTACCCTGTGTAACATGACTTTAAGGCTGAGTTTCTAGAGAAAGAGAATCTTGAAGACTAATGGATTATTAAATCATCTGTGTGCTCAAATTCATTAACTGAAATCTGATATCTTATGTAGGTGATTAAATGTACTTATTACATTTTGCCAATACTCTCCTTCATATGTTTGGAACTTTGCTACTTTTCACTTTCAATCTGTAGATGTAGTTGGATTCTTCATTTATCATACTTATCCAATCATGTAAAGAGTAAATAATTCATATACATTTGAATCAAATTATATAACATTTGTTACATTATTGCCAAAAATTGTGAAACCTTTTAAACAACAATTTAATCATTTTATATTTCACAAATTGTATCATTAAAATTATAGTACATATATAATCTTATGTCGAAGAGTACTTTTGATTCTATTCACTTTAAATCTGTGTATGTATTATTATGATTCTCAGTTGATCGTTTCTGTTGACTCAAGTACGACCTAGTGACGACATTAAATGAAGTTAGCAATTAAGAGGAAAAAAAGCAAATAATTCGTATCAGAATTGCTCCAATCATATTCTATTATGCTCTGTAATGCTATTCAAACAAAAACAAATCATAATTCCTGTTTGCACAGCGATATTTTCACCGAGAACATGTAATTATAAGTGTATTTCGGTGTTTAGTCACTGTGTGCACCACCCGCATGACTTGAAACTAAAATGCACTGGCCAAATGTATATATCTCCTAATGCTTTCTTTATGATCTGAAATAGGAATTCAACGTCGTTGAATAATCAAAATTCAATGAAGATAATGAAAAGAAAATAACCCTACTGGTTATAGACCAATTCTCGCTGCGTACCAATTGTCGCCATCATAATAACTGTTAATAATATTATCCAGATGCTTTTTTTTGATCGTGCTTTTTAGCTGTAATCACTCTTTTTATTTTTTAAATAGGAACCAAAACTTTGCGTGCGGTCATGAGTTATTATTAATATGGCAACAATTGGTACAGGGCGAGAATTGGTCTATAACCAGTATAGTTGGAAGCCACCTAGAAATTAGATGGTGGACTACTCTAAAATAAACGACTGTACAAATATAATGGGACTCATGCTTCAAACTTCACTAAACTACAATATTAATCGAGTTTCACCATGGGCAATATGTTCTGTTATGCATTATTATATATTTTAGAATCCATGTGTGCAAGATTCCTTAACCCGTAACCACCTCCTGAAACATCAGTTCATTGAAATCAATTTCCTCCACAAATCCCTGTGGAGAATCCATCAAAACTTCTGGCATTTCAGACTTCAAAGGAACTTGTTACGGAGCTAAATGTCCATGCTAGTTCTTGTCAGGCTTATCTTTATCTTGAGACAATATTCATTAGTATTTTGGTTTTAATGCTCGTCTGCAAGGAAGCTTTGTTGTGGTCTCGCCTAAAATCTCGCAAATTCGATATTTTGATCAGATAATATAACAACTTATTAAGTTTTCTTTTAGCATCAAATAATAATTACTAAGCTTTATTATTGCAAAATATACAGAAATCAAAGAAATATAACAATGTCGACTTTTTTAAAAATCTTCCTCTTTGTCTGGTGTTAATTATTTTAGGACTCATACTTCAGCTGGAGTATTAGTTTGATAACCAATCAAGTCATAGCAAACATGTCCTTGTTCAGAAAACCTGTGCGAAATTTTCGAAAAAAAAAGATCGTTGATAATGACTCTGAAGAGGAAAAAGATGAAGCACAAATGGAAGATATTGATACTGGAGATAGCAGAGATTCGTGTGACATTCCTGACAGTACCAAGAAAAACTTAGAGAAAAAGAAAACGAAGAAGCACAAAAGCAGTGTATTGAGTTTTGAAGAAGATCATGATGAGGGTACGCAGAAGACGAATCCTTTGCTACTCCGAAATGAGATTTCATTACCTTAAATAACATAGTTTTTACAAACATATGCATTTACATATTAATGTTGTGACGAAGAGAGATTCACAAAATTGATAACAAAAATGTTGCAGGTCGTTTCGTAATCGAGAGGTTTCGCACCCAGTATTTCTCACGGGCTCGTATCGTTTCTTACAATTTACCGTCGTACATGTACTATATAATAAATACAAGGGAGGACACTTCTGTCCTTTCTCGCACGACCTATTTAAGAATAAACGCTGATATTTCAAGCTACATTACGCATAGCGTATATATTTGGTACCGATATCATTCGACTTTGTACGAGTAACCGGAATGCCAGACCATTTTCAAAACCTGTAAATTTTTACTACTAAATGGTATGTGTGGTCTTTAAACTATATTTTTTTCCCTACCTTCAGTAGAATCACAAGTATAGGTTGGGTTGGCATGACCTCACAAGCTTAGCGACCTACTTTCCACCATCTTGTGGAGGTGAAAACAATTGCTTAGTAACATGTTAGCGTTAGTTATGTTCAATATTGCAAACAGTTTCAGTTTATCTATATTTTGTTTAGTCTGTTTTCTGTTCGTAAGTGATGCATAGTCTTCTCTACAAGCAGGATATAAAACCGTGAATGTGTGTGCCGGCAAGATCAACTAATTGATGAAAAAAGTACATGGATAAATGATAAGGTGGTAAAATTAAAGCCTGGCGGCAAGATCAACTAATTGTTGAACAAAGAATGGGTAGGAACTGGCAGCTTGTTGACATAAATGATAAGACAACAAATGACTTGTTCCACTTGGGACCAAGACAATCTGTCAACATATACTTTTTTATATAGACGTCAACATAAACATGACAATTTTGGTAGTAATAGTAGTAATAGTAGAACAAGCGACCGGGACTTTGCCTTTTTGTTGAGATAGGCGGCTTGTCAACATAAGTGATGTCGATAAAGTGGGTAGGACTATATTGTTATTCTTTAATTGTCCTATTATAACTTGATAAATAAGCCCTGAAAGATGTATATTTTTCAACTAACGTGCTTTTATCCACATTGCATTTATAATATTGGGGGGTTTAGACATCCTCCCCCTACTTAGCCCCCTCCAAATAAAAAGTCTTTCTGTTTCCCTTTTCAAGGTGTTGCAAGTGTTTTTTAGTTTAAAAACATAATTTTAACAAGTTTTTTTTTCTTCTAATTTTGATTGAGGGATTTTTAATCCTAGTTTTTCTAAAAGGTTAGTTTTCCCACTCAGGATTTATCCACCTGTTTAGGAGTCCTTACCCTTTTTCCCAGTGTCCTTTACCAAAGGTCCCTATGTCCTGTGTATGCTATGTGTATTTTGCTATATTGTGTGGCTGCTATAAATTTTGTAAGGATAGCATTTTCATCAAATTCTCCTACGTTTTCTCTAAATATATTATTATGATACATCACTTTAAATTTCCAATTTTTAATTAGTAATTTATATTCCATTTTTGAATTTTGTTTTAATGCGTTTTGTATCGTGTTTCGTTTATTATTTCTATTTTGTGGGATTTGTTTGCTATTATTAATTGGTAGTCTCCTACATGTTACTGACAGTCACTAGAAAAAATTGCGGTTGTTTTCACCTCAGTGGTTGTAACTATGTGCTGAAAATGCCAGAAGGTGAAAGAGTGCCCCGGATTCCCAACCCAACCTATGAATTTCTAACTTGACTGTCCAGAATGTCACTACTACTGGCATCTCCTTGCACTTTATGTGCTTAACGGACTTGCCATACTAATGTGGCGCCATATTCCATATACTTTGGAGTAGTTTATTTCCATCAGACAACATAATGACGTAATTGATCCTATTCAGTAACTGCCGGATAATTCCATAAATTACTATAGCGTTGAGTTTGGAACTATATTCCTTTACACACATGATTACATAATGAAACTGTTTGTTAAATTCACGTGAAAGGCAAATTTGTTGTCTTTCTTTTACTTTGCTTGCTTCAACATTGTAAATATCAGAAGTAGGCGACATATATGTACATCTTTAGTTGCGCTTACACCCTTTGCTGAAAATGGACTGGTCCAGGAACTGGAAATGGGTCTCAAGCATGTCTGTCTATTATATTGAAAACTTCTTGAGCATGAAACACGAAGAAGATGTTGTTATGGCCATTCAACTCACAGGTTAGAAAATATAAATCAATCAATGAATTGACTTAAGTACTTTGCACTTTTTATTAAATCAAAGGTTTTTGTTTTTGAAATCTGTAGGAGTGTACAAATGGGTTAATATACTCGGACTATACAATGTAAGTCCTTCACACTGATATTTATGTTTTGGGCATCAATATCTTACTGCCCAAATTACAGCACTGTAGTCTATTTTGATGTTGTTTAACATCAGCACGATAAGTCAAATATTAGGAATATCACACTTGGTAGTCCTACAACGTAATCCCCATCACTCAGGTATTTTTTTCTGGTTGGTTAATGAGTCTTACTGCCTGACTAATGGTGCTGTGAAGTGTGTTTTGATGTCGATCAACAGTATAAGTAAAATTTTCAGGAATATCACACACAACTGGCAGCCAATAACGACTCCTTTCTACAAAGTAAAGTTAGATTGTTTTTGTCACACTTTACTTACCCTGATGTCTTTTCTCCAATAAATTCAAATTCTCAACCAAATGGACCTGTTTTCAAGTTTTGTTGGCCTGCATTTCATTTTGCTATCAAGCAATGAAAGCCGAGAATGCCGAAATCGGATTAAGTTAAAATATTATTCTTTAACAAAGCAAATAAAAGTCCATTCCCTATCGAAAAGTTGGAATTTGCCAACACTATTTGGTATCAGCAAAAGGTAACCACTTACTAGCCGGCCTAGCAAACTTTAACAACCTTTCATCAAGATATACCTGCATGAACTGCAACTATAGGATAGATGAAATTTGACCTAGCTTTGCCATTTTCATTCTGAGTCACAGGAGTACACAAATCTTGCAACCTACATATAAGTGACATCAGAGGTTCAATGTTATGTATATGAGATTAAATTGCATGTAAGTAAGGTTTAAAATTATTTTTATTTAATTTTTGTTTCATTGTATTTAATTGCAATGAATATTTTGCTCAGATTCGGAATTCTTTTTTAGTAGTGAGCTAAAATTTTAACACTTTGTTTCTTTAAGACAAAATAGTAATATGTGAGGGTTGGCATTTAGTTCGCCTTACCTTGGTAACAATTCAACAGTAAGTTAAAATGATTGGTCAGCATTATGGACATACATTCTCCGTGTGATCAATGTTTGTAAACAACCTACTTTTATGATTGGTTTTTAAGTCAGTCTTTCTCTGGACTATGACAAAACTAGCATACTAAGTGACCACATGACCAATCAAGCAAGATTTGAAGTGATGTTTTCGAGGTTAAATATGCATTCTTGATATTTGTTTACAGAGAAGCATTCAAAACCTTGAAGGAACAAAGTGTATCTATATATTTATTTTAAATTTGTTGCTAGAATATTTGTTTCTTTGTCTATTATGTGGATTCATTAATTTATTTTCCTGGACACTCAACAAGTTGACTTTTTTATAAAATATTCTGAAAGATATTCAAGAAAATTAATTCTGGAAAAATTCAGAAATAAAGACTGATTCAAGTGAGGAATTATTGTTATTCATATACAGTAAAACCTGTCATGAGTGACCTCTACTATGAGGGACCACCTGTCATGAACAACCACAATCGTAATGCACAGATCAATTTTATTATATAAACGCCCTGTTATGAGCGACCACCTGCTGAACTCGACCAGGGACCATGATTTCTTGGCAAAATATATATTTTGACACTGCTATGAATGACCACATTGCAAAAAAAAAACAGATCATAACCATTCACCTTGACCTAATCCTTTGTAACAAAAGAGCTGGGGATACATGTAGTACGCAAACAATGGCACATTAAATAACACTAAACAACCATAAGGCTAGATAAACACCACTAACCATCATTTAATCCTTTGTATCCATGACCACATAAATAGTAAAGATGTTCAAATACCAGTTTTGTGAAATTTACAAGTCCAGCCTGTTGTGTATTGCAGTAAACCAGACTAAAGTACATGTCACTAACCACCATTGTAGTGTGGAAGTCATGTTAATTGCCAGTAGGATTAACCATTTTTTTTATCAAAGGGAATAATATTTGACATATGCAGTCAATTTAGAAATTTGTATTTTGTCTTTATCTTTGTGAAAACCCTGTAGTCCTAATGTCCCAGTTATAAATCTTTTGAAAGGGTTTCAGTGTAGAGTTGAGTACATCATTTGTCTTTCCAATAATCTGTAATGCCTGTGGATGAATAAGGTCTTTGTCTTGAACACTAGTAAGTGAGAATCATTTCTGGATTAAATTTTTAAATTATTATTTCTTTTGTTACAGTGTTTCAATAAGCTACCATTTGTTTACCTGGGTGCAGATGGTAGCAACCTTTGTTTATCCAGCTATAACGCTATTGATCTAAACTTTGTCTAAAAGAACATGTATTGTTTCTTGATGAGTTAATTATTTTTGGGGGGTTTCATTCATTGGTAAATAATATATATATATATATATATATATATATATATATATATATATATATATATATATATATATTTTCCACGTTTTCCCAAATCCTGATCAAAATCGAAATACATCTAGTCATTATTACATCAACACTTAACAATGGCAGAACCCCTGATGAAAAAAAAAAGGAAATATTCTAACACTGGATGTAAGATTTAATGTAATTGAAAGAAGTGAAAAAGGGGAGACAGCTCGCAAAATAGCCGCTTAAACGTCGGCAAAACGCAAATTCAGAATGTTATCAAAGATAAGGAGTCCATTAGAAACGAATGGCAGAAAAGTGCACAAGCACAAGAAATATGACACAGCACAATGGAAATTGTATGGAGATCTAAACGAGCGAGTATGGGAATGGTTTTGTTTTGCAAGGAGTAAAATCATACCAGTAAGTGGAAAGCTGATTCAGGAGAAAGCTATTATTGTCTCAGCAAAACTGAATTATGACTTTACTGCATCAAATGGATGGCTGGAGAGCTTCAAAAATAGATACAATATCAAAGCAAGTGTGTTCAGTAGAGAATCAGCTGATGTGAATTTACAGATAGTTGATGACTGGAAATAAAGACTACCAGCCATCACTTTAGGGTATAACCTGTGTGATATTTTTAATGCTGATGAAAAAGGATTCTTTTACAGAGGACTACCTGACAGGTCCCTAGTGCAGAAAGATGATGTTTGCAAAGGAGGGAAAAAAGCAAAGGAGAGGTTGACACTATTGTTAGCATGTAGTGCAACTGGAGAAAAACTTGACCCCTTAAACATAGTTGGCAGAACTATCTGGGGTTTTCAAATGCATTCTATATTTTGAAAAATGTCTCTATCATTGTACATATTAGGCTGTTTGCTGCTTTTTAAAGCTCAAAATATGAAAACTTGACACAGTAATTGATTTTAAAAACCACTGGGGTAAATAAATCATTTTGTACATATGCGCCAGGGATCACACTACCTGACAAAGTGAGTAAAAAAGTCACCTGAGAACTGTAAACTTTGCCTTCTTCTGTTAGGAAAGCGAAAATGATTTCGCCCTCTGATTTTTTGGATGTAAGATGGCTGTAGATTACAGCTCTTGAAATGCCCTGCAAGCTGTATCCTGTAAATTCTGGCACTGTTGTAATCCAAAGTGAAATGCATCAATATCTAAATAGTAACTTGCTTTTTAAAATGTGATCGGTGAAGAGCGTTTTCTAATTTGTTTTTATAAATGGAGATTTTAATGGCTGTATTTGCGTATTTCCTTGATAAAATCAGTTTGAAACCAATAATAAACTTGTAATAGCAGATATCACTATTTATATGGTATATTTCCTTCTTTATTATGCTTTTTTTTGCCTTCTTATTTTGACCTCTGTTAAGTCAATAACCCGGATATGCTGGGCATAAGTTTTGGTCTGAAGTGAATTGTGGACTTGCTTAATTTGACGAAATGCAACATTTTTAACAACAGTCTTGCAGAAATTAAACAAGAAATGGTCAGCAAAAGCAATCAATTTTCACGCACAATTTAGGTAAAGTATGGCGGTAGTCACATGTTTATTTAGTATTCTTTTTGTTTTTGGCTCATAAGAGTAGCCTAATAGATTAGTTTATTAAGAATATATCATGTTCAATACATAAAATATTCAATATTTTTATTGTAACATGCAGTGGGCGGGATTCAAGTTATATGAGGCAAGATCTGGGAGTAATGGTCAAGGACATCTTAAAAATTATGTTACTGGTGTATATGAATCTGGATATCTCGAGGGGGGGGGACCCAGTTATAACGATGATTTTTTTTACACCCCCAACGTAATCGAGATAACCGGGTTTGACTGTAAAACTATTTTCTTCTGTTATTTATTTTTTTTAATTACTGGCGTGTGGTTGACTAATCATTTCACATTCCCGCCCTCAGAGGCCAGATATCAGCATAAAAAGTTTATGATATAACTGCACTGTTAGGGTGGTTTGTCAATATGAAATAAGGATTTGTTTATGTAACAATCGATTCCAGTGCATTTTTATATCCAAGTTTATGTCTTTCTGTCATGGTGCCTTTGAATTTCTCCACTCCAAATCCAAGACTATATACTGTTTTTATCAGCCATCATTGTTGTCACCAAACATATTGCCAAATAGTATATTTTGTTGCCAATAAGGAAAACAAAATCTCAATTTGCGACACTGGTGAAGCCCAGTGCGATCACTTATTGATTTCATTCCTATTGTTGCCATATAAATATTACCTGTGAACTTGAAATCAAAAGACTTGGACAAAATGCTGTTCGCAAATTTAAACAAGTATTTTGGGGTTAAATGGACAAATGATGCATTAGCCAAGTTTAAGAAAGTATGTGATGTCTGGCTTACTGTGGACTGCAACTTTTGCTGGTGGGACTCCTATTTTTACTAAATTAAGAGTCTTGGACTCCTAGTTTTCAAATCCTAGATAAACCTCTGCTAGTAGTTATATATTTGGAGTATGAGACATTAGTTATTGATGTGAGTTAAAGCTTTCTGTCCCACTCCACCCACCCCAGTCACTTTAACCTCACAGCAAAAATGCATGCACATATGAATACTAGTCTGTGAGTTTGCTGGACAGCCCCACAGTTGCCCTTCAGCTTACTCAGTTTTTACTCCATGCAGATCATTTGTCTGTTTCAATCTTGCCTCTGTTAGTACCAATGTTTCCTGTTAGAAAGTTTTCCCTTTGAGCCAGTACCATCTTTAAACTCAGTTGTGGTAATGGCTTAGTCTTGTTAGCTAGGTACAGCTTAGTAATTGTATTGAGGCAGCATTGGGCAGCTGTTTTTTTGCCACATTGAAATTAGCTAGCACTAACACTATACTGACCACTATTAGTATGGCTTCGATGACATATCCAGTTGGAGAACTTATGATAGTTATTGCGATTGTGATTCCCATCACAGTAAGGAGTCCACAGATTGCATCTTTTACAATGCACACACTATTATCTTTTGTTAGTTTGGCAGTTCTATTGGTGATTTCATCTTGCAGCTGTTGTTCTGCTTCACTTATTTTTTTTTTCTCATTTGTAATTTTGAGAGACATTGTATTTATTATTAATAATGTGACCACAGAGATAAATTGCTCAACAGGCAGACCTTGTCCACATTGCTGCCAGGGTGATACATATACATCTAACCAAGGATCTTCACTTATACAAATGCCATATAATCATTGAAAATATTTTCCCAGAGTAATATTTATTTTTGCAGGAACTTGTCACTATATTAACTTATAATTATGTTGATTATGCTAATGCTTTTATTGTTTGTTTTTGCCCAAGAATTGTTACATAGGTGTATCTTTAATGAACATGAGGTTTTTCTTTTCCTGGTCAAATCCCTTCACTGTTGATTGGAGAATTTTATTGCTGTGGATTGTCTGAATTCCACTTGATTGTTGTAGAAACAATCCCGTTACTATCTTTTTCTTGTTAGCTTCTGCTATTAGAGACTATATGTGGACAACACAGTTGAGTTTCTGATATAGGCTTGGTACCAGCTTGTTGCATCCAGCAAACATACCCTTGTAACTCTCTCCATGCTTCGTCCAGGAGTTACCACTAGTACAATGACAATTCTGGGGCCAGTGGATAATCAGTGTGTGCTTGGGTAAGCTCTTCCAGGTACTCCATGTCAACCTAAAGAACTCAATGTTGCTGTTGCACTCCTGTATTTGCACAATTTGATTGTCCATTTGGTATCAGTTGCATCATCACCCAGCCATACAGGTTATTGATATCTTAAGTATATACAGGTTCATTTTAAGTAAATACAGGTGTTGGTTAAATCAGTTTTATTCAGCTTGTTTGTTATTCACTCTGCATATAAATTTTAAAAAAAAAAACAACCTAGACCAATTAGTTTCATGTGCATATTGGTTCTTGATGTTAGGACAATATCAAAAATGTGTGTGCCTGATTTAGATTTTTAACATATCTTTAACAATTTTACAGTCATAATGCTACGACAAGAATAGTACTCAAGCTTAACTGTTCCAGAACTAATGATAACCAATTTATGAGATGGGGATCATATATTACTCTTTTCACAAAGAGTGTAGTTTGAATTGGTGGGACCTATAGAAGCAATGTAACGGGATTTACATTAATGTGTCAAGTCAACTTTCACTGAATTTGTGAGAGTAGAGGTTGCTAAAAAATGATATTTCTTTACTGCTTCACTTACATTAAGAACTCAGATAATGAGCCATTCATTGTTGATGTATTTCTTCAAATGCTTTACGATTATGTAAAATATAGAGAACAAAATTGTAATGAATAATTTCTTGTTTTCAAATCTGATTGGTAGTTTCCAGGGTTTAGTTTTGATTTTGAAGAGTTTATGTAACAAGTTTACTTGAGTGGCTTCATTGTTAATTATTTGCGGTTCAAATGCTACGTTATTTCAGATGTTGAGATTTTTAAAATCAAGAAGTCCAGCTACAGTAAGAAGATAGCCAAGCAGTTAAAGAAGGAGAAACAGGTAGAGGAGACACACAAGGTAAAGGATTCCTCTGATCTTACCGATGGCCTGAAGAAATCTGTCACCCCACCTGTAAAGAAAGAAGACTCCGATGAAGAGGCAGAAAGAAAAATTAGGGTAATAATGCACCAAATATATATATTATATAGCTCAAATATGTAAAAAATATTTCCAAAGAATGTTGATGAAACAAAAGGTATTCAAGATTTTCTTTAATGAACAATTCACAGCAGAAGTGTTGTTAAAAAATTACATATAACTACTTCACTCAAGTATCTGAAAAAATAGCTTTGTCACAAACCAGTCATTTTCCTGTTTCTCAGATAGCAGATGAATATATAGTCTTTTTCTTATTAGATAAGTGGAAATAGCTAGATAGGTTGACAGTTCGGAAGGAACAGTGTATGTTGTGCATTTTTTGTAGAGGAATATACACCACTCCCTCAATAACTCGCGGACATCGGGGTCCAAAAACATCGACCGCGATATAAGCGAGGGCGCGAGTTATCGAGGGACCTATAACAACAAAACTAACAAAGGAATCGACGCATTGGCAAAAGAGGGGGCGGGGGTGGCTTGGCATGTTACAGTGTTGAATACTCAATTAATTGTGCTAAGATTAACAGTGAGTAAATATCTCTTCATATCGGTGTATTTTGTTTAATTTTTTCATCACAGAGTAACATTAATTTCAGGATAAATTGCTGTATATTTTGATCATCAAAATATTATTCCACGTGGTTTCCATTCGCTTAGCAAATGTACGACTTCACATTGTGTACTACATCACTAATTTTTGCTGTGAATGGTATACATTCTAGTTTTATTGTCTGATCCAAAGTGGACATTTTTGGTTTTTTTTAAATACGAAAGATTGACACATTTTGAAAAAACAATGCCGATCGAACGATGTGTAGATATTTATAGTGTTAGACGTAAAATGGAAGACAAAAAAAATTCACAAGGGTTAACCATTACCAACATGAAATTAATGGGTCTAAAAATTTAAAATGACCTAAATTAGAATACGATAACACTTGCGGTTTGTGACACGTTGTGTGAACCATGCGTACACAGCATCATCTAATTCATTATCGCTTGCAGTCTGTGCTCGTTTTCATTTCATCCCTTCATCTGAATGAACATCATGTGAATAATATCAAAGTTTTGGCTCATCCTTAAGCCAACCTCTAAATGTCGACTCAACAATTTTCAGTTCATTGCAAATTTTTGATCTCGCTTCGTCATTATGAACACCATCTATGATGAACAGCCTTTCAGTCACTAAGTATGCCTTTCGCCTAATTCCTTTGCTCTCCATTGTCACATTTACAAATTATGATGCATTACTGATATTATATATTTTAATGATGTTAATACATAAAAGGTGAAAATATTTTCGATTGGTCAAGTAAAATGAAATTTGATGACGGTAAGAAATACCAGAACGTTTGCTCCTATTGACATGCCTTTGAACTTTATTTTATTGTACTTGTTTGATTTGATACAAAAGACATATTCAAAGTGATAAAACAACACTGGTCTTTTTTAATTGATTCTTTTATTGCAACAAACACTTCCCCAAGCTGTTGATTGAAACAAAGCCGGCATGTAATTATGTTCTCACGGAAGTACTCATGTTTTCATATAAGAGAATATGTATGTTGCGATTCTAGTGTTGAGACAAAATTAAAGGATTATAATGTGAATTTCACCTAGCAAGACATTCAATTGGTATTTATTTCATTCTCTGTGGCTGCATGTTAGCATTTACCAGAATTTTTCGTTGAGCGCTGTTTATTTACAATGTATTGACAACTTTTTCTATTTTAAAAAAACTAACATAATATGTGATATCTTATTAGAAATTGCAAATTTCACAATATGGATTCTATCTTTATGGGCAGTAATCACCATTTTTGATGATAAAAACGAGCTATATATCAAGGTTTAATTTACCATTTCTTATCATGACTTTTTTCACATTCAACACATTTTAAAATATATTTTCTTTGAAAAAAATCAGGAGCCATACCAGACACAGTGTTATAAGCGGGTTCGCAAATTATCCGGGCGCGAGTTATTGAGGGAGTGGTGTATATTTGCACAGTGCTCTGTAATAGATTATTATTTGAGTGTTTCCTCTATGATTTAGTAATGTATTATAATAAAAAATTCCTCAAGCGCCACATACATTTTAGTCATAATTACCATATATCTTTTCTGAAACTGATTTGGATTTAATATTCAGTGGAGTAATTTAAACTCCACATATTTTTCATGCAAAACATCTACATGATCAATCTATTGCTTGTAAAATTTTCAAAATAGAATTTCCAACAAGCAACATGTATATATATATATATATATATATATATATATATATATATATATATATATATAAAACACACACACACACACACACACACACACACACACGATATTGACAAAGGGAAGAAACTCTTAAATTTTGCCACCTGTTTCCACTGCTAGCATGTAGAATTTCTGTAAGATTGAGTCAGTTGTAATAGAATCATAATTATATTGAATAGTTTGCATGCCATTTTGTTGGACTGAAACTCCAGTTCAGATTAGATAGTTCTTTGGTCTTAATGATGCAGTGTGGCTTCTTATCTAAGGATTGGTGGCCTTCATTGGGTGGGAATCACAGTGGTTTAGTGGTTAGCATGCTGGACTCAAAACCGAAAGGATGGAGGTTTGAATCGTAACATTGTACCAGCCTGGGTCAGCTACTATGGTGTGTCCTTGGGCAAGGCATTTTACTCCAGTTGCCTTTTAACTAAATAATCTACTTGGGTTGCTGTGCTATAAAGCGCTAAAGCAATCCAAACCAAATATTTGGTGGCAGCCAAAATGTGGTCATCCACTCCTCACTTTCACTAATATATAGAATGACGTGACAGTACAAGACTTGGTCCTTCCTCCAAGCACTACTTGAAACACTGAGGAGACTTGTGAAGTCCAACATCTTTCTTCCTGTGAAGGCTGGAAAAAGAGGATCTAACTTCTTGTCTTAATATCATGGCTGATATGGGATATATATCATACATACCCTGAGGTTGTTGCACACAACTAGATATGCCTTAATGAAAATTCCATTTGAAGAAATTTCAGGTGATTTGTGGAATTAGTATGTTTGATGTGTTTTGATTTGAAGTATTATAGAAGCCATCAGCTGGCTTGACCAATCAAAATTCCTGAGTTTTTATTTCCAATATTTAGTGTCACAAAGTTGAGAATTATATCTAATGGGATGCAATATTGCAGCCCAGATTGACCACCAGACCAATTGATGTCAGCACAAACATTCCCATGTACATGGATTTAGTACTTTTGCTGATTTCACCCAGTTGTTTCTTAGTAAAATAAACTATACTTTCTATGTATTGGTATTATATTTTTTTATGTGACTCAAATGTGCTGCTGTTATGGTAGGGTCGTTTATTCTTCATATATTGACTTCAGCTATTTTGTTTCATCAAAGGGTACCATTAGTTAAGGTTAGGTGCTCATGCATTTTCTCCTGTTATCTAATCTACTATCCAATGTGATTAGGAAATACATTAGAGAAAGTATATTTTATCTAGTAAATTATGTATCTACAACAGTTGCCCTGATTACATTATTATTATTAAACCATAACACACCTTGCATATGTAAGATTCTTCACTGATGTAATACTCTGCTTAACCTGATGAACTTCTGGTTGATAGGTAGCCATCTAGTTGTTGAAAGGGGAGGTAATGTGTAAAAGTATTGCTTTCCTTTAAATATCTGATATTTGTATGTGAAAGATAAAATGTTCATCTTTCCTAGATTCAAGTGATATTGTATATTTTTTTCTATACACTTATTCACTAGCAAATATGTTGCAGAAAAACATCATTTACTCAATGCTTCATATTTATAGAACTTCTGTTAGCAATTTTTAAAGCTTACAATTTTAATTGTATTACACATTGCTGTTTGTATGTTTTCCTGACACTACAGATCTGTAACTTGAATCTGTGCAGTAAATGTTTTGTTTTTGTTCCATCATAGAGCTAATGTGAAAGTAAAGTGCATGTAGTCTTGTGTTACCTTTTGCCTTCTGTCTGTTCACCCATCTAACACATCACACTGTGGCATTGTTTTGCAATTAAGTTTCTTGTGCAGTTTTTGCTGCAGTTATAGTCTGTGAATGTTGTCATACTCCTGCAGAAAAAGTATATCAATGTGACTTTTATTTCCAGCTGCATTAATTTTGCTAAGTTTTACAAAAGTGGGGCAGGGTATTTATTTTCTCTGAACAAATATCTGTTTCAAAGGTTTATTAGGTCAATGTGACTTTTATTTCCAGCTGCAGTAATTTTGCTAAATTTTTCAAAAGTCGGGCAGAGTTTATAGTCTCTGAACACAGATCTGTTTCAAAGGTTTATTTTGCAAATTTAGACCTTATGCTTTGTTCACCTTTTTCATAGCAATTACGAGAGGAGTTCCGAACACTGAATGGAGATGAAGCTGCAGCTTTGGATGAAGAAAGTGATGAAGATGACATCTTGAAGAAGATGATGAAAAGTTTGTATTATATGCTAATTTTTCTCATGTAAGGTTGATGGTAAACATGGATATATTGGATGCCTGTCCCTCTATTCATCTAATTGAAGAGTCTTAAATTTAATGTAAAATATTCTGTACTGTTGGCTGCCTAATTACACAGGTATAAAGCAGGGGTTCAAATTCAAACAACCCTGAGGGCTGCATGAGTGCATTTTCGATGGGCCAAGAACCATGCCACCTGTTATTTCTCCTGTTACCATGTGATGCCAGTCATTTTGTGGACCACATGTGGCACGCAGGCAGCATGTTCGAGACCCTGATATAAAAGGCAATAAAAGGGCAGATAAAGTAAAAAAAGCTGCCCAGCATTCACTCATTTTCAAATAGAAAAGTCTATATACTTCAAATATTGTGTAAATTAGCATGTTCATCATACATGGAAAATATGTGGAATTAAATCTACAATCTTCAGAACATCAAATCCACTGTTGGAGAGTGTCATCTCTTTTATAGTATAAATCACAAAGATGAAGTGGTATTGATCACATATCGGACACACCTGACTCGTGCATACCTCTAGAAGGTTGACTGTAGATCATAATGCATACTGTGTGAGTGTCCACTGAAAGTGGAAAATTTTCTTTTTAAGTGTAATTTTCCATCTTTGTGAGGCAAAAGTATTTTGACATAAACTGCATGAAGAAAGTGAACGATGATATATCACCTGAGAAAATCTTTTTGAAGAAACAGTTTTTCGTAAACAAAATATTGACCATATGTTTGAATGATTTTGCATGTATTTCCATTATCTTTTCTTTTAAATGCATTTCATAAAACTTTAACAGTTTCATGTTTTATATTTTATCTACTTGTTCTTTATGTTCATATTTATTTGGACTGGTTTGTTTTTTAAATTTATGTCCATTTCATGGTATATATTTTGTTCTTTACCTTTTAGTTTGCATCATATAGTCACCATTATACTGAGAGGGCCTTAGAAAAGTACAAAATTTATAGATCCTACCATCTATCTGTCCATAACCGTGTCTAATGTTTTATAAAATGTATCTGATTTTTCCCATCCAAAATCATGGAATTAGTTTATATTGTCTTACAGGAGGAGAGATTCCAGATGCCAACATGATTCATGCAATCAGGAAGCAGCGTCAGATGGCCAGAGAACTGGGGGATTATGTTCCTATTGATGATACAGTTAAACTTGAGAAAAATGCTTCACGTCTTGTAAGGCAAGAAAGGCAGAGATTTAGTAGTCGTTAACCAGGATGCTCTGGTCTGCATATTTTAATTTTTAGCCTGTGGGTCAGTAGTCATCAAGGATTTTTTAGGCTGAGAAATATATGTAATTTGAGATTTTTGTTATCTTTTCAGAGAAAAAGCATAGCATAAAATTTGGCCTGTTCATCCATTATACACTTGTTTACTCACAGTAACTATATTAATTATTGTTGAGTTTTAACTAGATTTGAGTATACAGCTCAATATTGATGTCGATTTTGATATTCTGCTTTCTGTGTCATCATTTGGCAGAGTTATATCCCCTCATTTTTGACCCACTTATATTTGTTCTACTTGATGGCTGTCTTAGTTATTAAAAAATTCAGTGTGAAGCTAGATATTAAGCAGTTATAGCTCCTGATTGTCTGACCCACCCATTTTTGTTTCCACACAATAACTTTATTTATTAATAATATTATTTATTACTGGATTTCAGTAAGATTTTACTATAAACATGGTGTGGGTGAAACTAATTCCTTGTCAATCTTCAGGTTGTCCTTTAGCAGATTAATAGATCCTGACTGCCTGGCCCACTCTCTTTTCTGCACAGCAATTGCCTTGATTAATAATGGATATAAACCAAATTTTGTATGCTGCATTATATTGATGAGACTTTGTTATGAGCTTGGTTGTTGACATTTTTCACTCTTGTTATTGGAAATAAAATCCTTGATTTTCAGGGCTACCTACATAGTAACACCATTTCAATAGGATTTCAATCAGATTCGCTATGCAGTTTGATATGGATGAGAGTTCAGTTGTCTGCCTTCCACATGATTGTCAGATCCATCTACTTGACTATTGTTGCATTTAAAGAAAAAATTGGTATGGTAATTTGAATCTAATAAGGCCTTGGTTGGCATCATTGTTAGTGTTCTACATCATACAGGGAATCTAGCACTTGATTTTCACACATTTAAGAATTAACACGAGGTTCTTGTAAGATAAGCTAGTGATATTGAGGACATTTGTAGTAATTCTCTTTATATTTGCTGGAAAAGAAGACTCATGAAAAGAATATTTAAAAACCCAATTATTTTCATTTGTGCTAGTTTGCAATTTTTTGTGTACTTTTGATGAGTGCTTCTTCAGATAATGAAAAGTTGTGTCATTTCTTCAAACTATTTTCTAGTACAGATGACGGAAGAATGTGCATTATTTTTCTTAGAACAGTTCAGGAAAGCTTGGTTTCTTAACTATTAGCCCATCTTAGGATTTTCCAATTTTGAAAATGAAATTTTTCTTCATTGTTTTCAATAGAGATGATGATAATGATAAAAGTGATGATGAAGAAGGAAGGATAGATTTCACTATCAACACACACGCAATAGAGAGACAGAAGATGAAGGATGACTTTCTGGCAGCAGAGCATGGTAAAATAGAAGCTCATATTCTTAAAACTTGTGATTTGAAAACTTTACAACTTGAAAAAAATCTGGTGGTTTAGGAGTTAGCATGTCAAGCTCACTGTTAGAAGTGTGCATTTTCGAATTCTCCTAGGAGCAGGTCAGTTCATTTGCCTTGGCATGTCACTAGAGAAGACACTCTATTCCATTTGCTATGGCATGATATTAAATTTAATGCCCCCCTTTCCATGTTCATAGTTTCATCCTTCCATTCAGTTGAATTTTCTATAGTTATAAAAGAGAGGGAACCCAGAACCAGTCTGACTACAACATATGCTGATATGGGATATACTTCCTCTTTCCCTTGGATATCTTATCACTAAGATGTGAAATTTTCCTGTGAAAATTGCCTTTCTTTTGATGATTATTTTGGCAATGCCAACCAGCGTATCAGCAGTTCAGTCATGCATACTTCATACCTAGCAACTGTAAATTAGTCACATCAGCAACACTTACTGCATACATGTATATAGGACCATTGAATGATCTTATTGACAGCTCTGTCAATTTAATCAGACCTCACCTGGTGGAACCCATACCAATCATTCTACAGGGAATGTCCTGTTAAGTTTTGAGTGTTGAGCTACATGGTTCACTCTCTTGGCCTCTTAAGTTCTCCCCCTCTTCCTACAGTTTAAGGCTTATCTTTGTCAGCAGCCTTTTCAGTCTTCTGAAGTTAGAATCTTTGTTTCCAGCCCCACTGCTGCACTTGCTGGAGGCAGATGCTAAAATGTTCAGATGTGCTTTGTTAATGTTTATGGCACTATTGGTGGAGCTGCTCTACCTCCTAAAGGATGTTGCTCTGGACATGTTGAATGTCCAGCAGTCAGAATCTAATTAGAGATCTGCACATGGAGGCAGAGATGCTCTTCAGCAGTAATATTCTCTTCATGGCATCCCAGGATCCTAGGGAGGAACAACATGAGTCTCTTGCATCCATCCACCCATTGAAAACCAGTCAAGAATTGTGTTTATTCTGAATGACCCTTTAGACCTTCATAGTTGTTTATAGGAGGAGGCCTAAAACAGTTAAGTAAGCAAAGCCAGTTCAAGCTTCCATCTAACCCATCACACCGGTTCAAGGAAGGAGGTCTGGGCACTTGTCTTCCATTAGTGTATAAGGCAGGGAGAGGCTGTAAGGACTTGGACCCTCTCCGGCCATAAATCCCACCTGGGACTCCTGTGAGTGCACAGCTAGAACCTTTTTTGTAGGTTTGGTCAAGCATGACAGAAGATCTGAGGGTCCTGTCAAAAATAAAGGATACTGGCATGTTTCTGGGAACATACTCCGCTTGCAAAAATAGCTTTTCTTTTTTTATCAGTCAAAACTGGTTCAATTAATGGAAGAGCTGCATACCTTTCTGCTGTAGAGTGCAGTACAAAAGGTGGAAAAGGATCAGTTTTTGGATTTCTTCTGGAGTATTTTCCTTGTCTCCCCAAAAGGCAGTAATTTTTAAACTTAATTATTTTTCAGCCTTAAACTTGTTTCCTTTATAGAAACAAAAAAAAAACATTCAAGTTGGAGACTACCATCACGGTCAGGAATGTCGTGAGGCCTAACGATTGGTCAGTTTACATGAACCTTCAGGATACATGCCTTCAAGTCCCAGTTTTTTTTCACCTCACAGAAACTACTCCCTCTGTTGTCTGGACCGGAAGTTTTCTAATTTTAAAACCTGCTTTTATCTGTACAAGGACATGCCAGATTTGGGTTGAGTTCATTAGGGTTCTTGGTCCAGGAAGAAGCTACTCTTGATTTAACAATTTAGAAACTAGGGCTGTATTCTCAGTCCTACAGGGGTGTGTCAACCAAGTAAGGAGTTTTTATGTGATGGTCTTCTGTGACAATATGTCAGTGGAAGTGTACCTCCATGCATGTCAGGAAGCAAGGAGGTACACAATCTCCTTCACATTGCATGGATGTTTGGAACATTTTGATGGGTTGCCTCAGAAGTGTATTTTGCCCTAATGTACTGCATATTCTTGGCAAGAAAAATATTGTGGCAGTCAGTTTTCAATGAGAGGAAGCATAATCCCCATGGAATGGTCTCTACACCAATCTGTAGTGGAGTTACAGTTTAGACTTGGTATGTGGGGGTGGGGCTGAGCAACAAGATCCCCATTTATTTCTCCTCAGTTTCAGATCCATGGGCCTGGGCAGTGGATACCTTCAGTCTAAGGCAGGATAATCTGTTAACTTCTTTCTTTCCATCTTCAAGAGTGATTCTGCAAGAGAATATAGTATAGTATAGTCAACAAAGTTGGGACTTCTACTGTTCAGTTTTCTGACTCTTTGGGGGAGCTTCCAAAATTTTAACTTTAAAACTTTTCCTGCTGTCCTTAGCATCTGAGAGAAGAAGGTCTTTGGTGCACAAGAGTCTTGGATCCAATAGTTATGGCACAAAAAGTGGCTCAGTGTGCTGCCAATTTACAGTAGTGGAAGCCATTAATGTAGGGGTAAATATATATTTTTTATGCCAAACGTTCGAGGCCATCATACCTAGTTCAGACTGGCAAATTCAACAAGGCAATATTGTCAGGTAATATATTACTGATATTAAAATGTAGTTTGGTAGTAATTGCCTCGGGCAAGATAAACTGCCATCTGGTTCTCTCTCTTCTGTAATTATATTATTTAAGTCTAATAGAAAGATCAAACTATGAGTTTGGATGAGGAGAATCTCATCCTGGAAGAAGTAGTGGTGACAGATAAGTATTATATTATTGGAATTCATTCTACCAGCCCAAAAACTTTGTTGTTGTTGTTGTAGGGTTTAACATCATTTTTCAGCACAAAATAGTCTGTGCATGATGGCCAGTGTTAATGGTGGAGGAAAACCTGGAAAAAACAATAGACCCACAAGAAACTTCTCGCAGGCATTCTCACATATCCTCATTGGCCAAACCTGAGACTTGAACTCATGCAGACAGGGGTGAGATGACAATGATCTGTAATGGTGAGAGCTTTAAACCACTCGGCCACTGGGGGCCCCACATGTTGTGCTATTAAAATGTCAATCATATTAAAGTATTATCTATATACTAGTGTATGGTGCATGCGAACATAATATGCTCTGATTTGCCAGAGCTATATGCACCAGCAGAGCAAGGTTCAGGTTTATTGTCCGGTCAGATGTAATAGTATAGTCCATGACCAGCTGGTTGGTTGTATTTTGTGATATTCAGTTAATTTTCAGAAAATACAGTAAACCTTCCAGTGTTCTTAAAAGCATAAAATTTATCAGATAGATTTTGCAATAAAGGTACAATTCAGTTTAACAATTTTATTGCCATTGAGTACAAGTAAACATTAAGTTCTAAATTCTTTCCGTTAAAAGCATTAATCATATTACATCAAAGTAAAAGGGAAAGGTCTAGCTATTCATGTTATGATTCCTATTTAACAGAATGCCAACATTTGTGTTACTCTCTTCTCAAGTCTCAAGTGTTGGTTATTGAAACTATGATAGGTCTGAGCCTAGAACTGTCTGGTTGTATGGATTTGTACTGATGTTGCAAACAATTTTTTATTAAACCTATTTTTAACTCTAAAATCCGTTTTGAAGTCATTTGTATTTTTGTAGAGTTGCTTATTATTATAACTATATAAAATGAATCTTGCCTCGCTCTAGGGTGACTTGATTTAAAAATTTATTTACTTTTTACCCCAGGAAGTGATGAAGAGGGAAGTGAACATGAACGTGAATGGGAAGAGCAGCAGATTAGGAAAGGAGTCAGTATACAGCAGGTAAATACCAGCAGCTAGCAGATTACATAATTAGGGTCTACAATATTTGTATCTCTGTGGTAACAAATAGTGAGTGAATATAATGTTTTTCCAATTTTTGTTTATGTTTGTATGTATGATGGTTTAAATGTAGATTTGTTGCTTTCTTCAATACATTTGCTTTGACCCCATTTCACCTATACATGAAAACTGGTATGTAAATGTATCTCCAGAAGATTAATTAACCAGTACTAAACAACATCAGTCTGACCTATTATTTAGCATTTTGTAATGTTTTCAATATCTTGAACCCAATCTCCTACACATGAAATTTACGCATAGGTGGCGCTCTACAGTTTCGTATTTAGCATAGGGTTATAATTTTAAAGAAAAATAGTTTCCCCAGGTTTCCTCACTAGTTATACTGGCTATTTTAAAGAGACTTTGTATATCTTAGGTCTTGTTCAAAGAACCTTTAATTCCCTTTATTTTGATGTATGAATGATGGGTGTAATATGGGTTAGAGAGTATACAGCTTGGCCTTCAGATGTGCACCTTTCAAAAAAGTGCTAGCTCTACTTGCTCATTTTCACGTCTCAAACTTCAGAGGTAAATTGTAAAAAATAGAACCGATAACTTTTTTTTACATTTTATGTATTTGGTGATTCGCTCATTGCACTTTTAGAAGCTGGTATTGTCTAGTTTGGCAAAATTCATTTTCCATATTTTAATAGCTGCCAAGAATAGTGTACTTTAGACAAATTCAGGTTGATTTTTGGAGCACAAGGGAGCAGTCATTTTAGTTAGCAGTGTCCTAAGATCATTTAAAATTTCCAAAAGTACAATATCCAAAGAAATTTCAGCTACATTACATGAAAGTAGCATATAGGTATGCCAACATTCTCTCCACTATGCATGTTTAAAATGCAAACAACTTCACCTTACATACATCACTCTCTCAAAAGTACATAATAACTGGTGAGTGCCACCATAAAGAGACTATAGGTATTATTATTGTATGATTTAATTTTGATTATATGGCTGAAATATTTAAGTCGCAAGCATCAAAACAGTCCTTTGTAATAATTGTCCTGTATTTACCCCCCTCAGAACAGCATTTATTAGAGTAAGAGTCTCAAACCGGTACAGCCCATCCCCCTTATGATAAAAGTGAACTATTTTAAAAATGCGCATTGCATTTTGTCAACATAGCAACCAGTGTTATGCTGATAGACAGGAACATGAAACTAGCCATATTTATTCCTGAGATGTCAACAATAAATTTTACAGTTAGACAAATTCAGGTTGATTTTTGGAGCACAAGGGAGCAGTCATTTTAGTTAGCAGTATCCAAAGATCATTTAAAATTTACAAAAGTACAATATCCAAAGAAATTTCAGCCAAATTACATGAAAGTAGCATCTAGGTATGCCAACATTCTCTCCACTATGCATGTTTAAAATGCAAACAACTTCACCTTACATACATCACTCTCTCAAAAGTACATAATAACTGGTGAGCACAACCATAGATGCATCCTAGTAAGTGTACCTAAATCATATTAAAACTAGATCACGTGATCTAATTTCTTCTTCAGAAATGTTGCCCAATCATAATCTTAGGAGTACATCAATTACCTTGCATATCCTGCCATCCAAAACCAAATCTACCACATCTTTCAGCTTATTTTGTCAACAGAGGTGCTAAAAAGTCTTGTGTTTGCCAAGAGACTGATTTAAGTGACAGTGAGATTGTTTGGAGTTTTTTCACATCAGCAAAATGTATTCAAGATAATTTTCTAATATCAACTTGTAATGAGTTAATTTTGACTCCATCAAGAGGGTTCCACACATATTAACTCAGGAGATGAAGGTCTTATTGAAATACCTTACAATCATTGCATGATATGTTATTTGGAAATATAGTTGTAATTTTTCCCAAGGAAGACCAAGTTTCTAAACTTTGTTTCTTTCCAAATTTTAATGTTTTTCAAATGTTCTTGCCAAATAATCCCTATTAAAGACCACCAAAGGTCATGCAGGTTAATATTTTGAATGGATTGTCAACTGAATCAACTGTTTCATACTGCATGGTCCTTTCACCCCATGTTCTTGAGCCCACTCTGTATCAGCTGGAATTGAGCTTCATTGGCCTCCTTGAACTGAGATAGAACACCAAGCATGTAACACTCATTTTGCCAGTCACAGGCCAAAAGACATGGGAAGTTAGCACCCTTACCCCAAATTTGATTGGTGTTGCTAAAAATGTCTTTGTTCTTACCCATCAGAACACCATAGTCTTGCAAAAAGTGAGGGAATCCAAATATCACCTAATACTCGTTGCACTCCTCGAGCAGGAGAAATAGATCAGCTACTTTTTGATTTATTGATCGAGATTCCCATGTCAGTACTACCATTTCTTGCCATACAAAAAACACTGCTTATTATGAACACAGGCACTGAACCTGTACACCTGACACATTTCAAACAAGCTTTCTGCAAGAAATAATTTTCTGTACAAGTGTGGTCAGAATTCCTATATCAAGTCAACCCACCATGATTAAACAGAAAAGAAAATGGAGAGTTTCTCCCATTGTTGGAATCAGAGAATCACCACAAAAACCTTCATACCACAGTTAAGTTAATTCTTCCTGAGACTTATTAGATAGTTTGCTCTGATCACAATTAAGGACAGCTGTACCACATTTTAGACAAGTTCTACTATAATGAAATGGATATACTCCTGTAGAAAACTTGTCGAATCTATTAGATAATTTCTACTTGTCCAGACAGAAGGCTTTAGCCATTTTGTTAGAATATGATCTACCGGTAATGTGGCATGCTTGAAGATTTGAACCACATTCTAAAGCCTTTTTTGGCTTTCTTACATGTACAACATGCATCCTAGTCATTCTTGAAGTAGCAGGCAGAATGAGAATGAGGTAGATCCACACTTTATCAGTCAGCACCAACTATTAAGTTAGAGCATGATGGTTTGGTTTCTCTTGTGTTGGCTTGTGCATTCATTGCTAAAAATGAGCTTAGTCTTTTAGTTCCATCAACCAGGGCATCAGTAGGACTTAAGTGGTACCAATCCAATCAGAAAATGGAGTTTTTCTTGTTTTTGTCACTTTAATGTGGAGGATGGTATTTTTTCTTTCAGACTTTATCATCCTTGACTTATTGGATTATCTGTTGAGCCTGCAAGGAAATAACTGGATTTCTTACATATATACATATATCAGGTACTGCTCTGGTGGCCTAGTGGTTAGAACATCTGCCTCAGATACAGGAGGTTGTGGGTTTGAACCTATGCATAGTCATACCAAAAACTTATAAAAATGGTACTAACAGCTGCCTCAGTAGGTGCTCAGCATTAAGAGGTTAGTGTTAGGACTGGTCAGCTTGGTTTTGGGATAATGTGACAGGGTGGAACATTATGCTACATGTTTGCGATATGATGCACCAATTGTAGACATCACTCTAAACTTCCACACACGGGGGCCCCGAGCGGCCGAGTGGTCTAAAGCGCTGTCCGTTACGGATCACTGCCATCTCACCTCTATCTGCGTGTGTTCGAGTCTAGGATTCGGCTAATGTAGATATGTGAGAAAGCCTGCCAGTAGCTTCTCGTGGGTCGTGGTTCTTTCCGGTGATTTCCCGGTTTCTTCCTCCACCATTAATACTGGCCGCCATGAATAGCCTATCGTGTGCTGAAAAATGGTGTTAATCCCAACAACAACAACAACAAACTTCCACACTGTAGACATCGTAGCAATATGACTGAAAAACTGTTAAATCTACACTAAAAATCCAACTTACACCCACATGCATACATATATAGGCTCACAAGGTTTGGGTTGCCACTTGCACAGCCTTTGAGCACAACTATTCAGTCATCACTATAGTCATTATCTAGAGACAACATCATCCAGAACGAACCTCTCAGATCATTCATTCAAAAGAGCTTAGCTAACTTGGTATGATATATATCAGTATCATGACTGATTACTTTCACTGATTTTGAGCAGCTTTGGATTGATATGGTTTACTTCATCTGCTGGATATGCAAGAGTACAATTTTTCTCAAAACCTTTTCTAAATACTGGCCATGTGCTAACCCATACACATGTCTCATACATGACTCGAAACTGCAGTATATATGTTTGGAGAATAGAAACAGGGCCATCTTCAGGGTATTTGAATGTAATTTCCTCTTCTTATCTATTCTAACATATAATTGGGTAATATATTTGAGAAGAAACCAATGTTTGGGATAAAATTTTGTTTTTATTGGGTTTTTTTTAATAATACTTAACAATCATAATACATTCACACCCTCCCAAACTCTGCTTACTGTAACATCCTTGGAAGTTCATGCGCATTGACTCCTGTAGCTAATAAATGACACAGTACCAGTCTTCTCTCATTTTACTTCCATCTCAGCAAATAAATGACTTTTTAAGCATTTGTTTTGCTAAGATAAGCTAATGATACAGTAGATGATTTAATTAGCTTAAGGGAAGAGAGTGGATTTGTGAGATATTTGTGTATTTGTATCATTTTTTGATGAGATACATTTTACGAAACTCATTTTACTCTAAAATTGGTTTTCATGCACAAGTGATTGATGGATGTTCACTTCAATACACCCTCACTATCTTGGATCTGATTTGGATCTACACACCAGACACTTATTTTATTTATGAATTTCAACAAAAGTACCTTGGTCAAATCAAACCTTGGTCCATGTGACCTATCTTTTTTTCAGGCATTGTTTGTTACATTGTTTTTATCTTTAACCCAATTACATGTAGATTGATAAATTTTGTTTTGACCATACACTGATTAAACTTTTGCTTTGCAATGAGCAGCATAATGCATTATAAATGGTAGTATATTGGAGGAATATTTCCTTTCTCCACATGGTGGATTATTCGTTAGAATAGATGAAAAATCAATCATTATCAATTAGCTATGAGTAAACTTGCTATGAGTAAACTTTAAGCATCTGGTTAGTTGACTTATTTTGTTTTATAGTAAGCCTGAAACTCCAGAAAGATTCCTTTTTCAAGTTAAAGTTAATCTTGTGTTCTTGGGTTTATCTGTGGATTATCAGATGTGCCAATCAATTAATCTGGTACTAAATATTCTTGACTGAAATGGTTTTGAAAATTTGTACATGCAAAGCATGCCTATTTTAATGGTACAACAAATGAAAAAACTTAAATTAAATGGAAAAATTTCATTGTTGTGCTTTCTTTCTGTGCATAGAAAATACTGCAGATGAAATGTTTGAATCATACCAAAGTTGTTGCCAGGTTCAGTTGGCAGATATGCCACCTTTTTAAAATGATGTACTTTTCTCTCCAGCATTTACACCCAGATTTATTTTCCTAGCTTATCAGGTTTTGGTTATCAGCATCATTTTATGTAACTTGATAAGTGAGCAGAATTTAGCTTGTACTATCAGCATGTAAATTTTGAAAGCTTGAATTTTATTTTGCACCATAAAACCTATTGTGATGACATACTGTTTAAAACCATTTTCATGCATGTACACTTGCATGCATGCACACACACACAAACACACTCACACATGCACTATGAAATCTTGGATTTAAGATCACTTCCCAGTTGAGGCCACATTTAGTCATTTCCATTTTCATTGCATAAGAGTAAATGTATTTTCTAAAATCAGACTATCTGCCAATAAAGACCTCTTCCCCATTTGAATCCGTGGTTTTGATATGGAGAATTTAATGTGTCCATAAAGTATTGCATTGGAATAATTATTGCACCACTGTGTTTACATTTTTTAAATTAACCCTTCATCTAACAGGGATTAGCTAGTACTGATGTGGGTGGAATTGCTTATGGAATGACAGCACCAGAACAGATTGGTATGTATAGTAATGGGTATACAGAAGCAATGAGCGGATCTGTGTGCCAGCCTAAGTTTCAGCCGTTTATACCTCTCAACACAACTAACTCGGACATAAAGGATATCACAATGGAAGCTATCATAAAACGACTAAGGGATAGGTAAGTGCCAACAGAAAGGAATCTTGCATAATTTTAATTCATTTTCAGCATGTGGACATGATCAGGAAGTAAGAAAGATATAAATTTATGCTGAATTATACTGCTAACTGTTGGGTTTTTCTTTTGTTTACATTGCTGAAGAATTGTTTTGCTCAGCTTGAGATAATTGTGAACATGTTTGCATAGATTATTGCTGAAGTAAAATTTGTAGCTCTGGTCAAAATTGCATTTTTTGTGACCAGATTTCAAAGCAACACTGCCCTGTGCATACATTATGTCAACCATCCATCATGCATAACCAATTTAATTAAGGGTTGTGTTAAACTAAGTTCTCAGATACTACTGCTTAGCATTTATGTAATCAATATGCAGATGAATTTTGAGTAGTGCCACAATCTTAAAAAGAATTTGGTTATCATGACTTTTTTTGCACTCACATGATTTGTGTTTTATTTTGCACTTTGTTTTTTCTTCTCTGAAGTTATCATCAGCATACTTTTGAAACTATATATAAATACATGATGAGCAGTTATTTAATAAACAAAACTGCTGAGCATCGTAGCTATAATACTATTGGAGGTAATCTTCTTTCACAGAGCTAGTGAAAATTAAATGTAATATTTAAGGTATGTAAAGAAAATTGAAAAAATAAGTTGGTTCAGTTTTGTTTGTTAGGTACTGCAGTATATGAAGGTTGTTATATCATGCTAAGGCAAGTCGGGTGTTGAGCACAAAGACTTTATTGTAGCTGATCCAGGATAACATCATGGTGGAATAAAATAAATAAAAAGTCTGTTTTAGTACGTAAATTTGTCATTAAAACTTTGGTTTGGTTTATGCACAAGTATCGTTAGTAAAATAGATGCTTAAAATGATTGCCGTCAGTGTCATAAAAGTAATTATTGCTGTAATAAATTGTTTATATCAAAACTTTTCTTCGAGAGAAGATGGCCAGAAAATTAAAATCAGTTGTACAAGTTACTATGCTGCGATCTATGATTCTTAACATTTAAAACAAGCCTATTTCTGTTTTGTTTTTGCTGTATAATGTGTAATGAAGGACTTGTTTAGGAAGATATCAAACCAGTGGGTGAATATATGGGTCATTTGATTGTATTGTAAGGTAACTGTCATGGCAGGCTTAAATATTGCAGCAGTCTTTTTTCAGATCATTGTGAATCATCTGCTTTTGTGCGTATATTAAATTTTAAAGTAATGAAGAATTGAAATATTGACCCACTGAAATGGCTAATGGGGATTTATTATTTTGCAGCTGTCTGTCTGTACATCCATCCTGAAATGAGTTTTAAAATGAAATTGACAAAAACTTGTAACTTAAAGACAGTGAAATAGTATGCATTGCATATGACCTTGGTTAGATTTAGTCTTTTATATAATGTTTAAGCTTTTTGACACATTTTGTTACTGATTTTTTTGGACAAAGACCATGTTGGCATATGTATTGCAGGCATCTCACACTGGGAGAAAAAAACCCACAAATTTTGGGGTCACTCCACGCCTGGCTTTCTTGCTTGTTAATTTAAGACTAACCTTTAGCTATAGTGCAGTTTGGCCACAGCTAACCTGAATATGAAAAATGGGCACATCCTGGGGGAAAATAAGGTGCATCTAAGGGAGAAACTGCATGTCCTTTGGGAATTTTTCCAATATTAGGCCCAAATATCAATCAACATCTTATGAAAACCAGGATTTAAAAATTCCACAAAAAAACCTCCCAATTTTATGTCCCAATCTGTTTCTTTATTAAGTCTTCCTCCTTGGCTTCTGAAATGTTGATAGATATGCCATCCCTTCCCCCCTCCCCTGTTTTTACAAAACTATAGTAATCATGCTAATATTACAGAATTAATGGCAATTACATAATAAAGTACTCATCTAGTTGCCAGGTCAAAATTCCCTCTTAACCCAAGCCAGTTTCAGGGTTTTAATGATTAACTGGCATGTAGTGATGTTGGAAAACAAAAGACAAATCCACAAATTATAAACAAAGGAGATGCAGAAACATCAAGCTTTAAAAGTTGTGATGTTGTTCAGACAAAACACAAAACTAACATAGATTAATGGTGAGCATAGTTGGTCTATAATGAGAATTTTAGCCTTTATTTCTACCACTCTTTGTCAACATGTAAGTTATCCTGGTTATGTGCCTTATACAATTAAATGTGCATACCTTTTCATACATATTACCTCATTGTATAGGATCACTGATATCATTGAAAGGGAGTAACTCATGAGTGCATGATTTAACAAAAATGAAGCAGCTATTAAGGACTAGCTGAAATGTTATCTGGAAGAATGCAATTTGGTCAAAACAATGAATAAAGTAAAATCTGCATCTAATATGTTTGGGGATGAATAAGGATTTTAATGATGCTTAGCACGCTTTGCACTGTGTAAGTACTATACATATTGTTCAGATTGGTCTCTTGGTTATAATCAACTGGCCTGCAAATTATGATGTCTATATTTACCTTTATTTAATTTCGTGTTGGAGTAATAAAAAAATATGCACATGCAAAATAATAACAATAACAGTTTAATGTAAGTGTTGGGTCACCGAAAATGATTTATTTTGCATGCATTTGTCTTAGGACACACAAAAAAAAGACTTAAAAACTGTCAGGTTTAGACATTGGCCCCTGGATAAGCCTGACCCCCCCTTCTTCCAGGCCTTTAATTTTTTCTGAATTATTTGGCTTATATGCGAGTATATATGCAATGCAAAAATCATGAGGCACACAAATGTTATTTGGTATGTTTATTTGCATATGTATTACCTGCATTGATCATCATTCTGATGTAGCAATTGTTCAAGTTTTTATAAATTGTTTAATTTAGAGAATCAGGTGGATACAAAAACATGGAGCAGTTAGGAAGCCATAACAGCACAGCTACTTTTTTTGAAAAAAAGTCCATCTAAATAAATTCCTTCTGCTTATTGATAGTTTACTGATAGCAATTTCCGTTTACCTTTCGGTGAAGAAAAAACATGACTGTTGGGTTTAATGTTGGCTGAACATCGGTCTCTGACAATGTCCAAATCCTGTAGATTTAAATATTTGCTGTATTGACAAATTAAACTTGTTTTACTTGTTGACAAATAATTGAGATTACCTTGGTCTTTCACTATTTCTAACTTTTGCAGCATAGGCATGTTGTAGGAATTACTTTTTCAGTAGCGGTGTTGATTTGTAGTGTCAAACTTTTAAGCTTTTGCATTGTTTTTATCTAACTTATATTTCATGAAATATGATGGGTGTTTTCAGCTTTGAGGATAGTTCTTCTCTCCCCCCATCCCCCCATGTGCAAAAGTTGGTCACAGTGACCAACTTTTCATACTCCAGTGATTACATTTAAGCCTCAGTATTTAGCTCAGTTTGTTTACATATATGTAGTCTTGAAACTTAATAGGTGTATTCATCTTGGAGATTCCTACTCACTACATGCAAATGTGTGTGCACTAGGGTATAATGCCACAGACAATCGCCAAGCGAGGCAGCTGTTAATACCATGCAAATGTATTCACAGTGACCCACTAATCTAGCTATATTGAATCTGCAACATCATTACAGGCAGGAATTCTTGTTTAATGATTCACATCTAACTGATAATCAAGTTTCTTTGTAGTCTATAGAAGTTTTGTTATATTTATTAGATAGATGCCACCCAGGGCTAAGGGTTCATTTAAGATTGTCTTGCATATACTGTGTATTTCAGATTGTCCAGTATGGATGAGGTTCATCGTAGCCATGAGCAAGAACGAGAGTCACTGGTTACAAATATTGCAGACACTGAGAAGAGCATTGATAACTGCAACAACAGCTGTAAAAGCTTGGAGGACCGATTTCGGTTCTTCCAAGAAATGAGGGGGTATGTGAGAGACTTGGTTGAATGTCTCAATGAAAAGGTACGTGCTACTGCCCGTCTAGGCATTCTTCCTCTGTACATCAGCTATGTTTGCTGTGACACTGACAAACTGTCATCACAAACTAATGATTGTACAGAGAATGTTAGCACCTGCCCCATTACCTTACCATGTTTGGATTTTTGGCATGTGCTGTGGACCAAGCATTGCAAAGAAAAATCATTCTTAAGACAATATTTACCAAAATTTACTAAATATAGCTTAATGTTGCGTAAACATATTTTTCTTTCATGCTACCAAATATTCAAGAAAATACCTTGTAATCATTAATTTGGGCCACTTAAATTGTTTCAAAAATGATTTTAGAGAATATGTTTGTAAAGATAATGGGGCCATGCATTGTTTGCATGTCATTCTTGCCTGATATTTTGATCTTTTGTAAAGTAGTTACAATTTTTTTTTATCAGTTTCATAAAACTACCTTATATTTATTTTTTAACAACATCAGAAGTTAGAGCAATATCTGCAGAGCCCAATTGTCATGATACTCATCTGTCCAACATTCCGTCTTTATCCATCTTTCTGTCCATCAGCAATTTCACTTTCTGCAGGATAACTTTACTGTGTACCAAGTATTTAGGCCTAGAATACCAAATGTTTTTAAAGCAAAAAGTGAAGAAATCTACTCATTATTTACTTGATATTTGGTATTACACTAAAACACCAGAGGTACAAATTATAGTTACACTGAATCACATGAAGATGTTTAAATAAAATGTTTCAAATTTTTAAAGTAGTTGCTTCCTATAGCTTCATAATTATTTGATCTCAAATATCTTGATTAAAGGCAACAAACATGGTATTATCTGTGTTGTAGATAGCAACTATGATTCCATCAAACAGTACATCAGAGATGCTATAGATTAGTAAATTATGAATTATGCAACAAATGAACATTTTTTGTTGCCTTCTTGACTATTTTGTAATGTGGATTATGGGTAGTTAATGTCCAGTGGCTTATTGACCAGTTCTTTATTTTATAAACAAGTAAATTGAAATTAAAGAAAGATGACTAAATAATTGGTTATTTTTGTTGTTTGTTTTTTTTTAAATTGTATCATATTAATCACAGTAGCTCATAATACTAATCAAATATTGCTGCTTGCTTGAGGTATTTAGCTGTCCTATGTTTGCATACAACACATATCTCAAGGAAGCCTCATTAAATGACCACCCTATAGCAGCAATTTGTACTCAGTACTGAAAATACACTCATTTTTCTGACTTAAATATCATCAAAATTGTATTACATTCTGAAACTTGTAAATTTAGTCTGTTTTCATTTCTTTTTTGTACAGGTATGATATTTTAATGTGTTTCCATGTTTTAAAGATCGCTAATGATATAGCAGTGGACTTAAAATGAAGTGGAAGATTGCACACACAGTCTTTATGATATGTTCTATTGTCTGTCATCCGCCTGTTGGTTAGCACAAGTTTAATACCATTACTCCTCCGAAACTACCTGGAAAATTGCATTAAAACATTACCTATATATTTATCCCTTGGACTTGTTGGTCCCAAGTGAAATTGGTGTCTGTTTGGACATCCGTTATGGCTGACAAGTGGCCATATTGAAAATCTTGTAATTGCTATGCCCCCTAAAATGATTGTCATATCAACATGAGATTTTCATGACAATGAACTGATATGATTTCCTTGGCAGCCATTTTTAAAATCTTATTTTTGCTACTCTCAAATAAAATGTCATATTGACATGGAATTTTCACCAGAATGTATATGTTTGGTTGATTTGCAATGCAAATGGTGGCAATCTGATTTCTTTTGAAAATCTTATCATTTCTCGTAAATCAAAATGGTGCTTATCTGATGTCCATTATGGCCACCACAGCAGCCTTCAGGAAAATCTATTGCTACTCCTTCTAAATAAGAAATCATATTGACGTGGTTTTCACCAGAAGACTTCTTGTAATGTCGGTATGGTTCTATATGAAAATGGTGCTGCTGCTCTTGCATGCAATATGGACTCCACAGTGATTATTTAGAAAATATTGTTATTACTTAAACTAATACTACTGTTTATGTTTGTATCAACATTAGGTTTTACTGAAATTTCTAATGATTAGCTGGTTTTCATTGAAAATGGTGTCACTTAAATCTCCATGTTATCCTCAACAATGGCTATCTTGAAAATCTTATCACTGCTTCTACTGAATGAATGATCATATCAGCATGGAGTATTCACTGAAAAACTAATTACACTGTCTGGCTGGTTCTGCATTTATGAAATGATGTGGATCTGACCTCCAGTAGAACCATCACAATGACCATCTTGAAATTCCTTTTGTTGCTACTTCTAGATGGTTTGATATATCAAAATTATGCTCTCACCTAAAGAATTATAATGATGTACAGGTCGGTCTTAAATGGATAGGCAGATGCTTTTGACAACTTGGCTAACCTAGGTTAGTTTGTAACAAGTTGGTTAGCCAAGTTGATAAAGGCATTTTCCTTTACAGATAACTGACATCTCACCTCTGTGTGATTTCAAGTTAAGTCTCAGGCTCAGCTAACATGGGAATATGAGAAACTTTGCCAGTAGCTTCTTGTTGGTTGGTGCATCTTCCCGGCATTTTCATTGTTTTTCCGCCACCAAATATACTGGGCACCATGTATATCAAAATATACTGGGCACTATGCATATCTAAATATACTGGGCTCATATGCTGAAAAATGGCATTAAATCCATAATGACTAACCAACAATGGAAATTGTGCCAATCTCATATACAATATGGCCTCCATTGCAGCTGTCTTGAATATCTTATTACTTCTCTAAAAGCAAAAATCATATCGACATGAGGCTTTCAGCAGAAGACATTTTATGTTCTTTTTGGTCCTAAATCAAAATGTTGCTGATCAGACATCTGTTATGACTACCAGGGAAGCCATTTGAAAATCTTGTAACCAGAAGTCTCACAGTGTCTAGTTGGTACTGAATGTAAATGATGCAAACCCTCAATGTTTCCACCATGATAGTCATCCAGAAAAAATGGATGGTCATATTAAAATTGGGGTTTTCACCAAAAGACTCGTCATGGTACCATTTTTGTTTTAAATGAAAATGGTGCCAGTTGTTACAACATTCACTATGGAGACTGCAATAAGAATGTTAATAATGTCTGTTTTGTCTAGAATGAGAATGGTGCTAATATGACATACAGTATATCCATCACAGTAGCTTATATTGCTGAACAGTAACAAAAATGGTTTCAGTAGTTAAAGAAAGGATGAAATTGTCTTGTTTTGAATTCCTGAAAATTCTTTTCAGCCAAGAATTTCAATCCCTTCAAAGGACTCTCTCCTTTTTTAACTGTATGGGTAGCAACATGTTATTGTAGGTGCTGTAGTGGGTTAGTTTTTTTTTTATCTATTTATTTTCAGACATTGAATGAAATAATTTTTAAAGTTTCAGAGAGCAAAACGTCAGAAACCATTCAGAAAATATGGTCATACGCTTGCAGTTCAAGTCTGACTTTTTATTACCTGAAGTAGCATTTACTGAGATAGATCTTCTCCTTTGTCTTTAAGGTGCCAGCCATTAATCAGCTGGAGACCAGGATGCACAATATTCTTCAAGGCAGAGCGACAAAGTTGATAAGTCGCCGTCAGCAAGATGTCCGAGATCAGTGTCAGGATTATATGACAAGTCGGTATTTATCATCATGTTGTGAAGTGTACAACTAGTGCACTGAATGTCATTGACTATTATGCATTTATTTTGCTGTATTAGTCACTTATCAGTTCTCTTTAGATGTGTATTTCTGATCTAATTTGAAGAAAGCAGAATATAAAGAACTTGCTCATATTTTAAGTTAATTATTAACTGCACGTTTAAGTTGTATTATAACAGTATTAATTATTGTGGCAAAGAAACTAGTTTTTCAAGTCAGTTCTTGTACACCTTAACATAAATATTTTAAAATGAGACTGTCAAAGTTTCCAGTAATTGTATCATTACTTTTTTAAGTTTGACATTTTTATTATTAAAATTATTGGCAGTTTTAAAAGTTGGCACTATCATGCTTTCTTCAAATATTACTCAGATATCCTCAGTAAACAAGAGTTTTTGTCACATATATATCCACTTATTGACTTGGGGGTATTTGGGAGGGGGAATTGGCACAGTGCATTTCAAGTTCATATTGAGCTTGTTCTTGGGGAAAAGTCTCGCATGAGGTTAGGATGTAAATTTGAAAAGCCATTTTTACATAGTGCTTTTCAACCAGTTAAATTAAAGATTTGGTGGTGTTAGGTTTTTTTTTCTTCTTAAAATAGCCCTCAAAGGAGAACAGTTAGGTTCAATAAATGACTTAGAATCAAGTAGATGAGATAATTTTTAAGTATATGCAGTTGCTGTTTCATATGGCAAATAGCTTTATGAATATCAGTTTCATAGCCCTCCTTCTGTGTTCTCTTGGGATTTTCTTTATCTTCAGTACATTGCCATAAGGAAAGGATTGTACAGGTAGAAGGTATGAGAAACTTCCTGCTTTGAGAAAAATGTATCTTTATATGAAGTACTTAATACAGGTCTGCCTTAAGAAACTTGAATACATCTAAATGTACTTCATATAAAATACATGCCAACCATTACGCTTTTGGTGTAATCATTACTTTTTCACTAAATTACACCTTACGCATAAAATAATCTGGATTATGCTTCTTCGGTATATCACGCTCCCAAAAAAAAATTGTCTCATTTTTATTAACTTCACAATAATCCCACAGACCGTGTTATAGAAAAGACTACTTCTACCTAAGAGATAAGAGTACACTTGTCTGTAGATTGTGTTGGTTTCTATTTATAGCAACTCCCCTATTTCCAAGAAACATACTTTCAAACTTTTGACCTTGGTTTCTATTTATTGCAGCAGCATAGATTAGTTAGGAGAGAACAGACTGGTTTGCTAATTTTAATCTTTGCTCTCAGATTCTTTGTTCTTTTTCATATCTGTTACAGAACAGTCTGTTGGCATCTGGCGCTAAAAGTCATGTCAGATTTATTCAAGTCTATGCATGAGTTGGGAGCAAAAATGTTTTTTTTGAATAATTTCACAGATGGATTAGGAAAGACTAAACAAAGAGAAGAATACATGAATTACATAATAGTGTTCCATTCTAATGCAGCTTCACTGCCATTGTGGGCTGTGTGGAAAGGATTTTAATATTGGTCTTAGTAGTAAAACAAAGAAACCTTGAATTAGCTGATTTTATTAATTCCAATACTAAGGTAACTTCTTTTTTACAGCAGAACTCAATTGTGGAAGCAAATTTTATAAATGCAGAGGCTTTATTTACAGAGTTCTTAATAAGACAAGTACTACCCATAGTGGTAGAAGATTATGCTGGTCCTTTGTTCAAATGGATGTTTCTTGATTCCAATATTGCCAAAAATATGTATGTACAAGAAGAAAATCATCAAATATTGTTAGGTATTTAGATAGAGATACTGAATCACTTAAAATTGCAGACTCAATGAAAATTGGACTGTTTGGTATTGCCACAGACAGGATTATTAAATTTGCTGACAAAATGTTTTTTCTCAATCTGTTTAGGAGACTTCTACAACAAAAAGGGCAAAGTAAGAGTTCACTTGTTTCATTATCAGAATTAACGGTAGATTCCATTGGAGAAAACCGTTTTTATTTGCTGGAAAATGCTATTAATAAACACAAGTTGGTAGAACTGTATGGGGTTTTCAGCTGACAAAGCATCAGTGATCGGAATTCATAAAGGAGTTGCATTCTATATTTTGAAAAATATCTCCATCAGTGTACATGTCAGGTTGTCCCTGTCTTTTGATGCACTTTACTGCAGGAAAGGCTGCCGATAAATCAGTAGAACTTCTGAAATATCAAGTTGGCATTCTACCTAACAATGTACATCCTGTGGATATAGTTGATCTGCAATGGCACTTTATTTCCCAGCTAAAGACCTAATACTGGAATATATAAATTTTCTCTTCTCTGTCAGGTTATAAAAGGAATATTGGTTCTTTACCATTCTAATGCTGATTGTGAGAGATTGTTCAGTATCGTTAACAAAATCTGATCAAGGCTCAGTAACCCAGCACTTGGTACTCTACTTTGTGGAAAATATTCATAATCTCAGTTGATACAGTGTGTTTTGAAATGCAGTACGAGTCTGTTGCTTTGTAATGCTAAAAGTGCTACATATGAAAACTTTAAGCAGTTTCTAATGTTAAAAGACTAAATTAGTAAACAAATCATTTTGGACATATGCTAACTGAATTTTATTGTGGTATATATGGATTACTCCATTTCAGCTCAAATTACTCTTTTTGTCCTTTTTGATTACACTTTTTTCTTGCCATGGGTTGGCATGTATGATATAATTTAACACAATCTTAAGAGGCATCAGCTATAATGACTTAGCTGTTGTGCATGCCAGATTTGTGACTGAAAGGGTCCCAACCTTAAATCAATTGAAATTTGTCCAGATTTCAGTTAGCATGCAAACTTGGGTTGATTTTATGACAGGTGAATGATATTACAACTGTATTAATTAAGTGGATGATGTGCATTAGAACTGATATGCATAATTAGCTGATTAACCCTATTAACATATGCATCTGCTTGTTTAAATATTAAGACCAAATCAGTGACATTTTCATTAAAGAAGAATCTACTTCTTGTGGGATGAAAATGGTCAGTTCTGAGTTGGTCATAGTATAGTAAATTGTCACCACTATGAGCTTTTAGCAACCCATTTTGTCATTGTTAACAAAAATGTTTCATTATCATTTAGTTCACACTGGAACCTTGTAATTGACTTCCAAAACCACAATTCCAACACCTACTGACAACTCAAAAGTAAAATATTGGTCCTTTGGCACTTTGAGTTTTTACAGTATTGCTTTTTGTAATATATCATCACTGATTATTACAGTTCTTAAAAATTATCTTTTTAATAAATTGCCCCAATGTTGTATGATATAATTGCATTTAATATAGGCAGATTTGTGGATAAAGAGTAAACTTGTTCTTCTCCTACAGATAAAACCCAGGTTGTAATGGAAAGCAGCGAAGATCAAGCCAAGCAACGCAGAATAGCAGAAAGAGAAGCCAGAAGGTAGGAGGAAGAACAGTTAAACAACATGAAACTTTTTTCGCAGCAAAGATTTCTTGGCATACTTTTGCTTGTAAAGTAAATGCATTCAGATTTCCTCATCGATGCATTCCCTGATCATGTTAACATTTGAGATATAGTCCTGCTGCATCCTGAATCCAGCTCCACTAAAATGATGAAAATTATTTATTTTTTTCTGTCTATCTCACATAGATGAAAAGCAATAACTCTTGCACATTATATTCCCTAGATACCAGCAGTTGGTAGTTTTTATATTTTGCTTTTTATTGCCAACTTTGTATGTGATGCCACCCATAAATTCATGTCAGTATTCATTGTTAAAGTAAACCATCTTTCCAGAAATTTGGACTTTTTGCATGTAATAATCATAATCATAATCACAACCATACCTCTATAATTCATTTGTGTCATTTTTGCTGTTTCCAATTTTTGTATGAATTTACAAGAGACTTATCTATTAAGACAAGCCTACATAGCATCATGGACTGTTATTCTCTTTTTATTGCATGCTACCTATTGTTTGCTTACTCCATTAGTAATGGGTGTTGTATTAGATATGTCTTAATACATTAAGTTGTTTTTAGGCTTCATTTTCTCCTGTGTCGTATAAGTTAGAACATGAACTAAATGCATTAAATTAGGAAATTTAGACAAGAGAAGATGCAAACAAGTTCTGTGTAGCATCTACTAAATGTACTTCATCTCTTTTCTGCCACATATGCAGTATGTCTTCTGAAGTAGTCTGGACAACAGAATTAGAGAAAGCAGCCTAATCAGAAGACTGGAAGCAAATCTCGTCTTTGATAAGGCCAGCATATAAAATACACATTCAAAGTCAGCATCTTTGCTAGTCTATTGTGACTGATACAACTTTTCATGTCCATATCCACCCTGTGTAACAGAAATTTCTGTTTTGCTGATCAAAATATGGTATGCAGTTTCAAATTCTGCTCTTTGGTCTAAATATCAGCCCCAATTTATCTATAACATCATTCTCCAGAAACATATTGTAAGTTCTATTCTCCTCAAGGGCAGAAATGATCTATCACTTTTGGATTATTTAGATTTTCTTGTGAACTGAAGAGAATCTGATCTTCAACCGTCTTAGCATTTTGTCCATCTGGATATCAAATTTATCACAATCTGGAACTACTCCTTTATATTCCTCTAGTCCGTATTGTCTAATATTTTCAGTCCATTTCCAACAGGACTTAAACTTCCATAAGTGTTCTTGCAATTCCTTTATTCATTACTGCAGTAGACTTCATCGTACTCTGCCGTCATTTATGTTCCCATCACATATGACTTTTTTTTTCCCAGTGGTGCCCTTTCCAAGATTCCCCAATTAAAAACAAAATCATCGAACACAAGGTATGATCATTCCTGTATTAGCAACCCAAATCAATTAACTGATGACGGGGATTACTTTGGTTGTCCACTTTCATCTGTCCAGTTCCAGACTCAAAAATTTGGGCGGTGGAAGCATGGCTTGTGAGCAAAAGAGGCCTGTTTTCGTGTAATAGTGCGAGTCAATAAACATGATCTGATTGAGCTGACGTTTTCTCTGGCTCTATGAGGAGAAACTGTTGGTCCCAGTGACCATTAAAGACTACTGCTCAGTGATATCGGATAAAACGTTTAGACATCATGGCAGACACAATCCCTCACTTTGATTTCAAACTGAAATCTGTTCTGGCATTTAACCTGGCTGCAGCTACTGTCTTATAAAACATGATTCCTGATAGCCTTAACTTTAGCATACAGGTTGAGTGAGTTACAAGCCCTAAATGGATGGTTTGATGGCCTTCTTGAAGCATCCAGGCTCTATAGCCAAAAATAGATTACCTGCACTTGGCAATCAGAGAGTTATTGAATGTTTCCACTCTTCTATACAAATTGAAAGAAACAGCTATGTAAAGCTGTTTGCACCTTCAACCTTAAACTTTACTTGAAGCATACAGAGGCAAGATAGTGCATGCAAACAACTCTCCTGGAGAAATCCACAATTGAGGATATCACCCCTTAAGCACAATCTTTGTGGATGAAGTGGCTCAGCATGCTTTTAGGTGTTAAGAAATGAGAACAGGGTTCCCGCAGGTTTTGGAATTATGGAAAACATTTGGAATTTTAAAAATAAATTTCAGAGGCCTTGAAAAGAGTTGGGATTTCTCAAAACCTTGCAAAGTTTTGGAAAAGTCTTGGAATTTCTGATAACAGAGTTTAAAAACATTAATGTCTGCTAATGTCATAGTGTAGAGTGCCAATTCAAAAACCTTGTTTCGAACATGACAGAATTATAGTCAGTATTGTGGTCCTTGAATTTTGCAAAAAAGCCCTTGCAAACTTACGGAAAAATCAGGGAATTTGTTTTTTTAAGTCTGCAGGAAACCTGGAGAATCTCCTCATGAAGATTTCAGCTGATGAAACTGGAGCAGTCTCTATGAGCCTCATGTTTAAACAATGCTTCAATCTGAAACATAATAGAAACTTATTATCTTTATCTTAACAGAGACAAACTTGAGTTGGGTGAGTTCTGTGGCAGTGGCCCAAATGAACACCAGGCCAAGTTAAAAGTCAGCACAATCTGTTAGCTTCTCTGGATTTGCCTGCCAAACTTTGTGGTTAAAAAGATTTCAGTAATCATCATGTTAGCTGGATATAGGATCACAGATCATGTGACCCAAGGCTGTGTTGTTTATCAAATTAAGAGAGCAGGTTATCTTTCATATAGGGAATCCAGTCATTATTCTCTGGAATGATATCCAAGATATAGATCAGATACTCAGCATTACTCATCCTATATTCTATTAATGTTAATGTGATCAGGGAACATATTTGAAGGAGAAGGCAATTTTTAATGTAAATTATGTTCTGAGAGTACTTACCCAAATAACTCTATTTGAAAACCCTCCTAAGCACCCTTCCTTGCGAGCATCCTCATTGATACCTCAAGAAGGATAAAACCAAATACACCTTTTAGTGGCATGGGGAGGTCATGAAGAGTTATTGCCCTTCATTTAAGGTGTCCATAAAAGACAAATTTTACGTTTTAGTAGTCGGGCTAGTTTCTGGACATGGTAATCTTATAACCCTGTCATTAGCATGATATGGCATGAATTCTGTTAGAAACATAATTTACTTAGAAATTTGCTTTCTTTGCTTTTCTCAACTGCTATGGACAACAAATGTGAACTAACAAACTGCTTTCTTATCGACAGCATACTAGCTCATACTAAACCAATCAATGCTGGGTTTGTATAGGCCTGTCTTTAAGTCGGGTATATTGCACTATGGTATTGTCCTTGCTTCCATCCATTAACATTTTTGCTTGGACAGATTTCATGAAACTGACCAAGAATATATGACTAAATGGTTTATTGTATACTGTACCCATGTAGCTGCAATATCAAGGTTTTGCTTGGGGAAAATGTAATTATGCAGGTTGTCTGGAGAAAACGTTTGCACCACAGAAAGTATTTACATAAAATTTTAGCCACACACACACACACATATATATATATATATAAATATATATATATATATATATATATATATATATATATATATATATATATATATATATATATATATATATTGGCTGTAATGGATACCATGGCCATGCCAGCAATATCCAGGCAATAGAATGGGAACATGTAAATCTGACTTTTTATCATTATCCAGAGTATAATTTTTTAACCACTGAAATTATTTAAATGAACTGAACCAGTTTCATGTGACTAGAAAGTGTGTCACATACCATTCTCCCTGCTACAAAATCAAGGCCATAGAATAGTAAAATATAAATCAGTGACGTCTATCCATGTATGGGTATAAGTTTTGAAACAATGAATATTTTTTAACTAAACTTTGGCCTTTTCCATATCTTGACTTAATAGAGCCATGTGTGTTCATTCGCATATTCCGCTGCCTTAAATTCAGATTGTAGCAAAGGATAATGCTAGTCAGTGTGGTGCTTTCTTATTCAGGCTAGCACTTTATAATAGAATTTTGATGAATCTCATGAAGGTCATTATATTATCATAAAATAATCAAGTATCTAATTCAGATGTGAAGATCATTATTTGGGAAAAGGTTATCATGTGCTGTTCGTGGTCCTCCTGATAACAGTTTAGTTTTCCTACAACAAAAATATTTTCTTTGATGTACTATACTTTTACTGTTGGGTTTGTACTCTAATCATCTAAAATGTTTTTCATAAATTCACAGATAAATTGGACTGTTTAAGGACAACTACCAGCTCGAGATGGAAAGCCACTGTATTAATTACTGAAATGCATAACTTCTTGGTCTCATTTTGTTGGAGTCATGGTAGCTCAGTTGATAGTGTACAACATGTAATGCAAGGGTTGCAGTTTCGATAAATGCCCAGGTCAGTTAAGGTCAGCTGCCATCATGCATCTTTCCCTGATACATCCTCACCAGAGAGGGGAACAAAAACCCTGGAATACAACTTGGAAACTGCTGAGATTCCCACGATATAACCATTTACATGCTATTAAACCTGAAATGACAAAACTTTTGGTGTGTAGGTAAGAACAGGGAAGTGGGTGATATATGTTAAAAACAATTTTAGTTTTGTATGTGTTTTTCAGGGCCAGGAGGCGACGGGCTCGGGAAAACAAGAACATTGTGGGTCATCATGATGGCTTGTCGTCAGATGATGAAGAAAATCAATCAGAAATAACAAAGTTCAATCTGGAAAGAGGTGGTGATACAATGACCTTTTCATAACTCCCAGATCAGCGGACCTAATGCACTTTTTCCACCATTTGAAAACTGCTTCATGTTTCCAAATTCTTTCAATAATTACCCATAACATTTGGGTCTAAAAGAAAGAATGAGAGAGAGACTTTTGTTTATGCCTTTGTGATATATCTTACAATAGAAAGGGCTAAAGTGACACAAGGCCTTGTTAGCTTTTAGCACTTGATACTAATGTATGATAAGTCAGATAGATGTTAGTTTTCTGAACACTATTACTATAGCAATACACATTGACAAGTGGAATATATGCAAAACAGTTTGAAAGTCAGTGAGTGTAAAACTTTTTTCCTGCCATCAAATATTGTGCCAACCGTAGGGTTGAATAGCATAGATCCATATGTGGTACTGCCACAAAAGGTATGGGTCAGAACATTGATTATGCCATTGTTGCAACACTGAGCTTATAATGAACATGATCCTGATGTAACATGTATTTAATTATGCTCGTGAATGTAAGGCAGTTCTTTTATACAGACCTAAAACGTAATTTTACAAAGTCTTTTGTTTTTATTTCATTTCCATTTGAAATGCATTCAGAATACATTGTGTTTGCATTCCATTCAAATCTATATATTTTGCATAGTTTTTAGCTTTGCTAGTCTTTGAACAGAAGAGCTTATGAGATTGTCTTTTGTCCATTGTCCATCGATTGACTGTCTGGCAACATCTATTAGCACAAGTTTGATATTGCTACTCCTCCAAAACTACTTGGAGCATTACCATGAAACTTTAAAAGCATAATCATCCTTTGTGTCTAGCTGGGTCTAAATGAAAATATCACTGATTTTACATCAAAAAAGGGCCATCTTGAAAATCATACCACTACTCGTGAACGGATGGTCATATCAACATGGGGTTTTCACTAAAAGACTTTTTGTGTATGTTATTGCTACTTCCTAACCACTTTTAGGATTGTCATGAAAATTTACACACATAGTCATCCTTTTGTCTAATTGGGCCTAAATGAATATGGTATGAATCTGTCCACTATGGAAGGTCTTCTTGACATGGGTATTCCACTAGAAAACTAACAGTGATGCCTGTGTTTGTGCTAAATGAAAATACTGCTGATCTGATGTCAGATATGAGCACCATTGCAGTCATCTTGAAAATCTTATATCAAGCTTTCTCACATACCCATATATGCTAAGCTCAACAGAGATGAGATGTGAGTGATTGTTAAAGGAAATTGCCTTTGACCCCTTTTGCACCTTGGGCCCCAAAATGGAAATGGTGGCATTCTGATATCCAACATGGTAGCCATCTGAACAGTTTTGTTATCATTAGTTCTCCAAAACCGAAAGTCAGATCAGTATGATGTTTCCACCAGAAGACTTCTTGTGATGTGGTGTTGATATTAAACGACAATGATGCCAGCCTGTCATCAGATATGTTCACAGCAGAAGTTAATTTGAAAATCTTGTTATTGCTGAAGACTATCAAGATAATTTTAACATGCAGCATTTAAAAGGAAGAAATGATCTTATTGAACACTTGTGAAAATTCTTTTTACAGTAGAGCAACAGTCCCATCAAGGGTCTCTTGCTCATGCAGTTTCTCAGAAATGCATTTAGATTTTAGGCTTATTACTTCCATTCATTGTTTCCTTTCATTTATTCATTTTCCAAACTAAAATATTTTCCATTTTCATGAGGTTCATCTATTGCTTTCACTTCTTATATACTATAAAGTTTGCTTTTATAAAATAGCAAATATATAAAAACAGAAAACACAAATTTATGATAAACAATTGTGCAGCTACTGTGAATATAGAAAGAGGTTTCAATTAATTCATTTGCCCCATGGACTGAAGGATGTAGAATAGGTCCCGTGTGCTCTCTGGCATGTCATAAGAGGCGACATGTTTTGACTTTTAATTTATTATATAATTAAATTCCAGCTTTGAAATTGATGGAAATTTTTTTGAGGGCGTGGTTAATATAATTTTTTGGTTAGAAAATTGTATTTTCTGTTTTGGGGATATTACCCCTTTTATTGGTTTAATGTGTCCTTGACCTTGACTTAATCTGCATATTATAGACACGATTGTGTTAATGTGCCATTAAATTATGTCCACAAAAAGTCTTCATTTGTTCTGCATCCCATTTTTGTTTCACTTGTAAAATTACCCATTTTGGAATCTGTATTCAAGAATGGTGCCTTTCATTTTTTTTTCTATACCCCATTATGATAGTGGTAGAGAAATGTGGTGTTACCCTTGTCTGTACATTGTATGTCCTTCACATATTTGTTACATTTTGTGTTTAGGTTATTTCAGGCATCTGTTCAGTGTACAAATTTCTAGTTCTTTTGTGGATATTCTTGGTGTTTGTTGATTCTTTTGTTTTTTGTTATTCCATGGACAATTGGTTGTTTATATATTTCTAGAATGGTCTGTCTTAGATCATATCTTTATTCTCTGCAGATGACATTTTTCGAGTAAAAGAAGATTTGTTTGAAGATGTGATGGAGGATTTCAAAGAGCTGGATGCTGTCAGGGAGAGATTTAGTCAGTGGAAATTGGAGTATGGAGAAACGTACAAAGAAGCATACATTGGCTTGTGTCTACCAAAACTAGTCAACCCTTTTGTCAGACTGCAGCTTTTGGATTGGAACCCACTGGAGGTCAGTAGGTATAGATGTACAGACTAACATAGATAATTAGATAGATATGCTAGTATGTGTAAAGATTATGGAAAATCTCTGACATGAATTGATACACAAGCTACACATGTGGTTGGTGAGATTTCCGCAAGAATAATTGGGTTTAGACACCAAGCAGTGGTATGAATATTGCATAGGTGTCAGGAATAATATGTTGGTATGAAGAGTGGAAGGGCAGATAAAGCAGCCAAAGCTGCCCTAAATGTACCCAATGTAAATGGAAAATCCCTGATACTTAATTATATATACATTAGCATGTTCTGTATACCTTGCAAAATACATGGAATGAAAGCTCCACAAACAAGAAGAAGAACATCTAACTCATCACTGGAAAGTCATGTCGATAAAATTGCAGTGACAAGGTCGTATTTTACCAGTCACGTGAAGGACATAACTCAAGAAGGGTGAGCCGCTACCATTGTGCAATCCTTCATTATCTTTATCCATTGAAAGTGGAACATTCATTCAAGTGTATTATCTTAACCAGGAGAAATGAAAGTTTCTCCTTTGAATACATTCCCAGTTATATTAATTTTAGGAAAGAAGCTCAGCTGCATCTCAGATTCATCACTTGCAGCAGGATGAAATTATTGTTTTCCATCTATATACTATAGACATTATACAGACAGATGGAAGAAACCTTTTCTAATACATCCTCTTACACTTCTGGGTGGCTTCACTTGTTTACTCAATTCTAGCTTTCGCTGGATACTTCACTGTACCTCAACCTCTCATAGAATTTTAGTGGGGCATTATTGACCTTCCACAGACAAAAATTTCTGTACTATTGAGTATAATGGTATTTACTACATGTTGAATTTTTCACACCTGTGGTCTTCATTTTTCTGACTTTGTGCCCCAATATCAAAGATAGTGTCTTTGGTGCATTTTGCTGATTCATTCACTCACTGCATGTAAGTATGCTTGTTCAAATGTTTAAACACTTTTAGGCTGTTATTTGCCTGATTTTTCATATTTGTAACTAAGCTAGTTTGGTTAGTATTTTTTCCCCTGTTAAAAATTCTATAACCACAAACCACATGACAAAAAAGGTGATGTGATGCCTTGGACTGAATTAACTGCAGCAACTAATTTTACGATCCTCCAAAACTTAATTGGGGACCTGCTTAAATAGATTTTCATCATCAGACTTGACTGAAAATAATAGTTAATTAGGTACTATGTATTTTAAGGTAGCATGTCAGCTTGTCACCAGTTATAAATTAATTTTTGAAAGCATTAGAATGATATAAATACTGTTGTTAGGTGAAATTTTTTAGTAAAATTAGTTTATAGGTAATTAGTTTGAGAGGAGATCATTTAATCATGGAAGAATAATACCAACACTAAAGCATCAGCAAATCCAGAACCAAAAATGTCACATTTTTGGTAATTTTAATAATTAGGTACCTTGATGTTTTTCTTTGTTGTCATTTTTTATATCAGCTTTGAGTGCTTTTATATTAAATTTCACACAAATATATGCTTGGCATATAATTTTCTTGAAAAAAAATCTCTGGTAAGGACCTCAAAAATTTCAGGATCGGGGGGGGTATTTGTTTATATAGACATTAATTTGAAATTCACAGCATGATATTAAAATAATGTTTTCATTTATCATGACAAAAATAATTTAAAAATATATGCAATGCAGTTGTATTTTCACAAGTTAATTTTGAATATTAATATTATTATATTTATGGCATATGATAGCATGTTCATTACATGTAATCCTTACTGTGAATAATCCTAAACTTTTTGCGAGAACAGTTGTTTTCTGAACCTGAATATTAAATTGATCACTAATATAATTGTTTAGTGCAGTGGTATGTGATGTAGTATATTGAGAAATACTGTGGTATATCCTTGTTCAAAAATTGCTGTGATGACCAGCTGTAACACTTACATACACACATACACAAACTTAATATTCATTCTTTTGCTCTTTTTTTTCTACACGTTTTATGTTTGCAATACATGTATATAAAAATTTGATCACCAGTTAGTTTTCTACATTATCAGAGTTCATTGACTTTTCTATGTGGGAATAGTTGGTTTTCCTTTTCAAAACATACTATAACAATGGATAATGATGCTGTTGAATTTCCATGCAAGTGGACAAAAAGGTTTACTCATTTAGTATATTATTTCACTCTGCAGGAAAATTGTGCAGACTTTGAAGAAAAGAGATGGTTTGAATGCTTGCTGTTTTATGGTTTCAAAGAGGGTGAACCTATAGACAAGGAAGATGATGATGTCAAATTACTGCCATCTATCGTGGAGAAGATTCTCATTCCAAAACTTGCAAGTGAGTTGAATCCTTGGTAATTTTACATTTACAAATGTAAGAGTCAAACATTTTGCCATTAAATTTATAAGCCATTTTCTATTAATTGTCAAATGAAATTGAATATTTTCAATGCCAAAGTATGTTAGCATTCTATAGTCTTTGATAGTTTGAAGCTGTGAGATTTTAAGCATTAACTTGTGAGACTGTATATGTCATAAATGTATTTTACTGACTTGATGATACTTTTCCTTATTTTGTTCAAACCAGTCATTATCCATATGACAACATTTTAAAACACTTATTAATTCTAAGGTATGCATGGGGTAGTAATCTCATGTTTGCAGGATTGATGTTATGGATGCAATATTAAACAGTTGTGAATATTTTGATTACTTGAGTTGTTATGATTGTGGTCTAACTCTAAAAGAAAGAAGCAAACCCAGCTTGTTTCGTAAAATTCAGTAAACAATTTTGCTAGAATACAAAATAAAAATTAAAAGGACACAGTATTGTGTATAAAAATCCAAATAATCCTAAATGTTCTTTCACAATTCCAAAAGTTTAGATTCCTATAATCTTGGCTGTCTTGATGTGCCAAGTCTTAAATGTCATGATGTGCCAATAGTTTTGAATGTGCTAATGTACCTAGTAGTCTTGAATATGTTGATATACTATCAGCCTTGATGTATCACAGTGATATAATCCAGAATGACTTGGAATGAATTCACTATAATAAAATGAGCATTTTGTAATTCCAATAAATAATTTAAACAAATGTTTCCTCTCAAATCATATCTGAACACAACAGTAAATGATTCCATAGACTGAACTTAAAACAAGAATGAAGACTTTGTTGACCAAACCTATGTATACCAATTTCTGTTGACCAATGACGTAGTAGTAAACCCAGGATGTGGGTCATTTCAAATGGGAAAATCCATCAAATTGATACACAAGTTTAGTCTTTGAGATTAACCTTTAGTAAACATCTTGTTTACTAGTCTGAGATTTGGTGTTGGGCCTTCCTAATTACTGGAATATATGTTTAATGTGTTAACATATATAATTGCAGAATTGGCTGAACTCGTTTGGGACCCCCTGTCTACCGCACAGACTTCCAGACTTGTCAATCTTGTACAGAAACTACAGCGAGACTGTCCCTCTGTCAATCGAGAGAGCAAAAATATACAGGTTGTTTGTCAGGCTTATATAGATTACTCAGAGGAACATGAATGTTATCCATGTTGATGGATAACATTGATGTTATTGTATTATTGTATTGTAATCATCATTGAAAGCATCATTATCATCATGATGACTTTATTTTCTGTTTTACTGTCCATGATTGGCATATTTATTTTATTATTGTAAAAATATTAACATTTCAAAGTAACAGCAATATAACCTTGCTACCTCTACCTACCTCAAATCTCACAGATGATAAATAAAAAGCAGTCTTCACTTATGCTTACATAAGAAAGTAAAGATGTAAAAGTGATATTAATGTCCCTTTAAATTTCACCAGATTAAATTTTCTATATTGTATAAGTTTTATCTGTTTGAAGGCAAATGCACAGCATGCTGTTACTACAAATCCATGAGGGCAGTTTTAGACTGAGAAACAATTTTTTTCATCAGGAAATTCAAGAATGCAATATTTCAAAATATCATGTTCTGTTAATTGGTAAATTCTTTCTGAATCACATATTTAATATCAGTTATGTCAGTAATGGATACAACATGGAATTAATTAGAATAAGATTAATTGTTAAAGGTCGGAATATGCAGTTGTAAATTGCTGTAAAATGATGCAGTTAAATTATTTATTCATCAATGTTTCTTTAAGTTCATAATTCTTTTGCTGTAAATGATGCATTAAATTATTTATTCGTTAATGCTTTAATAAAGTTCTTAATTGATGTGAATGCTTTGATAAAGTTCATAATAGAACAATACCATTTTATCATTTATTTTCATGGATCTTAATTTATCATGGTTTTTTTTAATGAAAAACATACCTTTTCATGGGTACATTGTTAACCAGTACTACCACCTATATCATTACAAACACCTGTCAAGATCAAACACTTATACCCATTATCAGAGGGACTTGATCCAGCCAATAAATACAAAATTTCGGAGGGAGTTGATCCAGCCAATAACACTAAGCTAAAAGTATGTCTTCTTTAAAACACATTTAATAAGCTACACCATCAGTTGCTTTCTGATGACCTTGGTCTTAAAATGAGGACTTAAAAAGTGGTAAAGTTAAACTTTGATCCCTGTTGGTTTGGATAATGCCATCATTTAACATATGATGACTAAGTGCAGTTAGCTGCCAGTTGATATTTCATGAGTTTAGAGAGCAAAGTACTAATTAATTGGAAAACAATGGAATCACTCCATTATTAATGTCTTCTTCATGTTTGAACTTACTTCAACCACTAGGCTTTACAATAAATAAGGACTACAGAGGAATATGATAGCAGCAAAGATCACTTTACTCTTTTAGTGAACCTTGTCAATAAAGCTGATTCTTGTTGAATAAGTAATTGCAGTTCTTACAAAATTAAGCAAAAGAATGGACCAAATTATGTTTAGTTTGTGTAGGATTTGTTTATTTCAACAATTTGGGGGATTTCTTTTACTTGACGTGTGTGTGTGTGTGTGTGTACACACACACAGAGTTGATTACCACAATATTTGAAATCTGTAAAATATAAGCTGTAATTTGTTTGCCTTGGGTTTCATTACTGATTGTGCATCAAGCAATAATTCTAGTAATTTATAGTCATGTTGTTGATTGCGATTAAGCATGCATGGGTAAAATGAGATGTAATTTCAGGAGGATTTACATTTTTCAACAGTTTCACTTCAGTGAAAAACATTTGAATTAGTATTAAATCTAATTTTCATATATGATTAATTTATTATTTATTCTTTCATTTTATTTATGCTATCGTTTGAATACTTCACACTTTTTCTTGTTTTTATCTGCCTTTGATTTTATTGTTGTTGTTGTTCTGGGGCTTAACACCATTTTTCAGCACACAATAAGCCATACATGGCGGCCAGTATTAATGGTGGCGGAAGAAACTGGGAAATCCGCGGAAAGAACCACCGACCCAAAAGAAGCTACTGGCAAGCTTTCTCACATACCCACATTCGCCAAATCTTAGACTCAAACCCACACAGACAGAGGTGAGATGGCAGTGATCCGTAATGGACAGCACTTTAGGCCACTTGGCCACTCGGGGCCCCGTGCCTTTGATTATGCCAGAACATTGATTTAAGGAAGTGGGTGGAAATTAAGTTACTGGATGCTGTATATGTACATATGTATTGAAAAACAATATCAGTTGCTTTATAATTTTTTAAGGGTTGAAAGCAAACAAACTGTTGTTAAATCTAACATTTTATCATCAGATTACAGATTTGACATTAGTTTATCAGTAGCATTGTTTATCTCTAGAATGAAACATGTTAGGTACGAGTTTCTTTAGTGTATGTGAATAATTTTTGGTTGGTCTTTGTGAAAATTGGTACCTTATGATCATTTGTGATTCTACAGTAATAGATGAGCCAGTGCATGGAAATATATGTATCCAATATCTCTCAAATTCTGTTTTTGAATTAGGTTTTACTGAGGACTCTGGTGTCTCGAATGAAGAAAACTCTAGATGATGATATATTCATGCCCTTGTATCCCAAACAGTAAGTTCTCATTTTAAATTAATGATCTGTTTGTAAAGCTTGTATTATATATTTTTATATCCCAAAGAGTAGGTACACATTTTACCATAACGATCTGTCTGTAAAGCTTGTATTTATATGTTTTTGTATCCCAAAGAGTAGGTACACATTTTACAATAATGATCTGTCTGTAAAGCTAGTATTTCTTTACTAGTAGATTGCAACACTAAGGATAATCACATGTGAAATGTTTATCTTTTAACATAGCTAAAGTTTCAAGCAATCCATAATTACCCGAAAATGTTTGGGTTGTTGTGCATTTTCTTTTACTTGTCATGTATGAATGAATATCTGTCCCCTAATTATGGGTAAAAGTACCCTGTCACCAATTGTCTATAAACTAATAGTTGAATGAATGTCTATAAAAGCATCAGATTTGCATTAATTGAAGATAATAGACTCCTATTGAATACAGGGCTGTTCCATTTAAAAATACATGGTACCCAGGGAAGAAAGTTTTTTAACTCTATGCCAAGGTACTTTAATTTCAAAGAGTTTATATTCAGACAATAACAAAATTGTTAATTGCATCTATGGATGAGTATCCTACATTAAAAGTGCTTTCCCTGGGTTCCAGGCACATTTAACTGGAAAGCCCATGGAAAGAAAGATGTTGATGAATAAACATTTCAGTATGACAGTTATTGAGACTGTGATGGTTTCCACAACAGAAGGTTGAATGCAAGTGATATCACTAACATGTACTGTTGACTTTATCGTTTTCACTCAAAAGAAGACTTATAATTTTTTTTATTCATTTGATCTTTTTAGCTATTTAACAAGAGATATTTCATCAAAATTACAATCTCTCCCAGAATTCATAGTACTCTTAATTTGTGTAGGTTACATGTGATGTTCTATTTATGATGTATTAATGTAATGATCGTGCCATTTTAAGCTGCTTTGTAAGCTTTGTTCTTTTATTGTTAAGTGCTAAGAAAGTGTACAAATAGGTCATTATAAATGCTGCAAGTTTCATAATCATTAGAAAAGTATGAAAATGCATTGATGGTAGTGGTGGGTCAGATAATTCAGGTTAAGCTACAAATAAATGAGTAAACACTGATGTGTTTAGAAAGGATATTTTACTGTACAACTTTCCTTACTGATATCTGACAACACATTGTTTCATGCTGAACCTTGCAAATCTCTTAGAATTTTAAAAAAATTTTGTTGCTAGGTTTGAGCAATTACAAGTAAAACAAGTTTTGGGAGAGTCAAAGGAAATAAGAGACTAGGCAAAAAATCTTTTCTTTAAACTCTTGTACAGATGTTTTCCAGCAGATTATATAGTATATACACTGAATGGATGATTATTCCATAGCATCCTATTGATGCAGTGTCATGTGACTTGAGAATGTTGTTTTTACCTTCAGGGTTTTGGAAAACAGAAACTCGGGACCCAGTGTATTTTTTCATAGACAATCATGGATTTGTATTAAGGTAAGGATTCTGTTTCTGTAACCAAACATATTATTGTCAGTTCTTTGAATGACTTTTAATAGGTATTACTTTTCAGGTACAGGCTTCAATGGTGTCATTAGTAGTAATGTATTGGTTCTTTGCTTCAATTTTTTTTAATCAATTGTATGTTAATGCTAGGATTGCCTTTTATGACTGAGCTGAACATCAGACCTGCCAATCCTTACAATTCTGCCATTAAGTATTTTTTAAAAAATGACCATTAAAATACAAACATTCAAAATAAAATTAAAAACTTAAGTAAAATTATTGTTGCCATAAAATCCTTATAATTTACTTAATCTGTGTTTAATTTAGATCTGGGTTTTATGTTGGAATTAAAGGAGTTGCTCAGAGAACTTGACTAACCAGCAATACTTCAGACGCTTTAAACTGCACTTTATTTTCATGAGGTGCATTTCCATGATCAAACTTGATAATAGAATGTTTTAAAAATGGCTTCTGCAAGGCATGTTGAAGACAAGAGAAAATAAGCCTCTTAAAAAAGTGTTAATCAATACAGAAGAATAAAAAGGAATATTCACATTATTGTGATTAAAACCTTGTTTAATAAATATATTTTCCAGCTTGACAATAGCATTTTATGATGTGTTGTTACACTTTATTGAAAACTGGTCAAATTTGAAGAAAAAAAAATCAACTTTCTTACTTAGGTTTGGGAGATCAGGAACACAAAGCTAAAACATAATCAAATGGAACACATGATTGTGTGTACGTGCGCACCTTAAATAAATGCCAAACTGAGTGGAATGAGGTAAAGATCCTGGCAAACAAGATTTATTAAGTTGTTGATTCTGGGGCTTGACAGGTAAATATGGCACAGTAATTCCAGGACTTAGAAATCGATAGAAATCTACAGACTACTGGGGCTATATTTTATGTAAAATCCCAAGCTCTCAATGTCCTTGCTAATGACTATATAAAATATAATCATTGACCTAAAGATCAGTGGGGTAATTATTCAGCAAGAGCAGCTGTAGAGTGTCTAGGTGAGCTTTAGGCAACCATATGCATCCAGCTTCTTCAGGCAGGCTGGGATGGGTAAAAAGAAAACTAGGCTTCTCCTCCCACGTGCCTCCCACCAACTATCAATGACTTTGCTTCCTTCCTACCCACAGGTGACCCTTTTGAAGGCACTGTTCTCCTAGACTTGAATCAGTATATTTCAGACAGATGTTTGGGCTATTCAAGTCAGCTTGGAGGGTCTCTGGATCTTGTTCATCTCCACTTTCATCATTCCCTCATCATGATAGCAATCCCAAGTGATCTCACCAATGCAAGCATTTTTCAGAAAGAGATGTATCTTTCTGTTAAAGCAGGCAGTGAATTTAGTCTGAAAAATCAGACTCCCTATGTTTCTATTCCAGACTTTTTCTAGTCACAAAAACTAACAGAAAATTGAGACATGTCATCCTCTAGTAGTCAGTCATTTTATTACTGCCCTGAAGTTCATGGTGGTGGTAGTTGTGGGTTTTGCACCATACTTTAAGCCCATGATTAGCTGTACATGGCAGCCGGTTTATCTAGTGGACGATGAACCCGGAAAGAACCACTGACCCATGTGAAGCTACTTGCAAGCTTTCTCACATACCCACATTGGCAAAGCCTAAGACTCACATGTGAATAGAAGTGAGATCTAAGTGATCAGGACAAGCGATTGCCTTAGACTACTTGATCACCTAGAGACCTACAAATTCAGGATGGAGATGGCAAGGTTCATCCATCTTCATATGATGTGAAAAATACAAGATTGGTGGTGACCTGTCTGACATATATTTTCATATACCTATTGAAGATAAGAAACTAGCCACTTTCACTATCACAGTATACTATTCCATGATTTCAGACACATGTAGGTCTTTTGGAAGATATGATATTGGCTGTGATGAGGACCTTTCTGACTTGTCCATATATCCAGGCCATACTGGCTCACCTTGTTCCCAAAATGGAACCTCTCCTGGTTCTTAATGTCTCTCAGCCCATCTGAGTTGTAGCCTTCATTCCATGTCACATAAACAGTTATCAAACAAGACTTGGTTCTTGATAGCCCTTGCTTAAGTAGGCAAGGGGAGTGAGCTTCATATGTTGATCATGGATCCGAACTACATCAGTTTACAGTTATTGAACTATTGATGTAACCTGGTTTCATTTCAAATACTGGTTACCATTGCTGGGCAAGCATCATATCCACTCTCCTTGATCAAATCATCAAAAGAAGCAAAGCATTACATTATACACCCTCAGATGCAGTCTAAGGTATATGAAGAATATCATTAAGGCAGGATAGCAAGACATAACCCTAAAAGCACTGTCAGCTTCGCTGAAAATGGAATTTACGGAATACTTATAACTTTAACAGTATTAGGCGCAACTCTTGAAGATTTAATCTTACAAAATATGACTAATTTCTTCATGTCTAGCCTTCAAACATAATGCCTCAGTTTGAGATGTGGTGAAGTCATTTGACAGTCAAGCTCAATTTACTTTATCCAGTTTCTGTTTGCATGACATGGCCTCACAAGGAGAGAGGAATCTTGTCAGGCCACTGGTAGCTGTCCTGACAGTTACTACACCCTTGTATGAAAGCAAAAACTTTTTGCCCAGGTATGACCTTAAAAACTTTAGCTTGATTTGCCCAGGAAACTTCTGAATGTAAGGCAATTGCCAGGTGCTTATACATATGATCAGGTAATGTATTTGATAAAGTAAATTTTTTATTATGTTTATCTAAAAGCACTTATAGAAGCACATTGCTATCAATTCCTCCCAACTTCCCAGACAGATGTGAGGATCATTTTATAGGTTTCACTTAATCTTATGCCAGTTATGTCTGGGATATGGATTGCTACATACAGGAAAGGGGAGCTAAACTATAAGAGTCACTTTCTTTGGGTTCTATAATGTATAGAAGGAAAGATGTTTTTCAGCTTTCTGGGATGGTTTTATTCAGAGGTAACAGATAGCAATTTCATAAGGTTAATGTGATTGGGTAAGTATTTTCTGGAAAAGATGATTCACAAACAAATCTAGATCCTCAGACCATTGATTACAGATAATACTTATATTCTCAAGACACTTAATTACAGGCAATACTATTTTCTCAGACTATTGATTATAGGTAATACTTTATTTATCAGATATTTGTGAGTTTATGTCATGAAAATAAAAAGAATCAAGCCACACAGAAATTTTCTGATATGCAATTTAAAGCATTTCCAAGTTTTGATGTTAATGTTTTTTTCTCACAGTTGCTTGGTAACATTTTGTCCTGGCATGGTATTCTGGCCAACAAGGTTCTACAAGGACTGGGTTTAGATGGCATTCTGAACCGATACATCATCCTGGGTTTACACTCCACACCATTTAACACAGAGACCCTCCAGAAATGCCAGGCTGTGAGTATCAGATGCTTTCATTATTTAACTAAGGATTTTAATTGCTGAAGTATGGACATGAGTTGTCTTGAAAATGGTGGAAAGCAGAGAACCTGAAACAGCTAGCAGTTTTATTGAACAGCCAGCCATGTTTGCATGTGTTGGAACTTAGTACCACAAAGTTGCCTATCAAGCAAAGAAATTTGTTTGACTAGCCATGCTTTAAATATCTGCTCTTTAATTGGGAAGAGTTGGAAGAGTTGTTTGTGTATTTTGCCATGGAGTCATTTTTAATATTATAAGTTGATGACTGGTAATGTTTGTTGTGTACATGTTGATTCTTTGTTAGAAAGAGGTATATTTATATTTGTCAGTTTAACATTTTGTTGTCATATTTACACCCCCAAAATAGATGTAAGCAAACATAAGACTATTGCAAAAATTAATACTTAAGCAGTAAATATATGAATTGTTTAGCTGGAGACTTTTCGTAAAAATTAAAAATGTGTGAAAGGTTATTATTCCAAACAAAATATAAAAGAGGCATCATTTTTATTGAGATTTATCTGCTTCTTCCTGTCTTGTGCTCAGGTATCCTATATCCCCCTAATCTTGTTTTTGCTGCTCAACCAGTTGTCTGCAAGTCAAGTTAAATATGAAAGACATTTTAAATATTTTATATGCATATATGAAAGCATCAGTGATTGTATGTGATGAGCTAAAACTGCCTTAGGTGTTTAAAGTCTTGATACATGTAAGAAATAAAGCAAGAACAAATGTTATGGATCCTTAGATTCAGATATCTGCCTGCAAAATTGGTTAGAAGTGACCAGGTTTTGATAGGAAGACATGAACATTGTCTATGAAGTAGAATAATTCCATTGGTTTTTTTTTCCTTCAGCAGCTGTATTTGTACATAAATCATGCAAAAAATGACCAATTTGATGAAAATAGCACCAGTCTCATTTGCTGGATTGGGGGAGCAGGGTTATCCATCCAGTTGTTGTAGGGTTTAATACCATTTTTTTAGCACAAGATACATGGTGGCCAGTATAATTAGTGGAGGAAGAACCCTGGAAAACCCCAGGAAGAAACAACAACCCACCAGAAGTTACTGGCAGGCTTTCTCATGTACCCATGTTAGCTGAACCTGTAACTTAAACTCATGCAGACAGAGATTGTCCATCCAGAACACCTGGGGTATTTTTGTAATCAGAGAATAACATTGATTTAATGTCCAAACTATAATTAGAGAATAACATTGATTTAATGTCCAAACTGTAATCAGAAAATAACATTGATTTAATGTCCAAACTGTAATCAGAGAATAACATTGATTTAATTTCAAAACTATAATCAGAGAATAACTTTGATTTAATGTCCAAACCATAATCAGAGAATAACATTGATTTAATGTCCAAGCCATAATCAGAGAATAACATTGATTTAATGTCCAAACTACTGATACTGTTACATAGATTGTCATGGGTTTCATACAGTCAATAAGGCCATTTTTATCTTGATGAGATTATGTTATATAACAGAATACAATGTTAATTGTGAGTGTCTGGCAAACTAATTTATATTGTATGTAAAACAAATCGTATCAAAGTGTCATTTATATTTTAGTATGTAAAAACAGATCTCAGTGTCATTGATATTATATGTAACAACAAACCACATCAATGTCATTTGTGGTGACATGCCTCAAAACATTTTTCCATTTCGTTTTTTTAAGATCAATAAGTCTGATATGGCGGGGGTTTTTTAGTCACAAATTAAGGCTTTTAATCCTTACCTATGAAAATTGTTGGTTTTAAAATTTACCAGAGTCTGTCTGGGTAACTAGGCAAGCATCCATTTTGGTACCAAATGATAAATTTTAGTGAACAGTTTTCAGTGCAACTTGCTCTCTGTTTCCTTATGCCTTGGAAGAACCTTTGAATTCTGAATCAGCCCTTAGTAAAGAGATTTTAGGTAACAAAATTTGACAAACTAAGCTCATTGTTCCTATTAACTCCAATACAAACTATGTTGATATAATGGAGTGGGGATAAATGCTCTGTGGTTAAGGTCACTGTCTCTCAAAATAAAACCAGATCTTTCCATTCTGTTGACAAGTTCTTGATGACAAGTTCACAAAATTGAGTACTCTTTAATTGATTTTAAGGAAACTCATTAAATATCTAATAATCATTATACCTAAGAAAGAGTTTTGTCAGTTTTGGAGTCGGTAGTTTGAGGTCAAAATCATTGTTACAAAAAGATGGATTTTATCTTTCTGAACAACATGACTTGAATATAGCAGATTTCAAGCAAACTTGGTACATTTCGTGTTTTTGGTTTGCTTGAAATACAATCATGTGGATTGCAGATCAGGTCTGGTATTAAAATTGGATTTGGCCTTAACTTTTAATTTCTGAACATGGACTGCATACTTGTTGTCCTTATGTTAGCCTTAGTATCTTGTGCCATGTAGTACACTTTAAATATGAAAGGAACTGCATATATCATGTTTTAACACTAATGTCTGTCTGCTCTCAGGATGAAGTGTTGGAATAACAGAAGAGGTTTTTCAAAGAGTCATATTTCTATGAAATCTGCACATATTGTTAAATTCAGTATGTTTTACACCAGAAACAAACTAAGAATTTCCTACTAGCTCAAAGTGATTCATTGCTTGAGGTACCTACTGTGAATCTATTTCTTTTCAAAGGGTAGTAATTTGTGTGATTATGAAACAAATGACCTTATTGTCAATGTTTGAATTAGTGAAAAGGAGGAAGAGTATTTTTTCCATCTAATGATCATTGTTTACTGTCTTGAAATTTCTGTTTTATAATAGCCAATAAAATCCACAGTAATTAGCTTCCAATAAAGAGTAGTTAATGTATTGTGTAGTGGATGGGTTAGCTTTTATCACTTCCAGCTTATTTAAAAATACATTTCATATCGTTTTTGCAGATTGTGTCCACATTCCCGAAACAGTGGTTTAGCGACATGGAGGGAGATAAGACACTTCCTCAGCTGGAGAATCTGTGTCGCTTCCTGATGTACGCTGCCTCCATTCTTGATAAAGCCAGCAACACACCACGGGACTCTGAAAGAAAAGAGTACAGGTAATATATTTTAGTTAGTGAATCTTGTCATTGTGAGGGAATGGCAAGTAGGAAAGTGGTTTTTAATTACATAATTACTACAGATCTAGGTATTAGGAATTTCTTCATCAGTTTCTGTATTGTGTCGATTTGTTTTAAAACAATATCTTCAACTTTTGTATGAAAGTTCCTGTTGCTGAGCAATAACATTCAACAAAACAAAATGATCAAATTCTTTCAAATCCCACAATAACACAAAAGGATATGATAATACACACTGTCATCAGTGCATTGGTCCATAACACCTCCAAATTGTTTTGTGGAAATTTGTGAAAATTGTGCAATGTATTTGAAGTAATATTTTAAAAGGCGTGGATATTTGTGATGGCAAGTTGAAAACTTTGCTATAATTTATTGTTTAAAGTGTATAATTGAAAAGATCTGACAGGTCAATTAAACTCTAATTGTGAAATGCTTGTACAGATGTAAATAGCACTTAAGATCTCCAATTTTCAGGATGCAGTTAGAACTTGGTAAAAAAAAAGTGGATGGATGACTAGGGTATAGTTGATGAAGATCAGAGCCCAGAAAGATAGGAGTGATTTGTATTTGCAACCCTTACTGGTTCAGTTTTCATAGCTATAATTGTCTCTGCAGCCCAATATGACACTAGACTAGTTTTCAGTCAACTGCTTATTTATGGTTACAGTACTTTTGAACATGGACTGAAATGTCAAGAATATTTCACTACATCATAGTAAGGAAATTCCAGTACATATTTTTTTACATCTGTAATGCATAGGTGAGAGAAGAATCACCTTTCCAACTATATTGTTGTTGTTGTAGGCATTTGGTTCTGTTTCTGTGACAATATTGCATTTTGTCATGAAGCTTGATGAGTGAATGTATCTTGCATTGTTCTTCATAATATTTGCAAAAGTAGTCACTGATCTTTCATGCTACGCAATTGTGTTGTGTTTTGCATTAGGCTGTCACACCCTTGTATGCATAGTTGTTAAAATTGATGTGTATATTCATATCTTCAGTTCATTAGCACATACCTATAGAAACAAATTGTGGATTTCTTGAAATTAAGGTATGGTAGAGACTGATAGATTCTGGTGTCAAAAGGTGCAAGGTTAAGATCATTGTGATTTGAAGAAAGTATTGGTTTTGAAGAATAACTTCTGCCTTAGAGCAAGTCTCTTAGTCCATAACAATGCAGGTGGTTTACATTTAGGGTTAAGTCAGATATCAAAGTTATGGTAAGTCTGATAGAAAATAATGTTTTGTTCAAATGAAGTTTAGAGATCAAAGGCCAGGGTCATTGATTTTTAAAAAAATAAGTAATCTACAGAGTCAACTATACCCTACTAGTGTCTGCTTTGAGGACTATTAACATGGATTGGCATATAATGTGTGTCATTCACAGTACACTTGTTCATTCACATGCTTCTCTTTAACAAAGAAATAATGTGAATTCACTTTGTGAATGGGATACTAATTATTGCGAATTAATGGTGGCTTCAAACCATGAATTCAAAGACCCATTGAAAAATAATTCTGTTGATGAGGCAGAATGAGCCTTTTCCAATCTGTAATTAAGTACCAGCAAAAACTGGTATTTAAATAAATTAATTCAGGGAATGTTGTTGGTCATGTTAATGGTGTACATGTTATTATATTTTTCTGTGAAATTGTAGGGCTATTTCTCTTGCTTCCTTCAGTTTTTTCCCATTAAATCTTTCAGACATGCACATATTTTTAATGTTTCCATGAAAAAGTTACCCAAGGAGAGCCACAGCATGCACTTTTACCTGTAAAAATCTCATAATGAGACTTGAAATGATGGAATTCTATTGCTTTACTCTATGAAGCGTACAATATATACAAAAATTGCACTCGAATACTTCTTTCAAGGACCAAATCAAGCATACAGTAGTTACTAACATTGCTCTCAAATACTTTGAGGGACCAAAGCAAGCATATACTATATACTAACACAGCCCTCACATACTTATTTCAGGGACCAAATCAAGCATACAGTATTTACTAACTTTGCCCTCTTTTTCTCCTTTCAGGGACCAAATCAAGCATACAGTATTTACTAACTTTGCCCTCTTTTTCTCCTTTCAGGGACCAAATCAAGCAGATTAGCAAGATGCTGGTTAATATTCATGCCATGGATCATGCAGTCGATCTCTCCAACAAGTACAGTTTCAAGATCAATTAAGATGCCCAATGCTTTAAAATTTTATGGGGAGATAAACATGTCTGTATAGGATGCTCTTAAGGCTGTTGAACAATATCCTTAATAAACAAGTGTCCTTTACATAAATTGTTAATATTATAGAGATGTGAAGGAAAAGAACTCATAAATATCATCCTTTATGTGGATATATTTTTGTATGTGCTAGGGCTGATTTTATGGTACCGTTTTGTGCTGGATCCAGGTATCTTGATGGGGCTTCATATGGCCAAGATAAAACACAGGACAGTATTATGTATGTCAACAAATTCAATTTGTGTTCTAAGTTGTAAGCAGTGTTAAATGTTAACTGTTTATGCAGTGATAACATGATTTTTCATTTTCCAAAACATTTGTCTGATGCAGTTTTGTAATTTTCAATTGTACAGATATAAATGATGTGTGTTTTGCCATAGTAAATTTCAAATAAAGCAACACTTGCCCATTATTTCCCAATGGAATCTGTATTCTTTTATTTTCAGTGTGCCATCATTATTGAAAAGAGGATTTCTTTCACCTTAACTATATATATATAAATATATATATATATATATATATATATATATATATATATATATATATATATATATATATATATATATATACTTGTAAATTAAGGATATCAACTATGATAAAATGAATGCTTAAGAGTACAGATCAAAATTATCAGTATGACATCACTTTCTATCTGTATGTATTGCACCACTGTGAACTGTGGGAGAGAGTGGCCTTGATGTGGTTGCCAACTGCTTATACAATGTTGCCAAGTTATTTGTAAAAAAATTGTATAACAACCCAGTGGAAAAAAAATGAAAAAAGTGTACAAGTTCTTGGGAAATTATTAGCAATTTACGTCCCACTTAAGATTTGTTATGATCTTAAAATACAGAAAAAAATGTACTCTAAATTTGCACATTCATATGTGTATTTGATACAAAGAATTTCTGATTTTCAGCTTGTACAGAGTTGAAAATAATCATCCAGCCTCTTATTTTATTGACAGTACTTTCTCATTCATTTCTTTATAATTACTCTTATAAAGGAATTCAGGTAGCACAAGAAAAAAATACACTACACCAATGTATACATTTTTAAATGGAATGATATCACTTGGTCCATAGGTCATGTAAAAATGTCAGCTTTCAAACTGAAATCTTCCAATATTTCACAGGCAATCATTTGTAATTACTCACCCTTTAAAATATACTGCAATAAGTCATGAAGTTATGTCCATTCTGTGACAGCTGAATAATGAATTAGAGTGAAGGCATCTTCATGCATAGATAAACAGTAAACAGAATGTAATTAACTATTCTTGGTCTTAATTAGGTTGACTTTTTTATAGTAATTATTAGGTATTGTCGTTTGCAAGTTCAATCATCTAAGTACATCACTAGTAACCATTATTGGTGCTAGTTTGCTCAACATGTCCTAGTGATTTTGTGGATTCATTTTCAGTATGGCTGTAATAAAGTTTTAATCTGAGCAGTTTTGTTTTCATTGTAAAAAGGTATTCTGTTGAAGACAAGAAATGTAAAGGTAGGGCAGTATGCATAAGGTACTTTCAAGACTATGTTTCTGTGTCTGGCACATTTAAGCAAACTTAAAATTAGAATTCATTCATGACTGATACTTTTTGGGTTGAATTTTGTACCCCCAGGAAGCAATCAGTAAGGTGTTGTGTTTGCCTAAGAGAATGAAGCATTTAATGATCATTTCAGGATTTGATAACTGACTTTATATCTGCTTTATGACAGAAACAATGAGGCAGGACTGTGCACATGCTTCTCACCCATGTCCACTCTGAACAAAACAGTGATGCAGGACTTTTCAAATATGATTCTTACCTCCATCCATCCAAGACAAAACAGTGATACCGGACTGCAAATGTGCTTCTTACCCCCATCCACCCCAAACAGAACAATGATGCAAGATGTGAAAATGTGCTTCACACTTCAATAGACCCAAAAAAAAAAGATGCAGGGCTGTGCAAATGTGCCTCTCACCCCCATTCATCCCAATCAAAACTATGATACAATTCTATACAACTGTGCCTCACCACCATCCACCCCAATCCAAAAATTGATGCAACACTGTGCAGATATGCATCTCACTTGATCTATCCCAAACAAAACTGATTTAGGGCTGTGCAAAACTGCCTCTCACTCTCATCCATTCTCACCCCACAAACAATGATAGAGGGCTGTGCAAATGTGTTTCTCACCCACCATCCATTCCAAATCAAATATGCAGAGCTGTGCAGATGACATCTCACCTCCCTCCAGCATAGGCAGAAAAAGAAATACCTTTGCACGCCATACAGCACAGGTGGGGAAATTAATACCTAAGCATACCATTCAGCACAAACAGGGAGAGTAATACCTAAGCATGCCGTACAGCACAGGCGGGGAAAGTAATACTAAAGCACACCATACAGCACAGGGAGAGTAATACCTAAGCATGCCGTATAGCACAGACAGGGAAATTAATACTTAAGCATGCCATACAGTACAAGCGGGAAAAGTAATACCATAGAGACAGACGGGGAGAGTAATACCTAAGCATGCCGTACAGCACAGGCAGGGAAATTAATACTTAAGCATGCCATACAGTACAAGAGGGAAAAGTAATACCATAGAGACAGACGGGAAGAGTAATACCTAAGCATGCCGTACAGCACAGGCAGGGTAAGTAATACCTAAGCATGCCGTACAGCACAGGCAGGGAAAGTAATTCTTAAGCATGCCATACCGCATAGACAGGGAAAGTAATACCTAAGCATACCATACCGCACAGACAGGGAAAGTAATACTTAAGGATGCCATACATCACAGACAGGGAAAGTAATACTTAAGCACACCATATAGCACAGACAGGGAGAATAATACCTAAGCATGCCATACATCACAGAAAGGGAAAGTAATACTTAAGCACGCCGTACAGCACAGGCAGGAAAAGTAATACTTAAGCATGCCGTACAGCACAGGCAGGGAAAGTAACATTTTAGCATGCCATACAGCACAAACAGGGAGAGGAATACCTAAGTGTACTATACGGCACAAAAATGATCAAGCTTGGTATGACATTTGTCAAAATTCACCCCATCTTCAGAAAGAAAAGCTCTTGACCATAGGAACATTTAGGTTCTAAGAATCATATAGAAAAGCATTGCAAATATTCATGCATAAGATTGTTTCTGATAAGAAATTCAACTTTGCAACAGAAGAAAGAACCTGTGCCAATCTTTTTATATTAAAGATGTAAAAACATACTGGAATGTACATAAATAGATAACGATAGATCTGACATAATGTATTCATCACATTTGCTGTTTTTTTTGTTTTTTTTAAAAAAAGTTTTAACCCTCCAAGCTATTTCCCTTTCGTTGCTTTCAAAATGAGAATGATATACTAGGTGATATGCTTGATTATCCAGTAGTTGAAAAAGAGGTTTTTCAAGCTAGTAATAATAAAATAGTAAGGCACCCTGGATAATACTGTATACCTGAGGCAAGTTTTAAAAATCTTATTGATAGTTTGCTTCCTTTAATAATGTGTATGTTCAAGGATAATATTTGGATTATTAGAGAACTGCTGTTATAATACCTTTGCCCTTCTCCACCATACTTAACAAAAAATAACTGTTTCAAAGTAAAAAGACATTTATTCATACTATCATTGACTAATAGGCATCATGTGTGTAATTACATACTTTTAAATATGTATATTTTCGGCAGTTAACCTTGTATGGCGTATCATTCATACTATATGTAATACATAAAAATAGGGTTCTAGCCAGAGGAGAAAACCATGGGCTTTGTCAATTGCTCTTAAATAAAAGTGGTCCTGGATAATAATTCTGTGAAGAGGAAAGGGTCGCTTTTATCTATGTGAGTTTCACAGGAATTTTATTGTGGGTCAAAATAGGCCCTTACCAAACTTTGCAGAAGAGGTGAGCTTGAAAGAAAAAAAAATTAAAAAAAAAAACAAACATGCACATAATTTTAGTTGGTCAAAGCAGAAAATTGTAACAAAGAAAGAAGAAAAGGAAAATGTTTATGACTGAGAAAACTGACTTTTAAGTTTATCAAAAGCAGGCATCACATAAGCATCATTTGAACTCAATATGTGTTATATGCAAGAAGTTGGGTATTAAAAAAAGCACCTCCAAAAATAAAATTAGGGACGATAGTGATGGGCTGCAAAGCGATTATAAATAAAATGAATACAAATCCACTATGACCTGCTAAAATATAGATATAATGCAAAGTTTGCCCAGATTCCATCATTCCTGACATACCTTTCAGACAAGAAAGTAAGCAAAATCTTAAATACCGGCCCATCCCATCCTAGAATCACGTGACGCACTAAAGCTGATATTTAATAACAAACCTACCGCAGACCGAAAAACCGTAATAGATATCCTAGTCAAGGTGACGCTAACATTGTTCACAAGCCAAGACCATCCTAGCAATTCTGATCCCAGTGGTAATAAATGGTGCAAACCTGTCCAGGCCACGGGAAAGGTAGGACAATGAGGATCATATTAAGAAATTTTACAACGGTCACAAAGCCTACCACCGTCACAATTTATAATTCATAGTGGCCTACATGAAAATTTCTCCTACGGCCTACAAATACTGCTGTCGACCCAGAGACCAGCATATTCTTTAGCACAGCGACGAACGAAAATTTTAACATTGATGGTTCAAATAGAATGTACAAAACAGATGATGGATTGTATCCCATCAAATATAAGCTCTCCAGCTTTCGGTATTTCAGATAAACAAAAAAAGGCACAAAAGGATCAACAGTTACAGATCTGAGTGCATGACAAAAATTAAGGACAGAAATCTAGTTGCAGAACACTTTTCTTCCCTTGGTCACATTTTCAGTGATGTAACACAATCCCAACTAGACTTACGAAACCAGTAAGAAAGGGAATCTTACTGGAGAAACCGCCTTAAAACACTTGAATCCACGCTGCTTATCCAATAAAAATAGAAAAAGGACAAACGCACGAATAAAATCAACTGTTTGCAACAATCACGTTTTCAATTAAATCATTATTTTGCTGATTACTCGCTCATATAATCCCTACGGTGGGTTTCTTTGTAGTTCTTCCTGATGTTATTATTGCTGTGGTTTTGACCGTCATTACAGAAAAAGATGAAATATGAGATACAAATTGCGGTTACACCACTTTACGTTAAAAACAGATTGTGTTCTAACACCTACGTTTGTAGGTCAATAAAAACTAGTTTACAACATTAAGAATCAGTTGACGGCAGCTAGGGGAGATATCGATTATTTTGAAGCTTTAACGTGTTTATTGTTTGCATTGTCTCTGTTTTTCGTTTGCCTTCGTCAAATACTTAGTGAAGGTGGAAAATGCTTCGGCTGGTTATTAACTGGATTTTGCATTGTTCGTTATCAACTTGTTGGATTGATCTTAATCAATCCCTGAAATACTTGATGGATCAAGTGCACTTGAATGGGCTCTTATTCACCATATGAGCTGTGAAACTGTATGTATGTATGTATGTATGTATGTATGTATGTATGTATGTATGTATGTATGTATGTATGTATGTATGTATGTATGTATGTGTGTGTGTGTGTGTGTGTGTGTGTGTATGTATGTATGTATGTATGTGTGTGTGTGTGTGTATGTATGTATGTATGTATGTATGTATGTATGTATGTATGTATGTATGTATGTATGTACGTATGTCAGCTACTCCTGCATACTGATTTGACTGCTTCTTCACAATTTCCTCAATATACAATGCACCAAGAGGTTTTTATCGGCGTAATCGACTTAGTCAAACAAGGAAATATGGCTTATATTTATAAACAATCTTTATAAACTTAAAATCTTCACATACATCGAATGCTATTGAGCATTAATTGTAAATAATACAATTCTTATTTACTTAATAATTACTAATAAAAATTTTCAGGTCATTTATTTCACAATTAAAAAATATAAATTATTCCGAAGAAAGTAAATACAATTTTTAATTATGTATTTATTTATTTATTTATTTAGAGCATTTGGAAATAATAAATAATATGCCTACTGTTTTAAACAGTAATTGTAATGTTGGAGTCATAAAAATTTACGGCTATTGAATGACGACAATATCAATAATTGGAAGAGCAATTGCTAACTGTTTGGTATGTACAGGAAGTAATTGCTGTTAAATTATTTGAGCCTAATTGGTCTGTCGTTCAAATTAACAAAAATAGTGGAGACAACAAGCTTTGTAAGTTTTAAAAAAGATTTTTATTACCCTAGAAAACATCGTGAAAAGGTGATAATGTAAAACAAGTTTGATGATTTGTGAATAAATATCCAAAGATTTATCATAGAATTATCCTAGAAAAAGATCTTACCGAGTCTTGTTTGAAAGTTGTTTCCAAGATGGAGGATGATGACGTCAGATAAAGTCTTTGCAAAAATGTTCATAATTTCACGTTGAACTACAATTTTGTACTGTACTGTTCCAATTTAGAATGATTTTCACTGAATGTTTTTCTCCTAAACCACTTGTATAGTTCTCCAGGAAATATATTATTATTCAAATGTAGATGAACTATTATAGCTATCAAGGCACATCTATAACACGGGGTAGTTACAAAGAATATTTTGAGTCTAACTTGTAACAATATAACACAAAGGAAGACACCAAACTGCACCATTCACTAGTTCCAGCTTCGTTTCAGGCTACTTTATCCTAATTGCGTATGCTAATTTCTGACTTAAGCCAGTCGTAATCAAGAATAATTTAATTTTCACAACAGCTCGACACACTTAGTTCAGTTTGCGACATATTGGAGAAAATGCAATAATTGTTCGCCGAATTTGACGTTTGGACATGGCGCCTTTTGCATTCGCATAATCTATGATTTCATAATAAACATAAAGGTAAGATCCGAACAACTGCGGACTATAACAAGGTACGTCTCTAGCTGTATAGATGTAATTAAGATTTAACTCTCTTTCCGGCTAAAGGAAAATATACCATTCTTCTTCAAGGTATATTATAATACTCTAAGTTGGAAAAAAACACTCTTATGAAAGTCAAGAAGCATACTTACGCTCTAAATATACAAACTCTTACAAAAATATCAATTCCAGTTAACAATAAATATGATAAAATTAAAACACAATGATACAAAAATGAAATTAAAAGAAACCAAATTTTACAAACTAGTAATTAGAGGTTAAAAGTGATGAAACCTTTAGGACCTGCAATAAAACAATTTAATGAATTTAATGGATATAGAGCGTAGTCACTTGATGACTTAAAGATTCATAGAACAAAGTTTTATTGATTGGTGTTTAAATAATTTAGATAAAGTCTCTTATCTACATTCTACTCATCTTCACGCTGTTTACACTTTAGAGAAGCATATTCAGCCTAAACTTTCGACTGACCTATTATATCTAAACATTAGACAAACCTATTCATCCTAAACTTTAGACAAAACCTATTTATCATAAGCTTTAGACAAACCTATTTATCTTAAACTTTAGACAAACCTATTTATCTTAAACTTTAGACAAACCTATTCATCCTAAAAAAATGATTTTACAGACCTTCTGATAAGTACGTAACTTAGAGAATATATTTGTTGCAGCTATCATGGGCGCTGGTGTTTTGTGGACTTAAAATTTCTTTGCAACTAAAACAAGTATACATATATTGAACTAAATAAACAAGACATATGGCAGCAAGTATACAACACACAACAACCATATACATACACCAGAAGGTAGTATAGTACGTAATCCAAAATATTACTGAAATACATTTTAAAATCTGAGCAACATTTACAAACTGAAATACCCAGGCTAGGACTAAATATTTTATTTGTACCTGGTAGATTATTCCATTTTTTATTATCAATCAAGTCATATTTTTCTTTCAGTGCATCCTATTTCATTACATAGCTTGAGATCCTTACCAAATTTCTTGCGTTGTATATATTCAATTCTCTTCATACGGAGATAAACTGATTCTGAGAAATAACCCAATCGATGTGCAGTGCGCATGTCCTTGATAAGGATCTTTATACCTAATTTACTTCTGACTAGTCCTGCCACCTTGTTCGCTCATGTGATAGTACGATACGATTACTAAATTTTCGGGCTTAATGAGAGAGAGAGAGAGAGAGAGAGAGAGAGAGAGAGAGAGAGAGAGAGAGAGAGAGAGAGAGAGAGAGAGAGAGAGAGAGAGAGAGAGAGAGAGAGAGATGCTATTGAGACTTTAACAAATGTAATATAATCCTTGACTCACCAAGCCTGATAATGACTGGATTCTTGATACTGTTATAATTAGACTGAGAAACTGCTCAGGATGGTATATCATGCTTTGTTCACAGCGGTATATATTAAATCAAACAATTTACAGAAGCAAAGAAAAGCTTTTTTTGTGAAATTTTTATATACTTTTACTTGTTATGGATCCACTTTAAGATTACATGAAAACACATTGCATGGAGCAGGGCACAGATCAGTCAATGTTCGGTAATAAATAAAAATGCAGATAAACGTAACATAGATGCACAACAAAATGCATTTTATTTTGTTTCTATCCATACATACATATTTAAAACAACTACCCAAACCTGTTCTGTTTTAGATATGTTGAAGCCTATTAAACAGTTGATAAATTTTATACTCAACAATGTATATTAAACGGTTAATAATTTCTAGATACAACAAAGCCTATTAAACAGTTGATAAATCTTAGATACGGCGAGGTGTATTAAACGGATGGTAAATTATTAATAGGGCAAATTCCATTAAATGGTTGATTATATATATATATATATATATATATATATATATATATATATATATATATATATATATATATATATATATATATATATATATTGTATTCTCCTGATACACTTGTATATGGTGTTAAAGTTACGAGAAACAATATTAGCATTGCATTTAATTGCAAAATGATATACAAATTTGTTTATCTCTTTGTATTTATGCCCAGTAACTCTTATAACCGATAATGTCCTTTTAGAGGAAACACTGGAATGATAATATATTCTGGCGATAAATTAGATAAATGACTAAATTTACTTTTTCATAAATATGTTGTGTCCTATGGACTATTATACAAATCTCAACGACACAGAAAATAGAGAAAATAACCAGCCTAACAATGTTAGCATTCGGTGAAAGACATTATGGAATATCTGTATAGGTAATAGTACAAAAGTAAAATTCTGTCATAAAAGATCTTGGCGAAATTGTTAAATTTGTAGTAGTATTTACTCAATATCTGTGGGATACATTTTAATAAAAATGATGTAGTAGCAACTGCTATTTTTGACGAAATAGCTGAACACAATTAAAATCAATGATCTACAGTAACTAGTTTGTTAATAGAATATGACAAAGTACTTATATAATCTACTAAATAATGTTATCACCATACAGTGTGCGAAAAAAAACTTAGTTATCGTGACTTTGCATGTCTCATAGTGGTAGGGTCGAATTAAATACTTTCCTTGATGGATTATAATTTGGTTAAATAAAGAGTGTTTCAGCATATAAAATTTGAGATTGACTTTGACAACAATATTCTTTATATCCCTGCATAGTTTGAACTGACATATGGCAAAAATATGAAACGTTAGGTGACTGATACAAATTTTGTATTTACTGATATTGAAACACACAGCTTCTACAATGATTTCAAATTGATGTTCCAGTCAAAAAATTCGATTGAACACTGCATTACCAGTGAATAATATGCTTAATAAATGAATCCACTCAAACTAAAGTCCAGTAAGATTAATTCTGAAAAAGATGTTAAGGCTAGACTGAGTATTTCTTTGATAAACAAAATTATAAACACCTCTACTTGACCTAGATTGCGATTACCATTATCTGAGAATTATCTGTCGCTTAATGGAAGTTTCCATTCTTGACGCTTTTAAGGTCAGAATCAAATCTGTATTTTTAAATCAAATTTAGTTAAACATGTTTACATCAATAATTATCTAAATATTTAATCCATTCTCGTAGAGAAATATTAGCTATATATTAGGTTGTTTGCAAAATAAATTTCACTGGTCAGGTACACTTAGAACTTTATTTTTAATAAGATCATGTACAGCACACATATATACATAACATAACAATCAGTAAGAAAAGCCAACAAATAATACAAATTTAATATACATTACATTGTAATTTTATTTCGATTTTTATCTTGACCGTTTATTTCAATGTTAGTTGAAATGTACATACCAAGTAATGTAAAACTGCTGGCACCACTTTATTTCATAACTCTGAAAGCGGATAACATTAAGTTTATCAATATTGACGGTAATTTCAGATAATTTTGAATAGTAAAATAAAAGAGCAAATGCAGACTTCAACGATTTGCTATTTCCAACCAGGGTATAAAAGGTACTATGAGCAGATTGAGAGATCAGATGTTTTCTAATGTTAACATGTATACTTTTGAAAATTGAATTGTTGTAGTTCTTGTCTAATATTATTAACACAGCTACATGATCGTCTCTTTCTATTTATGTTATTCTAACAAATCTTATAAATGTGTCTAATGGTTTATAGGCATTGATAGATTTATATCAAATTCATTTTCAAATGGTTTTATGTTTTGTACTATTTTGGGCATATATTTTATTGTATAAAGAGAACATTCATTGTCTTTATTTTGACATCTTTTGATTTGTATCCAGTAGGGGAAATCTTTGCACGAATTGACACATATTGGCGTATACATATCACTAAGCAGTGTTAAAAATATTGTTGCAGAACCAATTTTGTATTTGCATTTATTTCCCGTACAACTGTTGCATGTGGTTCATTATTTCTTGAACGTTGCTTTCCAGTTCGTTCTTCTTAATTATATAAGTGGCTTTTGTTTTGTGACATTACTCAAGAAAGCGTGAATTAAAATATGCTTTCAACCATTTTATGCTTTTTGTCAGTAAGTATGATTCAAATTATAAAATAAAATTCATAAATCAACTAAATTGTTCACGTCTTTCTACCTTTTCATATACACATCTATTTTCAAGTTAGAACTTATTAAAATAGTCGTGTAGTTTTTTTTATTTTCATAAAGAAATTGTTTTGTTGTTTAATTTCGTCCTTTAGGTTCAAAGATGACATCACTGATTGGTCTGAGTCAATGAGTGGCTGATCAGGCGTGTGTGTGTGTGTGTGTGTGTGTGTGTGTGTGTGTGTGTGTGTTGCTTTTCTGAGATGTACGCTTCGTCATCGATGTGGACTACACTTGGAAGTGTGCTGCCGAGATAGGTGAACTTATCCACTGCCATTTACTATTGTGGTAGACTCTACATAAGGCTTTCCTGTTGAACCACCTCTGTCTTCTAGATACTGATTATGAGACATGGTCCGTTTTGTGTTACATGTCACACTCAGATTTGGTATTTCAGGAAACAGTCATTAGCAAATACAGTCACTTATTTGACTTGTTTCCGTCTGTAGTCTTCTCACATAGAACAGGTCGACGTCAGATTGTAAAAATCTCTTTCATGAAATGGGAAAAATAGCATTGTATTAAATATTGACTGATATTTTAAGATTTATATTTCTCACCTATTAATAGCTGGGTTTTCCTTTGGAAATTGTTGTAAGATAACCAAATACACAAATCCTTGCATCTGACATTTTGCTAGAATACCTGGCTTGAATTAGAAATATATAGTTTGGTTCTGTAACCATTTATCAACACAGTATACTTGGTGAAGGAAGAAACTAGAAAGATCCAAGGAAGAACCACCGACCCACAGAAAGCTAGTGATAAGCTTTCCACACATGCACACGTTAAAATTGATGCATTATTATTTCTGTTTATATATTTCTGTTAAATCACGAGCACTATTTTTCCATTTTTTCAGCATAATTGTTACTCACTGTCATTTGTCTTACTAAGGCAATTTTGTAATCTCTGTTTTGTTACAAGATTGCTACATATTGTATTAATTTTGTACAAAGTTTGTATTTATATCAGTATTTATTTTTAAATGAAATGTAACCGGTGATTTTTGTAAAATGTTATTTGTAAGTTAATACACCAACTGAATCTGAAATATAATGTTAAAAAAACAAGATTTGGCAATATCTTCATCATGTGTCATAGCTTTATTCACTTAACATTCAATTTTCAAATAACTCTGTTTTGTATATAATTTTCTTTTATTTCATAAATGCCCATTACGTGTTCCGTATCGTAGTGTTACCATACAGTTTACCCGGTTTAATTGATTTTGCCCGAATGTCATAGTAAGATAGTAGGGTGGCGGTTATTGAAAGAAAATATTTTTGTTTCGTAGTTGTGGAGTTGTGGTTGAAGGGTACCTGTCTTTTGAAAAATGAAAACAATGGTATATCATTTGAATCAGAACTCAGTGTCGACAAAAAATTGTCCTTAGAGTGTTTGATTTTTAAGAAAAAATGTCTCGCAGAGGTAAAGTTTTCGTCTTCAAAATATTTTGTCCCTTGGGGTGTAGAGAGGTTTTTTCTTAAAAAATTCCTGTTCTGTGAGTGAAACTAATACTACTAACATACTAGTAAATTGTGTAAGTATGACTCCTTTAACGAATTTGAAGAAATCACGCTTCATAAAAGTGTAATCGTTTGGTGAAAACAAATTCCATTTGCATATATCTTCTATGTCTGAGCCCTCGAGGAAGAAGCATTTGATAATTCGTAGCATAATTAGTTATTAGTTTTCTTCAGTGAAAATGAAATGTGCTCCATCTTATCAGTCCTCTCACTTCGCCAAGCCATATAAACACAATACGAAAACAAATCGTCAAAAGTGAATAAAATTGAATGAAAAATCTCATATGTACAAAAAATTAATTTGTAGGTGAATTCTGTCCATCTAATGTACTTTTCTGCCAAACCTTTTTCTGGCCACCTAATTAAGTAGTAGTTACACCTAGCTGGCGATGAACATGACTAGTGGTCCCTTCTGAATCAGTTCTATTAGATTGTTTATTAACAGATGTCATCTTCAGAGGGGCCAATTACGTACATGTACAAAAATCTATCAAATATCCAGAGCGTTTCATCTTTTTAACTTTCAAAGTTTGTTTTATTATCTTTGCAGTGGAATGGGTTTATTTCTGGATAATCGCTAAGGTAAAAAAAAGATCTAGATGTTGACAGAGATCTGCTTAGATATCATCAGTGTTAATTTCATACACGAGCGAATCGGTATCAGTTATGAGTAGACTGGCTTTATCTCCGTGGTGTCGTTTGATGAAGTAGTAATGAAACTCGAGCATGATCATTTTGGAGATATTGAGAACGGACGTAGATGACTTTTTCTAGAATGAGAAGTGTTTTTCTGGACTCGATAGCGACGAGTTCTTTGTCAAATATATTCATGCTGACGATGGCATTGTTGGCTAAAAGATTATCTCGTCCTCGTGAGTTATGAACGATTCCGATTTTCTTTGTTATTGGCAACTGCGTGTTTTTTGGCTGATAGTGCAAATGCCTCCTTGAATCATGTTCTCGATGTATTAGTAGGGATAAACTCATTTTCGATGCAGGAGAGGATGATGATCCCCAGGTTCTATTTTGAGATACTTGAACATGTGACAGGTTTGAACGATTTCTTCTAGCGACTACTCCATAAACTGGAAGTATTAGATGAATCGAAAGGGACCAATAGAAAACAACATTTATTTTTCGAAATTGTTGGGGATGCATTTTATTTGTTACTACTTCAGCGAGAAGGACCTTGACTTGTGGCTGGCTGAGTGCTGAGATGACGAAGTGTCTATCGTATCCTCTTAGATCATTATTGATGACTGGAAGGATGTCTGGATCTGTGAAGCATAGATTATGATCCACGTGAGCAGCTCTTCGATAATGAGCAGTGACATGACAGTGATCTCTGACTCTTTTATCATGAGGTTGAAAGTACTCTTCGCAGATATGGCATTGCTGTGCTGCTTTATGCTGCTTGAATTATGAGGAGGTGAGGAAAGTGACTGGTTTTGGATTTGCAGATGCGTTTCTATTCCGTGACTAGTTGTTCAAAGAACTAGACGATCCCAATCTTACTACTGACACTAAAGGACACTTGACATGTCTTTATTTTAAAGACAAAGTACTATTTTGCATACTAAGTGAGAAGGGAAGTAACATTGTTCCAATGGTGTACTAGGTCATTCCCTTCTCAACCCAATCTCGTCATAGCTTTACCTGAAAAGATCAATATACAGCTATGACGCAGTTTTGAAAGCATCACTTCATTCCACAGTTTAAAGACTCTTTATTAAATGGTGTAGGAGAAATTTATTCACACGACTACAGCATGTCTGCGTCGTCTTACAAAAGAATTTGGGACAAACGAATGCACATTTATAGGTATATAGTATATATGAAGTGATATCAGCTAGTTCAAATGTGGACAAGTATATAATAATGCTCAGGCGTATGAAAGAGGGTCATTAAGGAGTTTAATATGGATAATTGGGGTATTTCAGGTTTTATAAGTGCTTATATAACAGTGTGATAAATGGTGGGTATCTGAAAGATGCGGTGCCAAGTGGAGCATGCGCACTGAGTGGACATAAGAGTTCCAGTTCAAAGGGAAGAACCTTGTTTCCGAAAAGTCCTATATGGTGATACAAGCTCGTGCCGTAACTAAAATTATTAATTCTTTTGCGAAATATTCTTGCCCCAGTGAGACTAAATTCGAAAACTAAAAACCTGTAGAGTATGTTATTCTACAAACCTTGCCTAATCTCAAGGTATCATTATTTAATATGCTGTATGGTGGTAAACAGATTCGAACTTTCTGTAATATTAACTCAACAAGATATCACCTAAAAAAAAACGTTGCCAGATGTTAACAGTAAAGTGATGCTGTAATAAAATAGCCGGCCGGAGCTCAATATTAAGTTCCTAAGAGTTCTTTAATTTCAGAAAGAATAACAGCTAATGATAGAAATTACATTGTTGACTAAAAACACACTGGCTTTAATTAAAACTATTGTCAATACATGAATCTATCAAAATTATGCCGATTAAATAATTTGCCACATTTTATATTTCCTTATTTTAAGTTCTACTCACCGAAATACATTGACTTATTAAAATTTATTTTCCATTAATGTACTTACGTTTCACGGTTGGAGGTAAACAATGTCCTCAAACAGAATAGAAAATTTTGATTGATACAATAACAAGCGTAATAATCATGCTGAATTCTCCACCACTACCATCAGAACGTTTGCTTATAGTGAGCCAACATCAAAATTAATCTTTTGATAAAGAAAGAATGACCATTTTCCTAAGTAATGTTTATAAAATTACATTGCTCAGGAAGGATTTCTAAAAGGAAATATAACATGTGTTGTGATATCTTATTTGAAAAACAACATAACTTGGTTTAGTACCAATCGATTCACATTGAAAAGCCCATGATCCTTTCGTTCATTGGTTAGAGAACTTAATCCTGCGCAGGCGTACATGACTCGGCAAGTCTGGTTCAATTACCGTGTTTTGACCTAACGCAAGAAACTTTGCTTTTATTCCCCCACCATCACCACCACCACCAACAACAACAACAACAACCATCCCGAAAAAAAACTTATATCACTAGGTTAAATATCTTATAGCGGGTTTAACCAAACCAAAATGGTGATACACATCTCTGATGCACATAGTGTAACCCTTCTTACCGTATTTATTCCTATTCTAGTCATCGATTCGTCGGAGAGTCTAAGAAGCAATTACCAAATAACGGGAATTTTGAAATAGGGAAGACTATAAAAATCCAGTATGCTGAAAATACCCATTTGGTTGAAACATAAAAATCATTAAAATTACTGTATCTAATCCATTTTATAGAAAAGATAATATATGGATAAAATGAAAGCCATATAGATAGCTTCGTCACCAAGAAACTCCGGTCTGATCAACTAGACATGTGAGGTTACATTGTTTACAACACTGCGAATGGAATAAAATTGTAAATTGAAACTATTTGAATACTAAACTTAAGACAAAAAGAGTAAGAAGTTTGAAAATTAATTGTTTAACTTTTTTTTACTAAGTTTTAATGGATGAATACGTTTTTAGCGTGAAATAAGTTCCATTTTTATTGTCTTTAAGTAGCACGTTTACACATGAGCATATTTCCAAGGATCATTTTTTTCGGATAATATCATTTTTAAATATTAAGGCAGACTAATGAAAACTTATTGCACAAGATTGTCTTTTCTCTCCCCCATTTGAATTACCTTAAGACGGATATCGATTATTTAAGTATCTAATATATACACCTGTAAACAACATTTTTCAGTTAGCTAAGTGTAGTACCATACGAACGTAGGGGTTTTGACCTATATAGATAGTAAAATTAATCTTCATTTAAACAACCCTGTATACTTAACATGCATATAACCTTAGACCATACTAAAATAGTAAGGAACATCATTCTACATAAAAAGGTTCGAGGGTGGGGAGGGTCTGGGGTGGGGGTTGGCATTTTGTCGGTAAGCTTTTTTACTTTGCTTTTCTTTCCCGGTCTTTAATATTAACTCTTTAAAACACTCCAATTAAATATGGAGGTAAACATACCTTCGCTGGCAACTTTGATGTTTTAAGAACAATGCATTATATTTAGCATTGCATACGTGTAATACGTGTAAATTACGTGTAAATACGTGCAAATTATTACAGCCTCAATGTTGCAAATAATTAATTTTTTTTAGGTGAATGTAGAAGAGGATATATTTCGAAACAAAACAGTGCGTTTGATTTCTAACACAATATTTACCAGATCTATTCTCCAGATCTATAGTTGTATGACTAAATATTTTCCAGATCTATCTTTTCATGACTGAATATTTTCCAGATCTATCTTTTCATGACTAAATATTCATCAGATCTGTGGTTTTCATATTTATCATATTTATGGTTTCATGGCTAAATATTCACCAGATCTATGGTTTTGTTCTTAAATATTTATCGGTTTAATGTCTAAATATTTACCAAATTGTATGGTTTCTTGCCTAAATATTTAGCAAATCTCTGCTTTTGTGTCTAAATATTCAGCAAATATGTGGTTTGAATCACTAAAAATTTCCTAAATCTATGGCGTAAAGACTAAATATTTACCAGATCGATGGTTTTTTGACTAAAAATTTACCTGATCGATGGTTTCATGACAAAATGTTTACCAGATCTATGGTTTCATGACTAAATATTTACCAGACACGGTTTCATGACTAAATATTTACTACATATATGGTTTCAGGACTAAATATTTACCATATCTATGTTTTTATGACTAAATATTTAACAAATCTATGGTTTCATGGCTACAATATTAAATTAATCTATGATTTTATGACTAAATATTTGCTAGAGTTATGGTTTTATGATGAACTTTTCATCAGTTATACGGTGTCATTATTAAATATTTACCAAATATATAGTCTCATATCTAAATATTCACCAGATATGTGGTTTAATGACTACATATTCACCGACTCTGTGTTTTCATTACTTAATCTTTACCATATTTATGATTTCATGCCTAAATATTTATTAGATCTATGGTTAAATGACTATTATTTATTAAATTGACTGCTCAGGTGGCCTAATTGGTTAGAGCGTTCGCCTCGGATGAAGGAGGTTGCGGGTTCGAACCCCTTTTGAGTCATTCCATAGACATAAAAATAGTGCATGTAGCTGCCTCGCTTGACGCTCAGTCTTAAAAAGTTTGCTTTAGGACTGGTCGGTTTGATATTTTGATATAGTTGGAATTGATGCTACGTGTCTGCGGCATGATGCCCCAGTGCTAGACCTCACTATAAACTTTCACTCTGCAGCCATATGACTGAAAATGTGTTAATGTTGCGTTAAAAATCCAAATCATACTCACATCTATTGAAGTAATTGCTGTTTATGAATTAATCAATATGTATATAATCTTAATCTTTTTCAGTATAGTGCTGATAAAAATAAGGATCTGCAGTATCAGAAAAAATAAGAATTATCTTTAAGATGTAACAACTGTCGTTGTTCCCAATATAACAACCGTCGTTGTTCCCAATGTAATAACCGTCGTTGTTCCTAATGTAACAACTGTCGTTGCTCTCATTGTAACGATTGTATTTGCTCTCAATGTAACAATTGTCGGTGCCCTCATGTACACACAGATTATAAAACTTACATTCAGTGGTGATACCAAAGAATTGTTATTCTTGATGCTTTAAAATCGTGAGATGTAATTGTCAAATACCTTTTAAAGAAAATGAGACTTGCAGCAAGTTAAGTATCAACTTTGTAGAAGAATGAATAATTACCGTACTCACGTTGGCATTTTTTAAATCCTGTCTCCTCTCGTTTTGATACAATTAACCATTCCATGACTGACTTATTATGATGCTAATCAATATTCTGCAAGGAGAGATAAATAGACGGCATAAAGAAATTTAATAAATAATCGTTTAGACATTTTTATATAATTATATAAAATTGCATGGAATTATAATAATTAATACATAAAAAATTTATAGACCAATTAGACATAAACAGCAAAGTTGTCATTTCTGTATTGTAATTCAACTGAAACAGATTTATGTCTTCAATCATTTCAAAGAAAATCTTTATTTAAAAAAAACTCAAAAGTCAGTGACCTGCCTTTTAAATAGAAAGGAAGGTATAAATTCCCTTCAAGACGCCATATCGTCTTGAATAACCATAAAGGTGACGATGAAAATTTCCAGAATCATTTTCCAAAGAAAATGGGATGAAAACTTTTCAAAATAGGCGTAGGAATATTCATCCTTTATGTCTGTTCGATATCAAAAAGGAAATTATATTTGCTTCTGACTTTATGAATAACGCTGACACAAATATGAAACGATATACATACGTCTCTCTCTCTCTCTCTCTCTCTCTCTCTCTCTCTCTCTCTCTCTCTCTCTCTCTCTCTCTCTCTCTCTCTCTCTCTCTCTCTCTCTCTCACACACACACACACATGGTTCTGTTATGTTTCTAATATACTACTTTTGTAAAGACGACAGGATGACATTTTCATTCTATTTATTATACAGTGATGTGAGCATCGATTTACCTGTTAATTCAAAGCTTTTGAAAAAAAACAGATTTTGTTTATAAATTATATTTACTGGCGCTGAAAAGACTCAATATTTCAAGTCCGAAATCCAAAACCATCGTCATTTTCAATCGGCATTATTATATATTAACTTCTACAGCTCTATGGCATGTTCATTACATTTCAAGATATAAGCTTCGCTTTTGCTAGTCGTTGAAGTGCTTTGTAACTACACCGCGTTTAGAAACGAGAAACGAAATTATATTAGTAATTAGAAGAGAAGCCAGCGTGTATTCCATTTTCATGTAACCTTATTCATAACATAACAACGCACTAATTTCTGTGTGTTATATAGACGTCTCCAATTGCTGGCATAACCGCTGTTTCTGAAGACAAATCGGTTTAACTGGGTGGAAACGACGAACTTCATTTGGTGGATATAGTCCTTACTTGTTTCTGCGTGAAGGTAAGGTTACATCTTCTTATATCAATACTTAATGCAAATGTATAACATTGGATGTAATTAAATAATTTCTTCGTTATCATACTACACCAGTATATTGAAGTTCACATGTCAGAAAAAAAGATTTGACTTTGGATTTCATTCGTGAAACTAGCACCAAAATATCCGTCTAATTCATCTGTAAAATTTGTTCTTAACGAAAATTTATAAAAATGCAAACTCTAATCTGCCTCGAAATACCTACATATTCTTTTTTCAATTCTAAACATAATTATATTAATTTGTTTTAAATAAAATATGCGTTTACATTTCATGAGCTGTATTACAAAGCAGAAATCAGTTTTGAAAAATGTGTTTTTTGTCCAGTCTACTGGATTCGTATTTGTTATCATGCCTTCTTTGAAATAGTTTGGTTTTAAGTAACATGGTATTTATATGACGTTCTATGATTGAATTGTTCGAAAAAAAAATAGAAAACAATGAACATGATTGAATGCTATTCAATGAAAATTGTTATATTAGGTAAAACGATTAGGAAATAAAAATAACAAAACGTGTTATGCGCTGCTTATATCACTCGTACGTTGGTTATATCGCAGACTTGTCAATCATGGTTTATACCACTCGTACGGTAGTTATATCGCAAATTTGTTAATCACGGTTTATACCACTCGTATGTTCGGTACATCGCAGACTTGTCCATCATGGTTTATACTACTCGTACGGTGGTTATATAGAAGACTTGTCAATTTTGTACCAAACTCTAGAGCTTTCACTGGAACGTACAGATCTTAACGTGTTCAATTTTGCGTGCTTTCAAAGGAGTATATAATTAAATTCCGCAACGTACAGCTCTTAACGTGTTCAATTTTGCGTGCGTTCAAAGGAGTGTATAATTAAATTCCGCAACGTACAGCTCTTAACGTGTTCAATTTTGCGTGCGTTCAAAGGAACGTATTATTAAATTCCGCAACGTACAGCTCTTAACGTGTTCAATTTTGCGTGCGTTCAAAGGAGTGTATAATTAAATTCCGTAACGTACAGCTCTTAATGTGTTCAATTTTGCGTGCGTTCAAAGGAGCGTATTATTAAATTCCGCAACGTACAGCTCTTAACGTGTTCAATTTTGCGTGCGTTCAAAGGAGCGTATTATTAAATTCCGCAAGAGACTACTTTAATGATAAGCTGCTTATCACGTATTATTTATGTCACTAGTATAGTTATTACCACAATAGACTTGTCATGTGTTTTTTATGTCACTCGTATAGTTATTACCACAATAGACTTGTCATGTGTTTTTTATGTCACTCGTATAGTTATTATCACAATAGACTTGTCATGTGTTATTTATGCCACTCGTATAGTTATTACCACAATAGACTTGTCACGTATTTTTTATATCACTCGTATAGTTATTACCACAATAGAATTGTTATGTGTTATTTATGTCACTCGTATAGTTATTACCACAATAGAATTGTCATGTGTTATTTATGTCACTCGTATAGTTATTACCACAATAGACTTGTCATGTGTTGCTTATGTCACTCGTGTGGCCATTATGAAAATAGACTTGTCATATGTCACTCGTATGGTAATTAAGACTTGTCATGTATTGATTATGTCAATGGTCATTATGAAAACAGGTTTATTTTGTATTGTTTCTTTCACACTATGGATATTATGACATTATACGTATCACGAGTTTAAAAAACACTGTGAGATTATTCCTATAAATTTACATAGGTCAGTTTAGATACTGTTTTAAGCATATTTTGGGTACAATGATAAATACACATTTGCATAGGTTAGTTTAGACAAAAATGTTTAAGCATGTTTTGAGTAAAGGATTAAATCAAATTTTCATAGATCAGTTTAAATACTGTCTTCAGCATGTTTTGTGTACAATGGTTAATGTAAATTTACAGAGGGCAGTTTAGAAACTGTTTTAAGCATATTTGATGCGAGAGCAAGACGCATAGTCAAGAGGTTTGTCTGACTTAACGCCTACGTTTAGCACGTGACGAAATCCAGGTATCCGTGGTAGCAGTTTTACAATTATGACTAACTAAAGGAGACACTGGAGAGAAGACTTACGTCAACCGGAAGAAGTAGGTTGCACTTGAGTACAACATAATTTGTTAAGTTTATCTACCACAATAATTGACAACTTACCAAATAATATCTTGAAACGTACTCTTTATGCGTCCTTCATTAAACTTTCTTTATACAAAATCTAAATTTTGTTCAACAATTTATAAAGTATTGCTTTTATATTCCGCTGATGAATATAACGACATTGGTATGGTCGAGATGCCAGAAGGACTTTATTTGTTGTATATCCATGTACTTATGGTATACAAACTCAAGTATCGATGTTTTCAGTATTAAATATTAACTCAAAGATAGACCAAAACAACAACAACAACGACGACGATATATTTTGTTGTTTTTTTTATCGTTATATTACTATTATTATCACTGCTAATAAATAATATTAAAAAACTAATATGAATGTGAATGATGAACATCGATTTCCCGGTGAATGATCTGGTAATAAGTAAGAAAACTATAGAGATAACTAATGAATAATAACGGTCAAATATAAGACTGATATGTTAGTAGGAAATTATTCAAAAGCTCTGTGTTGCGTTTGTTCTCTAAAAATATTCTAAGTGAAAATGATAAGGATAGCAATAAGGAAGAGCTTAACTTAATGTAATTTGTAAGAATTATAAGAGGATTTCACCCAATAATTTTGTACTGTGTGCGTGAAAACCGATACAATACGGTGTGTTTACATCTATTTATACGTAGTATCCATGGGTTACGAACACTAGATTAATGAGATATCTCAGCCACATTTAATCGTATCCATAAGCAATAATCAACACTCCACAGTGCGTGCTCTTATCGTCCGTCTTGTCGTGAATAGTTCACAAAGTCACTTCTGACACCAACATAACCAGAAGCACCGCTATAGCCGGGTGATAAATTATCTCTTATAGCCGTTACGAATAGACTGAATATAAGGTATGTTATGTGTCTCCTGACCTTTCTGATTTTGTTTCTTGGGCAATTTTGTAATTAAATGTGTGTTGCATATGTATAAAAGTAAAATACTAGGTAGTACATCATCAAGTCAAATTTAACATGTTTCTAAGAGAATATTTTACTGTATTACAGTTTTCAATTACCTTATTTGCAAGAATATTGTATTTTAACACAAAATTATTCTACGTTGATATTGAACTATATTTGTAAGTTTCAACTCGTTTAGTTTTATAATTGTTTTCTTTTATGTGGTTTCTTTCTATATTTTCTGTTTTATCGTCGTCATCAACATAAATATTTTGTACAAACTCATATATTTCATTGGATTGTTCGGTCTCTATCCAGTATTAAACTTTCCCAAATGTGTACCATCTTCCATGTGTCTGTAGTTGGGTTGATCGTGTATTCACCATGTCTTTGTCGAGAAAAATAAACTTAGTGCTTCCTGTTAAAGATTCAAAGCCATGGATCCCAAAAATGTTTAAGCATTTTATGATGAAGTAGGATGTGTCTCTCACCGCTCAGGTAAAATAAGTGGTTAGAGCCTCCGAATCGGTTGCATTTTCCAGTGTGTGTGTGTGTGTTTGTGTGTGTGTGTGCAATTTGTATTTTAACATAGCTTTAAAAACAATTCTGTCATATTGCTGCGACGTCTACCATATGGCGGTTTTTAGTACTGTCTTGTACTGGGGCATCAAGCCACAGACCTCTAGCATGATGTCACATCCAATGGGGATGAGCTAGCAACTAAGCCACCGGAGCGGTGGTCGCGGGTTCGAAGCCCGCCCGAGTCATATTAAAGACATACAAATGATACTGCAGTTGCCTCGCTATGCGTTCAGCATTAACAGGTTAGTGTTAGTGCTGGTTGGCCTGATGTTAGAATAATGTGACTGGGTGGTGCATGATACTACATGTGTACGGTTGATGCCCACTGTTAGATATTAATATAAATTGCTACACTGCAAACATCGTAAAGATATGACTGAAAAAATTGTTAATGATTTTCCATTTGATACGTTGAGTTTGTTAATGATCCAGTGACATCATTTTCTTTAGATTTGGTCTGAGCTGGTTAATAGTCAGATACCATTAAGATCTCTGTTGAGCATGATGTACGAAGTTTACTTTCATAAAAAAACATAATTGTTCATATGTTTGGCAAAACTAACTATCACTCTAGCAACTATATTATTGCTCAAATGTTAGTCAAACTTGTTAAAAATTGTCTGATATTATTAAGTTCCTTTGGAGTTTATTGTGTCAATCTTGTATCCGATTGACTGATGTTGTTACCACTATGGAGGCTGAATTTTGATTAGAGTTTGCTTCAGCATGGAAATCGAGAATGTATCAGATATAGGTAAGCGAGATCCGAAGTATCAATAAGACTGGGAAACCTCTGTGACTTAATGTCACAATTTCCAGATGCACGATTCATCTTTCGTGGTGTGTCCCTGCGCAGTACACAGACATATATCTTCCATTGTCTTGGCCATAAATAGTCATTGATGTTCTGCTATGCTGTTAAATACAACCATTTAAAAACAGCTTACATCAGAAGCGCCACATTGTGGTAAATACGTAGTATCATTAAGACATTAGATGGGTTCAAGTTTGAATAAGAATCTAAACATATCAGACATGTCTTATCGTTGGAAAAATCTTTCTGTCAGACCGTAGTAAAATAGAGAAAACTGGATATAATGTAAATTTGCTAATAATAACAATGTAACCTACTAAATTAAATGGCCAGTTATTACATTGTGTGGCCTACTAGTGTCCCTTGCTATTCTGCCTCATCAAGATGCCACTTGTTTGGATTTTATGCTAGCTAGATGCACGAAGTTTAACTGTATTCGTAAACTTCTGTGTAACATGGATGCTTTAAAATGCTGGTTAATGTCCGGTTATTGTTTGTAAAATATACAACAAATAGATTTAATCACTACCCCAATCTTTAAACCAAGCACACACCCACACACTCTAATAGGTTCTTATCATACAGCTTAATAATTTGAAGGGAAACACCTTAGATCTTAAACCACATTCGCTAGGGTTACCCAGCAGACAAAGTTCTATAATGTATTTGGCACACGCTCAATTCAGTAATCAGGTTTCGAATTGTGGTGATTTAGCTGTATTAGATGTGTTCTTATAAGATAATGTTCAAATGTATATCACCAAAGGCATACTGATTCATTGGCAGTATTCACTGTACAAACACTTTCCAAGTAACTTGCGTCTTTATTATCTTATTTCTTATCTATTTTTCGTCATTTGGCAATATGTATTAGTTCTATTACATTTGACATCATCTTGGTCTTTCGTCCAATGAAAACCATCCATGTGCGTGGTTTTAGCAACATGTCACTTCAAGAATATTAGTTTATGCAGTTTCTGATTCATTTAATTCTTTTCTATGTTAATTGTTAGATATAAACAAGTATTTATTTTACATAATGTCAAAGAAAACAAATTAAAAATAGGGCTGACACTCATGCAGGCAAATTTAGGTCACAGGAATGTAAACATACAGGACAAAATTGGATATTCGAAGAAAAGCTTCTCTTGACATTTAATTACCTAATTTGCCAACATTATCTTTAATAATAATGCAACTGAAACAAAAATCCTAAGTGGAGTTAAGGAACAGAATAAACAAAAAATCCAAAAAATGTCAGGGAACACGACAAAATGCTATCGAGATAGAGCTCTTGTTTGTTTTTATTCTCCATAAAAACGCCAGACGCTCTTTGAGTCATCAGTTTTAAAAACAGACCTGAAAAATAAATGTGGAAAAATATCTATTAGAGTATGCTTTGTCCGTGAAAATGGGAAGTAAATGGTATATTTTATTCAAATTAATGATGTTGCATTCTGGATTAATGGTCACTGTGCTTTAAAAAAACCAAATATTAAAACTTAAAACTGTTTAGTTATGTATACTTCGATTTCATCACATAGGCGGTGCAATTTACAAATAATATGTGCAGTTTCATATTTTTTATGTGAAAACATGTTAAATATCACTTTATGTGATTCTGATTGGTCCAAATAAGCCGATAAAATTCTTGGGCAGTGTTGACTGATTATCTGGGAAACATTTCATTACCTCGATTGCTGGAACGGTTACTTTTCTGTCACTACTAACCATTTTGGCTGCAATGCTTTCAAATGGACTTCCCGAAGGGAATTGTGGAAAAGTCACGTCTGTCTTAGTGGTTTAAAGATTAGCTTACAAGAGTAACTAATCTCAGCTCTGTTCTGATAAAAATGTGAACATTAGCCGGTCTCCAAACAGAAAGAACGTTATCCAGTCACTGCATGGTTGCACCGCAGAATAGCTATTATCATGTGATGCATTTCCGAATTTGTCTATGTATAATATTGCCGACTGCATCCATAATCATCCCTTCACATATCCAAAAATTAAAATGCTTAGACGTGATAGTGACTCTTTCACTATTAGACATTTCTCTAACCAAACTATAACTATGTAACATCATACTGAACTTGCATATACATTCTGTTTTGATAAATTATGTTGTTTGAGTCAAATTTCATATTTATTTTGAAGGACAGTTGCTTTTTTTTAATTATAACTGGTAAAAATGAAACTAATAATTGTTTTAGGTATAGAACAGTGAAGACATTCCTGGGACTAAATTTTACTCAGAACAAATGAAAGGTGCATCGCCAGAATGAATAAAATTGTTTCTTATTTTTCATTCTCGTTTCCACGAAAATAAAAATTATTTGATGAACAGAATCTCAGATAGGATAAGTTTTAATATTGCCTTTATAAAACTAGAATTAAGTCCTTTTTACACCAAGGCTCGCAAAGGCAATACCTTAAGCACTGAATATAAAATAATCGCCATTTGAGATCCTCTGTATATGATATGGAACTGAGCGGTATTGTTTTTTTTTTCAGTGATTGATTATGTATATAAAGAGTACTGGGAAATATTGGTTTTTACAAGGAGTGTTCATTTCAGCACGGGTTTAGCTTGCATCAGCTCGCATGGCTTCTCCGTGACATAATAATTTATTTAGTCCTGAAGTCAGCTTTGCTTAAACTGTTAAACATTTTGACCTATTTCATTGAGACTATAAAATGTCCATATTTAACATTTTTCTGCTTTATAGTAACAATTGCAGTGTAATGATCCATATGCAAGTTGAGTAACCTGCAGAATATTGTAAACAACCAAAACGTTCACTTTGTATTCATATTTCGTGATGTTAAAATTATGTTTTCTGTGTTATTGGTATCATCATTTAACTACTACACCAGTTATGATATTTACCCGTCTTTCCTTTGCTGCTACACATGCAATTTCCATATTGATATTTTTCTGGATTAGTACATTATGTGAAAAAATATATGTTGTGATTACTTTATAGGCAATACTTCGCTTTGAACTTTGTTTGCGGCAAATAACAGCATTTATCTTACTTAACATATGTGAGTTTCATTAGCAGACCGTATGTATCATATATACCATACGATTACTTTCATGAGCCAGTCATTTGATTGGAGATGGCAGCCCCTTTTACCGTCCAGCCAAGCGCCAAGCTGATAGGGTCAGTTGATGGACACAGAGACTGGGACAGTGGCCTGTTCGGTTGCTTCTCTGACTGCAAATCATGTACGTTATTTATAATTGTAGTATTTCCGGAAGACAAATCATTAGCAACAAGGTCAATTTAGGTCTGCATTGCTTTAGAAAATTTTATATCTAGATTGGACTAGTGTTTTTCGGTAGTTTAGGAACGGAGTGTTATAAGCGTAGCATTCTGAGTAGTTGAAAATATGTATGAATGTTTGAATAAATGTATTTTCAAAATTTAAAATAGAATACTAATTTGGAATAGGTTACCAAAACATTATTCTTTTTTTAATTAATGAATATTTAATTTCAAAATTAAATCTAAACATGAAGTTGGTAGCGAATTCTTCTTTTCCAATAATACATACCAGAAATACAATATAATTTTTTTGAAACAATTAAACATTCCATTAGATTATAATATGGAATAGAAACAACTTTAAAAATATGTTGCAAAAATATTAAGTCTAGGTTGAACTTTACCGTTAAAATCTCAATATTAAAATGTTCCTATAATTACAAGAGTATACGAACACAGACGATTCTTACATGTAAGAAAAGTCTTCTAATTCTTCAATGAACGAACTGATTTTACGTCAGCTTGGTCTCAATTTATACACATCTTTGAACTTGTCCTCGGGACTAATTATAGACAATTGTGTTTGTTTATTTCGAATCAGAACTGGCTCTCATCCTTTCCCACGGGAAAGGCGTGAATTATCTAGCTAACTCATCCATTAGGGAACTAACAAACTGTCGGATCAGCAGCTTATGATCAAGTCTAAAATGTGCTGACCTTTGGATACAAGGGAATTGTATTTTATGGATTATTTTTGGACATGCTCATAAAGCGCGATCTTTATGAAAATAGTATGCAGTTATAGTACAGAAATAGATAAATTTAAACTCATTATATTTTAGTGGTAATTACTTCCAATATAATGTAATGAAAAATTACTTTGAATACGACCTAAAGAAAATTTCATTCTTAATACTTTTACCCCAAAATTCTGTGCTGATAAAAGCTAAATAGCAAATCCAGTTTGATATTGGATAGTGTTAAGATATTTCCTTGAGGGAGCTGTTTCCATTTATATACTTTGCAATAAATAGCTTTTATCTTTTTTTAATTTTTCATTAAGTGTAAAATTATCATTTGCAAAAAATGGATGCTTGAGTCACTGTTCCATAGACCTCCATGGGAACGTCTAAATACATTTAAGGAATGCGGCCATACCATGTAGACAACTCAAAGATATTCTTTAGACATTCAATAATATCACTTCTGAGTATTATACCATACAAATATGGGGCTTGAAAGAGTACCAAAGTGATTTAGCTAAAAAACGATACGCTTTTTTTAAACGTAATAACAATTTGTAATGAGGGCTACGACGTGTCTAAGGTCCTTTCATGTTTAAACAGCCTATCTGGCAAAGATATGTGACAGTAAATCACGTAAGTTGTGAACTAGTAATGGTATCTGTAATATCCAGACTGCATATCACGAAAGTTGTGAATTAGCAATTGTTTTTTTTTTTATATCATACTGCTGGCTAAGAATTCCAGTATTTATATAAGATAACGTTATTTTTAGTTCTTAGAAAACATGTCTGATACCATGCAGTGATGTTGAATAATGATACTGGTTTTATCTGTTAATTTTTGACCAGTTTGTGTATAAGAATTTACTAGTGGTTATCCAATTTTTGAATAAAGTTTCCAAGCCGACAATTGTTTGTATGGGTAAACATGGAATTAGGGATGAATTTGATATTAATATTTCTAATATCAGTATGTTTAAGGGACATAATCAACACGTAGCTGCCAAAGTTATCGTATGTACCATACCATATGTTATATGTCAAAAGACTAACGCCTTTATTTAGAAATGATAAAATCATATATCATATATCCATTAGGTAACTTTTAAACAATTGAGTCATATCAGCTCCACCTGTGTATTTCTTTCACATTGTAGTGATTATGACCTACTGCTGTCTACCGTGCGCAATTTGTAACATCTCGTCACGGACCGGGGAGTGCATGTGTATGCCGTGGTTCGTGCCGGGTGGTTTGATCGCCCTCCGTGCCAGGATCAGGACGCTAGGAGGAGTCAGGGTACTTACACACTAGCCCTTTTGTATTTCGGGAGGTGTTCAAACAGTTCAAATACCTGATCCCAATTTTATCAACGTAGTTCTAAAAGTCAAGTCTCGACGTAAGACATGCTTAGTCAGCTTTAAGAGAGAGACTTGAATTTCGGCCATTGCGAAACCTGTGTTATATACTTAAGAATTAACTTCCGCTGGTACTTGAACACCTACACTTGACTATTTTGATTGCACACTTAAAAAGTCACTGAACCATTCCGATTGCAGACTTGAACAGTCATTTAACCATTTTGATAGCACACTTGAACAGTCATTTGACCATTTTGATAGCACACTTTGATAACACTTGAACATTTACTTCACCCTTTTGATAGCACACTTGAACACGGTCAATTGACCATTTAGATTGTACACTTGAACACAGTCATTCGACCAATTTGATAGCACACTTGGACACAGTCTCTTGACTATTTTGATAGCACGTTTGGAGATTCACGTGACCTTTTTGAAAGCATACTTGGACACAGTCACTTGACCATTTTGATAGCACACTTGAACACAGTCAATTGACCATTTTATAACACATTTGAACACAGCCATTCGACCAATTTGATAACACACTTGAACACAGTCACTTGACTATTTTGATAGCACGTTTGAACACTGTTACTTGACCATTTTGATAACACACTTGAACATTTACTTGACCTTTTTGAAAGCATACTTGGACACAGTCACTTGACTATTTTGATAGCACACTTGAACACTGTCAATTGACCATTTTTATAATACATTTGAACAAAGTCATTCGACCATTTTGATAACACTCTTGAACACAGTCACTTGACTATTTTGATAGCACGTTTGAACATTCACTTGACGACTTTGATTGCACATTTGAACACAGTAACTTGACTATTTTGATAACACAAATGAACACAGTCACTTGACCATTTTGATAACACACATGAACACAGTCACTTGACCATTTATATGGCACACTAGAATACAATCACTTGACCATTTTGATAGCACACATGAACACATTCACTTTCAAAAATGGTAGTCGACCACAGCAAAGTAATTTGTACTGCATTTGTTATTTTTAAAAGCAAAAGTAGATACATGTAAAAAAAAATTATCAAGAATTTCATAATGTTGCCTCACATAATGGACGATTTTAGGTATATATTGTAGCAAGTCGGGCTTGCATGCATACTTACACTTTAATGGTTTTTTTCACTTGCTTAACTTTACCAGCACATAATCAGGGCCAGACTCCCAGTTCTTTTCTTGCCATCAAGTAGTTTGAAACAGTTTATCTTAAGTTACGAAAAGCTGCCTTATCTTGATAATATTCAAGCTATGCTTGTACAAGATCCCAATATAAAACTGATTTATGTCTCTAGGAAATTTTATTCGTATAATTTTGTGAAGATTGCAGAAGGCTAAGTGCTAGTGATTGTACTTTGCCTGGGTTCGAATTGTGTTGTACTATTCTTTAGAAATGTAATTTTGTGTAAACAGTGTAAATAAAAAGTAGATTAGAAATGAAGGCTTTGATGTTTGTAAACGGTTTGGAAATTTTTTAAATTGTGAGACGTTGATACCATTGGCATCACGCGAATAAATACATCACTTATTTTGAGAAATACCTTACAAACTCTACATGTGATATATATATATATATATATATATATATATATATATATATATATATACACAACAAAACTTTAAAAATCTTACTAGCTGAGTTCACATTTGAATATACAAAATTAAAAATTATTATTATAAAATATCCTTATTCTACTTTACGAAATGAAATATTTACTGAACTTGATTGTTCAAAACAGAAATATTAGTAAGCAAACATTATATTTTGTCCGTTATGTAAACATCTGAAACTGTCATAAACGTTATCCACGACTGACATATTAATTAATATACGACTTACACATCAATCAATGTATGACTGACAGATGGATTAATGTATGACTGACAAAATTCATACACTACATACAAATCAATTCATACTTGACTGACATATATATTAATGCACGACTAACATGTCGATTAATGCACGACTCATAGATCGATTCATGCAAGACTGAACAATAGATTCATGCTCAACTGAGAGATAGATTAATATACGACTGACCTATTTATCTTAACGCCTGACTTAAATAAATTATCGCACGACTGACAGGACGGCTAATGCACGACTGACAGATCTATTCATGCACGACTGGCGGCAAGGCTAATATTGCACGACCGATAGATAAATACACGACTGATTAATGGGCTAATGCATGACTTACAGATCGATATATGAACGACTGAAGGTTCATGCACAACAGATAGTTTGACGTATCAATTAACGCACGACTGATAGATTAGTGTAGGACTGACATTTCAGTTATGCTCAACTAACAGATAGTCAATACACGAATGACGGATCGACTCATGAACGACTAAGTGAAAGATTAACCGCAAGACTAGCAGATATATCCTTACTGTGTGTTTGATTGTTAGTGCATGCCAGACAAGAGTTCCCTCTCTAAATTGATCTTGACTCAAGACAGTGAGTTACGTTTTATTAAGAACTTTTTCGTTGGTTTATTAGAGAAAAAGATATGGGTATGAATGAAGTAGCTTGATAACAATAACTTTTTAAAACATATAGAGTGATTTTGAGTAATGTTAATAGCATCGATAGCAGTGGTAATTGTGATGTTAATAGAATCAGTAGTATAGGTAGTATAGTTGTTGTTATTGTTGCATAGTAATATTAGTAGTAGCAATAATAGTATTTTAATATTAGTAGCATCATTACTATTAGTAGTTGTATTGCAATATGATTATTACTAGTAGTAGTTATTAGTAATTACTACTAATATTGGTGCTATTAACATTACAGTTAATACTACTATCGATTCTATTAATATTTCAGCACTATTTCTGTTACTAATACTACCGATACTAATATTAAAATATAAGTAATAATATTAACGATGAATCGCTCGGTGGCTTAAGTGGTTAGAGCGTCCGCATCGGATGCCGTAGGTTGAAGGTTCGAACCCCAGCTGAGTCATACCAAAGACTTTTACAAATGGAACTTGCAGCGGCCTCCCTAGGCTCTCGGCATTAAGAGGTTAGTACTGGGCCTGTTGTCAGGATAATGTGACTGGATGGGACATGGTGCAACATATCTGTGGCATGATGTCCCAGTGCTTGATGTTATTATAAACTGCTAACACTGCAGACATCGTAGCAATGTGACTGGAACAGTATTAAATGTAAGTTAAAAATCCAATTCATAAAACCAACACACTAACGATGCTACTAATGTTACAATATAACCAACAGCACTGAAGCTAAACATATTACAATACTATTACTATTACTATTACCAAAGCTACACATATTAAAATACTACTATTACTATTACCAAAGCTACACATATTACAATACTACTACTGTTACCAAAGCTACACATATTACAATACTACTACTATTACCAAAGCTACACATATTACAATACTATTACTATTACTATTACCAAAGCTACACATATTACAATACTACTACTGTTACCAAAGCTACACATATTACAATACTACTACTGTTACCAAAGCTACACATATTACAATACTACTACTGTTACCAAAGCTACACATATTACAATACTATTACTATTACCAAAGCTACACATATTACAATACTACTACTATTACTATTACCAAAGCAACTAATATTACAATACTGCCATTACCGATGCTACTAATATTGCAATAGTAAAATATAACTACTACTAATGATATTATTAATATTGCAATATTACTACTATTACAGCTGATTCTACTAATATTGGAATATCAGAGCTACTACTACCGACTCTATTAAAATTGAAATATAATTAAAACTACTATTGCTACAAATATTAAAATAATATACTATTATTACAACTACAGATACTAGTAGTATTGCAATAGTACTACTACCGTTTGTTGCTAATATGCCAATGCTACTACAGCCACTACTACCACTACCAATGTTACTAATATTACAAAACAACTACTACTACTAATATTAAAATATAACTACTACTACTACTATGTTACTAATGTTACAATACTACTACTTGATATTATGGTATAATTAATATTACAGAATAACATCACTTACTTCTACTGATGCTACCAATATTACAATATAACTACTACTACTACTACTGCTACTGATGTGACGTTGACACTATTACTTCTGGTAGTACTACACGTTCAGGTCGAGATTGGTCCATTCAACTATGTCTCTATCAATGTCGTTCTTTTTTCCCAGGGTTCAATTTGCAGTGACTGTATGGCCCTGTCTTTCTGTGGAATGTGCGCTGTTTGTCAAATGCAAAGGGAGTTGGACAACATGGGATTGTAGCAAACCATATAAAGCCACAACCAGGCTGTTAAAAAAATGGGTTTTATTGTCTTTACCAGTATTTTGTTGGCATTTTCTAACATATTTTCATATTTGTTTCTACTAAGTGAGCTGTGATCATAAGGTTGTACTTAAGTTTTAGTCTAACATTCATTCATAAACTAGTAAAATTTTTGTATTAAATATCGAAATGTACATGACGAAAAGCTTCCCTGCGTGGTCTTCAAGTTGGAGGTGACTCTACATTTTATTCAATAATATGATTTGAAAAATATTGTGAAAAAAATAGCTCATATGAAATTCATCATCAATAACACTACATAATTATATTCGTTTCTTTTGATTTTCTTTTAACAAGTGAGAACTAAATTTTCTTGTACAAAACAAAAGTACTATTGTATTATTTTTGTATTGAGTAGAAATTCAACATATTTTCAAACTTGTTAAAATTACCTTAGTGATATATCCAATGATGCTGAAAAAAGAGTATGGGGAAAACATTTTTTTTTGAATTTCCGCTTTTCAATGAATTATTTACTTTTTATTTGAGTAATACAATAATACGATAATATAGTTTCCATTCTACACTATGTATATCTTTTATTATATATCTCGAAAATAAAACAAAATACCTTTCTCTTGTTTTTCTATATATTTCTTTTCTCCTGGTATTCGACTTCAGTTTCCAAAAATAGGCAATGCATGTTAAACTAGCATAATTCTCACACAGGAGAGAGAGAGAGAGAGAGAGAGAGAGAGAGAGAGAGAGAGAGAGAGAGAGAGAGAGAGAGAGAGAGAGAGAGAGAGAGAGAGAGAGAGAGAGAGAGAGAGAGAGAGAGAGAGAGAGAGAGAGAGAGAATTTATGGGCTCGCTTGTAAGGAATATGATGTACTGTTGAACTGCTGTAGATTTAATGGTCATCTTACCTGTTGAAAGTATCGATGCTTTTTTTTTTGGTCCTATTTTGTCCTATTAAATGTAGATGCCAAACGGGTGTTGAATTTCATCCTCTTTACTTCACAATTGCTGCTACTTTCTAGCAATGGCTTTGAGTACTATAAAATATAAAAGTTTGTCATCGAAACAAAGTGTCTGGATTTCAACTCTATTCTGACTTATCGGGATCATATCCATTAGACATTAATCGGACAAAGGGGGAATAATACAAAAATACAAGATTTCCAGTCAGCCAACCCTGTCCAATGTTAGCCCTTTTTAAACACTGAAAGTACCTGATATGACTACTTAAGTGATTCATATTGACAAAATTATTTTTAAACACCAAACACACATGCTGGGATTAATTAAACTGAAAAAAAAAAACAAAATGACAAATTTCTAGCAAACACAAAAATAACTGTACATTTTAATCACATAGAGTATCACAAAGCTGCTTTGCATAGATTTTATTGGTTTTCGGAGAGAGGTAAAATTATATTAGTAAAAAGGAGGCTAGACAAACTACTAGGTCTACAAATTAGAATACCCTATTAGAGAACCAGGCAAAATGGACATACAAGGTCGAAAAGGTGAAATCGAGGCTTCTAACGCGTTAAGGAGGCTTGATCGTAGACCTATGCGTTGTCCATCCCAGCTACTGTGGATGACTGGGGAACGACCGGGGTAGATCGTCGATTGTCTGCGCCGCTGTTTACAGGCGGATGCTGGTTTACGAGCAAAACAATAGTAACTGCCGGCGGCAGGTCTCGCAACCAAAACTTTTATCGAGGCCAATGCAATATAGTCTGGTCCCCTGCTCAGTATGCGTCCTGAATTGCTCTCCGCTACAGGTAAAAGGGTACCAATTGTCCAACCCCAGGTGGGTGGAGCCTAATGTGTAGTGAACATTGTATTCAGAAATAAACAATAAAACTAGCTGTGGTTGGTGCATTATGTAAGAGTTATACTTTCTGTTAGGCTTTTAAAAAAGTTGAACTTCTTGGCAACATGTAAGAATATGTAAATTCATATCTAGATCACATTTTTTATTTTTAAGATTTTTTTTTTAAAAAATGTGGTACACATAACTGAAAATGTGTCTGGTGAATCATATCAATTTCTGCGTAAAATTTATCAGGAAGCGATTGGAAAAGGAATTATTGAGATGACTTTGAAAAAATTATACAATATTTACAAAATAATGTCGTGTGCATCACTTTACTTCATCTTCGCCTACTTGTAGAAATATTTGTAAAATTGCCTACGTCACTGATTTGCTGGTTAAGTTTGAACACAAGATAACGACTGTTATAGTTTAAATCAAAAGTAGTAGCAAAGTTCGTATTGTTTCACCAACAAACATAATATTAAAGTAATAAATGTGCCACGGTTAGATTAAGGAGATCTCTCCATACGAGGCCATTTCTTGTGATCACGTGACAATATGGCGTCGGCATTCGCCTTACTTTGTATAGCGGAGTGCAACGCAGGGAGAATGCTAAGCAAGAGACCAGACTAAATGCAATATCGTGATCTAGGATCATGTAGATTATGTGTAATAAATCCATATGGATCCCTCTGCGCATGTGCCATTAAGTTTATAAAGCTAACAATATCCATTTAACCGGAACACCAGGTCTGAAGAACATTTCTCAGCGTATGTACGGACGCTATTGAAGACAGGTTGTCATATGACAGCTCCAACTGGGAAATTGCCAAAGACTTTATGGGCTAAGTACCCTAGTTAGAAGTCTCTTCCGGGATGTAATTATTGTGATTCTGCATCTCAACTTAATATCCGACTCGACCAAAAAAAAATACAAAACGTGGAGAGCATCCAATAAATGCGAATGATCAAATATGCCATACTCACGACATCGCGTATAACAATCGAGATCGACAGCAACGACATATTCTAGACGTTAAGTTGATTCACACATTGTAGTCTGTAAAAATATATATCCCAGAGAATCATTAGCCAACTGGTTGATAAGATCGTCGATGGGCGGTAAACTAGCGGTAGGAGCTGGTAAGTAATCGCCGATAATTATGATATGGAGTTGATATATTATTGCACAAGAGGATACTAGAGGAGAAAAACAGTGATTTGTGAACTCGCTGATGCGGAAGGTGTCGCACGTGCTTTTTCCGCAGATTTGTTGGTAAATTTATCTGCCGTCGCATAAAGCGAGCGGTTTATGTTAACACTCCCAAAGAAGTTTTCCAGACTGATATTTTATTCCTGTCCATGATGATATTATAACTGGTAGACATCTTCCACGCGCATACAAATACGCACAGACTGTCGTCGACGTTGCAAGCAGATACAGACAAGCAGATCCAATGTCAACTAAAGCAGTAGCTTAAGTTTCAACAGCGCTTCAGCGAATTTATCAACGTGGATACATGCTGCATGATGGCCTGCGTTGGCCACAGTTGATACAGGTTGAATATGGCAAAGAATTTATTTGTGTAGTAACATCGCTGATAAAACAAGACAATGAAAAATTCAGACGAGGACACTCCCGTTACATCGTGATCAGACAATCGATGAACGATTTAATCGAACACTTGCTAAGCGACTGTTTGGATATCAGTATGCTCATAATTCCCCCTCTAATTTCAGAAACGACTATTGCTAATTTCTGGAACCTATGGCGGCATAACGATCTTATAGTCCACGGACAAGAAATCTCTTGGATGGATTGCAAGACTGCTAAGTGTCATTGCTGCGTTAAACAATGAAGTCACTCGTGGAATTTCTATGAAACCCATCAACGCAGTCTGTAAGAAACATATACCAGTGAGTGCACACAGATCGCCAGAGATGCAGCGATATGACACTTTCTCACCAGTACTCGGTAACATGACTGTCAGGTATCAAGATGAATTTGGTGAACTTGAAAGTTTTAAAAATGAGCAACGGATCCTACTTGGAGTGCAACCACACATACCATTTCAGCTTGGTAAGATCTACTGTCAGGCCTGCAATCTACATACTAGATTCAATGGCTCCTCAGCGTGGATTTGTCCGTGAACAAATACGAGTAATTCCTGAAAATACAAAAATTACCGCCAGCATAGAGAAGCTTGCGTCCCGACATCAGTTACATTCAAGACAGGTTTCTATCATATTCACATGTGTGTAGTAGAGACTGCTATCGATTCTGTCCACGGAAAATTGTCGTGAGACATTACACGAAGACTGCCACACCATTACTGTGTTACAGCACGCAAAGTGATTGTGTTGTAGTTGTTTTTACTCCATGATGAACTCAACATCAAGGTAAAACACGTGTTTATGCGTTTAGTCATTTCGCTGATAACGATATATTTTTCTCACAGTGTAAAACGCCGCATAGTTGGTTTTCTGAACTTGATCACCTTCCACAGCCATCTTGCAGTTATCTATGATAACCATATGTAGTTATGATATTTATGTAACCATCTATACTGCTAAATACACTAAATCTAATTATTCCATGAGATCATATAATGGTGTATGAGATTATTAGTCCCTGTGACGAATGAATGGTAATAAAATATCCCAGGATTGCAAATCTTCATTGATGGCTCCGCTAGCGCTTTCTCAACAACATCCACAGGGACGACAATGATATCATTAAGGAAGGGCTTTTGCTTCATCGGCTATCCATGTCTTGCTAGCAAGCCAGGAATCTCAGCATCAGTATTCTGTCGACGGGTATCTGCTGGGCAATAACACAATGGGACTATTTTCCTATCTTCTTAGATACGACTATAAGATCGTTATGCCGCCATAGGTTCCAGAAATTAGTAATAGTCTTTTCTGGAATTACAGGGGGAATTATCTCATGTTGAAGCTTGTTAAGTTGTAGTCATATGAGTACTTTTATCTCTCTCAGTGATTTATTCACGGAATTGTGGTCGTATATCATTTCTTTGTAATAATCTATAGATTCTTTCAACCATCTATGTGGTGATTCTCCGACAGAGTGGTGGTTGACCATAACTTGGAGTCCGTACTATTATATCCCCTCATTACTACTGATCGTCACGTGACTATCCTACTTTCGATATTGATTTCCGGATATGTAATTCGTGCGAGAACACATGTGAAATTGGATTGAATTAATGATGTGTGCGATCTCATGTACGAATTTAATGGTTAACTCGGTATATATACGTATCAGGTTGTACGGATTTTGATTTTGTGTTATTGTTTCTTGTTTCTAAAGACTGTATTGAGAACAGCAGTTAGGGTTTTGTTGGAAAACCCTGTAGGTAGACAATTTGACAGAGTTATGTATGGCCAAGGTCAAGGTTCTATTAATAGATTTTTTAAAAATCCCAATTACAAAGACAGCGTTAACAGCGCTGTTTAGATTTTGTATGAAAATGAAATTACTTTGTAATTACAAATTAAAATAGATTGTATGTGAGGTCAAGGTAGTAAAACGCGCTACATGTAGTTTAGTTTTTTTTTAGTGTGGCTACATGTAATAAAATTATCCAATGACACAGAAAAATATCATTCTCGAATAGCAGGTCCTGAATTGACAGGGATCCCCATGACAGTTATCTCGTCATGTAAATCCATTATTACTACGATTATTTAATCGTAATATTATAGAAATTAATAAAAAAATTGCTATTATTTAACAGTTGTATTTCTTGTTTTAATGTTTTATTTAAATATTTAGCTTCCATTGAAATTACTACACAATATTCATTATGAAATGCTAGGAAAATAAATACACACCTACACATTGACACTGCAGTATTAGTCACCTTATATATAATATGAGCCGTAATAAGTTTGGGGCTTTAAACGAAGCCCAATTTGCCAATCAAAACTCCCACGCCATTGACATGGTGTCATGGTGTGGTTGAATTTTTTCAACTGCAACCAGGGTTAATTTCTTGGGTTGCTTTTGATTGGTAGATTGGGTGTAGGTCCGCCCCGTCGTTTCATGTTTGTATCGTCCTGTACTGTCCCTATCATACCATCCTATCATTTCATTGTATATATAACCATCCTATATGTAATGTACTGTCCCTAGTATATATATAATCGCATTGTATATATCATCCTATATAATCGCATTGTATATATAATCATCCTATATAATCGCATTGTATATATAATCATCCTATATGTAATGTACTGTCCCCCCCACAACATATCTACCGGAAGACCTAATATAGCATTTGTTACGTTAGAGCTTCCAATTGGGAGATCTATGTTTGTGGCCCTTGGGCTTATTTAATGCGAAGGCACTAAATGAGTTCCAAGAATGTGCTGTCCCCCCTCTGGGCCTCTTTGACGTCGTTTGGCGTGAAAGTGGTTTCCAAATGAGGCTTCATGTTATATGTTCAATGTTTGTAAAGAAATCACTTGGATTTCACGTCTAATTCCCATATAACCCGCCCTTGAACTCGATTGGGGAGTTAGGGTATTGTATAAGTCTTTAATGTATGCCTGAGACAGGGCATTGTATATGTTTTTGTTATTTTTTTTATATATAAAAATATTTTAAAGATAAGAAAATACATTAGTAATAATTTTCAATAAATGGAATTTCAAGATATTACATCTATCATCACAGAAATATCAAATTTAAGAAATCAAGGAATCGTACTTTCTGAATTTTTGAATGAAGACAGACTTTTGAATGAATTTGAACAAATTGATATACAATTGAAACATGGAAGATATGTTCTACCTAAAATGTATTCACTGATAAAAAGAATCCAAAAAGCGGTTAATGCTTCTTTGTATAACAATGATATTAATTTATTCATTTGGCTATTTAGTATAGTTGAAGCCATTAGAAAGAAACTCGGGGAACAGTACCAAGTTCGGTCAGAGATTGCTTTGAAAGTGAAATCTATAAGACGTTTGATTGATGAGTCTGAAAATGCAAGTATTGAAACCCACAATTGAAAAAACGTTAGCATTTCCAATAATGACATCAGAAGCATTAACTACCAGACTAGCCCGTGAGAGGTTAGCATTACTGAAAAAGTTTATACCGATTCGAGATGACGTGCGAGATAAACTACAACTTAGACAGCAAGCGCAGACTGACTTTTCTATTGGGAGCGAACAACTTTTTGCCCCTGTAACTAAAGCCACTAAAGATATGAAACTTGCAACAGAACGTGCTATATACGGCGACATCCCTAAAGAGGGAGCAGTACCTATTATTGATGTATTAGGAAAGATTGCTACAGAAACTGAAAAAACTCACGAGGGAATAAAACAGCTTCAGGTGAGTAACAAACTCAGCGAGAAATACAACAAATGGGTAATATTGATACTGATGATAACCCCGTTGAAGATGCTAGTGATTCTATTGAAAAAGGTTCCACTAAAAAAAGTGTTCCTTTTAGCGAGAAATTCACTGATGAAGCTATAGAAGAAATCAAACAATTTCAATTGCTGAAACTTGAAGACTATGTGCCATTTGGTGACCTTGCTGTCAAAAGTTATTATATTAGGGAGCAATTTTTAAAAGACGAGTATAAAAAAAGACAATAAAAAAAGATCAATGGGTGGATTGGTTATTTAAAATTAATCAAGAAATCACCGGCAATTTAAATAAGGATACATTGGAGTACAATGCTTTTAAAATGGGAGTTAATAAGTATGGTTTAGATCAACAACAACAACAACAACAACAACGAAAAGAACAACAACAAGGTCGAGGTCGAGGTCGAGGTCGAGGTCGAGGTCGAGGTCAAGGTCGACAATCTCCAGAAATTCAAAACGTTTCCGAACCAGCTCCAGAAATTCAAAACGTTTCCGAACCAGAAAGTTCTTCAGGAGAGGGTTATGGAAGTTCTCATCATGATTCTCATATGTGTCCTAGTAATATCATTAATGATATATCACGTCTTGAGGTTCTTATGGGAGGTAAGCGAGCTGGGAATAACTCAGTCGAAATAACTAATGAAGCATTTGATATTTGCAGACGATTATTCCAAGGTGGGATAATTGATATTCATACGTATCGAGAACTCTTGGATGAGTTAATGGACGGAATTCCAGGGGAATTTAGTGGTTATTATAGCGATTGAAATTTCTAATTGCTTGCATTTAGAAATTACAAAGTCATTTCAAATAAGATGATAGTACACTATAATCACAATAAACCAACAAACGTGTATGTGGTAAACTCAAGATTGCCTGTTTATAAGGCATACTATGGAGACAGCCTTGGAAATACCATAGCGGGTTTATTCACAAGAATAGCCCCAAAAGTAGCACCAATTGCTAAACAATTAGCGATGAAAGCCATTGATGTTATTCGTAATAAGGGAATTAACGCTGTTGGAGATCTTGCAGGAACGGCCTTTTCTACCGCAAAAAATAGAATAACGTCATTGGTGAAATCTAGATTCGGACGAAAACCACCACAAATAGTTTCAACACCGCTACCTTCAACAACAATGATGCCTGCACATGTCAGTAAAGTGATAAATAACGCAGTGGAACAAAAACTAGCATCATTAGCAATGACTTCACCAGATAGTAGTAATATTGCAAGCATGATAGCGGGAAGCGGTCTTGGAGGAAATAGTAAAAATGTCAGACGAAAAAGAAAATGATAGCATTACTACATTTAGAAAAACGATACGTTTTAGTATAAATGGCATTTAAAAAAATTGCTGATCCAGCGTTTGATATGGCAGCACCGGTGAATAAAGATGATTCTAAAATTAACTATCAGTATTATGCCTATCCTGCAAGAGAGCCTAATCAACGGGGGAGAGTTGAACTTCAAGTTCAAGATACAAGTAGATACTTTTTGCCGTGTGAGGCATTTATTGAAGTAGAAGGAGAGCTTGTAACAAATGTTGCAGCTGATACGCCATATGGGAATGACCAAAATATCCGAGTTGGTTTCGTAAATAATGGCATTATGGCGCTATTTAACAGTGCAAGATATATCATTGATGGAAAAGAAATTGAATCAATAGAACAAAATGTTGATATTGCAACAACAATAATCGGACTTGCGAGATATTCTGATGATTATACAAGGTCGGCTGGTCCGTCTATGATGTTTGCTAAGGATACTTCTGATCATGCTGACCATATTCAGTTTATTAAAGTACGAACTGCGCAAGCTACTGCATTGGCTGAACAACAACTCGATGCTAATCTAGACCGTGAAATTAGACCAGCCGCTGAATTCGACATTTTAAAAAGGGTCAATGATGATTTCAATCTAGGATTTGCAACAAGAAAAGGAGCATTGAAAGGACAACATCGACGGTTTTCATGTGCAATTCCGTTACATCATATATTCGGATTCTGTAGAAATGTCAGAAAAGTCATCTATGGAGCAAAGCATACAGTCGTGTTAGTGCGAAAAGAAAATGACAATGATGCAATTTGGCGTGCTAATGGTGTTGATGATGGTAAAGTCATTTTAAATAAATTGGTTCTATGGATACCCGTCTTGACACCAGCAGTTACAATAGAGCAACAATTACTATCGTTTATGGACACAGGTGGAAAATCATTGCTAAGTTGGCTAACAACAACGACTGATACGAAGCAGGATAATGTAAATGGCACATTTACATGGCACTTAGCATCAAAACAAGGTGTTTCAGCTCCACGTCATATCTTTATAGCGTTACAGGATGCAAATCGAGTGGGTCGACAATTATCTAGTCATATGATATTTGATAAATTAGGAGTAAGTGAAGTTTCATTGAGAATAAACGGACAACAAGAGCCAGCAGAGATTGTACAGCTTAATTATGAAAACAACAACATAGCACGTGTATATCATAGAATATTGTCGTATATGGGTCGTGATCAAAATGTTGATACTGGTTTGCAAATATCGCAAATTGATTTTGAAAAACACTATCCGATTTATTACTTTTCATTGGAACATCTTGACATGATGAGACAATCTGTTGTTGATATATACTTCCAAGCTCGGGTACAACGCCCTGCTGGTATAGCCGATTATAGAGCAGTTGCTGTCATTCTCAGTGATAAATCAATGTTGTTAGAAGGAGTTGGCGGACGAATGAGACTTCTTGATGTACCAGTGGAAAACCTTTGATTTTCCAAACATGTAGTTAGGATTTTCACAATAAGATCAATTGAAAGTGTAAATTACATTTAGAATAGAATGACATATAGTATTGTTAATGTCCAGTTGACTGATGGTCAGGTCAAGAAATTGAAATCAAAGTCGGCTAAAGAATGTGGAACTACAATAACGTTGAAACCCACTCAAATGTCCGGTGGTGCACATAAATTATCATTGACAGATCGTCAAATAAAACATTTCAATGATGCGCTAAAGAACAAACGAGGAGTTCAAATTGATTTTTCGAAAGCAGCAATCGCCAGTATGATAAAATCAGGTGGTATATTCCCGCTGTTAGCTGCTATTCCAGCATTGATTGCAGCGGCTGCCCCAGCGGTTGCGAAGGCGGCAGCGTTAGGAGCCGTTGGTACTGCTGCAGGAATGGCCCTGAAAAAAGCTACTGGGAATGGCTATAAAAAAAAGGAAAGGGTCTAAGACTACCAGGAACTCCACACAATTGGTACAAGGGCACGGGCCTAAGAATACCAGGAACGGCTTACTAGTGGAAAAATCCCTAGGATTTTCACCAATGTCCAATTTTGATTTAATTGATGCTGTAAAATCATTATCAATAAAAAACTTTAGAGGAGTTTTCATGAGAGATCAATTACCGTCAAAACCAATGAAAAATGAAACGGGTATTATCAATCTTGATAACAGCAGCGGAAAAGGAACTCATTGGGTCGCATATGCAATTGATCCACGTGGAATTGTATATTTTGATTCATATGGATTAGCTCCACCAAAAGAATTCATGCGATATGTATCCACAATAACAAAGTCATCTCCAATTTTTTATTCCACGCTACCAACACAACAGTTAAATGATCCACCGATATGCGGTCGTGAAGTATTAAATGTCCTTGCAGAGATATCTAAATTTCCAAGGAAACCACCACAAGTTGTTGTTAATGAATATACTAGCAGGCAATGGCAAAAACGATAGCGTTATGATTTAGAAAAACGTAGCGTTTTTGTATAATGATTGATATTTGGGGACGACCTTTATCAGAATAAAAAAAAACAGAAACCGATAGTAAATTAGCTGTCGAAAGTGTAAAAAAATAATCGAAGATGAAATCGCCGAGACATTAAATTTGTCAAGTGTAGATCCTGGGGAAATAGTTGTATTTCAAGATCGCCAGGGCAAATTGAAATCTAGTAATGTTTCATTGGATGATGTCTTAATACGAAGACGTGACGTCGTTGAAGATACAATAGTGTTATATTCAAATGATGGAAAACTCAAACCAGGTGTACTTGTTTCTACAATCACAGATGCATTAAAAAATTTAAATGAAGAACTTGAAAAACATATAACAACATATACTTCCCTTCGTAGAAATATTATCAATAAATTTTTTGGAACACCAGCGGTAACCTCTCCATCTCTCGCTGAAATTAAATCCAATTTTGATGAAATTAAATCCAATATTAAAAATATTAATGATGCTGGATTTAGTATTATTAGAGATAACATTAATAATATTAAAAAATCTATCGAGGATATTACAAAATTTAAAACAGACAATCTTCCGCTACTTGAAAGAATAAAGATTCCTCATGAGAGTAATATCGTAAATATGGTATACACAGTTCTCTCTGGATCATTAGATTGGGAACCTAATAAGAATAAAATAACTCTCACTGTGTCAAAGAAGGGTATTTATCGATTAACAATAGTGTCACTGAATCAGTTTAATATATCATCATCGACTTCATATGGATACAACAACGTGATTTCAACGACTATTGACCTGGATGAATACAAACGGTTTACAATAACAAGCACTGATCCTAATTTAAATAAGACATCATTTGTATGGTACATGGAGTTTGTAGCTGATCTAAATTAGAATTTTTAACAATTAAAAACCACTTGAGGTTTTAAAATAATATGATTCCATCATCGCAATATCGCTATGATACCGTCAAAGAGTTCTTAACAAAACTCAAAACACTCATTTATGAATATGAAATAAAAATTAAAAAGTATCGCAGAAGAATTACCGTAATTGATGTTACAGTATACTCAGTATCTGGTATAATGGCCGGTGCTGGTATTATGCTATCTTCAGTAACAATGGTAGCTCCGATTGCTGTCCCAATTGCTATTTCCGCGGTGACAACATTTGCCGGAATTGTAAATGCTATTACTAAAAAAATATCATCGTGTTCTCAAGAAAAACTTAACGACTATATAGTAAAACATCAAGCAGTATCTAACGGTTACTCACAATTGTCCTCGTTGATGTCATCATCGATTGATGATACGATAATTACCGAAGACGAGTTCTCCGCGATGATACGTATTTATGATACTACGATTAAAAACGCTAGCGTTTTTTCATCTATTGCAAAATTAGACATTGTAAATAATAATAATAATAATAATAATAATAATAATAATAATAATAATAATAATAATAATAATAATAATAATAATAATAATAATAATAATAATAATAATAATAATAATAATGTCGCAAGAGATTCAACTACTTCAGCGGATAGCAGAAAATACCACTCCGCGGAAAACAAGCATGATATCAATATCGTCAACAAACCCTAAATTCAGTGTGAATTTTCCTTCACCTGTTTCAGTAAAGGAAATCGCGTTGGCAAAATTACGAGTGTATTATAGTTGGCCTAATATCAGATCGGTTCCATTTGGCGGTCAGAGACCTAATAATTCTTTGGTATTTGCATATAGGAATAAAAAAGATGACACTCCAGATTGGAACGTTGTTTCAATACCAACTGGGTCCTATCAAATTGAGCAAATTAATAATGAATTACAACGTAGAATAAAATCCATTACTAAAAAAGAATCAAAAATTGCGATAACAGTTCATGAACCAACACTATCATCTACAATTGAAATAGGCTCTCCTGGGTATGTTGTAGATATTTATAACAGTTCAATAAGAACAGTATTAGGATGGCCCGAAGATCCACCTAGAAGTGCTGGTAATTCCACGCCCGAGCCTATAAAATCTGATTACGTCACTGATGAAATAGGACCTGAAAATCCATCAAAAACTTATAAAAAATTCGAGGATATAAACTTCACAAAAAGATATCGATATAAGAATCAATATGGTGAAGATGTGTGGAGAATTCCATTTTTTAATGATTATATCCCACAGGAAGGTGAAATTCTGGAAATACATGAAACAAGTCCAACATTTGTAGATATTAAAGATCACATCCTTGATAGAATGAATAATGATTTTTTGTTGTTATTACCCTCGTTAAGATCTGGCTTTCTTACACAAGCTGAGTTTACTAGTGTAGTCGCTGCGGGTAATAAAATCATCGATGACATGGAAATATTTAATTCGAGGATTACTAATCTCTTCACTGATGAAAATAGCCCGATTTCAAAAACTAGCTCAGCTCAAGATTATAAAAAAAATATAAATGAAAATCCAAATTATAAATTACCAGGATATAACGTTCTCGAGTTAAAGAAAAAACTCAGAACTACCATCGACGAAGGATTTAATAAAATTTATCAATCATGGAAAGATAGCCAGCCGAAGCCTATTATCCTCACTTATAATAATTCTCCCGACGGCGACGGTAGACATATCTCACCGAACAATGTGAATATTTCATCGGTGATCGCACTTAATTTAACGTGTGATGTAATCGAAGGAAGTTATCAAATTAATATGGAACAATCAAATCAAGCTCGACAAGGTTACATTCTTTATTCATTTTCACCAACAGCACCCCCCGGATTTTTAATTGTTGAGAATCCGACTAATCCAGTCTATATGCAATGTCAAAATGATTTACTAACTAGAATTAATTTTACACTCACCGATCAGTCAAATAATTTGATTGATCTACGTGGTGAAGTATTATCGATTAGTCTGTTTGTGAAAAGCTAACAAATAATTTGGTTAAATAATTTGTATTAATCAGCAGCAGGGAGGGTGAAATGACAACATATTTGCGACGTAGATGGCAGCAATTTCGAGGGTGGTTATGACAATGTATTTGCGACAAAATCGCTAAGGCTCCATTTGTAAAATGGGGTCTTTATTTTTTTTTTGGTTAAAATATGAGATTTCGTAGGAAGGTTCCATTTGGCATTCTGAGGCTTTAATCGATTTTGTCGCAAAAATTTGTAGGGTTCACCCTCCCTGCTTCCTTCGTAATAAATTACTAACTTCAAAGCACAACAACCTGCGATTAATTTTATAATAGAAATAAATCACGTTCTAGAAATGAAAGAGCCCAGGTTTTGGTAAGAAAGGCGGCCACCACTGTTACTGATTCGGCGAAACTGCTGATTAATAACAATTGGGGCCACTTTTCATACCTGTATAAGGTAGGAGGATTGTGTCATATGTTCTCATCAGTGTGTAATTGTACATAACTTCCTAGAATTCATCAATGAAACTAGGATCATGTCTTAATGGTAGAGCGTCAAACTGCCTAATCACAATGGCGGTTAATTAGTATATGTTCGTATCTCGAAAACGACAAACATTTTTTTTAATATAATTGAAGAGATGGTAGAGATTTGATGAGATGTTGTAAGGTATAATTTGAAATCTAACATTGGTAAGATTCTAATCGGTGTCACAAACCTGACGTAGGCATACATAATTCCCGGGGAAAGTCAGGTCGCTTAGATCGCCTTCTGAGTCTGCTAGTATGTCGTTTGACAATCTTGAAGTTCACAAGGAGGCAGTGTCTATATATAAATTAATGCTGATCAGTATTGAAGCCTGTTGGACGTAAGTAGCAGTATGCTTTCCTCCCGGGAAACACTGCCAAGGTGTAACAACTGAGCCTGGTCATCTCCTTTTGTGTTAACACATCACGCATTTATATTAAGAAATATTTTATAAAAATAATGTATGAAAATATTAATGCGGTTATTTATGCGGTTAAAAAATGACATAGTATGGGTATAGAACTTACTGACCAACTCAATGCTGAAAACAATCATATATGATTTGAAACATTATACGATCGAAAACTAAAAAAAAATACACATTCCATCCATATACACTCCCATCCAAGTACAGGTTCATCAAATTACTCCAGGTGGGCAATGAGAATGTCTCTTGCTAATGTCACAGTCAATACATAAATTCATCAATTCGCTTCACAAGCTTTCTTTTTTTGGGTCAGACCCTATCTTTTTGCATTTTTCAGTGCCAATCCGGCAGCATTTCCAACAGCGCCAAGTGCAGCTGCTTTTGCAACAACCGGAGTTATATGGGACAATCAAAGATGGTATAGATGCAAGAATTGGAAATAGACCACCTGTTTTTCTAAGTCTTTAATGGTACCGTAGAATGATCAAGTCGCACTCCAATCTTTGATTTCTTGGGGATATTGTAGTTTTGGAGCTGATGTTGAGTCAGTGGTAATTTATATTAGCATTGGGATTTCATCGATATTTTTACTCCAAAATTCTTTGCTGATGATGATTGTAGCTTTTTAATTTGACCAGACGTCAGAGCACCATTTGCGTGATGATATATCATTATAATATCATGGACGATTTAAATACAGATCGCTTGGATGGATCACACATAATCTAAGTACATATTTTCCACTGGTGCATCAATTGCTATTATTTGTCTACCAACGCCTTCGAGCAACATTGTTTTGTTTTACAGTATGACAGTGATTGTTCTATAACCACCAGCTGGCGGTTGTTCCACACGAGCTCTAAAATGTATATTTATGACTGACTGTCTGAACAAAATCTAAGTGCTTCATTGAGAAATAATAGGATTTTTTTATGAAATCCCGCTGAGATATCTGCACTCCGGAATCAACATTCTGATCACGCCCCATACATGTGATCGAACGATAATACACACGTGAAATATGATTTTTTTTTTTCAAAATCTTTTAACACCTCTTCCAATGGTTCTTGATTTATTCTCAGAGAAACTTCACGAACCAAGAGCGTATCAAACGCCATTGTGTTTCGCTGTTGTGAGTCAACTCTGGTGTTACCCGGAAGTGCTATAAATATATGTCGTGTGTGCTGAAACTCCCAGCTATGATGCTATCTGCCATGTGAATAGCTCAGCAACACTACTATGAATACCTTCTGTGGTCATCACCAACCACGAGGGTGTTGATTTACCACCACTATCCATGAAAGAGAACAGCCGTTGTTTTTCAGTCATTGGCGTCATTATTGTCATCGATAATAAAAGTTTTGTTAATATTATTTTACCAGCTGCTGAATCATTATAACCAGGTTATCTTCGATGTCGATGGCTCTTTGAACAAGTTCAACTGTATGTTTAGCACCGAAGATAACTTTTCTCAAGTTACGGCAGAATCCAAATAGTGGAATTGCACATGAAAATTGTTCATCGCCTTTTAACATCGATCGACGTGCTGAAAATCCTTGGTTGAAATTTTCATTCATCGATGCAACTTCATTGCCAGCGGCGTTTATTGTAATGTTACGGTTATTGGTGTGATCAGTAATTTCCTTCGCGAACATCATAGACGACCAACAGAGCGCGAATAATCATCGCTGTAACCCGATAATCGTCGTAGCACCGTCGAATGTTTTCGAGACATTGATCAATATTCTTTCCATCAGTCATGTATATGGCACTGTTGGACAACATATATATTCAATAATATTGACCCGCACCTGTTGAACATAAACCTTGGAATTTGATTCATAGCATCAGCGCTTATGCGAGCTTGACAAAATTAACATAAATCGCTATTTCAAAATCAACAGGTATACAATTATGAGTAAAGAGAGAGAGAGAGAGAGAGAGAGAGAGAGAGAGAGAGAGAGAGAGAGAGAGAGAGAGAGAGAGAGAGAGAGAGAGAGAGAGAGGAGTTACTCATATGCACCAATCAGAGAGGAAAGTGCTATCCCTGGATCCTAGAGGAGAATGCTTGTTAGCATTAACACTATTTTTAAATATCAAAAAGAAAAACCCAATACCACTAATCATATATACAAAAACTAGTGTCACATGTTAAAAGTAGTTACACACGATATAAAGTATTCCACTACTTTGTACTTTGATTGAGGTATACCATTGGAGATGTACTCTTGGTTCAAGTAAGTGTGACTTATTCTTGGGCAACACAACACCAGCTCATTATCGGGGTTGTTTTTTTTTTGTTGTTGTCTTTTTTTGTATTTTTGTTGTATATGAGAAATACTGCCATCAATGATAGATTCAATATTCTAAAGTTTATTTGTGGATTTTACGCTTCACGCCTTTTGCCAAATTTTATAGAACATATCAATTTATATAATATTAGGAATCAGTGTATGGAGTCTTATTTTAAAACATGGCATCAAGGAAGTTTTGGCTGCTTTACAGCAATTTCATTATCTTTAAATCGAATGTGAACAAGCAGGCAACATCACACTGACAATTTTCACATTTTATGAGTGAATACTATTTGAAATTTTTATGGGTTTTCAAATCTAAGGCTTGTAAATTTTGACGTATGGAAAGGGAATCCGAAATGATGACATTTAATTTTGATTATTTTAGTTCGGCAATAATTTATAGTGTTGACAGTAAGTAATGGTATGTACTACTCTGTACAAAATGGTCATAAATTCAAGCAAAATATAGATTTAATACGCATTAGTAGGTAGAGTGTAGACATCTTGGGCCACCAACAAGATAAAGAGCCTGTAGAAAGATTTGAAACACCTACCTCATAGGAGATTAAGCTTTTAATTCGATTTCTAAAAAAGCGTATGATGACGAATATTTTTTTAAGTAGACCACATTGATAAGACTATATTTATGTACCACCAACAAAAACTTAAAACTGTACCCCTGATTACGATCTAGAAGATGTACAACCACCAATAAAAAGTTTTTGTGCGGTTGTTTTGTTATTAATTTGTTTCTTTTCTTATCTTTTTGTTCTTCTTTGGGTAGGGGAAGTGTGATTCGGTTTCCAACATGTTTTTAAACAATCGAAAGAAAGAAATAGTAGAAACAACAGCTACAAATATATAAGTTGTTTAATAGAATATTAAACTGGGAAAATAATAAGCTGGAAATACAATATATAAGAAAAGATGAATTAATGACTATGTTGTTTGTGAAAAACAAATTATTGAGAAAACAAATATCTAATACTGATAAAGTTCAGTATCTTTGGCTAGTGGATGTAAAACTGAAAGACTTTTAATCCAATCTTAGATGATAATACAATATTTTATGCAAGTGGCAAAATAGAAACATTTTGCTCCAAGTAGAAGGAGTTACAAGATCTGCGAGAAAAAGATAAATGAAATAAGATGCATTACCGACAGAGAGAATGTAGCATAGAACATTTGGATACAAATCTGTGGAGATAGTATTCAAGGTGTATTCTAGTGCATAACCAATAAGTTCCTAACATCATCGAAATAGGTCTTGGAGCAATATTTATTTCATTATGACTGAGTTATGATGTCATATAATATTATTTATTGTGTCATAATATACTGTATACTACGTCATCGGATATTGTATACATGTACTAGGATTTTGCTATTTAAATATAGAAAACTAATAGTATATACACCGTGTTTGTTCGTTGTATCCTCTTTAAATAGATATATTGCTGAAAAATCCATAATGTAGAAACAGATATCGCAAATAGATTTATTTCATAAAATAAGTTATAATAGCTAAGTATATGGTAAAGGAGACATAAAATACAACAATATTACCTATTTTCGGTATGGTCACATAAAATACAACAGTATTACACATTTTCGGTATGGTCACATAAAATACAACAGTATTAACCATTTTCGGTATAGTCACATAAATATAACAGCATTACCCATTTTCGGTATGGTCATATAAATATAACAGCATTACCCATTTTCGGTATGGTCACATAAATATAATAGCATTACCCATTTTCGGTATGGACAAGGAGGAGAGCATTACACATTATAGAAGATTATTGTCAACATTGATTGTATAATGCAAGAGATGCCGTGTCTACGCTTTAAATACAATGCCAAGATGATATCTATCTGATAACAAGGAAGTGGAAGGAAAGTACACGGTTGAATTAAACAAATACCATTTATCGAAACGTTGGATATAGAGTTCATGCTTAACCTATTACCCTTCGTCGCTACTATTTTCTGGTAGTTTATATTACAATCAGGTAATCTTCCCTGTGTGCCAATTATAACCAAAGTGCATAATTCTCGTGTCCTCTTGTAGAGCTGACAAGAGTTTCTATTCGAACTAGTTAGTCTAAGATATTATTCTTGATTGCTGACCAATGTAATTTGCCATTGGAGATGTTATATATGTTATTGTTCCGTCCTATAGTTATTCTATATTCTCTTGCCACTGATTTGCAAACAAATAGGCGTTATCCTAGTATGCAGAAAGTCTAAAAATGTGGATTCTAAATGATAATAGCTGACAGGTACATTTATTCTAGAACGTTAATCTTTATTTTGTTTCCAACAAAATGAATAATCAAGTTTAGAGGTCTTATCTTAGTACACTAAATAAGATTTTATAAATCTATATCATTAAATAGATTTTATGAATCTATGTCATTAATAGGATTTTATGATTCTATATAATTAAATAGGATTTTATGATTCTATATAATTAAATAGGATTTTATGATTCTATATAATTAAATAGGATTTTATGATTCTATATCATTATATAAGATTTTATGATTCTATATAATTAAATAGGATTTTATGATTCTATGCCATTAAAAAAGATTTTAGGATTCTATATCATTAAATAAGATTTTATGATTCTATATAATTAAATAGGATTTTATGATTCTATGCCATTAAAAAAGATTTTAGGATTCTATATCATTAAATAAGATTTTATGATTCTATATAATTAAATAAAATTTTATGATTCTATATCATTAAATAGGATTTTAGGATTCTTTAATATTAAAGAGGATTTTAGAATTCTATATCATTAAAAAAGATTTTATGATTCTATATCATTAAATAAGATTTTAGGATTCTATGTCATTAAATAGGATTTTAGGATTCTATATCATTAAATAAGATTTTATGATTATATCTCAGTAAATACGATTTTACGATTCTATATTATTAAATAATATTTAATAAATCTATATCTTTAAATAGATTTTATTATTTTATATCATTAAATACGATTTTTTAATTCTATACCATTTTTTAATAAGATTTATGATTCTATATCATTAAATAGATTTAATGATTCTATATCATTAAATAGATTTCCAATTCTATATCATTAAATAGATTTAATGATTCTATATCATTAAATAGATTTCCAATTCTATATCATTAAATACATTTAATGATTCTATATCATTAAATAGATTTATGATTCTATATCATTAAATAGATTTCCGATTCTATATTGTAATAATTATATTGCATCATTCCGTTCCTTCGTGTTATATTGGTTTTATAATTATTACTTCCTTTTCTCTGAAGATTATATTCAGAAAAATATCCTCTAAATTGCATCGTTTATTGATTTATAGGACTACATTGGAAAAATTACTGCATTATTATAGATTTATATGACTACTTTGGAATAATTACCGTATTATTATATATGTATAGGAATACTTTGGAATAGTTACCGTATTATTATAGATTTAGTGGACTATTTTGGAATAATTACCGTATTATTATAGATAAATATGACTAATTTGGAATAATTACCGTATTATTATAATTTATAGGACTACTTTGGAAAAATTACCGTATTATTATAGATTTATATGAGTAATTTGGAATAATTACCGTATTATTATATATGTATAGGACTAATTTGGAATAATTACCGTATTATTATAGATATATGGGACTACTTTGGAACAATTACCGTATTATTATGTATTTATATAACACTTAGGAATAATTACCGTATCATTAGAGATTTACAGGACTACGTTGGAATAATTACAGTATTATTATATATTTATAAGACTACTTTAGAATAATTACCGTATTATTTAGATTTATTGAAATACTAAGGAATAATTACCGTATTATTATAGATATATGGGACTACTTTGGAATAATTACCGTATTATTATAGAATTATAGGACTACACTGGAATAATTACAGTATTAGTATAGATTTATTGGACTATATTGGAACAATTACTGTATTATTATGTATTTATATAACATTTAGGAATAATTACCATATTATTGTAGATTTATAGGACTACTTTGGAATATTTACCGTATTATTATAATTTATAGGACGACTTTGGAATAATTACCGTATTATTATAATTTATTTGGACTACTTTGGAACAATTACCGTATTATTATAGATTTATTGGACTACTTTGGAATAATTACCGTATTATTATAGATTTATGGAACACTTAGGAATAATTACCGTATCAAATATATATATATATATATATATATATATATATATATATATATATATATATATATGACTAATTTGGAATAATTACCGTATTATTATAATTTATTTGGACTACTTTGGAACAATTACCGTATTATTATAGATTTATAGAACACTTAGGAATAATTACCGATTTATTATAATTTATAGAACTACTTTGGAAGAATTACCGTATTATTATAAATTTATATGACTAATTTGGAATAATTACCGTATTATTATAATTTATAGGACTACTTTGGAACAATTACCGTATTATTATAGCACACTTAAGAATAATTACCGTATTATTATAATTTATAGGACTACTTTGGAATAATTACCGCATTATTATAATTTATAGGACTACTTTGGAACAATTACTGTATTATTATAGATTTATAGAACACTTAGGAATAATTACGGTATTATTATAATTTTATAGGGCTACTTTGGAACACTTATTATATTTAAATAAGTGTCCTGACTAAATATTTTAAATAGCCAACATTGTTAAAAACGTCTGTACTATTGGTTTCAATTTGCATATTTGTCAAACCCTCAGTATAATTTATTTTCCTATTGCGTCCTAATCGATTATTGCTGTAAGCGTTCTCGAGCAAAAGCCAGAGATCAAAACTGTAAGCATTGTTATTCTTGTTTCTATCTCTTTGGTAAAAGTTGTTAATTGTGTTTCCTGCATTTAATAACTATAAGAAATTTAAATATAACCGTTTTTGTAAAGTTCAAGTTTGTCTAATGTTCCTAGATAATATAATTTATTTTTCTTTTGCCTCTTAATCGGTTATTGCTGCAAGCGTTCTCGAGCAAAAGCCAAGAGATCAAAACTGTTAGCATTGTTATTCTTGTTTCTATCTCTTTGGTAAAGGTTGTTAATTGTGTTTCCTGCATTTAATAACTAGAAGAAATTTAAATACAACCGTTTTTGTAAAGTTCATTTTTGTTTAATGTTCTTAATACTTTCACAGCTTTGATCCATTTATTGCTAAGAACTCGTATATGGTTTTGATACTTCATTTAATTAATTATTCAGAATAATTGGCTCTTCAGTGCACGTAGTACTTACTATTACGATAGTCTTATTTCTTTCATGATATATAACATAAACATTGTTTTATATCTGCATACTCTAAATTCTACTATTAATAGCTTTATATTTTGAGATTTTAGTGGTTATTGTGTTTTGTTCGGATTAATGGATTTATATTATCACTTTGTCATAATCAATGTTCGGAATTATTCTCTAATTTATTATTTTCGTTTTATTTAACTCTTTTCATAAAATTTGAATATGGTACACTGAGAAATCCTATTTAAAGTTGAAAATGTGGTCATGAAGTTCTTGCAAAATTACGAAAACTATGGTTTCGCTTTATTATTTTTTTCTTATAAGTTTGAAATATATCCACAACAATTTGCTAATCCGCACAGCACAGGTATTTTGTAGTAATACGTGCTTTTCCTTAAGCTTTCTTTGGCCACTCCTGGTATCAAACTACGCTAAAACTATCAATTTGACGGGTTTGTGTGACAAGCACAAAACTGTGATAAGGTAACAATTCAATTCAATGTCTGTAGATTTCCAATTGATTTTCATACGTTTGGTTTTGTGAAGTATTCATTGAACTCCACTCGATTTTCACATACTGACAAATCGTTTAAGCAATATACTTTTCTTCTTCCTCAGAATTTGAGGTTTTAGGTGAATATAAATTTCAAGTACGACTTGTTAACATGGTAAAAATCATTCGACTTGATATTTATATAGTTCCCATTTTTCATCAAATTATCTTATATACAGGTGAAAATATAAACTACTTTTCTGACTTAGAACATCATTATTTTTTAATAATTTCTGTTCTGTGTTTCGTTGTCATTTCGACGCTGACAGATATGCGATTTCATTTGTAATAAAGGGAAAATGATCAAAAATATTTCTTTTGTTTAAATCTATTATGCCTAAAATAAATTCTCTTTAGAAACTTTAAAATTATGCAGATGACTGCATTTGCTTCTTATCCACGTAAAAATCTAGTAAGTATTGGCTCAGTTTTCCGACAGTTCCAAAAACCATGAGATAAAAACTCTATGGAATCGTTGTATAAATTGCCAATTCTCGTAGGGACTTCTCCAGTTTTGTTCAGAAATATGTTTGTTGCTAAAATGTTATGCATTATTTTCGCTCCAAACTATCTCAATCTTGGAAACTTAGTTAACATTAAAGGCAAGAATACAACTTACAACCTTGCTTAAATATGCCAATATATTAGCATGAGTTTATATATATATATATATATATATATATATATATATATATATATATATATATATATATATATATATATATATATATATATATATATATATATATATATATATATGTATGTATGTGTGGGTGGGTGGGTGGTTGGTTGGGTGGGTGGGTGTGAATTCCTGAGCTTGACTGTACTGATGTACCAAAAGCCTTGAATGTGCTGAAACACCATCAGTCTTGGTGCATCACATTGACATTCTCTATAATGTATTTGAATAAATTCACAATAATCCCGAAATACTGATATGGTCAGTCAATGGAGCACATTGTAAATCCAATAAATAAATTAAATGAATGATTCCTCTCAAATTAAATCTAAACACAAAATTAAATACTTCTGCAGACTGAAAAATAAAATAAGAACAATAAATAAAAGGAAAAAGACTAGTTTTTCACTTAGCTCCTCATATACATTTCTACGTCACTATTATGAGTCAATGTCACCGTTCATCCCTTCGTTACATAATTCTCAATACATCGCCACGTGACATATGTCGCAATACTTTACGCAGGTTCGTTATTGAGGCTGTTAACAACCAATTTTTCGCTTCAGAAATCAAAAATAGAACCTACGATCACTGACAAAATTATGTTTGTAATATGTTGTTTACACAGCAACAATAATCTATAATCATGGAAACAATTAATCACGCACCATAGATAGTACAGTGACTGTCAATATTAATCCACCAAGTGCCTTCATGTTTTCCAAAGTTTTTACCGCTTTCATGTCTTCAATCCTTATCACACAAACTGTCGATATTAATCCATGCGCCATCTTCTTTAATAAGGCAGTTATGTACAAAATTCCATTTTGTACCTACTATATGTACATAGCGCTAGAATATCCAACTCTAGTTTTAGGATTCATCCATATAGGTCTTTAAGACAATCACGTATCATCTACAGTAAATTACAATATATGCTACAAAGGAACTGTTTAAAATGCATTCATAGTACTTTCTCACAATTGCCATACAACCTGTCAAAATTTTCTATATTTGGAGTGGAAGTTCTTAAATCGCTTTCATTATAGGTTCAGAGATTTTGTCTTCTCATACAAGCAAGTTTCGTGAAATGCACAAATATGCTTTAATCTGTCATTTTTAGACCAAATTCAAAATACTCTTCACGCAGAATTTTCCAACAAGCCCCGCACATACTTATGTTAAAGTGCGTTTAACTCCTGAAGCTTAGTTTTGCGTTTATTTGGTGTAGATGAGTTATCTTCGATGGAACCAAACTTTTCATAACTAAATTTTGTCCCAAATAGGATAAGTAATCTTCTTATCTGTGCAAAAGTAAAGATTTAGCTGCATTAGTTTTTCTTTCATAATATACATTTGACCGTATATAATAGTTCCATAGAAAATCTAATACCTAAATATGTTACATAAGATGTATTCCAATCTGAGGTTTTCCGTCATCCAAATTCCGATGGTTTTTTTCATTTGTTCAATTTTGCAAATACTCTTTTATGAAAAAAAACCACATTGATTCTAGAAATGTATACCATTTTGCCCTTTCCAACTATTATTCCGGACCTAATGCTCAATTTCTTATTTACAAAAATAGACTTTCCTTCCTTAATGCCTATACCAAGAGTGAGAGAATACTAAAACAGCTGCTAATGCTACCTTAACAAATGTAATGTAATTTTTGATTCACCAAACCGGATTTTGAATGGATTATTAATACTACTTATTGATCTTAAAAAAGATCTCAAATTTTAAAAAAGGCAACCTAAAACGTACATACTATGGAAGGTTAACATATCTTGTTTTATACACAGGGGTACAAAAATAAATCAACAATTTATAGAAACAAGGCAATACTTCTTTGACTGAAATTAGCAATGTTTCCGTAAATTACGCTTTTCATTTGCTATGGTTGCACTTTAAAAGAACACCTGAAAACACATTGCATTGAACAGGACATAGATCAGATAATATCCAGCAGTGAATACAAATGTAGATATCCACAAAGGTAAATATACATGCACACATTCATATTTGGAACAAATTAAACATGTTCTATTCTAGATATGTCGAAGCTTATTAAAACTATTGTCAAATTCTAAACACGATAATGCTTATAACACGGCTGATAAATTCTAGAAACAATTCTTTTTAACGGTTGAAAAATTCTTCATAGGACAAAGTCTATTAAACGTTGATAAAATATCTAACATAGTCTCATGAACGATTATATATGATGTAAAAAATGTGCTAAAAACAAAATTAGCACTACATTAGATTGAAAAATATACAAACGTTTTTAAAACAAATGTTCTTGTATTGTCATTGGCTGTTCAGCTCTGATGCACAATAACACTTATAACATATACTGGACTTTCAGAGACAACGCTGGAATAATATTAGATTCTAGTGATAAACAACAGAAAAGGCAAAATTGTTTGATTTGTTTCGTATATACTTTGTTTCATATAGAAAATTATGCAAAATCTAACCGACGTATAAAATGAGCAGATAATCAGCCTCACAATGTTAGCTTTAATTGGTAGCAATAATGGAATATATACATCGATAATATTACAAAAAGTATAATCTGTCATAAAAGATCTTTGGTGAACATTGATTGAATTGTTTAAAATTTATAGGAGTCACGTTTAATCAAAACGATGTGGTACCAGCCGTTAATTTAGATAAAATATTTTTTAAAAATGAAAAAAAAAAAAACGAAATAAACTGCAACGAGGCTGGAATGACCATTAAAAGGGGGAACATTATTGTAATCTTAGGCTAAACTACCAATGATTTGGATACAGTAACTAGTTAATAGAATATGACAAAGTAGTTATAGTATATACTAAATAATGTTTATCACCATATGGTGAGCGATAGACCTTATTTATCGCGGCGTTTTATATCTCGTAGTGGTAGGGTCGAATTTATGTTTCTTTGGTTTAGAGTTTGGTTAAATTATCACTTTTTAAGCAAGAATGCTGTCACTATGAATTTCTCCGGGGAATTTAATTGTGATATGATCGTCCAAATGCCTCCACGACTGATTGCGTTAAAGGAATGTTACATATAGGTTGGAGTTCTATTCCTGCCATTGCTCCGAGAGCAGACGAGCTGCAGCACCATCTCTGTTGTCTCTCGTACGATCCTGAGGCAGCACTAACTCTCTGGCAGGGGCCTTTGTGATGCACAATATGATTCAACAGAATTGAAGCAAGGCGATGCCTTGATGGTTGTCATAGGATTGTCTATTGCTTTCCGCTTGTATATGTGGACGAAGGATACATCCTTGCACTCCTGGTACACAATGATCGGAAGAGTTCAGTCAGCTCCTGTACCACGTGCTAACCTTCTATATTTTAGATTTCTGCAGGTATAAAATATCCTCCAGGTGATTTCCATTTGACAGTATGTGGATTGTTATCACATATTTCGTCAGTTCTAGATGATCACCAAGTGATATGGTGTCTTCCACTTTGGACAGTCCATCAATTATCTCCTTGCTGATTGATGGCTGTTGATTGACAATAATCTCAATGTTCTGCTCTTTTGTGAAGTATCATTTTTCTATGAGCAGCTCGGTGCCGTCAGTCGGTATTGGAGATGTTCCTGTCGAATCATAGATTGTCTACAAAACATCGTAAAAGTTCTTCATATAATATCGGTGTGACTGAATCTCATCTATCTTATTGCTCAGCCACGAGTCTTGTAAACTATCTGTGTTTGTGTTAGATAGACCTTTCATATTAATGAGGGCTGCATTCTTATATATAAACGTGCTGCCATCTAGATAAGACTTCTGTGGAATATGTTCCTCATTCAGAAGTCTCTGTATATTAGGATCATTATCAGCAACCAATCGCAGGATTAATGTGTCGTGGAAACGAGGGTTTACACGCAGCTGAGTACACATAATCTCTGGCAGACATCCAATTTTCCCCAGTTTTCACATTTTCTTCTTTGAATTTGGCGATCTGAAGCTTGTAGGCCACTTGCTTGACTTGAGGTCGTCTGCTGGGTTGAATTCGGATATTGAGCTTGGAGACAACGGGGCTATAACTATAACAAACTTTGTAATAGGATTAAGAGAAGGGGGTGGAGGAACAAGTGCTGCTTGTGATGGTGATATGGTATTCGGTGAAAAATTAAACGGAATTGTATGAAAACTATTGCAAACTATTCGTTAGAGTTAGGAAAAAGAAGAAGTATTATTGCGTAGTAACTTAGCATTTCTTATGAATTAAAAATGTTATTACTTATTAGCTGATAAAGTCGTGCTGTTAATTGTTGCATTATTTATCCTGTGTTTACATTGTTTCAAAAGATTTTTTCATCGGGAAACAAAAAGAAGAAACAAAAAGAGGATCATAAACAAGAAAAAGGGGCCCATAAATATTCTTTAAAAAGTAAAGTACATCAGCTTCTGAAACTATATACAAAATTATATGCATTATTCGTTTCATGATTGATTGCTTCAAATAATTGTCTTCAAGCGAATTACTACAGATACTATTACACTTCTACAATGTCTGTATTTATATCACCTTTTATTTTATATGAAATGCATCAGACGATTTTTGTAAAAATGTCATGTAACTGAATGGTCTATCTGTTCTCATCTTCATATAAATGGGTGACAAAATTATACCATCAGTAGAGTTTTGTATAACGTGTGAATCTGAAATGTATTGCTGATAAACCTTATAACTAGAGTTTCATCACCAGTCATAAACTTTCACATAAAATTAAATCTTCAGATAAGTCTTTAAAGTTATTTGCACAGTGATACTCCTTTTTCCAATTAACTCTTTACAAGTGGCAGAAAATTTCATTATTGCAGATTATCTTAAATTATTTTAGAGTGAGACCATTGTTTCTTTCAATCAAAGCCTGTTTACATTCTGGAAACCGTTTTGTTTATGTTAATGTATATGAAAAAATATATGTTGATTGAACTAACTTTAGTTTACTGTAATTTTGTAAATACCCAATACGTCTTTCTCATCTTCGTGTTACCATCTAGGTTACGCGGTTTAACTGACTTTGCCAGAGTTTCATATCACACTTTTCTAATTCATTCTATCGACAAAAATTATCAACTTCTAATATGTATTTAGCACAAATGTGTAACGGGCTGTATGTAAAGTAGTAGGTGTTATCTGTTTATAATATTTCCATATAATTAAACAATTAAATTTAATTTGTTTGCTCTTTTAACTTAGTAAATTGCAGTTAACCAATTGAATGTGTTCAGCTGAATTGCTTGACAATAATAAGGTTAGCTACATATTATTATTATTATTATTATTATTATTATTATTATTATTATTATTATTATTAATATTATTATTATTATTATTATTATTATTATTATTATTATTATTATTATTATTATTATAAAAATGCATAAAATCCATAATTTATATATCTAATATTTTGTTTTTTTGCAAATGTTATAAATTTAAAAATGTAAAATATTGGCTGTCTTACATTCATATATCATTCTAGCACATAGGTAAAAATATTTTGAGCATCTGAATTGAAGAGAGACGGGTGGCATTTTGCCAAAGTCCATTTCGTGGCAATTGAACTTTAAGGAAGTAGGACCTAATACGTTATGTAGTAACTACTATACATTTATTGCTGGTATTTTCAATTCATTTTTTTCTAAGCTTTCTTGAGGTAGACTGGGCTAGGATACTGACAGACAACTTTTCCTTTTTAGTGCCGGTGTTTGCTATTTTCTTTGAAAAATAGTCCTGCTTGTGGCATTGTGGCATTTTTATAATTGTTTTGAAGCTATCGGGTGGTTGTCTTCAAATCATTTTTGTTTAGTAGAGTGTACAATAATTGCTATTTTTAAACACCTATCCTGTTCAGTGTAATAAATATCCCTAATACTACTAACGTACATTGTATCATTGTGAATTCTTTGAACAGATGACACCTCATAAAAGTGTAAGCCTTTAGTGAGTTATTTCCACATTACACACACACACATACATACATACATATATATATATATATATATATATATATATATATATATATATATATATATATATATATATATATATATATATATATATATATATATATATACATACATACATACATACATACAATATATAACTGTAAAAATCTTACTAGCTGAGTTCACATTTGAATATACAAAAATAAAAATTAATATTATAAAATATCCTTATTCTACTTTACGAAATGAAATATTTACTGTATTTACTGAACTTAATGAAATTTCAATATGGAATACGATAATGTCTTCGATGGTCTTCAATGTATTACCGAGTCAAAAGTTCCATGTCCAATCAAAAAGAATATTTAATTTTTTTTAATTCCCAATAATTTCAATAAATTTCTTTTTCAAAAAATTCTGATGAGGAGCACTTATGTGCATGTTTTCCAGAGAAACTAATGACTAATTCAAAATAATAGAAAAATTCAACATAAACAGGTCACAATAAAACACATTTGAGTTTCAAAGATTTAAAAGAACAACTTGCTAGATTCTTGTCATAACATGAATATTAAGCAAAGCAGATTCCCAGATGGGGTCGCGTGACCACCTTCTTGAAGTTTATGGAAACGTTTTCACATATCTTAAGTCAGGTACTACATTATATGCTTACTAATAAAAAATTTTTTTTTTACTCTAGAAATGAATAATAAAAAGTTGTTTACACACACACACACACACACACACACACACACACACACACACACACACACACATATATATATATATATATATATATATATATATATATATATATATATATATATATATATATATATATATATATATATATATATATATATATATATATATATATATATATATATATATAGATATATAGATATATCTGTGTGTGTCCGTGTGTGAGTGTCTCTTTACATTAAACGTTATTGAATGTTTTTAAAAATGGTATAAAATATCTGGAAGTTATGAAAATTTGAATTTGTAGTATTGTGTAGTAAGTACTATCCTTCCGATCTACTTGATCTGACAAGCCTTTGTAAGACCACTTTATTACGTAGTGATTGATTTATACCTAGCTGGTGATTGATTTTGTTACTGGTCTTCTTTTAATCGATGATACTAGATAGTTCTTTGATAGATTTCATCGTCAGCTGAAAAGCCAACTGCATAATCTACAGAAAGCTCTCAGATAACAAACTCTGGGTATCACGAACATTTTTGTACCGTGTTATTCCGAAGTATTCAGGTATACCACAATTATCTTAGGGACTAGCAATTCTATGTACTAGAGTAGGATACCGTCATTAGCAGTAATAAATCTTGTTCTAATCAATAGGAAAATAACTCCATGTTTAATCCATGATTTTATTTGGGATATACATTAATTATCTTGAGATATAAGAAAAGAAAAATGTTAGCTCAAAAGAAAATTACAGCTCCAACCCCCAAAATAAATAAATAGTAGATGAATTTACTATGTGTAAGTTAATTGTTATGTATGTTATATTTTAAAAGTTGAAACTAAAATGGGATAAATAAGCTTATACAATAACCAATAGGCCTACTGTTAGAGATATGCTGATATTCGAGAAGCTATTAAAAATAAACAGTAAGTTATAATATAGATTTATATTTGCACTATTGGTATGATAGTCAGTGAAACTTTGAGTGGAATTCCAACACTCGGGCAAGACATTTATCAGAATTGGCCAACAAACATAAAACACAGTTTCTCAATGAAAGAGAAAATACTTTCATTAGAGAAATTATGGTAACTTCAGACATAAAAACAACTGTATTCTTTCCATTGGTAGGATGATTCGCAGTCTTACAAAGGAATACATGAACTTGTACATTAACATAAACTAACAATTAACTGAAACATGACATGTGATGTTTTAGTGTATTTTTATACCGAAAGTTTTCATAATGCTGGATTTTGGCCTGAGCATGTTGTAGAGCATTCCATTTGGCTACTGCATTGGCGTAAGCGAGACTAATCAAACATTTCATTGAAGTGTTTCATAAAAAGGCCCTATAATTATATTTTTAACATCCATCATTAATTTGTTACAGTTACAAAAGTTTTGTAAGAAAAGAAAATGATTGAATTAGTTTGTCATGAATTAATGAAAATACTCTGTTACTAATGTTCAAGTCGTAGCAAGATTCCTCGGGAATTTCCCTAAATTCCTTACTGATCGAAACTATCGACGTACCGGAACAGTGACAAAGTTTCGTAGTACAAAGAGAGAGAAAAAAAAACCGCGGTAAACATGTATGAAGCTAGTACCGAATGCCTCTAATACCCAGCTTACCTATACAAACAACCGTCTTATCTATCTATCTATCTATCTATCTATCTATCTATCTATCTATCTATCTATCTATCTATCTATCTATCTATCTATCTATCTATCTATCTATCTATCTATCTATCTATCTATCTATCTATCTATATATATATATATATATATATATATATATATATATATATATATATATATATATCACGAAGTTTCGTCGAATTCTTTGGCTTAGTCATGACTTTATATCGGAAAATCTGAGCTGATTAAAGACTTGCTATGAAAAACTATTACGATTGCCAAAACGCACTTCACTCATGTCAGTTTCTCTCAATATTTATTCTTCATTCAAATGTAAGTACATTAGCCGAGGTCATAATATTCTATATTTATATGTGACACACGCATTTGTTTTATAAATCACTATTACACTTTTAATATTCTCACGCATTCCTACAAAATATTCTTGGACATTTGTTTTCAAAATATTAACTCTTAAAAGTTTACTATTGTTTTTATATATGTATTTACAATATATTTACCATGCAATTTAGGTTAAATAGTGTTGTTAGAAAAGTCAAGAGAATATTAAATCGATTTCTGATGTAACAATAATGCCTTGGTTAGGGAAAGTGAGGGGGCTAGGCAGGATGCGGGTACACGGGTCACGTGGCCCAGGCCTCTCATAGTCCTGGAGGCCCCTCTGGTTGCAGTAGATAAAATTGCATGTGTTTAAATAAAAATAAACAGTCATTTATAGAGCCTAATATAGCTATAAGAATTATATACCTATAAAGTACAATTCAAGGACTGCCTTCAATGTGCATTTAAAGATGTATAAAGGCCCGCAAACTTAACAACTCTTGCCCCTCACATCCTTAATCTGGGCCTTTCTACCATATTGTCACCATAACCCTCACAAAGCTTTCGCTCCAGGTCCCCGACCACAATGCTGTTTCTCTCTGGATCCCCATCGTACACCTGACACTAAAAGACACCTTGTAGGTCTATATTTTGAAAACTCAGTATTATTTTGGGTCATTCACTGATCAACCCGATCTCAAGCCATGGCCTTGCCCTGACCAGATGAGCATACTTTTAAGACGGGTATTTTAAACTCTCACCTCATACCACAACGTCTAAAGACTCCTTATTAAATGGTGTAAGAAAAGTCAAGTCACATTACGCAAACTCCCATGCACATGACTACATGGTGTCTATGTCTTCTTACAAATGCAGTTTGAACAAATGAATGCACATTTTAATGTACAGAGTCTATAAGAAGTGGCATCAGCTTGTTCGAATATGGGCTGACTTTGCACTAATGCGCATATGTATGAAAGAAGAAGAAATAAAATAATATTTGAGGAACTCATGAAAGGTCAGATTATTCATTGCATCACTATCGTAAAGTACAATATGGAGTCTAATACACATAATTGGGGTATTTCAGATTTTACACCTTCTAATTATTACAACGTTGATGATTGCTGTTATCTGGAAGCTGAGCTGCCAAGTGGAGCATGCGCAAAGAGAGGACAGTAGTTCCAATTGAAGAGGGATAACATTGTTTTCGAAAGGGCCTATCTGGTGATACAAGCTCTTGCAATAACTAAAATTATTTTTTGCTGAGAAACATCATTGCACAAATGGGACTAAATTCGAAAACTCGAAAACTGCAAAGTATAATATTTTACAAACCTGGCCTAATCTCAAAGTATCATTATTTAATCTGTTGTGGGATGGTAAACAGATTCGAACTTCACAATTATAACTCACTAAGATATCACTCCAAGACAAAACGCTGCCATCAGATAAAGCAAAATCATGTTACAATCACTTAAAAGACTGGACTTTAATAATAAGTCCCTAAAAGCTTCTAAATTTCAGAAAGAATCGCAAATTATTACCAATAGCTACATTATTGACTAAATACACACGCTTTAATGAGAGCTATTGCACATGAGCTTAACAAACTTATGGTGATAAAACATTTTCCCACAGATTGTATTTCATTATCTTAAGCTCTAAACTGATCGACTGCAATGTACCAGGGGCCCCGAGTGGCCGAGTGGTCTAAAGCGCTGTCCGTTACGGATCACTGCCATCTCACCTCTGTCTGCGTGTGTTCTTGTCTAGGATTCGGCGAATGTGGATATGTGAGAAAGCTTGCCAGTAGCTTCTCGTGGGTCGGTGGTTCTTTCCGGTGATTTCCCGGTTTCTTCCTCCACCATTAATATTGGCCACCATGAATAGCCTATCGTGTGCTGAAAAATGGCGTTAAGCCCAACAACAACAACAACAACAGCAATGTACCAAGAAAGTCAATATTAAAATTTCTTATCCATAGATGTGCTCACTTTTATGGACGTAGATGACTATTGTCCTCAAACAGCATATAAAAGTATGCTTGCTTCATAACTAGTGTCACAATCATGCCTAAAGTTTGATTGCTTCATAACTTTCGTCACAATCATGTCTAAAGTTTGATTGATTCAAAACTAGCGTCACAATAATGCCTAAAATATGCTTGCTTCATAACTTTCGTCACAATTATGCCTAAAGATTGATTGTATCATAAGTAGCGTCACAATCATGTCTAAAGTATACTTGCTTCATAACTTTAGTCACAATCATGTCTAAAGTATACTTGCTTCATAACTTTAGTCACAATCATGTCTAAAGTATACTTGCTTCATAACTTTAGTCACAATCATGGCTAAAGTTTGATTGCTTCATAACTAGCGTCACAATCATTGCTAACGTTTGCTTGCTTCATAACTAGCGTCACAATCATTGCTAACGTTTGCTTGCTTAATAACTAGCGTCACAATCATGCAAAAATTCTCTATTATTTCCGCAAGAAAGTCTTCTTTCTGTGAGCAAACATCAGAAAAGGTTTTCAAAAACTAAGATGGTTTGAACAATTTTCTAAGTGCTGAGTATAAAATTATTTTGCTCAGAAAGCACAACAGTTGTTTAATAATGTAATTTAATACAATTCTCCAATATTATGAAAGTTTTCTAAGTGGTAGGATTGTAAGGAAATATAGCATGTGCTGTTATATCTCATTGGATAAACGACAGGAACGTTTCGGTTGAGTACTAATTGATTCACTTTAAAACGCCAGTCATCCTGCCGCCCATTGGTTAGAATGCAACTCCTGTGCCGGATTATAAAGCTCGAAAAGGCCGGTTCAGCCACCTATATGTGTCCTTTGGAAACTCGACTCTGATGTCTCCATTCAACCCACACCTCGAAACATAACTCAAGTAACATGGATAAAGGCTTTATAGAGGTTTTAACGCAAACCAGTTTACACAGAGATGTTAAGCCAGTAGATTCCATCTCACCGTATTAATTATTTATTCTAGTCAGATATATAATGGGGGAAATATTAAGAAGTAATTACGAAAACAAAGGGAATTTTTGCAAATGGGAAAGAGTATATAAACTCACAATGCTGATGATACCCAAATATATCTGGATGAAATAAAAATTCATTACAATTGCTATATCTCATCAATTTTATAGAAAAGACAGTAGATTGATAAAATGAAAATCCTATCGTGTCGTCATCATGAAACGCTGGTCTGATCAACTAGACACGTAAGGTTCTTAGGTTTCCAACATGACATTTGGAATAAAATTATACCTTACAACTCCTTGCATACCAATTTTTAAAGCCAAATGTTATACAGCAGGAAGGAATTTGACAATTATAACATTTACTTTAATACTAAGCTTCAACTGATGATAATATATATTTCGTATCAAGTGTACAGTTTAGCAAATTTTCTAATATTAATAATTATCGATAATGTAAATATTAAACATTAAGGCAAATCAATTTAAAGTTATTTCACAAAAATGTCTCCACTCCAACAGTATTGAAAACGCCGTAAACTATATATATATATATATATATATATATATATATATATATATATATATATATATATATATATATATATATATATATATAGGTATAATCATATATATATATCGATTACTGAACTGCCTAATGTAAACAAGTGTAATACCACACGAAGGCGATTGGTTTTGACCTAGACAGACTGCAAAATTAATCTTTATGAATCTTCCCTATAAACTTTAGATCCAGCACATAACCACTGACCATGAAACAATAAAAAGGAACATCATTCTACACAGACCATGAAACAATAAAAGGAACATCATTCTACACAAACCATGAAACAATAAAAAGGGACATCATTCTACACAGACCATGAAACAATAAAAAGGGACATCATTCTACACAAACCATGAAACAATAAAAAGGGACATCATTCTACACAAACCATGAAACAATAAAAAGGGACATCATTCTACAAAGACCATGAAACAATAAAAAGGAACATCTATACAAACCATGAAACAATAAAAAATAACATCTACACAAACTATGAAACAATAAAAAGGGACATCATTCTACACAAACCATGAAACAATAAAAAGGGACATCATTCTACACAGACCATGAAACAATAAAAAGGAACATCTACACAAACCATGAAACAATAAAAAGGGACATCATTCTACACAGACCATGAAACAATAAAAAGGAACATGATTCTACACAAACCATGAAACAATAAAAAGGGACATCATTCTACACAGACCATGAAACAATAAAAAGGAACCATTAAAATTTGTATAAATTCATTTGCTAATATAAACGTCAATGAACAGGAGTAGTTAAAATTTAAAATCTATTAAATTACGGACCTCGTGTGTCTTCTCCGGTTTTATTCATTTTCGGTGTGGTCCGACTAAAGCACGTCATAGCTCACCTGGCGAGTAAGGCCATATGGTGTACGGTAACTTGTGATTGCAGATTTGAACTGTCGAAATGAAGTCCTAGGCATCGTAAGTTACAACAGATTAGGGCATCGTTTATTTGCCAATCAATTGCTGGATCTTACGTACACACCCACTGCGGAACATGGTTTCTTTGAAGTCTTTTTCACCAGATAAGTGCAAATAGAAGGATTAGCTCTTAATCAGCCCAACTAAGAAACTCTGTGTCACTAAGAGCTTGTTTGTTTCATATGTGTTTACAGTCATGTATATCATAAAACACTAGAATGTATACATGACTGTAAACACATATGAAACAAACAAGCTCTTAATCACACTGAGTTTTTAGTTGGGCTGTTGAACAGAGCGAACGTGTTTTCTGAGCTCCCGGACTTTAAGGATAATATTGGATGATTCACTTCATATAATGGATACTAGACTTAGAAAAGGCTAAGGTAAAGTAAAATCTACTTAAATCACGACTATAAATATTACTATCGGTATCATTAAAATTTTACTGTCATTATTATCATAGACACAATGTAAATATATAATGAATCTAACTAAAACTGATTTCTAACTATTACCTTAAATAACTCTCTACTATGACTAACAATATAAAATATACCCTCTCTTAATAATTATAAAGCAAATTAACTAAACCAACAAAAAAACAACCTATCAGTTACAACAATTCCTTTGTCTATAAGTAAATAAATACGTGCGCTACATTTATCTTGGGCAATATTATAAAACCACACCAATATCCCTAATCATTATCTTAATACTACTTAATATTATCTTAAAATCAAATCTACAACAACCAATCAAATATGGCATTCTAATGACGTAAGCAGGAAATTCAGCATTAGCTCCCCGCTTTGTCACAAATTCAATTCTTCTGGGAATTATGCCCACTTATTAAACTTATTATAAAATATAAAACTAAAAAGAATAATTTAGATCCATTGTAATAAGAACCCTAGCAATTATTACTCCTTACCTTTAGTCAATTTAGCCTTAGTTATAAGCATAATTAAATCATAACAATAATCATAACTATTTATAACATACCTATAATGTATGTGTATTTTAATTTTCCTTATAATAACTATATATATATATATATATATATATATATATATATATATATATATATATATATATATATATATATATATATATATATATATATATATATATATATATATATATATATATAATTATATATGTATATATATATTATTATGATATATATATATATATATATATATATATATATATATATATATATATATATATATATATATATACTCTAATTAGTATTGATAACCATCTATAATACTACAACTAAGCACATAATAAGATTGAATTACCATAAAACATAATTTTATTATAAAACCTCAATAGAAAACAAAATTTAACTAGAATAGGATTGAAGATTCGGCTTTTATCATCCAATCAAAACCGACGAGACAACAACCTTTTAATTTTGAATCATCCAATATTACTAAATCAAAAATGCAAGAATAAAGAAGAAAGGATTCAGGACCTCATAGGAGGGAGGAGGGAAACCAACATCAAAAGAGATGCCTACAACAAACCATCAACAAGAACAAATCATCAGTATCAAATAAAGGGATTCAATAAGCCTGTATCGGAACCCTAATAACCCATCCCCGCATACAAACATATACATAACTGCAAGCACCATACCTAGTCCATACGATAAAACAGGCGCTAGGACTCATACTAGCACAAGCCTGGGTGGATCCTGATTCCTATAAGCACTAAAATATATATATATATATATATATATATATATATATATATATATATATATATATATATATATATATATATATATATATATATATATATATATATTTATATATATATATATATATATATATATATATATATATATATATATATATATAGGATTTCCCACCATGACAAGGACAAAAAGGTCAAGGCCGATAAGAGAAAAATCAGGAACCTCCCACCTGATAGCCCTAACTCCCAGGAGCGGAGTAGACCGATTAGCCGGACGCACACAAAGACCGAAAAGTAACCTGGTAAAGGCTACAATCACAAAAGTGAACGGAACGGACAAACAATTAGCGATGGACAGTCCGGGCCGCGCGGACAACTGTTCGAAAATAAGTCTACAACCTATGTCTTCACTTTGGCCTGGAAGACCCAACATTAAAACGGGATCCTTTGGAAAGGCAGTCAAAATTAAAAACCAAACATTGTCAAAGCGGTGATAAATGTCAAAAATTAGGTGACATACACCTAGAGATTGAGTTATTTTTTAGAACCATATAAGTACGCTAAGTACGCAAAATTCAACCTCATCAAAATATATTCAAAATTCACAACTCAGGAACATTTGGATAATTGAATAGGTGGCTAACACATCATTGGTATAGGGACACCCGTAGGAAAAACTGGTTAAATTTGACAATAATCCACCTGAGATAAAGTTAGGTGAACTTAGACATTGGGGACTTTAGTAGGCGGGAGTTGAGGCGGAAGGCCGTTACGCTCTGTTACAATACGCAGCCAACCAAAGGGTCTTAAGGTTAGCAAATTAAGGTCAGCACCACGACCAAAAGCCCAGCACTAGGTCTAAGCGCCTCCCTGGATAGCATTGTTATCGAAAGGTAACATCCGGCCAAAGCGGTGAGCCACCATGGGGGTTAATAGGCCCACGCGCCGGGGCAAAAGCGTCTAGCACTGAGATACGGGTGAGCCCGGCCCCGGAAGGGGGAGAAGCCACTAGCCCTTATCAGGGCTTAAAGTCATTAAACACGAGAGTGTATACATGACTATAATACATATGACATGACACTTCTTAATCACATTGGCTTTATTACCTGTGTAATTAAGTCAAAACTTTAGCTATTTTGCAGTTTAGCCACAGCAGACCAGATTATGAAAAAGGGGGTTGTCCTGGGGGATAATAAGGCGTATCACGGGGAGAAATGGCGCGTCCCATGGGCACTTGCATAGTGGGGCAATTGCGTGGGGTTAATAGTCGTCTCCCCTCAATATCTATTGTCAACCAGTTAATGTGAAACTTTAATTTTATACTGACCTCTTTTCTTTTAATCGCTGTTATTTAAACTGTCCAAGGGATAGTTTTATATCAACTCCAATCATCACATATTACCGTTTATACATGATACATGTAAAAGGCAAAGACTGAAAGGTTTTCTTTTTTGTTTTTTAATTTTGTTAAAATTATTTTTTAAGATAACTGAAATTTGTGTTTTCTCTAAACACGATCGTGTCAGGGAGTTATAATCTTATTTTTTCAGCAAAGTTTCCATTTAATTGAAATGAGATCTCAATTTCACATAAGACAGTGGTGATTTGATTTAGATTGTGCCGTGTTAAGGCATGTAGTTCAACATATTGAAAATAAATTTGCTCATTTCATCAGCGCAATCAAAGTTTCCTCAGGCAAATTTTTTTTGTCGACAAGCTCGACGGGCACCTCAGTTTGAATACAAGGCCCGAACTAAAATTAGAAGGGCCCTAGGTTTCTGGCTATCGGATTTTTTTTTTAGCATTGCTGGTGTATATAAAATATCTGTGAATTGATTGTTGCATTTTGTGGTCACTTACTCAACCTTCTGCCTATTTCGTAATTCACAATGTTAACACTTTCCCGACGATTTAAATATATCCAAAGTTTTCTTATATAGTGCTTTTATTATTATTATATATTTTCGTTGATTCCTGATCTCCTTTAAATCAATAAATTGAATATTGATACAATTATGAGCCAGATCAACGTGTATTATGGTCGCGGTCTTGCATCTGAATGGCTTTGTTTGTCAACACCAATAGCAACTCTATTTCTAATCAGATTTTTATCAAGCGTGTCCAACAAACAATATCATCAACACATTCAGTAAATTATATTCAGATCAATACCTATTTAGCGGGTCTGCCTTGCGTCTGAACGGTTAAGCTTGGACATCGTATTTCCAATCCGGTTTTTGTCAAACCAATCACCTAGGTTAATATCATTAAAATCACAGAAGAATTTCATTTAGAGTGTTATTAATGAAGCCATCTTGAAGCTTATTCGCTAAGGTTGTTACCAGTCTGGAAGCTTTTATAAAATCCGATTTTAAATAAACATAGAATATGATCTCATATCATCCAACTTTGAGACAAGTCTATTTAATGAGTGATAATACGTCTGATTGACTATTATTGCTGCAACTTTGAATGCGATACTTCCGATTAGGTTTGAATCAAACTTGGAATTTAGACCTATAGCTCCATTTCAGAGTTTCACACGTTTACATTTAAGGAAAAGGTATTCCCCTGATTGTTCCTACAGTCAATTATGTTTAAAGAACAGACAGTTATCTATATTTTGATATCTGAATAATGGTGGGTGATTTGTGTTTGAGAGTGTACAAGACAGGCCTTGTTTTTTTATGCGAATCTCGCAGAAGATTGCTATCTCTGGGTGGTTACTTTCACCTCCTGTACGTAGGAATCAATTTGCCAATACGAGTTGATAAACCATTTAAAATCTCATAAAAGCGCTGTCAGAAAATAGTAATGCCTACACAGTGATTGAGAAAATTACTGTCCGAGTCGTAAACTACATGTAAGTGTAGTTTAACAGTCTCGCCATTGTGAGGGTTGCTAAGCAAACAACTTTTGACCAGTGTTTTCTCTGTCTTTCGCCGGTGTCTGAAAACGTCAGAACTTCACAGATAATATAAAGGTCTCGCACGAGTTAGATAATGAACGAAAAAAAAATAGCATCTCATATTAATGAGATGATCTAATAACTGTTTAGCCGAACTTATTACCATGCTAGACACCGTATTTATTATCGGAATCAGGTTAAACTTGGTAAATAGGTTTCAACAGTCAGGTCTCAGACTAGCATAAGAATGAGCAAGATCAACCCATACTAATAAGGTGTTCTTGCGTCTGATTGATTTAGATTGTCAATACGTTATGAAATTTATTGCTGAAAGTTTCTAACTTGATAAATAGGATCATGTCGTCTAAATATCCTATGAGTTTTATTATGAGTGAGATATATGCCTGTTAATGAAGTAATCTCGCATCTGTTTGGATAAACTTGTTACCATTCGAAACTCGATATTTGTAGTTTTAGTCAACGTTTACAAATAGGTTAATATCAAGAAGATTTGTTATGAGTTTTATTTATGAACAAGGCCAATGTATATTCATGAATAAGACTTACGCATATTTATTAGCAAGACCTACGCATATTTATGAGCAAGAAATACGCATAATTATTAGCAGGACCTACGCATATTTATGAGCAAGAAATACACATATTTATTAGCAAGACCTACGCATATTTATGAGCAAGAAATACGCATAATTGTTAGGTGATTATTCATCTAATAGGATGAGTTTGCTGCCATTCTAGTGGAGGTCCACGAGTGGTCTAAAGCGTTCACCATTAAGGATCACTTGCCAGTAACTTCTCGTGAATCGGCGGTTCTTTCCGGGATTTTCCCGGGTTCGTCCTCCCCCATTCTTACTAGCCGCAACGTATATCCTATCTTGTGCTAGAAAAACGGCGTTAAACCCTACAGCAACAATAATCTACTCTAGCGACATTACTTTGTTTTATCACATGACCTTGCATTTCCTTGGCAAAGCTATTCATCGCTAGAACAATTATATGCTTGATCAAAGTTTCCTCAAACTTATTTAATTGTCTGATATCATTCAGCTGTCTATGTATTTTGTAAGGAAGATCTATGCATATTTATAAGGTTATTTTGAATCCAATTCCATGATTTTGTTACCACTATAGAGACCCAATATCGATTAGATTTTACGCTTGGATGCATTCAACTATTAACAAGAAACTATGCATATGAGACAAGCCTTATCATTTAGAGAACATTTGTCATACAATAAACAAAACAATTGACGTGATATAAAGTTCCCAAGATAATTTACATCAGGTTTACTAATAATAACACTTTAGCCTTTGTATTGAAATGGCTAACTATTGAATTGTGTAAGCTAGTCGAGCGATGGCAGCCCCACTTAGGTCCCTTGTTAATTTATCTCATCGGGAAACCACTTCTCTGGATCTTATAACATGGATGGAGTGCCAGTTAGATGTAGGAAGTGTAAATGGATTCGTAAATTGCTGTATAACCCAGCTCCTTTGAAATGCTGGTGAAATTTTCCGCATCGGTTATTTTGATTCAACACAGTACTTTTAAGAATATTCTGTCAGACCCCAGTCTTTAAACCAAGCACACGTCCAACACACAATACTATGTTCTAATCATAAAACATATTTATATGTTAGGAGTGTGAGTATGAGTATGGTTTTTAACGTAGCTTTTAACAATTTCTCAGTCATATCGCTACGATGTCTGCAGTGTGGTAGTTTATAGTGATGTCTAGCACCGAAGGCATCATACCTCAGACATGTAGCATGATGTCCCACCCAGTCACATTATCCTGACACCAGGCCGACCAGTCCTAACACTAACCTCTTAATGTTGAGCGTCAAGCGAGGCAGATGTTAGTATCATTTTTGTAAGTCTTTGGTATGACTCGACCGGGGATTGAATCCACAACCTCCCGCATCCGAGGCAGACGCACTAACCACTAGGCCACCGGAGCAGTTATGTTAGGCCACATTCGGTAGCGTAACCAAGAGGACAGGGCGCTACAAAGATATTTAGGCACAGAAATTAACACAGTTCAGGGATCATTTGATGAATTGTGAAGATTAAGTTGACTTAGAGGTATGCATATAACTTAATGAGAAAGTTCATCTGAGCTTTATCAACATCGTAACGTTCACACACTTTCCTAATAACTAGCTTGGTTTAATTATCTTATGTACTAATATTTTTCTAACTGCTGTCATTAGCGATTGAATTAAAAGTGAAACAAATTACAAACAAAGCTAACACCCTTTGTTATGATGCTGCAAACTCGGGTCAACATAGCCGACGAAATTCGATATTGGAAGAAAAACTTCTCTATTAATTTAATTTATCCAATTAGCCAGCATTGTCTTCTATAATAATACAGCTGAAATAAATAGCTACAGAAGACTCAGGGTACTCGAAAAATTGCTGTCCAGACAGAGCTCTTGTTTTCTAATCTCCATAAAAAGTCACATTTATTTAAGTTTTTAAAATTGATTCGAAAAATCAATGGAAAAATAATTAAATCTGAGTGTGTTTCACACATGAAAATGGGAATTGGATGGTATACTTTATATAGGTTATTGGCTTTGCATTCTGTATTTAAGCTCATTGCGCTTTCAAGCAATAAACACTAATATTGGAAACCATTTGTTATATCTATACATTGATTTTATGACATGAAACTGAACAGATTTTATTTAGTGATTGGTTACGTTTAAGGTGGGCAGGTAGATATTGATTTTTACAAGCAGTGTTCATTTCAGCATTAGTTTATCGTACATTGGCTTGCATGGTTTCTCTGTAACATACCAGTTTAGTCAGTCCTGAAGTCAGTTTGATTTATTGTCGAGTATATTGTTACTAGTCTAGGCGTGTGAATATGTGTATATGATTTTTATCGTAGCTTTTAACAATTTTTCAGTCATATTGCTACGATGTATGCAGTGTGGCAGTTTAGTGTGATGTCTAGCACTGGGGCATCATGCCGCAGACATGTAGCATGATGTCCCACCCAGTCACATTATCCTGACACCAGGCCGACCAGTCCTAACACTAACCTCTTAATGCTGAGCGCCAAGCGAGGCAGCTGTTAGTACCATTTTCTAAGTCTTTGGTATGACTCGACCGGGGATAGAACCCACGACCTCCCGCATCCGAGGCGGACGCTCTAACCACTAGGCCACCGAAGCGGTTACTAATCTAGGCTCTTATAATAGTAACAGAAAAGAGTGAAGACATCAAGCTTTGCAAAATGTAACAAATAATGTATTTCCCGAGAATAATAAGTGAAAAATTAAGAAATAGAAGTCTTAGTAATCAAAAGTACTAAATGAAAAAGTTCGAATCTCTATGAAATCCAAAGTGGAAGACAATGACGTCTGTTGTAACCTTTGAAGTGTTGCTGTGTCAATCTTTTGTTGAATCACATAAAATATTATTCCAGTTTTGAATTCCGTTTATATTTCAATAAATGTTTCATTCAAGAATTTTGTAGGAGCACTTATGTATTTCCAGGTAAAAGAATCACTTTAATTCCATAAAATAAAAACAAATCAACTCGGACTGGTCGCTGCTTAATGGCAACTTAATGTATCCATTTCTTTGAGCTCGACCGAAAAACCTCTATACAAACAACAGTTAAACGCTAATTAAGACACAAAACAGATTCTAGGATGAGGGTCTATTTTTCTAAGTTTGTAACAATAAACACATTTTTCGTATCACGTACTCCAGGCGTAGCCTTGACGAAACTTAATAATTCTTACTCTGAGAAAGAAAAAATTAATTAAAAAGTTATTTACCAGAACTGTCACTGATTCTGAAACGAGGTAAGCAACTAGATACAATGTTTCTATTATTATTTATTGATCAATAAAAATAAAAAATAACAGGTCAAACAAAACTGATTTGAATATCTGTACAATGGCAAAAGCAGTAAACAAATTTACATTACAATAACATGTAACGAATTTAAAAAAAATAAAATTAAAAATCCAAATTAAATCAAATATACATAACAATATTTATTCTACATTATTTGTTGTCTTTTTCTAAAGATTATATGTTACGCTAAAATTATTTTGTATTTGACCTTGTCTAAAATCAAACATTAATTTGAAATGATTGTGAATTCGGTCAAGAACATTTTTGATAATATTATTGTGATAAATCAAACGATTGAGCACATCGCCACACTCCAAGCCATTGATACATTAGCACGCCCGAGACTACTGGCACATGAACACATTCAATATTGGAACTTACTTGGAATCTCATTGGAATTCAAGTGGAACTTGATACATTTTGACTTGAGATTGCACTTTGAGGACTGGTTAGATGGACTTAATTTATAATACTGTAACTTCTTTTGAATTTTTCATTTTGTCCTCTAGGGAAATAAATTATTTTTTTTGAATATTTACAAAACTTACTTGTTTTCGCTCTTTTCTCTTACTTAATTTAAGGCCATAGAGTCGTAAGATTAGATTGTTGAAGAATGTAACTGTTTTTATTTAAACTGTTAATGTCCTTGTTAATATAGATAATATTTTCATATATACATCTGTCTGCTTTCGTACGTTCGGTGTCATATTCAGATAGATGCAAATTGAGTAACCTGCCGAATACTGTAAACCACTCAAATGTTCAATTATTATTGATATTTTGTGATGTTTATGATTTAATTTTATGTTATTTCCCAGTTTTTCCTTCGCTCCTAAACATACGATGTCTGTATTTGACATTTTACTAAAAAAGTACATGTTGTGAATCATACTTGTTGTGCTTAATTTAAATGCAATAATTGCTTTTGAACTTTGCGGCAAAAAAAAAGCGTTTACTTAAATCAAGAATTCTTTTGGTAGAACATAAGTATAATTTATCTGTAGCCATTATTTTCAGGAACGAGTAATTTGATATAAGATGGCAGGTCCTTATGTAGTCCAGCCTAGCGCTAAACTGATTGGGACAGTTGATGGATACAGAGACTGGGAGAGTGGCATGTTCGGCTGCTACTCTGACTGCAAATCACGTACGTTACTTTATATATATATATATATATATATATATATATATATATATATATATATATATACATATATACATATATATATATATATATATATATATATATATATATATATATATATATATATATCAGAAAAGACAAATGTAACCATCATTAACTAATATGACAACTTACGTTTTCACTGCCTTAGAGAATTGAATCCTAACTTTTTTCTGTACGGTAGGTTAGACTCAAACGTAGGATGCGTAGCATTCTGAATGGTTGTAAAGGTTCATGGCACATACTTACTCTGAACATTCCATCTCTGGTGAAAACAAAAGTAGATTATTCCCCATTGAGAAGCTCTTTTGTGGCATTGCCTCCAGTTTATATTTTCTTATAGGTCTTCAGCATGATGGACATATTCAAATATTTCTCCCAAAAATCCATGTGTTGCAGCTGCGGCAGCTTTTTACCTGTGCATATTGACCACTGATATAATGGTTCCCTACTGTTTATATTTATACCCCTTTTTAGTTAGTGATTTATCACTTGTTTTAAAGCTGGAAATATATTCCGATATATATATATATATATATATATATATATATATATATATATATATATATATATATATATATATATATATATAAAGAATACAAATCATATGGCGAATAACAACCCTCTCAAGCGTACTGGATCCACCAAGGGATCACGTTTGTCAGGGATTAATTAAAATAGATGCAATAAACTGACGACGAACAGTACGAAACTAGTAACTAACTAGCCTAAGCGCTTTCGACTCTTAATGAGTCTTTTTCAAAGGCAAATACAAAACATAGTTACGACAAACAAATAAACACAAAAACGTTGCGTTTGTAAACCTCTACATTTCTATCTTCACATGTGCTAAAACTATAAATACAACCAGCTTGTATAGACTAGTTGCGGAAACTGAAAACGTTGTATAATTCCCTAAAAGTCTACAAGCCAAAGCGACATCTATTTTTACTTTGTGTACATATGTAACGCAGATTATATCCCGGATATTTGGTTCTATACCGGTTATTCTTATAGTAAAAATTGAAGGATAAGAAGATTTAGAAAATGTTAAATTCTACTAGTGCATAGTTTTCATTTTCTAGTCTTCTTGGTTTAGACCGCTTGGTTTCAATGTTCTAAGGCGGCGTATCCAGTATGATTCCTTTTCCTTCCTGGTTTCGGAACTCCAGCTGTGGTTGTTGGCAATAGCGATAAGTATTATATCACTGAAAGTGTGGCCAGGGGAGGAGAAGTGTTCTGCGACCGGGCTTCTGTACAGCTTTTTTGTCATCCAATCAGATCTATGAAGGTTTATCCTTATGTGTAGCTTTTCAGTTTCTCCCACGTACTGAAGGCCACAGATCTTACATGTGATGAGATAAATCACATTCTCTGTTTTGCACGTTTTGTTTGGACCATGTATGTTTAGTTTTTCTTTAGTCACTGTGCTAGTGAATGTCTTGGTCTCTATCATATGTTGACAGGTTTTGCATCTTTTATCGCCACAGGGTCCAGATTGACTAGGTTGGTTTTGACTAGCGATTGTTGTTAGCTTGGCCCTGACTAGGATGTCCTTTAGGTTTTTTGGTCTCCGGTAAGCTACTACAGGTTTGTTCGGAAGTATTAGGTTTAGTATGTCTGACGATTGCACGGTTGGCCAGTGGTTTGCGATGATTTTACCTACTTTGGGATTGTCTGGGTGATAGGTCAGAATAAATGGTATCCTATCAACCTTTTCTTTCTGTCCATATCTGAGTAGGTCATCACGGTTTGTTTGTTTGGCCCTTTGGATTGCCTCCGCAATCAGGTCTTTGTCGTAGCCTCGGTAAATTAAATGTTTAGCCAGCTCTTCAGACCTTTCTAGGAATCTTTCATCGTCGGAGCAAATTCTGCGTATCCTCAGTGCCTGGCTATATGGAATGTTCTTAATGCAGTGTTTTGGATGACAGCTGGTTGGGAGAAGATACTGGTGTTTGTCGGTTGGTTTCGAGTAGATGTCTGTGTGTAATTTGTTTTCCACCAGCCTGGTTGTTGTGTCCAGGAAAACATGGTTTGAGTTGGAAATTTCTGCCGTGAATTTTATTGAAGGATGGAAGTTGTTTGCCTTTGAAATGAAGTCATCCAGACTTTCTCTTCCATACTGCCACTTCATTTCTATATCATCGATAAAGCGTACCCACTGGTATGGTGTACGCTCAACCGATGCTAAGAGCTTTCCCTCAAGTTTTCCCATGAAAATGTTAGCATACGAAGGGGCCATTTTAGTACCCATTGCAGTTCCATTGATTTGTAGGTAGTTTTCTTCATTAAATTCAAAGTTGTTGAGTTTTAGGACAAGCTCCAGGAGTTGGATTAAGAAGTGTGTGGGTGGATTGTTTACAGTTCTTGTTTCCCATGCTTCGCTGCATGCCTGTAAATCTTCTGAGAAAGAAAAATTAATTAAAAAGTTATTTACCAGAACTGTCACTGATTCTGAAACGAGGTAAGCAACTAGATACAATGTTTCTATTATTATTTATTGATCAATAAAAATAAAAAATAACAGGTCAAACAAAACTGATTTGAATATCTGTACAATGGCAAAAGCAGTAAACAAATTTACATTACAATAACATGTAACGAATTTAAAAAAAATAAAATTAAAAATCCAAATTAAATCAAATATACATAACAATATTTATTCTACATTATTTGTTGTCTTTTTCTAAAGATTATATGTTACGCTAAAATTATTTTGTATTTGACCTTGTCTAAAATCAAACATTAATTTGAAATGATTGTGAATTCGGTCAAGAACATTTTTGATAATATTATTGTGATAAATCAAACGATTGAGCACATCGCCACACTCCAAGCCATTGATACATTAGCACGCCCGAGACTACTGGCACATGAACACATTCAATATTGGAACTTACTTGGAATCTCATTGGAATTCAAGTGGAACTTGATACATTTTGACTTGAGATTGCACTTTGAGGACTGGTTAGATGGACTTAATTTATAATACTGTAACTTCTTTTGAATTTTTCATTTTGTCCTCTAGGGAAATAAATTATTTTTTTTGAATATTTACAAAACTTACTTGTTTTCGCTCTTTTCTCTTACTTAATTTAAGGCCATAGAGTCGTAAGATTAGATTGTTGAAGAATGTAACTGTTTTTATTTAAACTGTTAATGTCCTTGTTAATATAGATAATATTTTCATATATACATCTGTCTGCTTTCGTACGTTCGGTGTCATATTCAGATAGATGCAAATTGAGTAACCTGCCGAATACTGTAAACCACTCAAATGTTCAATTATTATTGATATTTTGTGATGTTTATGATTTAATTTTATGTTATTTCCCAGTTTTTCCTTCGCTCCTAAACATACGATGTCTGTATTTGACATTTTACTAAAAAAGTACATGTTGTGAATCATACTTGTTGTGCTTAATTTAAATGCAATAATTGCTTTTGAACTTTGCGGCAAAAAAAAAGCGTTTACTTAAATCAAGAATTCTTTTGGTAGAACATAAGTATAATTTATCTGTAGCCATTATTTTCAGGAACGAGTAATTTGATATAAGATGGCAGGTCCTTATGTAGTCCAGCCTAGCGCTAAACTGATTGGGACAGTTGATGGATACAGAGACTGGGAGAGTGGCTTGTTCGGCTGCTACTCTGACTGAAAATCACGTAAGTTACTTTATATATATATATATATATATATATATATATATATATATATATATATATATATATATATATATATATATATATATATATATATATATATAGATATATATATATATATATATATATATATATATATATATATATATATATATATATATATATATATATATATATATATATCAGAAAAGACAAATGTAACCATCATTAACTAATATGACAACTTACGTTTTCACTGCCTTAGAGAATTGAATCCTAACTTTTTTCTGTACGGTAGGTTAGACTCAAACGTAGGATGCGTAGCATTCTGAATGGTTGTAAAGGTTCATGGCACATACTTACTCTGAACATTCCATCTCTGGTGAAAACAAAAGTGGATTATTCCCCATTGAGAAGCTCTTTTGTGGCATTGCCTCCAGTTTATATTTTCTTATAGGTCTTCAGCATGATGGACATATTCAAATATTTCTCCCAAAAATCCATGTGTTGCAGCTGCGGCAGCTTTTTACCTGTGCATATTGACCACTGATATAATGGTTCCCTACTGTTTATATTTATACCCCTTTTTAGTTAGGGAAGGATCACTTGTTTTAAAGCTGGAAATATATTCCGATATATATATATATATATATATATATATATATATATATATATATATATATATATATATATATATATATATATATATATATATATATAATATAAAGAATACAAATCATATGGCGAATAACAACCCTCTCAAGCGTACTGGATCCACTAAGGGATCACGTTTGTCAGGGATTAATTAAAATAGATGCAATAAACTGACGACGAACAGTACGAAACTAGTAACTAACTAGCCTAAGCGCTTTCGACTCTTAATGAGTCTTTTTCAAAGGCAAATACAAAACATAGTTACGACAAACAAATAAACACAAAAACGTTGCGTTTGTAAACCTCTACATTTCTATCTTCACATGTGCTAAAACTATAAATACAACCAGCTTGTATAGACTAGTTGCGGAAACTGAAAACGTTGTATAATTCCCTAAAAGTCTACAAGCCAAAGCGACATCTATTTTTACTTTGTGTACATATGTAACGCAGATTATATCCCGGATATTTGGTTCTATACCGGTTATTCTTATAGTAAAAATTGAAGGATAAGAAGATTTAGAAAATGTTAAATTCTACTAGTGCATAGTTTTCATTTTCTAGTCTTCTTGGTTTAGACCGCTTGGTTTCAATGTTCTAAGGCGGCGTATCCAGTATGATTCCTTTTCCTTCCTGGTTTCGGAACTCCAGCTGTGGTTGTTGGCAATAGCGATAAGTATTATATCACTGAAAGTGTGGCCAGGGGAGGAGAAGTGTTCTGCGACCGGGCTTCTGTACAGCTTTTTTGTCATCCAATCAGATCTATGAAGGTTTATCCTTATGTGTAGCTTTTCAGTTTCTCCCACGTACTGAAGGCCACAGATCTTACATGTGATGAGATAAATCACATTCTCTGTTTTGCACGTTTTGTTTGGACCATGTATGTTTAGTTTTTCTTTAGTCACTGTGCTAGTGAATGTCTTGGTCTCTATCATATGTTGACAGGTTTTGCATCTTTTATCGCCACAGGGTCCAGATTGACTAGGTTGGTTTTGACTAGCGATTGTTGTTAGCTTGGCCCTGACTAGGATGTCCTTTAGGTTTTTTGGTCTCCGGTAAGCTACTACAGGTTTGTTCGGAAGTATTAGGTTTAGTATGTCTGACGATTGCACGGTTGGCCAGTGGTTTGCGATGATTTTACCTACTTTGGGATTGTCTGGGTGATAGGTCAGAATAAATGGTATCCTATCAACCTTTTCTTTCTGTCCATATCTGAGTAGGTCATCACGGTTTGTTTGTTTGGCCCTTTGGATTGCCTCCGCAATCAGGTCTTTGTCGTAGCCTCGGTAAATTAAATGTTTAGCCAGCTCTTCAGACCTTTCTAGGAATCTTTCATCGTCGGAGCAAATTCTGCGTATCCTCAGTGCCTGGCTATATGGAATGTTCTTAATGCAGTGTTTTGGATGACAGCTGGTTGGGAGAAGATACTGGTGTTTGTCGGTTGGTTTCGAGTAGATGTCTGTGTGTAATTTGTTTTCCACCAGTCTGGTTGTTGTGTCCAGGAAAACATGGTTTGAGTTGGAAATTTCTGCCGTGAATTTTATTGAAGGATGGAAGTTGTTTGCCTTTGAAATGAAGTCATCCAGACTTTCTCTTCCATACTGCCACTTCATTTCTATATCATCGATAAAGCGTACCCACTGGTATGGTGTACGCTCAACCGATGCTAAGAGCTTTCCCTCAAGTTTTCCCATGAAAATGTTAGCATACGAAGGGGCCATTTTAGTACCCATTGCAGTTCCACAACTTTGAATTTAATGAAGAAAACTACCTACAAATCAATGGAACTGCAATGGGTACTAAAATGGCCCCTTCGTATGCTAACATTTTCATGGGAAAACTTGAGGGAAAGCTCTTAGCATCGGTTGAGCGTACACCATACCAGTGGGTACGCTTTATCGATGATATAGAAATGAAGTGGCAGTATGGAAGAGAAAGTCTGGATGACTTCATTTCAAAGGCAAACAACTTCCATCCTTCAATAAAATTCACGGCAGAAATTTCCAACTCAAACCATGTTTTCCTGGACACAACAACCAGACTGGTGGAAAACAAATTACACACAGACATCTACTCGAAACCAACCGACAAACACCAGTATCTTCTCCCAACCAGCTGTCATCCAAAACACTGCATTAAGAACATTCCATATAGCCAGGCACTGAGGATACGCAGAATTTGCTCCGACGATGAAAGATTCCTAGAAAGGTCTGAAGAGCTGGCTAAACATTTAATTTACCGAGGCTACGACAAAGACCTGATTGCGGAGGCAATCCAAAGGGCCAAACAAACAAACCGTGATGACCTACTCAGATATGGACAGAAAGAAAAGGTTGATAGGATACCATTTATTCTGACCTATCACCCAGACAATCCCAAAGTAGGTAAAATCATCGCAAACCACTGGCCAACCGTGCAATCGTCAGACATACTAAACCTAATACTTCCGAACAAACCTGTAGTAGCTTACCGGAGACCAAAAAACCTAAAGGACATCCTAGTCAGGGCCAAGCTAACAACAATCGCTAGTCAAAACCAACCTAGTCAATCTGGACCCTGTGGCGATAAAAGATGCAAAACCTGTCAACATATGATAGAGACCAAGACATTCACTAGCACAGTGACTAAAGAAAAACTAAACATACATGGTCCAAACAAAACGTGCAAAACAGAGAATGTGATTTATCTCATCACATGTAAGATCTGTGGCCTTCAGTACGTGGGAGAAACTGAAAAGCTACACATAAGGATAAACCTTCATAGATCTGATTGGATGACAAAAAAGCTGTACAGAAGCCCGGTCGCAGAACACTTCTCCTCCCCTGGCCACACTTTCAGTGATATAATACTTATCGCTATTGCCAACAACCACAGCTGGAGTTCCGAAACCAGGAAGGAAAAGGAATCATACTGGATACGCCGCCTTAGAACATTGAAACCAAGCGGTCTAAACCAAGAAGACTAGAAAATGAAAACTATGCACTAGTAGAATTTAACATTTTCTAAATCTTCTTATCCTTCAATTTTTACTATAAGAATAACCGGTATAGAACCAAATATCCGGGATATAATCTGCGTTACATATGTACACAAAGTAAAAATAGATGTCGCTTTGGCTTGTAGACTTTTAGGGAATTATACAACGTTTTCAGTTTCCGCAACTAGTCTATACAAGCTGGTTGTATTTATAGTTTTAGCACATGTGAAGATAGAAATGTAGAGGTTTACAAACGCAACGTTTTTGTGTTTATTTGTTTGTCGTAACTATGTTTTGTATTTGCCTTTGAAAAAGACTCATTAAGAGTCGAAAGCGCTTAGGCTAGTTAGTTACTAGTTTCGTACTGTTCGTCGTCAGTTTATTGCATCTATATATATATATATATATATATATATATATATATATATATATATATATATATATATATATATATATATATATATATATATATAACATTTTAAACCAATTAAGTGACACCAGGTCAACTTTTTGTCTTAGTTTCACATTGCAGTGATCATGACCTACTGCTGTTTACCGTGCGCTATTTGTAACATCTCGTCTCGGACCGGGAAGTGTATGTGTATGCCGTGGGTTGTGCCGGGTGGCTTGATCGCCCTCCGTGCCAGGATCAGGACACGCTGGGAGGAGTTAGCGTACTTACACACTAGCCCTTTTGTATTTTGGGAGGTGTTCAAACAGTACAAATACCCGATCCGAATTTTATCAACGTAATTCTAAAAGTCTAGTCCTGACGTAAGACATATGCTTACTTGAACAGTGCGAAACCTGTGTTATAACTTTAAAATTAACTTCCGCTGGTACGTGAACACCTCCACTTGACTATTTTGTTTGCACATTTGCACACCTGTCACGTACAAAACTGGTAGCTGACATCAACAGAGTAATCAAACAGTACTGCATTTGTTCTATTTTATTTCGTTTTAGTTTTGTTTTCTTTTTAAAAACGAAATTAAAATCCGTACAATAGTTGTGTAAGAATATATGAAGTTATTATTGGCTAATGCACCTCTGACAGATAGATTTATGAACTAATGACAGATTGTTAATGCAACTCGGACAGATAGTACAGATCATTGATTGTAAGTGTATGCTATACAAGATTATCGTCTCTAAATTGATGTTGACTTAACTCAGTCGGTTAGGCTATAGTAGGAACCTTTTCGTTCGTGTTTTAGAAAGAGAGTTGCGGGAATAGATAAAGAGGATTGCAATAACTTTTTAAAATATATAGAAGTAATTTTGAATAAAATATTGTTTCAAATCACAGTTGTATTGTGCAGAAGGATGTAAAGGTTGCCACTCTTGACCTATGTTTCAAGTATGTTAAAAAGCCTAGCATGTGCATTGTACGCCTCAGCTGATGGGGCAAACTCGGCAAAATGAAAACTTCCACGTGCTTGAGTTTTATCAAATTTAAATCCTTCTGACTAAGACTGTAATCTGCTTGTTTGAAATAATAAGCAGAAGAGATGTTAATGCTAACTATCAGCCTGTACAAAAAGAGATTGGGGTATCCCATGCTTTTAGTGAAACGATATACAAAAGAGAGTCATGAAATCAAATGTCACAATATATTATTTCATATAAATTCTGGCTTGTTGTGTCAAAGCTTTTAAATTGTTCCCGCGCTTTTAACGTTCTTCGGAGAAACTTATAGAGAGCGACTTTGTGACCTTGAATTTATTTGTCTTTTTGACAAATTAACCCAAATGTCGTTTTCCGTTTTTGTTTTAAAAGGCTGGATTTTTTGGATGACTGAGCTTATACTTTTTTGCTTATTATATTATTTCGCCTCTATGGTCTTAAACTAAGTGAACGAAAAAGGAAAACGAACAAATTTAATCAAATTAAACAAATTATTTACCTAGAATAAAACGTGAAATTTGAAAGGAGCTTACAGTACTGTGAATCAAATATCAAATTATCCTAAAAGTTGGATTACAAGTCCAAAATTAGAGCTTTCCGAATGAATTCCGGGTCTTGAATGTGCTGACTTATATATAGCTTCGAATGTGTCAATGTGCGAACAGCTTTCAGCAATCACAAACAATATTATCCATAATGTTTTTGAATTGGTTCACAATAATTCTAAAATAGTGAATCAACCTCACAAACATCAGGTAGATCATATTTTCGTTTCCAAGGGAATAAATGATGTCTTGAATTGAGATCCAAGTAAACATGATCTTTCTTACAAATGATCATTACCTTAAACTATATTCTACAATCTTAGACAAAACCTAGCTCTGTAATATTTTGTTTACAAATGATCATTATAATCTTACATCATTGACAAAAGTTTAACACACAATATAGTTATACATAACAGTAGTGTAATTAACGAGAGCATATATTTCTAGGACTGCCACTGCTATTTATATTACGGTGTAACTATTACTACTACTACTACTACTACTACTACTACTACTACTACTACTACTACTGCTACTACTTATATTGCAATTACAACAACAACTACTACTGATACTAATATTACAACACTACTACTACTATTATCGATAATATCAATATTACAAAAGAACTACCACTACTATTTCTATCTATGATATTAATATTACAATAAAACAACCACTACTACTACTACCGATGCTACTGACATATCGTACAATATAACTACTGCTAATATCGACAATACTTATATATTGTTCAATAAAACTACTACTACTACTACTACTACCGATGCTACTAATATTACAATGTAACTTCTACTACTGCTGCTATTGTTGGTACAACATGATAATAATAATACTGCTGATGTTGTTACTAATGCTACTGGTATTACTACACTTTCAGGTCAACCACGTCTCAATTAAAGTCGTTCTTTTTTCCCAGGGTTCAATTTGCTTTGACTGTATGGCCCTGTCTTTCTGTGGAATGTGCGCTGTGTGCCAGATGCAAAGGGAGTTGGACAACATGGGATTGTAGCAAACCACACAAAGGCCAGATCCAGAATGTTAAAAAATAACAGCTTTCATCTTTATGTTCATTACCAGTATTTTGTTGGCGATTTTTTTTAAAGATTTAATACATTCTCACATATTTTTATATTTCTTTCTACCCTATGTGTTGTGATCTCAAGACTGTTTAATTTCCTATCTAACATTCTTTTAAAAACTAATAACACAAAGCTTGTATTAAATATGGAAAAGTGCCAAAAGAAAAGCTTCCATATTTGGTTTTCAAGATGAACATTCTTCATGGGCTACATTTTATGTGGATCGATAAAAAGATTTGAAATTATTTGTAAAAAGTAATTCCTATGAAATGACATTACACAGTTATATTCGTTCATTGTGTTTACCTTTTTTTTACAAGCGATAACTAAATATTTTTGTACACAACACAAATAATTTTTATGATTGTTTAGAAAGCAAACATATTTTCGGATTTGTTTAAATTAGCTACAGATTGAATGAGTCTGAACTTAAGATTATTGGGAAAATTTCTCTTTGCAAACGCTGCTTTTCGATGAGAGAGAGAGAGAGAGAGAGAGAGAGAGAGAGAGAGAGAGAGAGAGAGAGAGAGAGAGAGAGTATCTTGTAAACTCGCAGATAATGAATACTCTATACTGTAGATCTGTAAGTCAATCAACCGGCTAAACAGTCTGTGCTTTACCCGAATGTTTTTGCAAATACTCATCAACCTTAGCTATCCAACGGGTTCAAAATTCGGCCAGATTACTTCACTGAAACAGTTACTTTATAGCAAAGGATTTCCGTCCTCCAAAATATACCAGTTTGTCATAGAAACAAAGTGTTTGGATTTCAGCACTCATCTGAATTTTAGTGATCATATTCATGAGCCATTTATCGGGCAAAGGGAGATAATAATGGAATAAGAAATTCCATGTTAACCAACCCTGTTCTATAATATGTATAAACACCGAAAACACGTGTTGGGATACGACAACCTAAAAGATTTGTAATAACAAAATTATTGCGAGTATTAATTTTTTCAAACTAATCCACTAGTGGTCGGATCAATAATGCTGAACAAAAATCAGAAATTTCTAGCAAAGACAAAGATAACTTGAAACTTTATCAAAAAGCTGCATTGAATAGTATTCATCAGTGTTCAGAGAGACGATACAAAATTTGTAAGCATAAACATCAATACCAGCATTAAGAGAAGGTGCGTGTTTGTTTGTATGTTTGTATGGTATGCAAGTTTCCTTAAAAATAGTTGTGTTTATATAATTATGGACAGTATAAACTGTGCTTGTTTATTTGTATAAACAGTCTAAAAGTGTTTTAAGATCTTGTAGTGTTTACAAGTTTTGATCGTACGAAACTTTTCTTTAGACTAGACGTTTTTACAAGTATGGACTGTATAAAAGTGTCTTTAAAAAGATATGCGTTCACGCATTTGGAGAGTATAAAAACAAGCATATAGCTAGCAGTGTTTATACGTTAAACATATAAAAGTGTACTCAAAAAGTGTTGATTTTAATAGGTGTCTGTGACTTGTTATTGGGAATACAATATATCTAGAATTACTTTCAGCTGATAGACGTGACATCATCCTGACAGAAAATCCGAAGTTTGGTTTGGCATAGTTTGCTGTTTTATCTCAAAACAATAAACGTAGGTTTTTTAGCGCCGAAGCAGTTGGAGTCTTGCCCAAAGACACACAAGTGTAGCCTTCCCGATTGGTACATGGCAGGATTTTGTACCAATATCCTATCGGTCTCGACTCGGGAACACTAATTACTGATCCAAAATGGCTTTAAAATCCGATACAGATGATTATTCATGCATCAAAAGCCATAGTTAACACTGGGAAAAATAAAGACCTCTCCCCCACAACCAAGCAGATTTCTGTTAAAATTATAAACTACTTCTTTTACAATTAAAGTAAAGACGACGTCAAAATCTTTAAACGGCAAGATATACATACGTTTGAGGCAAATAAGTGAGACCGGAATACTAATACAGAATAAGAAAACAAAATTTAAACGAAGAGTATTACTTTTCAAATTTAGAACTGAAACCTGTATACGTTTATAAAGTAAATGCTATTATTACACGAAACATCTGCAACAGTTTAACTCCAAAAGAGAATGAACCTACTAGCGTAGTTCAGTCTTTGCTATCATGTTTTTAGAAAGTTACCGACAACTTAGGCAACGTTCTCACTGTATGTGCTTGTGTCATGTCTGACGGCGTGTGCATCTCACAGAAAAGCAAACAATACTTACGAGAGAAAAGCGACTGAAACATAATTAAAACTTGAGGAAGACAACTTTATACGTCACATAAAAGACAGAAAAGCACTTACAAAATATGAATAAATTCTAAGCTCTTTTGTCTCTCCGAGGAAAAGATATCAATGAGCGAGATAATCTGAAAGACGGTACCAAATCTAGACACGTTGAACAAACAGGTCCAAGATGACGAGGCACACACACACACACACACACACACACCATATATATATATATATATATATATATATATATATATATATATATATATATATATATATATATATATATATATATATATATATATATATATAATTACAGTATTTTACAGTATTTTACAAGCATGTTAACCCTGAATCGCAAGAAGACAAATAACAGATACCTGGAATAAAAGTTAAGGATTAACATAGGCAGACTCGTGCGTGGTGCGAAATAAAGACATCCTATCGTCCAGAAACGACAGCGTTCACGCTGGGTAATGTTAATTGTCTTTTCAGAACACCTGGCTACTCTTGTTGTTTGCTGTTCAGCCATGCACGCTGGGTAATGTTAATCGTCGTTTTAGAACATTCGGCCACTCTTGTTGTTTGCTATTCAGCCATGCACGCTGGGTAATGTTAATCGTCGTTTTAGAACATTCGGCCACTCTTGTTGTTTGCTGTTCAGCCATGCACGCTGGATAATGTTAATCGTCGTTTTAGAACATTCGGCCACTCTTGTTGTTTGCTGTTCAGCCATGCACGCTCGATAATGTTAATCGTCTTTTCAGAATATTCGGCAACTCTTGCTGTTTGCTGTTCAGCCATGCATGCTGGGTAATGTTAATCGTCTTTTCAGAACATTTGGCCACTCTTGCTGTTTACTGTTCAGAGAGGCCGAACCCTACAAGTTTTGTAGACCTTATTTACGAAAAATAACGGTTCCTACGAGTCTGAAATGTTGATGTAAAATAACATTAAACCAAAGCCTCTAACCGACCGAGATTTTTTTTGGGGGGGTTAGCTCAGTCTTTTGTTATCCCGTTGACGTATTTGTTTTAAATTTTTATGTTTTTTCATTTACTTGTCTGGTCACTACGCGTTGGTCATTCAGCCTCTATGCTGATATAAATTAAACAGCCAGCATAAATATTATCAATAAAAAATGATTGGAGAACCACACTCAGCTAGATTAGCTCGAGAGCGAATAGAGGCAATAAAAAATGTCTACCTGTTCATGATTCTATTAAGCAACAACTACAATCTCTTCAGGAATCTCAAGTTGAATTTGAAGTGGACACAAAACAATTATTTAAACCTATCACTGAGACCACTAAAGGTATTCAACCTGTGTTAGAGAAAACATCTGAAGTAACTGGAAAAATGTCAGAAAGATCTAAGAAAACAAAAAAGAGTCTTAGAGAACTTCAAGCCGAAATAGCTGCTGCACAACTAATTCAAGTACCTGAAGGCACTGAAGCACCAGCCCCTAAACAAAAGAGTCCTTCAAAAAGTGATGCTGAATTGATAAATAAATTTAATGAAGAAACTGTTAAGGCAATTAATAACCTTTAAAAATCCACGATACTTTGCTGGATTTGCTTTGGGTAGAGATAAATTAAAGAAACCGGAATCCGCTGAATATATTAAAAACAATGACCAATGGCAAAAAGTATTATATCGTATACGTATGGATGTTGAACGAGTTAGATCTGATGATCCATTATATCAGGAATACATTAGTGAAATTAATAATTTGATCAAATCAAGAAAAGAGGATAGAGAACAAAGTAAAAAACCTCCAAAACAAAAATCTCCAAAACAAAAAAAAACACCAAAACCATTTGAGAATCAACAAAACACCATCGAAACCAAATAAAAAGAAGCAGCACCGAAACCAAATGAAAGGAAGAAGAAGAATTTCAAGACGCTCCAGGCGCAACTGGGAGTGGTCTAGGAAGTGGTTTAATTACTTGTCGGTTTCCTAATAGAACTACTGTGTTCAATTTTCTTAATAAAAACCAGTTTCTATGTAAAATGTAATTTTATTTTTCCAGTTTCCAAGAATCATTTTATAAATATATAATTCTGCATAACACGAATAAGACTGAGTCTATGCGTAGATCTGCCGTTATCAAAGAGATATTTTTTCATAGCGGATTCTTAAAATAACTTCGCGCATTAGGAATCGGCTACACGCAGATACAGGCATGGGCAATATTTTATACGATTTGTACACTTCTTCCCCATGATAGCGCATACGGATAGACAAAATAAACAATAATTCTTCTGTGGCGAAAAGGCACAATTTATTATAGGAAAGTTGCTCTTTCTCCACACGCATTACGTGTATTTATTATACAAAATAAAACACAGTAGCCGATTTCTTCTGTGTAAAATGTGATTTTATTTCCCAGTTTCCTCGCACATTATGAAATGCATGATTTTATGTAATTCTGTATATAGGCGAAAATAACAGAATTCTGCTCGAACTGGCTATTAAGATCAGCCGTTACTTGGGAATAATTGAATGATTATTCATATATGTGTTTAAAGATAACTTCACTGCAGTCATCAAAACTGTACGCGTTGGATTTTATATACACAGCAATGAAATTATTGTCAGTTTTCATTTACTGGAGGGTGAATTAGCAACTTTTATTATATATAGCAAATGAGAAGGAAACCGTTTTGGCAGGCTCAGATTATTATTATTATTATTATTATTATTATTATTATTATTATTATTATTATTATTATTATTATTATTATTATATTATGCTGATACCTTATCTGAGTTTGCAGAAAGTGCATATTTCGTTATATTATATAACTTTCTGTAATTTGTCAATCTGATATCTGTGTCTGGAGAAAGTTATATATATATATATATATATATATATATATATATATATATATATATATATATATATATATATATATATATATATATATATATATAACTTTATGCAATTTGTCAATATGATAGCTGTGTTTGCAGAAAGTATGATTTTTCTATATATTATATGACTTTCTGCAGTTTGTCAATCTGATATCTGTGTTTGCAGAAAAGTGTAATTTTCCTATATTTTATATAACTTTCTGCTATTTATCAATATAATATAAGTGATTTCAGAAAAGTATGATTTTCATATATATATATATATATATATATATATATATATATATATATATATATATATATATATATATATATATATATATATATATATATATATATATATATATAATATCTCACTCTCTCCAGTGACGATTTGTCAATCTGATAACTGCGTTTGCAGAATTACCATATTTCCTGTATAATATAATAAAATGAAACAATTCTGCATCGAAGAATTATCATTGATTATTTTATCACAAAAAATCTTTGGTGCGTATGGAATCGGTACACAGTTAGTACTTCCAGTTCAGTACCCACGAATGTAGTTCTTATCTATTTTTAGAACATTTTTTGCTCTCACATTATGTTGGTGATAGAAGAGTTTTATTGATGCATTTTTGGTAGGGTTTTAAAGGTAATTGTTTAATCTTTAGAATGTGAGCTTATGGTGTGGTTGTCTGTGTGTATTGCCGCGGCAGTGCTCAGTGAGTGACAAGGCCTTGGTGATGAACCGGAAGTGAAATCAATGTTCCATTGCATGGTGTTTTGTTTACAATTCAGCCTCTCAAAAAAATGCAGGTCAACCCTTGACAAGAACTTAAGGGTGAAGTCATCTTTGAAGGTATTTTAGATTAATATATGATTTGTATTGATTGTCACACAGGGGAGAGTTCAGTACTGACAAACGAATGTAGAGAATATATAGTCAAATTAATTGTGTTCTATGGCCGTATATGCTATTGCTTATGTGTTCCTAACATACGTACTAACTACAATACTAAGTTTTATGCCTGTCTCAGTTGTCTCGCTTGATCATTTAATGCCATAGGGATATACATAAATGTGAAATTGTTTTCCAAATTTAAAAAAAAAACAGATTTTTTTAAATACCACCTGAAATGCTTTTCACTGAGGGAGATGTTATGTTAAAGTGTTTAAATTGATTTGAACGTAATTTCTTCTCCAGGGTCTGTAATTACGGATTTAATAGCTCTTGCACATCGTATCCTGTTTATGTGCCCAAACTTGCAGTTTTAACTTTACGTGATAAGCCGTAGGTTATCAAGTGAGTTGTCAAGTTTATTGCCACTGATGTGATCAATTATATACCCATCTTTAATTAGTCCAAAATAACACTCTAAGATGAATCTTTGTGATAAATAATATTTATTTCCTTTGGTTTTAAACGCAAAATAACCATTATTTTAACACTAACGACTGTTTATTCAGTCTGTAATTTCTGATGATACCATCGAAAAACGCTTCATAGTTGGCGATGATTGGATATGACACAACCTCATTTCGCTCCATTTATATACTAAATACTATTTGTTTAAATCGTCGTTTTGAAAATCTAGCGAGATAATCATCTTCGTTTTTTAATAATAGATTTAGTGTTATATTTTATTACGTATTATCGTTTCACCTCTCTATATATTTTACCACCACATTGCGCACAAAGGTTAGTCTTTCCTCTGACTCCAACACCACACCACATACACGGTTTTGTTCCAAGACTCCTGTGTCTAACGCATTGCATATGATAACTGCAGAATTCGTTTACGAAAGTTTTGTTACACGGAGACGTATAACCAATCTTAAGCCAGTGGCAATGATGATTTGGTTGAATCATATATATATATATATATATATATATATATATATATATATATATATATATATATATATATATATATATATATATATATATATATATATATATATATATATATATATATATATATAACTTAATGGCAAATATGGAATCAGAACTGACTGACATATGCTCAAAGCATCTTTATAATATTATCGACGAAGATAATGAAAAGACATCACAAAAGTATCCTTGTTATAATTATTTTTAAATACGTTTATAAGTTGAGAAAATGGACCTTTTCGACATCAGTACGAGATGAATATTTTACGCATTTCAGCTTACGTTAAGTAAATAACTGTATATGCTATCCAAAAGAAAGGCGAAAATCTTCATTCGTTAAAGAATACCAAACACACACCAGTGTCATCAAATGATAAATCATTTTCCCCTCAATCAATTTAGGTCAGTTTTCTCCCTAAGTTACTTAAAACATTTTTCAATTTATCATTTTTTGAAAACAAACATAACAAAATCTAGAAAATGAAGTACAATCATTTTAGACTGGTTTTTGTAATATACTAGGGGGTGGGGGCAGAGCGTACATGAATAAACTGATGATTAAAAATGTCATGTCTAAAATTAAAAGGCTGAATTCACACATTTATAACATATAATTAAGATCAATTAATACAAATAAAAAATAATTCAGCTGGAGATTCATATCTTACTGTGTCTGTAAATGAAAGTTTAAACTCATCCGCTATGAAATCTGAATAGAACCTTGTAAGCAAAACGATATATATGCACAGAAGACTCCTTCGTTATGCTAGTCAGTCTTGTTGTTCAGCTTGTTTTCTAGCTTTTACAAATTGAATTTGATGAAACGCTACGGGTACATTAGCACTTGCTATATACATCCCCTGGCCTTGTACATGTCCAACTGGTAGAAACAATAGTTTGTAGTGAATGAACTCCTCACAACCCTGCCGAGTGTGTCCGCTACATAATGTAGTTCTGTGCCTTCTGTGTCTATTCACAGTAGTAACATTTCATAACATTCTATAACCCTTTGTATTTAGTAACATTTTTGAACTAAATAAATTCCAATTTTTGAATTCTCGAATGCATATAAACTGTCTAATTACAAAATATAAACAAGAATCAAGGATCAACAAGGTATTATAAGAAGTGTACTGGTGAAATTCCCATATAGATACAGCCATCCATCTGGGAGGAATTGCAATATTATTTTCAAGACTGCCTCTATGATGGCCATATAGAGGGACAATTTGTACGTTTCCATTTAAGACCAACTGGACATCGTCGACTATTGGTGAAAGCACAATGCTGACGTGACCAGCATTCAATGAGAAACAAGACTGCTCAGATGCCCAATGTGGAGACAATAATGGAGGTCGGATTGACACTATTTAATTTACTACCAAACATACATCATCTGATGAAAACCCCATGGCAATATAACTCTTCTTAAACAGGAATAACTATAACAATATAACAATATTGTCAAGATGGTTGCTATGGCGAAGATATTGTACATTAAATCCGCCTAATTTTCATTAAGAATCATTTAAACTTATAATACATCTTTCAGTTATACCCCCCCCCATGTTACAATTACCAACCTATTTAGCAGGCGAAAGGACGATACGTTTTACAAGATGGCCGCACATTAGGGATCAGATCAACAGCATTTTCATTCTGGACCAACTAAACATTATACAAAGTGTTCTGGTGAAAATCACAAGTCAATAAGATTTTCCTTTCAAGAGAAGTAGCGATAACAAGATTTTCAAGATAGCCGTTGTTGCGGCCATATCAGATCGTCACCATTTATATTTACAACCAACTTTACATCATAAGTAGTCTTTTGCTAAAACACCCATGATGATATGACAGGAGGAGTAGCGATAATAAGATTTTAAAGTTGGCTGCTGAGAAATTCATACTGGATTCCGAGTGGCACAATTGTTATGTACTTCCAGCTAGATCATAGCATGAATGTGTTTGTAAAGCTTCATGATGATGATGATGATGATGATGATGATGATGATGATGATGATGATGATGATGATGATGATGATGATGATGATGATGATGATGATATGTGTTTTGAACGTAGCGTTAAAATTTTGTTTAGTCATATCGCTACGATGTAAGCAGTGTGGCAGTTTATACTGATACTGCAGACATGTAGCATGATGTCCCACTCAGTCACTATAACCAGTCCTGACACTAACCTCTTAATACTGCGCGCCTAGCAAGGCAGCTGTTTAGTACCAATTTTATGTCTTTGGTATGATTCGGCTGGGGTATGAACCCGAGACCTCCCGTATTCGAGGCGGACCCTCTAACCCAGACAGCTTAGGAGAAAAAGCAATCATAAAGTTATGTTAAAGAACGGGCTGATAACGGAACGACAGACAACGACAAAAATAACCAGGACATATGCTCTTCTGGTTTATGTACAGCAGAATAAATATATAAAATATAAAATTTTAAACAGAACAACAACAACAAAACAGCAGCTAAGCTTATTTAACACATTTGAAGAAAAAGGGAAATATAATTTTTGGCCAATTAAGTGAGAGTCACTTATATGTCAGTTGTGATATGTATGATTGCTGAAAAAGTTATATATAGAGAAAATATCAATCGCACATTTATTGCAAAGAATTAAAATAAACTCGATTACCGATTCTTTACCCGTGATTCGTAGCTCCTGCAAGCCTATACCATTTGTTTCACAGAACACGAAAGACACTACAGCTAAACATATAGGTGGAATTGCATCGTCCATAAATCCATCATTTATATGTATGATGGTATGCAATTGCCGTTCCTGAAAAAAAAAACTATTAAGGCATACAACACGAATAGATCTTCTATCGACCTCTTATTCCACTTTTGTACTAGACAAACACCAGAGTTTTTCAGTTACTCACTAGTTTGAAATGGGGGAAAACCTTACAAATACACTCCAGTCGTACACTACAGAATGCACGGAGGGAGTCAGTGTGTGTGTGTGTGTTTGTGTGTGTGTGTGTGTGTGTGTGTGTGTGTGTGTGTGCTTGTGAGGCTGATGTTGCAGCTAAGAAGGTCTTAGACGTTTTAAAAGTCACAGTCACCTAGTCCCTAAGCTTTTGACCCCAAAGTCAATCTACTTACTTTTTACCCATTTGTATAAGTCAACCACATACTTTGATGATGGGATACGGTCAAGAAGTGACACACTTTGAGCAGAATTATTTTTTCTTTTAGTCATCGTGACCCTGACCTTTGATCTATTCAAGACTTAAAGACTTCTTTCTTATTCCAAGTACACCCCATCCACAAAGTCTGCTCCATGTCTGACATGTAAAACTACTGTTTCTGCACAAAAGTCGCATTTCTTTTTTCAGTCAGTGACCCTGACCTTTGTCCTGAAAATAAGCTCTTTACCCTCCCCAAGTGCAAACTATCCCCAAAAGTTGGTAATCAATTAACAACAGTTTATGCAAAGCCTTATGGCAAATGTATGAAAATATAATGTATCATTTGTTAATAGTATAATAAGAGTTATGGCAACTGGTTGTTTACCCTAATATTTCTTTTCGCAGCTTAACTTTAAGATTAATGACATGAACCATCCAACGTATGAGCTTTTGAGTTCCACAACATCATTTGTTGTGTTAAAGTACTGATTATACGAAATCCCGACACTGATTATAGCAGTATGGTGTGACCATGGTTTATTAACGTTTTGCGTTTGGCTTATTAGTACGAAGGCCTTAAAAATCAATTCATTAGCAACAACGTAATTTACAACAGTTTCATTTTGTTATTGCATTAACCTAATTTACATGATTTACATGTCTCATTATTGCCCACATTCCGGGCTTTACTTTTCCGCTGTCATAACTTTACCCAAGTATCATGGGTTTCAACCAACTATCACATTTAACTGTATAAAGGAAACATCAAGTAAATTTATTTCCTGCGTTCCATGGCATCATCTACTGAGGTTATGCCCTGATCTTCCGACTTGATAACTTGGGTTTTAGCAGAATTACTACATCCACATTCAACCCATTTTGTAAGTGGCTGTATATTAGTAAGACCTGGAATTAGCATAGAAAGGTTTAATTTCATGGCATTAATCTTAAAAATGTAGTATGGTACTATTACTTCCACTTTTGGAGATGTATTTTTTTAAAAAGAAAAATGCGTTCATCATAAACATTTTTTGAAGGGTTCTTAAAACAATCCAGAATGCAATAAACTCTTCAAATCTTAAACCGAGCCAGAAAATGTCATGTTCAAACTCGATTTAATGTCCAGATCGAAAGGTCATTTGACAGAGTATATGTATATAGAGATAAGAGTTTTATTTCCTTATTGCATACGAAATACAATTCCCTGGCAAGTAATAGTAAGATCATAATTATACTATTGCTCTGTATTGATAAGGAAAGTAAAACATGCCGTATGTAATTATATCGCATAAGTATATATGCACAAACACACCGCTCTCTCGTTGTAATAACCAATTTCGTTTTCATTGTGTCCTAGTAATGTAGATGTTGCTGAAAGGATTATGCATTTAGACCAGTTATCGTCATTGTCTTATCGTCAGAGAAACCAGCATGTACAAATAAGACTATATATATATATATATATATATATATATATATATATATATATATATATATATATATATATATATATATATATATATATATATATATATATATATATATATATTCACAATTAATATAATCTTTATTGTTTCTTGAAATCATACGTACATGTAATACTCATGTGCGCAAGAACTTAAATATTAACATAATGCCCCTGATACATTCCAGATGAAAATAAAATCTCAAACAAATAAAGACCGCGGCTTTATAGAACAATAACATATATACGTTTGTTTGTTTGTCATCAGAAAGCTACTGTAGGAGTCGAAAACCCAATAATTAGTTACAAAGATCAAATTTGTTCTTGAAATTGTTTCTATGTATGTATGTATGTATGTATGTATGTATGTATGTATGTATGTATGTATGTATGAATTTTCGTTGTATAGCACAATAACATATATACGTTTGTTTGTTTGTTTGTCATCAGAAAGCTACTGTCGGAGTCGAAAACCCAATAATCAGTTACAAAGCTCAAATTTGTTATTGAAATTGTTTCTATGTATGTATGTATGTATGTTGTTGTTGTTGTTGTTCTGGGGTTTAACGCCATTTTTCAGCACAGGAAAGGCTATACATGGCGGCCAGTATTAATGGTGGAGGAAGAAACCGGGAAATCACCGGAAAGAACCACCGACCCACGAGAAGCTACTGGCAAGCTCTCTCACATATCCACATTCGCCGAATCTTAGACTCGAACCCACGCAGACAGAGGTGAGATGGCAGTGATCCGTAACGGACAGCGCTTTAGACCACTCGGCCACTCGGGGCCCCATGTATGTATGTATGTATGTATGTATGTATGTATGTATGTATGTATGTATGTATGTATGTATGTATGTATGTATGTATGTATGTATGTATGTATGTATGTATGTATGTATGTATGTGTTAAAATTTTCACGTAGCTTTAAAAATATGGCTACGATATCTGCAGTGTGGCAGACTGGCAGTTTATAGTGATGCCTAGCACCAGGGCATCATGCCGATGGTATGTCGCATCATGTCTCACCAGTCACAACATTGTGACACCAGTCCGAACAGTCCTAACATGCTGAGCCCCAGGAGCGTTGGTTTCTGGTATCATTTTTATAAATCTATGAGGCGCCGTAACGGACAAAAACCGGTCCAATCAGAACGTTGCCGCTGACGTTTTAATGTCATACGTCAAGAATTCAAATTTCACATGTTGTAAAAAAATGCTTGTCTTTAAAAGTCCATTTTCTAGGTCGAGATTTTAGACTGTATATGTTGAATTGAACAGTAGTAGTTGAAAATTATATATTATATATTGAGGTTTTAGATTGTGTCGGACGAATTACATGGCAGTGGTTGAAATTTCGATGTCATACCCAATTTGCGTATTGATTTAAAGAATTTATGTTGAAAGTTCCATTTCATATGTTGAGTATTTAGATTTTAGCTGTTGAATTATACAGCGTTGGTTAAAAATTCGCTGTCCAATTACGAGTTTTTAGATTTTATCTTCTGAATTATACGGCGGTTGTTGAAAATTTTAATGTCGTATGTCGTAAGTTTCAATTTAATATTTTGAATCACATTGATTGTGCTGAAAGTTCCATTTCATATGTTGAGTATTTATATTGTATCTGTTGAATTACACAGCGGTGATTGGACATTTTATTGTGTTTGCCAGAAGTTTTATTTTTGTCTGGTGAAACGATGTATTTGGTGTTTAAATAACATTACACAATGTTCATTTTAACGATTCAAAATAATATCGAGTATTAAGATACATCATTCATGCATTCAATTATGAGGCGCCATTACATTTCATGCATTTACAGTTTGATGTTACCATTCACAGGTCGAGAATTACTATGAATTTATTCGCTAGAGGTCGCTCTCGTGAACAGACAGAATTACTTTTAAACAAGGAGTCGCAGCTTCTCGTTGCTGTGAAATTCAACAGATGAACTTTAAAACTAGCCATATGAAATGGAACTTTCATAATAGTTACATACAAACGTATGAATCAGGGATTCTGGATAAATGATATTCAAATTTCAACCACTGCTGTGTAATTCAAAACATTTACTGTAAAACGACGACATAAGAAATAGAACTTTAAACCACCTCTGTAAAATTCAACATATAAAATCTAATATCTCAATCTTCAAAATGGAACTTTATGGACATGCAATTTGAGCCAACACGTGATACTGGATTTCTCGACATACGACATCGACATTTCAACGGCAACGTTCTCATTGGACCAACTTTTGTCCCCTACGGCGCCTCATAAAAATCTCTGGTATGACCCAGGCTAAGGTTTAAAATAGCGACAACCACATCCGAGGCGGACGCTATAACCACTTATTCTACTAAATCCTGTACAGTTTTTGTCTGAATCCAATCTCTGAAACCATCTGAAAACGGAATAATGTATGCAGAAGATAATTTAAACTTTGACTTTTTCACAAGTCTGCTGTGTAATTATATACAAAGAAAGCACTGAACATTACAAAATATGCTTTAAAAAAACCAACCCATAAGCTAAACTGTTATACCTTGCTTCACAATTCAGTGTTGAATAACAGCTCAGCTCTGAGTTAATCGTTGGTTGTGTTCTGATCGCATGCGTTGAAAGAGATGATGTCGAAAAGCACAAAGCCCCTCCCCACCTCTCTCTCTCTCTCTCTCTCTCTCTCTCTCTCTCTCTCTCTCTCTCTCTCTCTCTCTCTCTCTCTCTCTCTCTCTCTCTCTGAATCATTTAAGAAAAAACGAACAAAATTAAGGGGAAATAAATACAGTCAACGTGTGATTCCATCTTTTTATAAGTTATGAAAGGGGAAAATAACGTTATTGTTTTCGGTTGTGGGGCTGAACAAGTTTGGGTGGATTCCTCTTGGTATGGGCAACAAAACAAACGTGTGACTAATATTTTACTCTAATATATGACCTTGGTAAACTTTTGCGTTAGAACACGTTTCGTTGCAAACTTTGTTGCTCAGATGTGCTTTCTGTTATAAATAATTTTTCAATGTTTTTGTTTGACGTCAAGGAAAATAGTTGTAGACTGATAAAATTTGACAGTTTCATGGGGCGTAAACCCATTGGACCTAATTATTCCGCAACACTGTACACCTGTAACCTTAAACCCATTGGACCTAATTATTCCGCAACACTGTACACCTGTAACCTTAAACCCATTGGACCTAATTATTCCGCAACACTGTACACCTGTAACCTTAAACCCATTGGACCTAATTATTCCGCAACACTGTACACCTGTCAAGGTAGTTGTATTTTATCTGAAAAGATGCATTTTGTGTAAGTCGATTTTTGACTGAACATATCGTCCATCCAAGATACACTCTGGTACAAGTTGCGCAAATAATCCTACGTCATACATTGCACGTCGTGAGATCAAAATATGTTTGATTTAGTGTTTTACGGCACAGCAACACATGAAGATTCTTAAGTGCCGAGTGCAAAACTGAAATAAAGTGCCGTGCTTCAAGGAAGAGCCACTAAAACCGACTCGGGTTGACCTGATAGAAGGATTCGAACCAGCGCCCTTTTGGTTGCCACCTATTCAATTATCCAAATGTTCCTGAGTTGTGAATTTGGAATATATTTTGATGAGGTTGAATTTTGCGTACTTAGCGTACTTATATGGTTCTAAAAAAATAACTCAGTCTCTAGGTGTATGTCACCTAATTTTTGATATTTATCACCGCTTTGACAATGTTTGGTTTTTAATTTTGACTGCCTTTTCAAAGGATCTCGTTTTAATGTTGGGTCTTCCAGGCCAAAGTGAAGACATAGGTTGTAGGCTTATTTTCGGACAGTTGGCCGCGCGGCCCGAACTGTCCATCGCTAATCGGTCTACTCCGCTCCTAGGAGTTAGGGCTATCAGGGGCGAGGTTCCTGATTTTCCCTTATCGGCCTTGACCATTTTGTCCTTGTCATGGTAGGAAATCTTATCCTATATATAGTGCTTATAGGAGTCAGGATCCACCCAGGCTTGTGCTAGTATGAGTCCTAGCGCCTGTTTTATATTATGGACTAGGTATGGTGCTTGCAGTTATGTATATATTTGTATGCGGGGATGCGTTATTAGGGTTCCGATACAGGCTTATTGAATCCCTTTATTTGATATTGATGATTTGTTCTTGTTGATGGTTTGTTGAATGGTCAGACTGGAGACCCACCCGATTTATATGGTACAATCGCGGACGTGATAGAGAACGTCTCTATTGGATTTTTTTTAGGGGCCCCGAGTGGCCGAGTGGTCTAAAACGCTGTCCGTTACGGATCACTGCCATCTCACCTCTGTCTGCGTGTGTTCGAGTCTAGGATTCGGCGAATGTGGATATGTGAGATAGCTTGCCAGTAACTTCTCGTGGGTCGGTGGTTCTTTCCGGTGATTTCCCGGTTTCTTCCTCCACCATTAATACTGGCCGCCATGAATAGCCTATCGTGTGCTGAAAATGGCGTTAAGCCCAACAACAACAACATCTATTGGATTTTAGTATTGGAACGTGATGATAGTTCATGTGATGGGGAGGGAGGAAGAGAGAGAGAAAGTCAAGGAGCATATAGGTTTTCGTTATAAAAACAAAATAAATGACAGACATGTCTTTTTTCAAAATACAACATTTTTATTCAATGAACAGTCAACATAATGAACAAGGAACAAATAGCAAACAACAATCATATAAAAAAAATTTAAAAAAAAAATTTTGACAAGGTTGACAACGTTGTGAAATTATGTGAGATTTCCATTGATGAAACTCATGAGGCCATTGATGTACAATACGTTTTCTAGCTAAGGACAAAAGATAACCATAATGGTCTCAAAACCATCGATCTACTTTTTCATCCTTTCTAGAAGAGTTACAATCAAAATAAGTTACTAAATGTTCTAAAGAATGTCACAGACTGCGAAGATGAAGAAAATACACACAATATTATCCACTCACCATGGAATCGTTGCCTTGTAACTTCACCTTATTGAATCGTGTCGTCTGGGCATTTCTTCTCATAAAGTCAATCATATTGTCTTCCAAAGGGTTGTATTCCATACTTATAGAAAAACTCCACCATTGTCTTGAGGAAAGTACACGGCTAACCAGTGGTTTCCTGGAAGATGAGTGTCATCCGTGTTGATGACATGAATTTGATGGTCTTGAAGTTTGCGATGAGGGAGTTCATATTTAGCACACTTCACAGGATTCCAAGAAGCAGTATACGAACTGTTATTCAGAAAGTATTATAGTTCCCAGGTATCCATTTTTATGGTTGTTTTGTTTCAAATGTAATGATAATTTATCAATTCATATCTGAATTTTTGCATGAAAAGTTCTGACAAGTAACCGTTTTTTGCCTTATTTCCCAACTTTGAGCTTAGAGAGCTTCAGTGCGATAGATCTGTTGAGTAGTCAATGGAGGACAGGAATGATAACGCAAGCCTTTATACCACTCATGCAATACGGTATCTTCTGAGATGAGACTCCAAGCTTCGTCCAGACACTTGTCCAAGTTTTCTTCTTGGTTCATCATCAGACATTTATCGTGTTGACTTTGAAGAGGCTGATCGTTTCGACATCTATAGTAATCTTTCTTGACCAATTCCGTAATTTTATCCGCTAGGTGTTTAGCAAAATAAATGTTTTTCTTGTTCTGGCCATCTGAACTTCACTACCTCGTTCTCTTTGTCATGGTCTTTGGTTTTGGTTTAAACTGTATCCTCCCATTCTATAGATTTTTCACCCACAGATATAACCTCCGATACAATCTTCGTACGAAATACCATGGCTGGTGTTAGTTCCTAGTTGTCCGGTAGCTTTGTACAGGGACATCTACGATCTCAAATAATTCCTCTCGTTGTTACCAAACTTATGTTCGAAAGGTCTGGTACACAAAGTCTAGCCATCGCGAATGACTTCGATCTTGGACACATTGTAGTGCTTAAACTGGAAAGGATTTTCATTTGGGTTTCGTTGAGAGCTGCATTGCTTGCCATACCAATGATTAAACGTTTTGGTAACTGTCTTTGGAACAGATGATCTTCGATCTTGGATCGGAGTCTCAGCAGCAATGGTGAATGTTTTCACTTCTACACGTCGTATCAGATACATGGCATTCGTTCTGCTCAATGTGTGACTAATATCATTTCCCGCTTTAGGTAGCACCTCTTCGCGGCGTACGTAAAGTCTGGCTTTTGAAAGACTGTTTTGCATTCTGTATCAACAACATTGTCTATCAAATGGAAACCAGCACTGCTACGATTCAGTCTCAGGCGAATATCTACTCCGTTCAGCAAATACTTCTCTTGTAACCACATGTCCCAATTTAAGAGATCCATCAGTTCTAAACTACGTCCTTGCTTGATTTTCTCATGGCGAGTTATAAATCCCACACTGTGAGGATTATCAGCTGATACTGAAATTGCTGCGTCGTTGAACTTCAACGGTTTGTCAGGTTTCCAAAGCACACAAACAACCATATGAGTGTTCTTGGCCTATTTTCCGTACGTCAAGAGATTTTCCAGGTACGCTCGGCAAGAGTAAGTATCCATACTGCTGCTAATGAGTTTGTTATTCAAGTACAAATCCACTTCGCTAAACAAGAAATGCATAAAATTGTTGACGGGAGCTACTACATCATCGGCTTCTTGAGCGGTGTTTTCCGTTTTCTGCACCCTTCGTAAGTGGAAAACACAACGAAATTTCACTTCCCAAATGGTACGACAATATTTCAGCCGAAATCAGATCAATAGACTTTGATTTGCAATACATTGCAAGCAAGCGTATTTTAAACAGTATCATTTTCTCCTCTGATCTCTATCAGTACTTCAGTCACTAAGTAATAAAAAACTGGAGAATCTGCTATTGGCTAATATTCTCCTTAAACATATTGAGTTGAGTACTTCGCATATTATAATATACTGTTGGTTACCCAGCCATGGAATTAAAGGTAACGATAAAGCAGACAACTCTGCTAAAATGGCTGTATCATTAGAACCATCTGATTTTAAAACACCATATACTGATTTTAAACGTTGTATCAAAGACTGTTTACGTCAGAAATGGCAGGCATAATTGAATGATGCCGTGAATAATAAACTTCATGCCATCAAGCCAACCCTAGGAGAATAGACTCCTTCCTACAGAGCCGACCATAGGGAGGAGGTAGTCATTGCTAGAATTCGAATCGGCCATACTTATTTAACCCACTCCTACATACTAAAAGGAGAAGACCCACCAGAATACATATCTTGCAATGAACCATTCACAGCTAAGCACTTTATGTTGGAGTGTTTCGACCGCCAATCTACACGTAATCAATATTGCAATGTGCAATACATGAGATATAGTTAACATTTCTTATATAATAGACTTCCTTAAGGAAGTAAACATTTATCATAAGTTATAGCTTATATGCTATCAACTTGAATAGTTTTATGTGATATATATATATATATATATATATATATATATATATATATATACCTTCGCTAGATTTTAATTACCATTCACCTGTCTACGTTGTCATACATTATTTGATCAGGAAACTTTTTTTATTGATCGTCGTTACCATTTTCATTGTTTTACCTTTAATAATTTGGTTTCGTATTGCTGGTCGATACAAAACCTTTTACTTCATGCAATTAATGAAGGATTTAACCTTTTATATGGCGATAAATTGCCAATTTGTACTGGTGCACCGTAAAAATTCAACCAAACAACCGTTTTCATCACTTTTCAGTTTTAGATATAAGTAATTGGTATTCAAGTCGATGTAATCTTCGGGTTATCTTTTGATTTCAAACTCTTATGGGAGCGGAATCCGTCAAAAAGGAGACGGGATGAAATTTGACCCATTCGGATTCTTGCATGGTGGGTGGCATGGCAAACAGATCCAGTTCCGACTTGGAACAGGCACAAGACTCTCGGTGCATCATTTTTTTCTCTCTGTAAATTTTTAATAATCAAAAACGTCTAAGTTTCGAACAGTTTTTATTTTCTTAGTCTTTCTAGCTTTGAGTGTGTGACGTCCTCTGAAGGGGTGTTTTTGTCTTCGACTTTTTCTGCCTTGTTTTTGCTGTGTCGTCAGGGAAGCAGGAATGTCTGACTCAGCAGCGATCATTGCATTTATAAGAGTTTTTTGCCGGCCCAAAAGGTCTTTACCTGTTTGAAGCAAAACATTTTTGCATGCTCTTAAGAAAGCTTCTTTGGGGTTTTGTTTGTCAATTATGACATTTTGAAGTAATTCTTTACCGTGTGTCAACACAGCAACTTTCAGGGCGTGCATTCCCTTTGTCACCATTGGTTTAAGCACGGGAATCACCGTACGAAATGCCGATTTGAGCATATCCACTAAAACACGTCCTCGTTGTTGAGCGACTCCTTGATACACATGATACATAACTGACAAGAAGGTTTTAGAGTACTCGTTTTTAAAAATGGAGTTTCACGGTGACTTTCCTTTGGGTGAATGGAATATTTTGTCCCATATCTCTTTTTATAGTAATGTTCACAGTGTCTAAAACCGACTTCCTGACAGATAAATAGTGAGGATATAAAAATTCGCGGTGAAGGTGATAGGTGTTTCCACTTTCTTCGTGGAAGAATCTACTTTGAAAGAAATGACATGCAGTAGCGGTACAGATGTGTGCCCCACTACGTTGTACTCCACTACATCGGAGTACACAAAAATCAAAGTCAGTCCTTGGTGCATTACTACAGGCAATTGAAAATGTTTGGCAAAAAGCGAATAGTCAGAGATGGGTTGCATTTTGGTTGAATGCTCCTCGATCATTTTGGGGGTCTCCACACAAAATGTGATAAAATTTAGGACAAACTGTAATGGTCAACACTTTGTTCTCTGAAAGTTTCATCAGGAGGCAACGAGCTCTTTTGTGGTACTCGATTGTGACACTTTTTCTAGCACTCTCCAAGTCTTTACCAAACATGAAATTGAGCCTTTCAACAAGGGTGTTCACCAAATGTTGACCACTAAAATAATACCCTGCAGGAATTTTTAAATAAGTGGTTCGATTAGTTTTTTTTGTTTCTTGTTCCCATAAAGTCAGCTACAACGCGTCGTTCATCCATGTTTTTTTGCCTTTCTGGGTCAATAACTTCTATGGACAGAGTGCTTTGATTTTTGATGATGCTTTTGATTCGTGTAGGGTGAATCATTTCCACCAAAGCCACTTCACAATAGGATTCGTTCTTGCGAAACACCTCCATGAAACTGTCACTGTGTAACGTTAAGTAAAATTGATTGTTCACAATTCCACAGTTCTAGTGTCCGAGGAGTCACTATGAGTCAGAGGAGTGTCTAAAAGAGGATGGTTATGGTGTCTGTTAGCACTCACGTTGGACACAATACTCCTGTTGTTGTTGTTTTTTTTTTCGTTAGAGGAATATTTTAGGGACGGATTGGGAAGAAGGTAACCAATGCAACGGCTGAGTAAAATGGTCCACAGTTATTGTCTCCTTGTTGTAAACTCAGATTGGCAGTGGCTGCACAGACACAAAACACTACAAAGATTTGGCAGAAAAGGACGATTAGGCACACGTTCACCACACTACACACACAAGGGTTGCTTTTGTAGATCTTGCAGAGAAGAACTGGGGGGGAGAGCGGTCAGTGTAGGAGCTGAGGCTGTGTTGAAGAACATGGTGGTCACTTCTTTTCATAGTCAATCATTTGAGAAGCGTCAATCCAAGAATCAAAACTTGACTGACATCCTTTCTAATGTACGTTGACTTTCTTGACAGGGCGTTTTCCCACTTTTCGTGTTCTTCGATCGATAATATTTTCTATTTCGTACACGTCTTCTTGTTTGGTCACACGTTGCAACTCGGGTAAGAAAAACGTCCCTTTCATCACTTCCCCGTTCATGTCTTCCAATTTATAGACGTGAGTTATAACAACCACGCACTCGTTCAGTTACACGAAACAATTCGGTTGTCCACTTGGGTAAGTAACAATTGTCGAAAGTCAGTTTGGTTTTGCCAGTGTGTACCCAATCTCATGTGGCTAACATTCCAACTTTCTTGGGTAATGTGACTGACGGACGGGGACGTACCAAACAGACGTTCGAAGACGGTCACCTCGTTGTCGGTAGTCACTTCTTGAGGGGCAAGTCCAATGCTCCGATGGTAAGATTGCTTGTGCGATTGAACGAGGTGTGGCAAGACGTCGATGTACTTAAGAATGAGTTCATGCGTAAAATATTTCCACATGCGTTCTTTCAAAGTGCGTTGAAAACGTTCCACGATGATGCTGTCTTTGGATTCGGGATTCTCGGTGTTAAAAAAAATGAATGTCACGTTTCTTCAATTCTTTTTGGAAAGCTTGGTTTAGAAATTCGATAACTTTGTCGGTTCGCCATCGAAGAGTGTAACGACCACTTTGCTTCAACACTAGTTTCTAGGCTCGAGGTAATTCACTCCTCGATTTGGATGTCAAAGGCACGACCCAAGCAAATTTGGAAAAGATGTCGATGAGACAAAACAATGTAGGTGGCCAAATGAGAGACATTGATGATCGATACCTTCCACTTGGGTGCGACATCTAGAAAATTTTCGTTGTATGGGGGTTGTGTAAGTTGTACGTGGCTTGTTCTTGTAACCATCGTTGCACTTTTGGTAAACATATACTTTTCAGTTTTGTTTTGGCAGCTCGATACAATTTCTGAACTCCTCAGTACCTGAATGGGATGGATCGTAGTAAATGCTGGCTAAGACCTTTTCCATTGTTATAATAAGTGATCCAATCTTCGCTGATGATACTTTTAATGGAGCGAGAGGGTAGTTTGGAAACGTCTTTACGTGTTCGATGTGCCACAGGAGTAGAAGTGGAAGGTAATTTTGGTAATGTTGTGGGCGGTGGTGGTAAGGGAATGGTTTTGGTCTTCTTGTCATTTTTCAATTCTGGTTTCCCTTCTTTCTTTTTCGCTTCTGTCGAAGGAGGAGTGGACATCATCTTTTTAACTCAAGCTTTAAGTTCTTCTAGTTGAGGTGTAGGGGAAGGGGTCAACAAGGACGCTACAATCTTAATAGGAAGGGGAGCTGCAGACGGTGTTTGAAAGACTTCTCATGCTTCTTCTTCTTAAGTCATCCGTAGGGCTGCTTCTGTCTTGACCAATGAGGGTAGTGGTGGTGATGGATTTTTTTATCAAGGCTTTCAAATCTTTCGGAGTAGGTAGAGCTGTTTCGTCTAAAGCTTTTTTGGTGAAAGAGTTGCAGTTGTTGCAACAATTAACAGTACCGTTGTGATGTTTCCGTTTCGGACAAATCGCTGATATTCATCAAAGATTGTAATTTGTGTTGTAACTGCGTCATCTCGGTCAAATGAAGATTAGGAGGTAATTGTGGGGTCCGTTGTTCTTGCCAACGATGGTATTCAATCCATCGTTTGTAAGACACTAAAGTTAGTTTCCGTCCTTCCATAAGATTTCAAGGATCAAGTCTGAGATAATTTGACTCCAGTGTCCTTCTTTTATCTTCCTGGTCTTTAATATTGGAATTAGGGCAGGTATAATATGTCACGCGGCACTCAAATAAGGTTTCAGTGCACTGGTAAAAAGTCCTAACATGGGTAAAAATCCTCCACATTGCACCATCTTTTTCTTTTGGCGAATAGGGATTTTTTTTTGGACCATTTGGCGATGTTTGGCTAAGCATTTTTTCTGATGTGGAGACAAAGTTATTGTGCCTTTCAAAACATTCAGACGACATTCGCACACAGTATCGGTGACATCCTTGGAGGCGGTTTGAATGAGTTATTTTTAGTATGGGTGGAAGAGCTTTATCACAATGTTTGACTAAAGAGGAGGCAGTCCTTTCCTTTTCTTTCCTTTAGGGGTAGATGAGGAATGTCTTTTCTTGGGTGACATCTGTGCTAGTTAGTTGGCGACGGGACACACACCAAAAATATACTAACGTTGATGACTTATCAAACGGTCTTTTATCCTTTTATTCTTTATCCTTTTGCACTATCGCTTTGTCATAAAAGTAACGATGTGTTTTCCAAAATCGCCAAAGAATCTTCCTCTTTGGTGACTCCTCTTTTTCTTTGGACTTGTGTGTCTTTTCCAGGGGTGACGTCACTGTTTGACTAAACGTTTCTTCGTATGACGAGACTGTCATTTTCTTTTTTCTTTCTGAACAGCAGAACGACTATGAAGTGACATCATTGGGTTGCACAACAGACACGGACATCTATGGTTCGATATCTGTCTTTTATCTTACTTTTTGGTGAGCCTGTTATTCATCCTTGCAGCAAAATTATGTGCATATCTTATCAAATTCAAAAAGAGGGCAAACAAAACTCCCTTTTGGTGACTTCTTCTTTTCTTTGAATGACCGTGTCTTTTAAAAGAGTGTCGCTGATGTTGGGCTAAGCGTTTCTTAGGATGACGTGACTGTCTTTTTCGTTTTCGTTTTCCTTTTTGCACAGAAGAAGAACGACGATGGTAACAGTGTACACTTCGTGGTGGTGCCATCTTGGGTTGATTAGCAGCACAGAGACACTGATCCTAAAATTGACTTCAGTTCTTTTTATACTGGAATGTGTCACTACTGATTGTCTTTACGTCGTATCAATTTGATGACAAGCAACACACGTGGAGGAGATCGCAAAGGGCTAAATCGAGCCAATTCTTGGTTGGACAAATCCAGCAATCTTTGAAACACGCTTGATATTTCTTGGACTTTGATATTGGGGGCAGGTACTTTGTGATCAGCGGACACTGCTGCTAATGTGGAAGAGGGTATTACCCAATGAGATATTTCTGGAGACGCCCTCTTGTGGTTAGAAACAGTTTTATGTGGTGGTGACTTGGTCGTGACACCATTGCTCTTTTTCTTTTCGGAGGTGGTAACATAGTTTTAACACCGTTGCTCTTTTTGATTTCTTCTGGGTACGTAAGGGAGTGTGTTTTATCTTGGGCATAAGTTTGGGTGCACTGGGATCCCTTTTTAAGAGGGAAAAAATGATGTCACATCCTAGAGAACCACTACCTCCAGGTTTCAAAATAATTTACTTTTTGGTTTGAGTGTCAATGCGAGGCTCGGCCAGTTGCGACAAGGCTACTTTGTTTCTGTCGAAAAAAAACCCAACGTTTGGTTTGATGTGGAATCTGAACGATGCCTTGCAGTAATTGACATGCTGTCACCCTAAACCATCGTAAGACTTCTTTGAGACTGGCTTCTAAGACACGAGAAAGTATTTGTGGATTTGTTCACGCCTAATGCAGTCCAAAGCAAAAATCAATTTGACGGGATGATGAGACTGAAGGAACGTCATGTTGACGGTGTGTGAGACAGAGTCCAAGTGACCAAGGTTTTTATAGATTTTTTTCTTTGGTGGTCATTGTTAAGTCGACGACGGGAACGTGTACACGACATGTCCTTTGTCTTGGCACTAGGGGTGAAACAGATGGGTAAGAAATCTCAAATAATCGGGGGTTAGTGGGTTTTTAATCCACGATTAAATAGGCGTGTGGGGTTTGAGTGGCACCTACGTACGCATAAGTTAGCCCAGGTATTCCTAACAGTTTGGCTAAGACTTGCACTTGAGATTTCTCTCTAGGACTTTTAAACAAGACCACGTAATGAGCATTGAGGCTGATGGTACGATGGGCTTTTCTTTGTTGAAACCAATTTTGGGTGATGTAAATGACACTGGCATTACGATGATGTCCTTTACATGTAAACCACAGTTTAATTTCTTCGTCTTCTCCTAACATGTTATAAAAGATGAACAAATGGGTTTGGCTGAGGTCAGACTCGATTCCGTCGTCTTAGATAGGAATGCCTTCCACAAAGACAGTGGATTCATCTTGACTTTCTCGTAGAAGACTATGCTGATTGCCACTCTTTGTAACATCACACGATACGTTGAAGTGCACGATCATTCAAATGATGTTTATGTTCGATCAAACGTTTGACAAATTCAGTTTTGCCTGAACCACTGGGTCCAGCAATGAGCATGTTAAAAGGTTGTCGAAGATACAAGGCCTCCCAACTAGCACGATCTAAATGTTCGTCAATGATTTTGAAAGTAGAGGGAGAAGGAGCAGAGACAGTAAAGATAGCCATAATAGCGTCAGGAATGTCACCTTTTTGACAAGTAGATAGACAAGATATGATTTTCTATACTTTTTTCAGGACATGTTTATTGAAAACTTTCTTAATTGTGAATAACACGAAAGGCATAAGTACATAATAGCCAAATGGTTATGTACATGATAAAAGACACATAAAAAACCGTAGTGGAATATAAACAAGTTTTTACTTTACAACTCTTTTTGTCATCCAAATGTAGTGTCCTAGGGACAGCGTGTAATGTTTTAAAGGTTTGCACATTCCTTAGTACCATCACACAAGGGTTCTCCTGGAATGGTCTTTCGGGGATGTCAAGGACAGTCCTGTCCTGAAGAGAATGGTTTTCCTCGGTGACTGTGTTTTTCTTCTTCTTCTGGAATTGTCACTAACACAAGTTTAAAAGTGACTTTTTTATCACGAAAGAGTTTCATGTTTTAGGATTACAAATCTTGGGCATAGTCGGCCACTTTTTTAGTCCAAGCCTCAAAACCCCAACTTTTCCAGTCACCTACATCTGTTCAGTGAGGATATAAGTCACAAGCTACACACACATCTTTATACACATCTTCAGTACCTAAAAGTTGACGAATCTTGTTTTCCCGTAAAGTTCGAGAAGTATTCAGATGAGGAAAATGAGTCTTTCATGGGCATTTAAAGGGACTACTTTCATGTTTTATAGTGTGGTAGGTACTTTTCGTAAAGAGTCCACAAAGCATCGGACGGTAAATGAAATCCCAGAAAGCATGTCGCTAAGACACACAGGACACGTCGACCCCAATGAAATGGACACAATTCTCATACAAGGCAATGGTAATCCTCCACTGTTTGAACATGGTCATGAATCACCTTCCACGGAATCTGTTGTATCAACCATGATAAAGGTCGTGGCATGGTAGAACGTTTTTATAGTCTCTTTCTTCGGCCGCTATAACCGTAATTTCTACACAAACATGGTCATATTATTCCGTTGTCGAATCCAAATTTTCTAGTCACTTACTGACAAATGACAAGTCGATCAGAATGACATGTCGGTCAGTATACATTGTGTACAAGATTTTGGTAACTCTCCAACTCTTCTTCTGGAAATCGATTCAGTAAGTGTAGCTGGAAGTAAATGTAATCATTACCAACAATACAACTCTTTTCCTCCGTAATTAGTTGATCAATATCAGACCACTTAAACACTTTCTCCAGAATCAATCCTCTGATAGCATTGAGGTACCAGTGGTTCACACATCGGTGACATAACGGATGCAATTCTTCTTTGTGTTTAACTTGTATTTTGACCATCTCTCGTTAAATGCTTTCTCTCAACTCCACAGGTAAATCACGAATGTTCTCTTGTAAAGGATCCATGACCATGTATCAGTTAAACACTTCCCCTAATGCGAAAGTAATGAACGTAGTGAGTTATTTCTTTCCACTGCCATTCAGGGTAACGATCAAGATTGTCAATAAAATCTTCAAATGAAAATGGTCTAAATCGAAAAACAAGAATGCACACACCCTTGATCCAGAGACATCGAACTCGTCGGTTGACGTTTTTCACTTTTCTCTTGTGAATTTCTCGACACAAAAGTTCTACAGTTACAAATTGAGATTTGGGTCTAGCAAGTCCCTGCCAAATGTCCTTAAGGATCTTTTCTTGCAATTCAAAAGCTAATGTTTGAATATTATGTTTAATATCGGGTTTAAATTTACTCCAAAATTATATTTGGAGTAATCTCCATTAAAACATATGCAAATTAATATTCTTTAGTAGATCTGTATATTATTTAGATAAAGATTGCTTCTTTACGACATGTACAATTTTCATTCTTGTAAGTGTAAACTTACTTAACAAATGATCTTTAGCCTTGTGTTATTCATGTACATGCTGACTCTGTAGCAAGTACAGAAGCTTCTCCATATTATATATGTATATTCTAAACTCGGCTAATAATAACACTCATTGACAAAGAAGTTCCTAACATTTTGTTGACCTTTAACTTGGGTTGGTTAGTCATAATACTGAATCAGAATGTATTTAAAATTAAAAAAAACATCCGGTTCTGGGAAGACAAAACTGGAACTTTCTGGTTTGAAGCTCGCGGTTTATGTGTGATGCCGCTTTAGCACCCTCATACTCAAGGCATTACCAAGAAAGGTTAGAGGTGCCTTGAACTAAGTATAAATAACAACCCCAAAACGCTGGCCTCTCACTTCCCGTTGCGTCAAGACTACAAAGGACTCCTCTTGTGTTTTACAGGTAATAATCATTTTGTTCTAAAATTTCTTAAAGAATTAGAACTCTCTCTCTCTCTCTCTCTCTCTCTCTCTCTCTCTCTCTCTCTCTCTCTCTCTCTCTCTCTCTCTCTCTCTCTCTCTCTCTCTCTCTCTCTCTCTCTCTCTCTCTCTTACCATGGAGCGAGCCCGCTTTTAAGAGATAAGTAATTCATTCTCATAGCAGGAAATGAGTAGATTATGATAAACATCATATCATAATAACTGGTGGAGATTCGGGGCAACGATCCCCGTACCTCTTGACAACCTAAATCAATCGGATACAAGAGCACCCTATTCTTAAGGGTAGATCTCGCTGAGACCTGAATGTTGAAGCCTATTTACCAAGTTTAACCTGATTCCGATAATAAATACGGTGTCTAGCATGGTAATAAGTTCGGCTAAACAGTTATTAGATCATCTCATTAATATGAGATGCTATTTTTTTTGTTCATTATCTAACTCGTGCGAGACCTTTATATTATCTGTGAAGTTCTGACGTTTTCAGACACCGGCGAAAGACAGAGAAAACTCTGGTCAAAAGTTGTTTGCTTAGCAACCCTCACAATGACGAGACTGCTAAAATACACTAACATGTAGTTTACGACTCGGCCAGTAATTTTCTCAATCACAGTGTAGGCAATGCTATTTTCTGACAGCGCTTTTATGATAGAAAAAGAGGGGGCGGGGTTCAAACTCTTTTGAGGATAAAGTTGTGTGTCACTCTCACTCATAACCGTGTAGAAATGGCTACATTTCTGTTTTGGAGGAACTGGACAGTGCGAGAGGCAGGGACCGCTGTAAGACAAGAGAAGAGTGTGTATCCTGATCCCAAGACGGACTCTAAAATGAAGAGAGAGAGAGAGAGAGAGAGAGAGAGAGAGAGAGAGAGAGAGAGAGAGAGAGAGAGAGAGAGAGAGAGAGAGAGAACTGCAGTATTATAATATGAATCCAAAGTAATCCTGATACAGTTATATGAAAGTCCATAAAGTTTTATGAAAGTCTATTTCTGTCTCTGGGATAGAGTGCTTATACTAGAACTGGGTGGAATATTTATACACGACAGTCTCCTTTGAGTCAGAACAAACTCTTCTCCTTTCTCAAAGAAAAACGCGTGAATCAACAATTTACAGACCTTAAAACAATCAAACTGCGCAATTGCGTAATTTACAAACCTTTTTGATACAAACAAACTGCGCGATTGTATATCATCAGTTTATAATCAAATCTAACTTTTATTGTTGTTAACTTTTAAATACATTAGAGTGGACTTGGTAGTGGTAAAGGGTAACCAGGTTTCTAGCGCATGACCCCTACCACCACCCCTCTCAACTATCAGAACAAATACAAATTACCCCCTCTCTCTCTATCCTAAAACTCCCACCCCAAATGATTTACACACAAAACTAAAATGTTGGTTCTTGCGCAAGTAACTGTTTTAGTAATGCTAAACGTCATGAGGAAATTATATGAACGCCAAAAGGGAAACTTAAAATCTGGTAGCGGTGAGATTTTATCAATGTTTCTGTGAAAACCTAGCCAGATAATTGTATTAGCAATGTTATACGTCATACGGATATCACGTGAACGCCCATACGGAAATTAAACTACGAATTTGTGATATTTTTAACGTTCAGGAATATTCTATTTTAGCAGCATATAAGGAACTCGGATTCTATTAAAATCATTGCGTGATTTGCGCTCAAGCGGACCTTCACCAGGCGAAATGGTAAGTGACAATATTTTATACCTCATTACCAACTAATAATGTTTCAATCGTTGATATTAGATATACTTCATTATCACGATGATAGAGACCAAACTTTACTTTACCGCTCACACAACGACGACATTCAAACAAATCTTTTATTTGTGGTCTGTTCAGAGGATATTTTTTGTCGATAAAATATATTTTTGACCGATCGAGATCAATTGTAAGTTTAGTATATTTTTGTTGGCTGATCGGATTTTTGAAGTTTTTAAATTCCGCTAGCAACTTTTGATACAATCGTTCGAGGTAATTGAAATACTCGCTGTTATCAATCTGATGAGCGAAAGGTTTAGCTTGTCACGGCTAACTCTAAAACATATACCTGATCTTTTATTGTTAATTTCAACTGTCAATTGTTTGCCATCTATCATTACGTAATCCGATAAAATATTTGATAACACTTGATTTCATTTCATCTTTGAACTTACCAATGACCTTTCAATTCGTGTCGTCATGAAATTTACTGTCACATGGATAATCGGAAAGATCAAATAGATATCGTTATCGTATATGTTCTGATAAACGTCTTCGATTTCGATTTTATATACGAGCGAATCAGTATCAGTAAACAATAATCTACTAGCCGGCCACTGATTTTTAACAAAACTATAATGAAAATCGTACATCAGCTACTTTGATAAATCTAACACTGAAGCTCCAACGTAAATCGGCTTGCTTAGTTTTAGATTTGTTTTTCTTCTTTGTATCTCGACAAGATTCTCATTAAAAATTTTCATACTCACAAAATCATCGTCTGACACTAGTTTGTTTCTACGATTGATATAATTAACAAGTTCGATATTTACGCATTTTCTAATATTCTCCATCGTCTTACTAAAAACGGAATTGTTCATTAGTTTCATTTTTTGTTTCCTCAACATTAGTTTTTGCTGCAGCTCTTCTTGAAGTGCTCGAGTTAATGTAACGTCTCATCCAACGTGACTGATTAAATTTTAATACACGATGAACTTTTCTCAGCACAAGGCCAGCATCGACTGCTTGTTTTAAAACTTTGTAATGCAAAACATAAATACCTTTATTAAGCAAATTTGGTTCTAGTTTTTTTTTTACCATAGAATGTTGTCTTAGTGATGCTGACGCTTGTTGTTCCTGGGATAATAAACTATAATCTATTATCATTGATTCCGAACAAAAAGAATAATAATTATGCAATTTATGTAGCGAAGTTGGATAATCGAGTTCAACTTCAACGAAATACGAAACATCGTCGGGTATCTTTTTTCTGTCTCAGATAGAAATCAATCAGCCGTGATCCAATGAAATCCACCAAAATGCATTGGCTCTGCCATCGAATGCCCGTACAAGTTGTTACAATCTAGATAAACTATATACTTCGAAGGAAGCTTAGGATTATACTATTTTAAGTATTTGTTGTTTGCTTCAGCATATTTCTTCGTTATCACGCTAATACCACCTCGGATACCTTTTTAGATAAAAGTAAACATATCAACGTCCGTCAGTAATTCTAACCATACCTTACTAAACTTTAGCTGAGCATCCCATGATATCCCGGGAGCAGAATACCAGCAAGGATTTAGTCCATAATTGTCATAACTCATTTCACGAAAACTTTCAAAAACATCTGCTAATAATAACACGTCAGTTTTCAAATACAAATCATGATAATCACTAAACGTCTCACAATCAAATTATTTCCAGATATCTTATGCATACTTGTACTCGTCATCGATTATATTTTCATTTTCAAGCTGCGAATAAAATTTGTCTTTGTCACGTAAAGATGTTTCATCAAATTTACTCCAGTCATCGAGATATACGGAAATACTCCTTGTTTTGGTCAGTAGATTAAATTTATCTCAAAAGGGTCTCTTAGGTTATCAAAGTTATTACAACCTTTTACTAGCTCATCTAACGATGCTGCCATAAACTGCAGACTATCACTGAAACGCAATTTTCCTAGCGTAACTGACATATACTTTTCAAAATTATTTTGAATGCATTTGATGACGTTAACGAGTTTTAGACGAGCTTTTATGTCAGGATCACCAAAAGCTTCTACGATATTTTGGCTATCATATCCTCGAAAGTTGTGAAGAATAACTGGAATAAAATATGAAGCATCAAATTTTAAATTACATTGATCATGATCCGCTCCACGTTACTGTCCGATTAAATGGCAATAGTCATATACTCTTTTGTTATCGTCAAAAGCTTTTTCACAAATAAAACAATGTTCTGCTTGCTCGTGATCGGATTCTTGTTGAGGTGTTATTTTTATCATTGGAGTTACTCTTTTCAAACGATATACGCTATACGATATACGCTATATTATCAACTTCACTGATCAACTGCTTGAGAAGCCAGACAGCTGGATTTTTACCGCGATATAATTTGATTCGCTTGGATAATCTCGAATTAGAACAACAATATGTACGCTACTCCTCACGGAACATGATTTTGAGTTTTCCTTGTACTCGATTGGTCAGGATTTTTTCTACGCCAAGCACAGGTTGAAGTAAGCATTAGAAATCAGCGTATATGACAAAAGGTATTTTTAGTTTGTGATTCTAATGGGCAAATTGTAACACTATCTTTTTTAGATGGCATCGTTTTTAATCCAAACGTAATGATTTTTATAAAACAGTAAATTTATAGTCGATTGTTAAGCTTTTTCTGAAATATATCTCGGATAGATGTTTACTTTTTCATCCAGTCGGAAAACGTTAATCGAAACATAATTTTGCTTTTCAAACTTTGGTATTTGATTTTCTGCCACTGGAAACAATATCAATAAAATTTAATCTTGACACGTGTTTATTTTTTTTTTCAACATGACCAGCGTCTTTTTCTGCTGGAAATAGCGCAGAAAGAACTGCCCATTGGAAACATTTATTACCGACGTTTTTAACGTTTATACATTTTTTATTTTTGGTGGAAGGTCAATATATGAACTACCGCGTAATGCGTCATATTTCATCGTTTGAAAGAAAATTTGCTTGATTCTTTCAAACTTCCAACTCGAACCTAATTCGGTGAATTCCTCTATTTTTCCAGATTTTTCGGTGTATTTCATCAGCTAATGACAAAATATCACTACCAAGCAAAACACGTCTTGATTTTGCATTGATGTAAGGATCTGCAATTTACTTATCAGTTGATTCTTTCGTCACAAGTAGCTTTGAAAATATAACATGATATTGCACTAATAGTCTTATACTTTTGTGCTTTTCAAGCTCAAGTTTTACAGTTGTCTGTAGCAGGTGGTAAAGATTTGTTGCAGTAAAATTTATCATTATGATTTGCTAATCAAACCGATAACTATTGTCAAAACCTGTGAAAGCAGTCGCTATTTTTTAGGTTCTCCCATAAGGCTCTTCTTGGCTATATCACACAATTTCAACATTACTATATAGTGTAAAATGTGATTGCTCGATCGATAATTTACCGCACACAGCGCATGCGCCAGGTTGAAAAAAACAATTGGAATTATAAAAAAATCTCTATCATATAATGTCACAAAATATGACAAGCGCATACGAACAAGATTATTATTACATTCACCTAAAGTATAACCAATACGCTGGAAATGCATTTGGTTCGGTTATTAACATAAAATCTAGAAAATCTATTGGCAAAGCAACGCCAGCGGGTTATAAGATTAGCATAATGGGAGATAATACTGAGAGAATTACAATGCTTAGAAAAGATTTTATTTACAGAATATATTCTGCGAAGATATTCCAGAGGGACAGCGTGTATATCATGTGAACGGTGCAGTCACTGATGATAATATCGAAAACATATCTTTTCACGAGTTTCAGCTGCACACAGTCTTTGATTTATACGAGGCTAACGGTATTATTAGAAACAGAAAAACTAAAAACGTTATTGGTATTATAGATAACATGGGATATCTCAGAGTAACTGTTAAAGGAACATTGACAGATCAAGTTTGTTATAGTAGTCATCGTTTTGTTTACGAGGTGATTAACGGATCTATACCCAAAGGTCTGGTGATTAATCACATCAATAACGTAAAGACTAATAATCGACTGTGGAATTTGGAGCTAGTTACACTACAGGAAAATGTAAGAAAAGTACGAGGTGGTGGTATTAATTTTAGATGTCCAGCTAAACCAGCTGTTTCGTTAAACCTCAAAACGGACGAGGAGATCAAATTCAAATCGATTACAGCTGCGACAGAGCATTATAAGAAAATCCCGCAGTCATAAAGTATGTTTTTATAGATTAACAAAATCAGCTTTTTCAAGCGAATACGATGCTAGCATTTTTTAGACATGATTAAAAATATTTGATAGCTCGGTTTTAGTCATGCAGTGATGAGCAAATGCTATAATATCACTGCGATCAAATCTTAGCGTTGATACTGTGCTTTCATTAATTTAATTTTTTCTGCTGCTGTTAATAATATTTTATGAGAAATACCTTGCATCACAATAATATCAACAAAATATGCACTGTAGCCTGACAAGCATTTTCTTACCGTTTCGGCTAGTTCGTTGTAATTTAATATGTTAACTTTTTGGTGATATTTTACCTCATCAGTCATCTTATAACAACTAATTAGATAAAATTATATTATAATATGGACCTAATGAAACGACTCGCTGAACTATGCGTTAAAGATACTAGCGATAAAATCATAGATAATATTACAATTACTAACAATAATTTTATAGACAAATCTGTTGGTTATAGGGAAGATGATATTTTGTATATCAACGAATCTGATGAAGATGAAAGAGTCACCGTCGTTGATAGTTCAAATTACAACAGACCGACCACTGGAAAATATAATATCAAGTATCACATTGCTAAAAAATAATGAAATTTAATTTTACCGTTGCCGAACAACAACTGTTTTGGCAGCTGATCAAACCTTTTTTAAACATCATAATTTCAGGTCGACAGAAAAATATAAAATTCTATTTAATATTTGTCAAAATTTTTAATCTGATGACGATCTCTGGCAATCACAGACAATATCTAATATCGTTATAAAAACAATAAAATGTAAATCTGTCAAACGAAAGTACGAGGCAATTTATAATAACATTATTTCGTAATTTGTTTGTTTGGGATCAAAATGGTAAATTTATCGCTATACCCACACCACTTGATTAAACTTTTATCTCCTTTATTCCTAATCACTTTTTCAATCACGAAAATATCTTGCTCAATCTTTTGTAGTTCCTCTTCGTAAAAACTGCCTGCGTTCGGTTCCCCTGCCATATCTTTTAACGCATATGTTACAGATATTATCAGAAGTAGCTTATCAACAACAAATACTTCATTGCTCCATTTAGGAGTAAATCCATTTTCAAATACCTTTTTGGTCAGACAAATCCGAACTTTATCACCAACCTTAAATTTATGTCTGCGGTATGTTTTCATTTGCTATTACCGGATTTTTAATAGCATCGATTGCCAATAGTTTAGTGGTTCGATATTTTGTGTTATTGTACGTGTCCACGATTTGAGAAAGATCATCGATGTACCTGTTGGTGTTTTTAGCTGTCAAATGTTTGTGTATTTTTACGTTTAGCGAGCGATTAAATCTCTCGACACCAACACTTTTACCTTCGTTCTCTGCAACATATTTTCTATATTATGTTGTTCTAGAAACTAATCAAACGTTTTGGTAAGAAAACATCGGCTCCGTGATCAGTCCAGATTTTATTTGGTTTTCTTTCTGTACTCGTTATTATTTGTTTTAGCGCATCAGTCATTGAAGTCCTTGTCTTATCCAAAACAGGTACACTAAACGAGTATTTGCTAAATGGTCTATAACGTTAAACAAATATTTTTTGTTATCGTTAAACTGTGCCAGATTGGATACATCTACCAAATCTATTGCCCAGATATCATCTACAATATTAGCGACAACTTTACGTCTCGCAAACGTATTTTTAGGTCTGTGTAGTTCATACGCATGATCATCGTATAATTCTTTCCCTTGTCCTAATTTGTATTTTGCTCCAATCATTCCCTGAACAAATCTTCTATCAAATCATTCTCTCATGTTTGTTGACTCCATATCATGTAATCGTCTAACATTACTTATCACAGTCTGCTTTTGAGTGTTCATGATCACGATAACAGATATGACGCATTGCTATTGCATCCACCTGATTATAAGGTTCATGTCCTGGCAGTGGATTATAGTTTTTATCTAGTTTTTTTTATCAAGAGGATTATAAGGACCAGTATACCGATAACCTGGCAAGGTCCAACCGCCTTTTGGTTTTGGTAATTTACCAACAATTTTGTGAATGTCGATTCCGCTGCCGATGATCTCACGATGAGTGCATGATGTACAATACGTGACGATTTTATCTTGTTCCATGCAAAGATCTTTGTCACAATCACAGTTGCATTTCATTTTATTATGTTTTATAAGATTAATCATCGATCAATATAGCTCTGTCTGGACACATTCCAGCTCCAGATTTCAAAAACATACTTTTCTTTCTACCACAAATTGCACAATTACTTTTTAGCATCATTCTATTATTTTGGGGTTTCTTTCGTCATCTCATCCTTATTCTCTGTTTAGTTTTACATTTGAGACAGTATGTTGACATTATTACATTCCGTGATTATATCAAGGAGTTTAGATAAAATTGATTGCAATCTTATCATTCGCATGAAAAGGATGTTCATGAAATTGTAAAATAAACTTTAAAATGTTTTTAATCCGGGATATTTGCCTGACAATCATGATACGATAATAACCACAAGCTGATGTTCCAATCGGCAGTAATTGATTAGAAGAGCAATTTATTGTATCAAAGTTTTTAAAAATATATCTTTTGTGAGATCGCTCGGAGGAAGTCCAAACGAATCAAAATAATTGTTACAGTGGACAGCAACCCAGTGGTGGCCGGCGCCATCGTTGAAGTTTTCAATATTTAAAACACATGAACCACCTGCTGGTACGTTATCGAGTTCGTCCTTGAAAAACACTTCTCGAAATCCGACAACGTCCTACAATTTTTCGATGATGTCAAAAATTGCTCAATAACGTCTGGTCCCCGGTAGAGTCCTTCCGCTTCCGATTTCTAGTAAGTTTGGAATCAGGCTTCCTGCTAATCCCGCCATCAGTGGAGCGAAAGGAATAATTCCTCCTTGTTTTGTTCGTTTGCGTTTTGTTGTTTCTTTTTTTCGACGATTTTGTTTTTCGTTGCGGCATTTATTTTATACTGTTACATAAAACTGAGTGACTATGTCACTGCCGATAGATTTGTTTGATTCCACGACTTTCGACTGCTTTTTTGTTGCTCCAGAGACTGCACCGGACGCACTTGCAAGTCAAGGAGTGCCAAGTACTGGTAAAACTTTGCTAGCTATCACAGAAAGCGCTGGTCCAAATAAAATCCACCTTGTTTTGACATTGAGGTTACCTGAGAAACAGATAATTTCAGTACAAAAGGTTTGTTGAATTCCACTTTATTGATTTGTTGTTGCGTTAGCATGACTTTATCAGTTTTATTTGAAATCCCAGCGACGCCTGTCGCCGGAGTGATCATCAAATAAATAGAGCTGCGTTGAGCAACAGCTGCTAACAATTTTTAACTTGACCGGATGTTATGTATATTTCTCCAGTTGTGTATTTGGTTTTCATGATGTTATACAAAAATTGTTAGATTAAATTTGTACAGTCATTGGTTGAATCGATAGTCAAAAATCAATCACTATCCAATAACGCATATACATTATACTCTTCGGCTGGCAGAGCGCTCAGTGTCCACGTGACATCGATATCTGCAGTCGATCCGATAACACGTTCCGAATGCTTTGATTTATCAAAGTAAAAGATTGGGTATAGCGATCGAAACTCTTCTATTTATATTTGAGATCCACTGTCCGCGTCCTGTTTTTTTTTGTATTGCTTCCATAAGATGCATGTACATCCTAGAGATGTTTTTTGTTTCATCGTCAGCAAAATTGCATTCGATGACACCTTCGGGATATTGTCTGGAATTTATTCTAGCAAATATTCGTCTAACGTCTGGGTTATCTAATACAGAGTTGTTCATTATCTGATTGTTACGACGTGCTTATCGTTGAAATACGACGAATAATTGTCGCGGTAGTTGTTCGCTGGGCGTGGTCGTTACACGCCATGTGTAATCAGTCGCGTTGGAATGGCTGTTTGATAAATCCTGTTCTGTTAGAAGTGTATTTTTTTGCAAAGGTGGCTAGTAAAGATTTGAGCTCCATTATTTTAGCTATCGAAGGGACAACTAGAGGCATCCACAGTATTAATCTTGTAATAGCAAACTGACATGCGGCTACCCCATCAGCACGCATTATACAATCGTTTTGATCAGATCGATCTAAAATTAGTGTATGTTTTATTCCTCGAAAAACTTTATTATAATCATGACAAAATCCAGAGATTGTGCTCAACGGCAGCATCATCGATATTTGGCGAGATTCTGCGGCAACTGCTTTTCGTTTAGCAAATCCCTCGTTATATCTTATATTACGTATACCAATAACACTGTTTATAAAATTTAACATCGCAACACCATCTGCAGCTGTTCCCGGTGGAGTTATACCAAGATTAGCACAAACGGCAATAAGTGAAGCAGTTCTAGCGTCTGCGTTAGCGCCTTCAGCGGTTGCGTCTATACCAAATTTTACAGAATTAGCAATAAGAAAATTTCTTACAATTGCAACATCTGCGGCGGCATCAGCTCCGTGTGCAAAAGCACCACCTGAAATAAACTCGCCTGAGGTAGTTGTCTCAAACGAGGTATCTTTAAACCACATTATATTTGTGGCCACTGATTTGGAATAATCATCGCTAAACGAAATGATGTTTAGTATTGTACTCGCTATTGGTAAGTGCATTGAAATATCTTCAAAAGTTTGATTGGCTAGTTGGTATCGTTCACTTTTAAATAAGCTCCAACCGTTATTGACGAGAGCAATTTCTGTTCCAGCTGCAATATTACCAACTGATGTAGTTAATATTCGGCCACGCGCTTCTAACAATGCCTTATGCGGTAGTCGAAACACGTCCTCGTCCCTTGTGTTAAAAGTTCTAACCCCGGTTTTATTTGGTTCGTTTGAGTTTTCATCCAAATACTACACGTACTCTGATTCTGTTATAGTGTCGTCAGTATCAATTTCTTCGGCAAGATCGAGATAATTTTTAGCTGATCTAAACAAGACAATCAAAGAGCTCATAACAAAAGCTGGCTACACAAAATTAAAAGGCAGCAGGGGTCATCAGTTTGGGTTTTTTATGAGTTTACGTACTATTTCTTCACCACGTGGTGATAATATTTTTGTAGCTTTTTATTTCTGATGTGGAAGATCCTCTAATCTAATCAGCAATATTTTGCCCTACTGCAATGCCTGCTGAAGAAGCTGCCCCCGTAGCAAAAGCTTTACCTGCATCGAATGCAATGTGCGCTACTTTACGCGTAATTCCTGGAATATTCTCTGCAATTGTTCTAAATATGTTTCAAAAAAATCCGCCTACTATTTTTCCTCGATAAACTTTTCTTCGTTTCATCTATAAAATATATGTTTACAAAATTGTTCGTCTACACAGTGTGTAGGTGTAAATAATACGTGACTATTTCGTTGTCTACCCGACTAGTCTGTGAGTTGCATTGTGATGCTTGTGATTTGATTTTCCAGATTAATCGGATAATAGATAATTTGACGTGGATTAATCTGTATGAACGACCCAGGTGGAACTTCTGGCGAGAAACGGTAGATTGTTTGTCCTCTTCTGCCCTTGGCTGAGTAAAATCCAGAAGCAATTGAGCAATTTACAAGTATCGTAATTATTTCTGTTATATCTATTTTTAGTTCACTGTCATACGTAATAGCTTAATCAAGAGGACTATAACTTTTCTTTGGTAAATTCTAACAGTTGTGCAATACTTCTTTCCCTTGGTTCGAAACCAATTAACATATTTTTCAGAGTTATCCTAGCTAGTAAAGTGTTACAATTCGCTGCCAACTCAAAATTATCAGCCACACCGCCAGCTTTTGTTATGAGCTCTTTGGTTGTCTTGTTTAGATCAGTGACATTATAAGCTCTTTGTAGAATTTTTAATCTTCTTGTTGTAAATGTTGAAGATGCTGTAATCGGAGTAAATTAAATTTCATCGTTGACCCCAGTTTTTACGTTAGGCATAGCATTCCAACAAGTACAAGAAATTAATCCAATCTCATATTGTTTTGCAGGATCAAGTTTAATTGGTGGATTATAATGCACAAAAAAGTTTGCGCTGTTCCCTGTTGTCTGCGACGAATCAAGCAATAATGTTGCTGACATTATACTAATATTTTAGATAAGATCGCGGTACAAAATTTCCTACTCGGACGATGTTAGTAGTACGCTCGATCTTAGATGATCTAATATATAAATAATTTCGTTATCGATCTCTACACTTTCGTTACCAGCTTCTTTGGATGATATTAACAGCATTATCCAATGGACTATTTATGCGTTTGATGTAAACACTTTAACTCCAGATCTAGTGGTTTCTTCTGACAATGATTTATATCTCTTGAGTTCATATTTACTGAGCAGTCTTTTAAAACTCCAACCTATACCATAACCTCCTGGTTTATTTCGATATTAATTTGCTGATGTTAGTAAAACATGAGCAATAATTCCTTTTTATATCATCAGTTAATACTAGAATACCTTTTTCATCTTTTTGATCTTAATTTTTTCATTAGCAGAGATACCATTCTCTATAATTTTTGCTAGCTTTTTTTCCAGATCATTATAATCCTCTTCTGACCAAGTTCGAATATTGTCAATATCAGTGATATCATGCTTTTTAATAAAATCGTCATATTCACTATCTTCTATTTTTATCCTATCTTGATTTCTATAAAATATTATCTTTCTTTCGATAGGCAATTCTGATGTAGTAATTTCAGTCATTAGTTTTTGTTTCTCAGTCAGTTCTTCGGTTTTCTTTGACAGTTTTTCTATCATCCTTTCCGTGTGCTGAAAATGGCGTTAAGCCCAACAAAAACTATCGTTTTTTTAACTCGTTTGGATTAAACGTCATTCTTGTTATTACATGTTGAAGTGCAAGAGGATTGTTCATTAGCCTGTCAAACTCAGACTCAATTTGTCGTCCAGAAGGATCAACAATGATTCTTACAAGTTCGTTTAGAATTATTAGTTTCTTTTTTCGATTTTTCTCCAAGTAAACCTAACAAACCTTTCTCTTACATTTTTGCTAGTTTTTCTGGAGACAATGTTGATATTTCTGGTTGCTTGCCAAGCATTGCCTCAGTAACAGGTTTAAATAGTTTAACAGTTTCTTCTTCTGTATGAACTTGTCCACGTCGAGCTTCTTCCACTTTTTTCTTAAAAGCCGCTCGAGTTTCGAGAAACTTTTTTAGCAATTCGATTTTCTGTTGATGCTTGTCCATTATTTTTATACGCTTTACAAAATAAGATCACAGAAACGTGTCAATACAACAACGAAACATTTTGGTTGTATCTATCTTTGGTTGCATGATGATATAATTCGATAAATTTATCTTTTGTGACATCACCGTGCTGATCCTGTGATATATTTCTCACATCCACATTGTCCAGTCTGGGAAATAATATGAAACAACCCGTATATCGCCTAATAAATCTATCAACATTATAAAATCCTTGGGCAAAATAAACATAATTACATCTTTGATTATGTGATAATGAAAAAAAGATTTAATTTTGTTCATATCCTCGTTGTTTAGCGGAATATCATCGAAGACGATTATCTTATACTCAGACAAATCAAGTTCGTTTACTGGAACAAGTTTTTTGGATGTTTTACCAAAAATATATCGTATCCAGCGTCAAATTCATCGCGAAGTTTATCATTGTACTCGTTTAGTAATTCGTATTTGTCTTGTTGGGGGTTGATGGTGTAAATATATACCTTATCATAGTTAAAGTTATTATTGAGCAAAAGATGTAATAACAGATTTGTTTTACCTGATCCGGTACGCCCAACAATAGGATAATAAGAGTCTGGAAGTTTATCTTTATGCTTCACTGATTGTTCGGTATCAAAATATATTATCTTCGCCATCGTATAATTTTGTGTTATATTAAACCAACAATTTTGTTTAGAATGATAGGCATAATAAGCTACTATACAAAGTTTGGAGCATTACTGAAAGATTCGTCAGACAAAGCTCCGCAAATTAATTTATCAAAACACGCAACTCTTGACCAGCGTAGAAACGAAATCAATAATTTACTAAATATCACAAGTACGGACCCAAATGAAGTTGATGTTTTCCGGGATAGAAGATGAAAGTTAAAGATCAGTAATGTACAACTGTCTGATGTACTTGTACGAATTCCTAGTGCGGTTGCTAATAATATCGTTTTTTTAATAACCAAGATAAGATACAAGATTCGGGTAGGTCAGTTAATGATTATATTAAAAAAACTGGCGATGTATTTACTGGTACCGTTATTATGAACCAGAACAAGATTACATACCTGTGAAACAAAACCGAATATAATGAAGCTGCAACGAGGAAATATGTTGATGATCAGGAATCAAAGTATATGTCGGTGCGAGTTGGTTTGATGTATGCTTTTCTCAACATGAATAATAATGGAATTATTGACCTTAGAACAACAGAGTCTGATTTTGATGCTGCAACGAAGAAATACGTCAATGATAAGGAAGCTCCAATCAAAAATGAAATAAACACATTCAAAACTGATTTTACTAATCACATAAGTACGTTTTTAAATTTTCGTTGAAGCATGAACAGAACCAATAACAAATTTTGTGAGAGTCCACCAACTGTTGATATTACACTCGCTAATATTAATACAAAACTCAGCGATATTATCAGTGGAATTCCTGGTATTGTTGAGAAAATAAATCTGATTATAAAATTTCTTCACGAGCAGATTAAAAGTATTGTCTACACTATTGATGCTGATTCTGGTACATGGACACCAGAAAATAATTCTATCAAACACACTATAGAAGTTACTGGTGTGCATAGATGGTCATTGTTTAGCAGTGAAAGTTTTATTATATTTACCAAATATCCATGGCGTCATTCAACTGATAAATTTTCTGAAGTTGTATAAAAGGTATTAAACAAAGATGATGAAGAAGAGTTTATACTTGAACCTATTGCTAATAATGTTATCACTAAAATTTATTATTGGTGGTCTCTGGAGTTTGTAGCTGAAACACCATAATTAACTCTTTACTATACTTAAGCAAACCTGGGATTATGTAAACGAATATTATAATGAAAAGAAGTATAGTTGATTTCAATCATATTTCAACAGATATTCCAGGACAGGATGTGGACGCATTAATACAATACTACAAATATTATCACAAAAAAAAACTTTGGTGCGTGAAAAATGTTACAAATACTATGACAAAATACTTCGAGTTATATCATATTTATCGTTGTTAATGACCAGTTTTGGTATAATTTCAAGTGGAGCATCCTTAAAACCGTTTTTGCTAATCATATATGGTGTTGGTGTTTCTCTTACCACAGCGTGTAAAAAAGTTGAACCTCTACTTTTAATAAAGCAGCAAAGTTCCCGAACAGCCATTAAAACAAAAAACATATTAGATCTTACTTGCGAGGTGTAAAATATGATATGGGCGACATAATGCGTGAGTTTCCTATAATTTACAGTATGATAACAGATATTTTACCAATGAGGGTTAGCAAGTATGAAAAAAGATTATAAAAAGTATGATATAATGTAAAATATTATCTGAACTTAAAAATAATGTTCTTACCCTTATCGCCTACTAAATGTCCGCTTGGGCGCTCATCACATAATAGATTACGAGCTCCTTATATACTGCTAAAATAGAATATTCCCTCTAGTCTGATAGAAGGAAGTTGTCTTCGTGTTAGACGAAGATGATAATAAGAAAGATGTTTAAACGCATATCTGACCCAGCGTTTGACATGGATGCACCAGTTCTCAAAAATGAATCTGTGCGCGATTATCAGTATTATTCGTACGACACACGAATTACAGATCAACATGGAAGAATCGAAATAAAGGTTCAGGATACAAGTAGATATTTTTTACATTTATTGAAGTCGAAGGCGAAATTTTAAACGATGATAATACTGAATATGCAGCTGATGTCAGTGTTGCTTTTGTTAATAATGGTATTATGTCATTATTTGACTGCTCTACGTACATGACTGACGGAAGAAATATTGAATCAATTCAGATAGACGTTGACGTTGCCACGATAATACTTAATCTTGCAAGATACAACGACGATTACTCAAGATCAGCTCGCCATCAATGATGTTTGTGAACGATATATCTAATTCTCCAGAAAACCAACAATATGAAATAGGACGACCACAGAAGTTTAAAAGAAACGCCGCAGCAGACGTAGAGAGAATGATTATTAATGTAGATCCAGATTTCAACTAAGGATTTAGATCACATCGAGCAATGTTAAAAGGAAATAGAAGAGTATTTTTTGTGCAATTACACTGTCTCATATCTTTGGATTCAGGAGAAATGTCAGAAAGGTTATTTTAGGAGCCAAACACACAGTTGTACTCGTTCGATATGGCGCTGACAATGATACAATATGTAGAACCGCTGGTGATGCTGGTAAAGTACCAGTAACCAAACTTTACCTCTGGATGTCAATGATGACTCCATCGATATCTGAAGAAGACAGATTCCTATCTTTTATGAGTCAATGTGGTAAATCAACGTTATTATGGTTAACGATGACTACATATATTTTGAAAGAGCAATTAATGGTTTATTCACATGACAAATTGCTTCTCAGCAAGGTGTTTCTGCACCGCGACATACAATTATCGCATTTCAAGATATACATTATTATGTTGTTTGATAAACTCGGTCTTTCTGAGGTTTCATTAAAGATAAATGGACATCAAGAACCATCCGAGTATATTTTGTTGAATTTCGATCATAATCATGCAACAGTTGCATATCATCGTCTTATCTTGTTTATGGGGCGTGATAAAAACATTGATACTGGTTTGCACATATCACAACTAGATTTTACAACGCTGTAGCCGATTTATTACTTTTTACTAGAACATTTAGATTTAACCAGACAATCAGTAGTTGATATAAACTTCGGGGCTCGTGTTAATAGATATGCTGGAGCTATTCCTAATAATAGAGCAATCGTAGTTAATTCAGCAATCAATCAATGTTACTCATATCATCACGTTAGTGTGTGTCTGACTCCTGGTCAGATTAAAAAGCTACAAACATCATCAAGAAATAGTTGTGCGGTAAAAATATCATTAAAAGATAACAAATTGCAGGTGGTCCGAATAAGCTATCGTGACCGAACGTCAGTATAATCTCTTCAATTAAGCCAAGCGATCAAAGACTGGGTTACGACTTAATCTTTCTGCAAGTGCTATCAGCGACGTTGCTAAATCGGGTGGTATATTTCCACTTCTCGCAGCTATACCAACATTAATAGCCCCTGCAGCCCAATCTGTTGCAAAAAGCAGCTGCGTTTGGCGCTATTGGAACCGCTGCTGGAATGGCGTTAAAGAAAGCAACCGGAAAGGGAATCAAAACCTCCAAAAAAAGAGAAGCACTTTAAGACTTCCGGGGATCCCGCCCTCGTGGTACGGAAAGGGTCTAAGACTAGGAACAGTTCGAGGAAAGTTCCACTATCAAATTTGTTTTACTTGATGCAACTAAGTATCTAAATTTTAAAAAAAAAACTTCAGAAGAGTTTTTATGCGCGATCAATTACAAAACAACCCAACGATGCTGAAACTGGTATTATTAATTTTGATAGAAACTCTGGACTGGGCACGCATTGGGTGGCATATGCAATTGATCAACGTGGAATTATTTATTTCGATTCGTATGGGTTGGCACCACCAAAAGAAGTTTCTTCATTATGTTAGCAATAAAATTGTTCCGATCTGGTATTCAATGTTCCCAACACAATAAATGATCCCCCAATATGTCGTCGAGAAGTACAAACATTTATTATACCAGATTTAAGTAACGCTAAAATGAAGAAATCATTAAGTGATCTTATTGAAGAATATTATCCGGGAGTAATTAGATCGTGGAAAAAAATAGCCCCACTACCGTCTATACTATAACATAACAACAGCCCTTTTGGTGCCGGCCATCATATATCACCAGGCATTGTAAATATAACAGTTGCAGTTAATCTCGTTTTCGACCCATTTGAAGGTAGTTTTCAGATAGATATTTCATAGTCTAGACAGGCCCAGCAAGGGTACATATTATATAGTTTCAGTTCTTTAGTCACCCCAGGGTGGTTGATTGTATCAAAGCCAATAAACTCCGTGTGCTTTCGTGTACATAATGCGTTATTATCAAGAATAAACTTCAAACTTACAGACCAAAGCAACATAACTCTTGAATTACAGGGGGAAACTCTTAGTATAAATCTTAACGTGAGATCGTAATGCGCTTTATATCACAATACGAAACAAAAAATATCCGGATGCATGGTTTTTGTCTATGATAACAGTACCTGATACATAATGGTTGGTCTGTATTCTTTAGTACAACACAATATTGCATATACTTCTTAATAGTTTGATGTATACATGTGTGCAGGTTACAGAATATATACAGAATATATATTTTTTACTAGGTAAAATATATATATATATTAGTTTTCCCAGGGGTTTTGTTTAGCAATTACAACAGTCAATGGTCCCTAAATTTCATCATCACTGTCATTTACATTTGTATTCTCAAAATGTTCCCTTAACTGTCTTATAACAAAGTTAATCTTTTTCTTTTCGCATTCATGAGATAATTCTAACTTGATTTTGTCAATAGCGTTTGAGAGAGGCACAAACAACTTTACCTGATCTTTAGTGACTGTTGCCAGTGACTTTAACATTCTATATTGGATTTCTTTCATGAATTTATAATTGGAAGATAGCGTAAATCTCTTTTCGTTTTTACGTTGTTGTAATGAGTCAAAATCACATAGAATTTTTCAGCATATGCCATTATGTTGGAACTTTTTAATCGCAGAAACAATGACATTGATATTTTCAAAATTTGTTATATAATAAATGCATTTTTTAAATATAAAAATAAACAAAAATAGATAGCGCGACGTGCCAATCGATCTACCATTCCGTAATTGATCAGAAAAACCTAATGAGGTTTCGAATTTTTGTTTAGACATTTACCCCCAAGGCGAAGTTTCTAACTATAAGACGAAATGTTAGAAACTCAGAGGGCTGTCTGCGGTGTAGGTCTTATTTTGCTACCATTTGATGCCCTTGCAAGAATTCCTAGATTATCCATATCCAAAAGTCTTGAAATTCAGAAGGCTTAATTGTCTTTATGACCTCGAACCTCATTAGGTTTATTTTTAGTTTTGCGATTATGTTTTTAGAATGGCCCCTGTGTGGGTACCCTTTAGTGAAGTCACAAGGTCACGATTTCATATCACCTTCCGCTGTCTATTTTGGACGGCACATGACGGCACAACACATAACATATACACAAAACAGAACCTTAGGCAGGGGAACCTTGTCTAAGTCCAATAAATGCACATAACTCCCTACTAGGGTGACACCTAAGAGTGCAAAATAGCACTACTATGTATTTATATAGTAGGAAGTTATGTTTGTTGAATTTCGAGGAAATTCTCCGGGTTCCCCAACTAAATAGGTAATATTTCGTGGCTTAAAATAGCCTCATAAGACATTTTTGCCTTTCTCGAGTTTCGAACCTTAGCCCCCGGTATAAGAGTTACAGCACGCTACCAATTGAGCTACGGAATTAATTAATATATACTTACCAAAACAACAATAGTGTTTGATTTTCTAAACAGAAACCACGATTTCTCGTATTTTATTTTTCCAGTTTCTAAAAATTATGGATATATATATATATATATATATATATATATATATATATATATATATATATATATATATATATATATATATATATATATATATATATATATATATATATATATATATATAATTCTGCATAACACGAATGATACTATGTAAGATGTTACCAAGGATATTCTTAAAATAGTTTTATGCATTAGGAATTGGATCACACATAGATACGGGCACACATGTTTTGTAAATTCTTTTGTGGTGCACTATTTATTTTTAATAAAGTCACACTTAAACCACGCACGCATTAAGTGTATTTATTATACAAGATATATTCATTTTGGTTCAGAATGTGGAAATGTATAGCCGATTCTTAAACAGGAAAATTGTGTTTGCACTCCGATAGCGGTTTACCATGAAATAATCAATAACAGACCTAATTATAGCTAGCCAATCATATCGACTGCCTGTACGCACTAAGAAATGTTGTACGCGGATTTTATGTAAACAAAGAATACTGTATTATCAGTTTTTCATTTACTGGTTGTGCCCAGGGAGAGTTGTCGATTATCATTGAATATGACCACTGGCAAGGTTATTGTGATATCCGGTTGGTAAAAGGTTACTTTCTTAAGGCGCTATCAATTAGAATATATATATATATATATATATATATATATATATATATATATATATATATATATATATATATATATATATATATATATATATATATATATATATATATATGCATTTGTATACAAACATGGATGGTGCGGGGACACATGGAACCCATCACGAATGGGTGAAACATATATACCTAGAATTATTATATGGGACGACATATATACGTTGTCTGAAGGTATTACAAATATTTATTGATTGGCAGTTACTAAAGAATACTTTTGTTATTATGTGTGGAGATCATGGCCAACTGCAACCCTCTGTTGGGAAGTCTCCACATAAGTGGCTAAAAAAGTTTGTAGATAATTGCGAAGAAATATATGATGGCCATAGAGCTATCGATGACTCGCTGAAAGAGTATAAAAGATTAATACGACTACAACCAGATAAAATACAGTGTGAAGTAATGCGTGAGGTAATTCCATAAACATCCATGAATGATTTTTGGACCTTATGTATACCTGCTGATTTGATAGTTGCCAGTAAAAAAAAATAGTTCGTGATGAACTGCAAAAGAAATTGTATGCATTACATAATGTAAAATTCCCAACGTTACCTGTACCATTGTGTTATCGCCCAGCATATACTAGACAACAAAATATTGATATTGAGATTCCTGGTGGAGATACTGGAGGTGTCCGAATACAAAATCTTGTGTTAAATAATATTGTCCCTGTCGCTGTTGATGTTGTCGAGAGCGCGTTAAACATGGATAAATCGCCATGGACCTTATGATACGCTATAACTATTCATTCGTCGCAGGGATTAACTATCACTGATACTAGTGTTTGGATCGTCGATGATCATATTGGGTGGTCAAATTTAGTTTATCTCCCAGTATCTCGCGTTAGAAGAACATCAAAACTGAAACGGATTATCATAGATTGTGTAATAACCGAAGAAATCACTGATAGTGTCGATATCAATAAAAAATTAGTCAGCTATAAGCAGTGTGACAAAAATAATAATCGCGAGTTTGATATAGTGTGGAATTTATTATGATGTTAAAACAACGACAAAATAATCATTGCGCAAATTGTAACGCAATAATGTGGCAGTATTCGAGCAATAACCCAAGACAATTTTCCGTTGATCGAATTAATAGTTGTCTGGGTCACACGCGAAAATGTGATGCTGACCTGTTTGTAGTGTAGTCGACGTCGAGGGGCTGCAAGTCTCTAAAAGTGTGTTCGGTGGTAATTGTGTATCCTCAGAAATTATTTGTAATTGTTCACGTACAAATCCACTCCGAGGAGCAGTTGAATCTACTCTGTAGATTGCAGGTCTACCTGTGGACCTTTCCACACTGGATATTTTGTGTGTGGTCACACTCCAAATAGGATCAGTTGCTCTTTTTCTGCCTCCTAAGAGTTCGCCGGGTTCATATAAATATCTAACCGTAACATTTCAAATACTGGTTGAGAACTAGATTCACGTTGTAGCTGTATGTATATTTTTTGTGATCGCATCCGACAGTTTCATAGAAGTTGGACGAGTAATTTCCTTATTCAGCGCAGCTATCACACTCGGTAACCTCGCAACACACTCACGAGATCTTGTATCAGCCTGAACGTTGTTATGGGATATTTCCTTTGCATATTGATACCCGAATAACCGCTCAGCAAGTGTTCGATTAAATCGTTCAACGATTACCTGATCACTATGAATTACCATGTTTCCTTGTTTAATTTTAACATTGAACTTGTTCCTAAACGATGATACTGCACCAAGAAATTCTTTGCCAGGATCACACTGTAGTAGTTTCGGCCATCGTAAGGGTCCTAGTTAATAATTTTTTCGAGCGCAGATGCAACTTCAGAAGCTGTTTTTGTTGCAATCGGTTCCGCTTCTTTATATCTGCTCGCAACGTCAACGACAGTTGACGCGTATCTGTATGTGTGTTGACGTCTACCTGTTTTAATGGTATCGTGTGGTAAAAATAATATATCCGTTTGATGAACTTAATTAGGAACGGTGACATTAAAATGTGCGCATTGAATTTTTTTAGGTGGATTTAGAGAGATTTGCCATATTGCCTGTCGTGCTAACCACGCTGCAGCAGCATTACATGAAACTTTTGCTTAAGCGCTTACTCTCCCTAATATCCTCTCGGGGAATAATAAACAGATTCCATTATAATAATCAGTTGATTAATTACCAGCCCCTAGCATTAGTGTACCTTTCATAGCAAATTTTATTAGGAAGCTAGCGAGAGATTCTCAGAGAGATTTATTAGCTATAGAAATTAACTCGTGAACCAACTTTACATCTTTGAGATGCCGTTGTTGCAAATCTGAACTTTTATAAGCAACATCATGAATGTGACGCGCTTGATCACTCTTATTTAATAGAATCTCTCCAGGTTTTGGGTGATCCTTGGTTATCGAGTCTGATATCGAGACGAATTTCAGGACCACAATAATTATATTCCGGAAGATGTTTCTCACCGTGGTACTTTGCCCATGGAGTTCCTGGCAATTTCCCTAACGATGCAGCAATATCACCACCACGCGCTATTTGCGACGCGGAGATAAATTTATATTTGCTTGTATCACATTTTGCACATTTACCCGTAATTGCGCGTTTCTTATGTTTTGCTGTTATCGTTGTCAATCCAAATGTGCGGGTTGTTGCTCTACATCGAACACAATATAAGCTCATATTATTATTATATTGATATAATTGACTTTTCTGTGACACGAAGACAAGAGCCAGTAAGGCACCATCCCGCGTTATCAAATTCTATCAGAATGATTATAAAATGTCCATCTGGAAGTGGGAAGTCACAATTATTGCTTAATCTGATAATGCGATGGCTCAATTGGAATACGTTGTATTTAGTAGCGCCATCTGTAGCTGATCAACGATTTTACGAAGTACTTAAAAATTTTAATCAAAATGCAAAATTGTTGAACAAAAATGATATCATTGATTTTATTACCGATATTGATGAACCTCCATCCGTTGATGACTTAAATGGATTCATTAATAACCTCGTAGTGTTCGATGATGTGATACTGGAGAAACAATCCAATCCAGCTAAAATATTTTCTCGATGTAGACATAAAAATACTGACGTGATTTATATAACTCATAGATACACTCAGATACCTAAGGTGATCAGATATAACTGTAATATTTTGGTTGTATTTAATGGCGTAGATAATTATACTTTGCAAAATATTTTATTATACTTTGTGTTCAGGGGACATGGATATGATTAAATTTAAAAATTTCTTTTCTAAAGCACACGTAGTCCCGTTCGGATTTATAACGATAATCTTACATAATCCATGATCAAGGTATCGTGTATGTTTAGATAAAATCTTAGGTCCTTGATTTTGAATTTATAGCAGCAGAGCGACTGAATAACATACGTGTAGTGACCAGATCGTGAATAAATCGAGCAAACATTTGGTCAAGTAGAGAAGTTTTCATTGTTAAGGCAAAAACTCCTTTTTTTAGCTTTCGGAGAAACCCTTAATTTTCAAAAATAAGGTCTCTGGAAAGTTACAGGGTTTAGCGTCTCTGCTGCTTGTACATTAAGTTTACTGCTAATAACACTTTAGCTTTTATATTAAAATGGCTAACTATTGACTTGTGTAAGCTAGTTGAGCGATGGCAGCCCCACTTAGGTCCCTTGTTATTCTATCTCATCAGGAAACCACTTCTCTGGATCTTATAACATGGACGGAGTGCCAGTTAGATGTAGGAAGTTTAAATGGATTCCCAAATTTCTGCATAACCTAGCTTCTTTGAAATGATGGTGAAATGTCCGCATCGGTTATTTTGATTCAACACAGCACTTTTAAGACTATTCAGTCGGACCCCAGTCTTTAAACCAACCACACGTCCAACACACCATACTATGTTCTAATCATAAAACATATCTATATGTTAGGAGTGTGAGGATGAGTATGATTTTTAACGTAGCTTTAATAATTTCTCAGTCATATCGCTACGGTGTCTGTAGTGTGGCAGTTTATAGTGATCAAGCACTGGGGATTCATACCGCAGACATGTAGCATGATGTCCCACCCAGTCACATTATCGTGACACCAGGCCGACCAGTCATAACTTTAACCTCTTAATGCTGAGCGTCATGCGAGGCAGCTGTTAGTTCCATTTTTGTAGGTCTTTGGTATGACTCGACTGGGGATCGAACCTACAACCTCCCGCATCCGAGGCAGACGCTCTAACCACTAGGCCATCGGAGCGGTTATGTTACGCCACATACGGTAGCGTAACCAAGGGGACAGGGCGCTACAAAGATATTTAGGCACAGAAAGTAACACAGTTCAGGGTTCATTTGATGAATTGTGAAGATTATGCTGACTTAAAGATATGCATATAACTTAATGAGAAAGTTCATATGTGCTTTATCAACATCGAACTGATTCATCGGCAGATCGTAACTTTCACACACTTTCCTAATAACTATCTTGGTTTAATTATCTTATGTACTTATATTTTTCTAACTGCTTTCATTAGCGATTTATTTAAATTTGAGATCATCTTGATCTTTACTCCAATGAAAACCGTCCCATAGGCTTCGTTCCACCAACGTGCGAATTCAGTAATATTGATTTGTGCAGTTTCTTTTTATTTAATTCCTCTCTTGGCAAATTGTTGGATATAATCATTTTATTTATTTTATATACCGTCAAGCGAAACAAATTACAAACAAAGCTAGCACCCATTTTTATAATGCAGTAAACTCAGGCCAAAATAGCCAACGAAATTCAATATTGGAATAAAATCTTTGAATATTAATTTCATTTACCAGATTAGCCAACATTATCTTCTATAATAATACGGCTGAAATAAATAGCTACAGAAGACATAGAACACAACAAATTGCTGTCCAGACAGAGCTCTTGTTTTTTAATCTCCGCAAAAAGTCACATTTCTTTCAGTTTTAAAAATAGATCCGAAAAATCAACGGAGAAATAATTAAATCGGAGTGTGCTTCACACATGAAAATGGAACTTAGATGATATAATTTATATAGTTTATTGGCTTTGCAGTCTGTATTTAAGGTCATTCCGCTTTCAAGCAATAAATACTAATATTTAAAACGGTTATATATATATATATATATATATATATATATATATATATATATATATATATATATATATATATATATATATATATATATATATATATATATATACATTGATTTTATGGCATAAAACACTGAACAGATATTTTCCTAGTGATCGATTATGTTTAAGGTGGGCAGGTAGATATTGATTTTTATAAGCAGTGTTCTTTTCAACATGAAATTTTCGTACACTGGTTCGCATGGTTTCTCGGTAACATACTAGTTTATTTAGTCCTGAAATCAGTTTGATTTATTGCCATGTATATTGTTACGAGTCTAGGTTCTTTCAAAAGTAACAGAAAATAGTGAAGACAACAAGATTTGTAAAATGTAACAAATAATGTATTTCCCGAGAATAGCATGTAAAAAATTAAGAAAAAAAGAACTTACGGTTTAAGGAATCAAATCGAACAAAAATAATTCAAGAATTTAAAATAGAAGTTTTCGTAATCAAAAGTCCTAATTGAATCTGAGTTCGAATCCCTATGAAATCCAAAATGGAAACAATGCTGTCTGTCGTAACCTTCAAAGTGTTGCTGTGTCAATCTTTTGCTGAATCATATTAAATATTATTCAGTTTTGAATTCCGAATAAATTTCAATAAATGTTGTTTTTTTTTTCAAAGAATTTCGATAGGAGCACTTATGTAATTCAAGAAAAAAAGAATCACTTGAATTCCATAAAATAAAAAAATTCAACTCTAACTGGTCACAATTTAATGACAACTTAACGTGTTAATTGCTTGGAAGTCGACCGAAAAACTTCTATAAAACCAACAATTATACGCTAATTAAGACGCAAAACAGATTCTCAGATGAGGGTCAATAATCTAAATCAAATTAGACGTTTTGTAAGAATAAACACTTTTTTCGTATTACGTACACCAGACATGGTTTTGATTTATCTTAATGCTTTTTAATCTGAGAAAAAAAAAATAAACCGTTATTTAACAGAACTGTCACTGATTCTGAAACGAGGTCAGTAACTAGATACAGTGTTTCTATTATTAGTCCTTTACCAATAAAAATACAAATTAACAGGTCAAAAAGAATTGAATTTCTGGCAATGGCAAAATCAGTAAACAAATTTACATTACAATAACATGAATTTAAAAGAAATTAAAACTAAAAAATCAATTAAATCAAATATACATAACAATATTTATTTTGCCTTATATCTTGTCTTTTTCTAATGATTATATGTTATATAAAATTATTTTGTACTTAACCTTGTCTAAAATCAAACATCAATTTAAAACTATTGTGAATTCGGTCAAGAACATTTTGGAAAATTTTATTGTGATAAATCAGCACATCGTCACACTCCAGGCCATTTCCACATTAGCACGCTCGAGACTACAGGCACATGAACACATTCAATATCGGAAGTTATTTGGAATCACATTGGAATTCAAGTGGAACTTGATACATTTTGACTTGCGATTGCGCTTTTAGGACTGGTTGAAGTTAGTTTATAATACTGTATCTATTTTCGAATTTTTCAGTTTGTCTTCTAGGGAAACAAATTATTTGTTGAATATTTACAAAACTTACTTGTTTTTGCTCTTTTCTCTTACATAGTTTAAGACCATAGAGTCGTAAGATTAGACTGTTGAAGAATGTAACTGCTTTCATTGAAACGATTAATGTCCATGTTAATATAGTTAATATTTTCATATATTCATCTTTCTGCCTTCGTACTTTCGGTGTCATATTCACACGTGCAATTTGAGTAACCTGCCGAACACTGTAAACCAATCAAATGTTCAATTATTATTAATATTTGGTGATGTTTATGATTTAATTTTATGTTATCTGGGTTGTCATTATCGTTATTTAACTACTACACTTGTTATATGTTATTTCCCAGCTTTTCCTGTGCTCCTAAACATACGATGTCTGTATTTGACATTTTACTAAAAAAGTACATGTTGTGAATCATACTTGTTGTGCTTAATTTAAATGCAATAATTGCTTTTGAACTTTGCGGCAAATAAAAGCGCTTATTTAAATTAAGGATTCTTTTGGTGGAACATAAGTATAATTTATCTGCAGCCATTACTTTCAGGAACGAGTCATTTGACATAAGATGGCGGCAGTCCCTACTATAGTCCAGCCTAGCCCTAAACTGATTGGGACAGTTGAAGGAAGCAGAGACTGGAAGAGTGGTCTATTCGGCTGCTTTTCTGACTGCAAATCACGTACGTTTTATATATATATATATATATATATATATATATATATATATATATATATATATATATATATATATATATATATATATATATATATATATATAATCTTTCAGAAAAGACAAATATAACCATCATTAACTAATATGACAAATTACGTTTTCACTGCCTTAGAGAATTGAAAACTAACTTTCTTCTGTACGGTAGGTTAGACTCAAACGTAGGATGCGTAGCATTCCGAGTGGTTGTAAAGGTTCACGGCACATACTCACTCTGAACTTTTCATCTCTGGTGGACACAACAGTGGATTATTTCCCATTGAGAAGCTCTTTTGTGGCATTGCCTCCAGTTTATATTTTCTTATAGGTCTTCAGCATGATGGACATATTCAAATATTTATCCTGTGTTGCAGCTGCGGCAGCTTTTTACCTGTGCATATTGACCACTGATATAATGGTTCCCTACTTTTTATATTTATACCCCTTTTCAGGTAAGGAAATATTACTTGTTTTAAAGCTGGCACTGCTGGAATTATTAGCTATATATGAAAAATAATATCTTAAGCTAAGTAAGAGACAACACGTCCACTTTTATCTCTTTGTTTCACGTTGCAGTGATCCTGACCTACTGTTGTCTCCCGTGCGCTATTTGTAGCATCTCGTCACGTACCGGAGAGTGCATATGTATGCCGTACTTCGTGCCTGGCGGCTTGATCGCCCTCCGTGCCAGGATCAGGACGCTGGGAGGAATCAGGGTACTTACACACTAGCCCTTTTGCGTTTTGGGAGGTGTTCAAACAGTACAAATACACGATCCCAATTTTATCAACGTAGTTCTAAAAGTCAAGTCTCGACGTAAGACATATGCTTAGTCAGCTTTAAGAGAGAGACTTGAATTTCGGTCAGTGCGATTCCTGTGTGAATTAAGTTCCGCTAGTACTTGAACACCTCCACTTGACTATTTTGATTGCACATTTGCACACCTGTCACGTACAAAACTGGTAGCTGACATTAACAGAGTAATCAAACAGTACTGCATTGGTTCTGTTTTATTTCGTTTTATTTTATTTTTTTTTGTTTCTTATAAACGAAAGTAGAAATACGTACAATAGTTGTTTAAGAATTTCTTGTATGCTTACTGATACTATAATAGCATTTTTATTTACTTAGCCTTACCAGTATATAACCTATGCCATACTCCTAATTCTTTCATTGCAAGAAGTATATGAAAACAGTTTCTTATAAGGTATTTATCGCTGCTTTTATCGTAATAACTACTTTGCTGTGTTTGTACAAGTTCTCGGGCTAACCCAGACTAAAGATCTTACGTTGTCATCGTTTTGTGTTGATTAGAGAATGCTAAGTGTTAGAGTAAGCGGTGTGTCTACATTCAAACTTTGTTGTACTATTCTTTAGGAACGTAATTTTGAGCAAATAGCGTAATAAAAAGGTAGATTAGAAATTCAGTCTTTAGTATTCATAAACGGTTTTGAAATTTTTTTTAGAAATTGTGAGACGTTTTTACTGTTTGCAATACCATCCTAATAGATACATCACTGATTGATACAAATGCCTTGCAAATCAGCATGTGTTATGCTATTTAATCCCATTAACAATATTTAATCCCATTATCAATATTTAATCTCATTGACAATATTTAATCTCATTAAAAATATTTAATCTCATTGAATATATTGTATCCCATTGACAATATTTAATTCCGTTAACAATATTTAATCCAATTAACAATATTTAATTCCATTAACAATATTTAATCACATTGACAATATTTAAATCCATTAACAATATTTAATCCAATTAACAATGTTTAATACAATTAACAATATTTAATCACATTGACTATATTCAATCCCATTAACAATATATAATCTCCTTAACAATATTTAATCCTATTAACAATACTTAATCCCATTACATATGTTTAACAAGCTGATTATATGCAGGTTTTCGTGTATATGTGATCAAGTAGAAACCCTTTTGTTTTTCAAAACTTGCTCTCACATTTGAATAAAAATTAAAATTATTAATATAAAATATTGTTATTCTACTTTAACTATGTCCAGTTTTTGATTCTTTAGAAAAGAAGCTATTAGTAATCAAGCATTTATTTGTTCTTTTGCTATGTCAGTTAGATGAGAAATGGCGTTAGCGTTCAAAGGTTTATCACCCTCCTAATCCACAGCGTTTTCAAATAGTCTGCCTTTAAATTCTGTCTATTGAGTAAATATATGAAGTTATTATTGGCTAATGCACCGCTGATAGATAGATTTATGAACTAATGACAGATTGTTCATGCAACTCGGACAGATAGTACAGATCATTGATTGTAAGTGTATGCTATACAAGATTATCGTCTCTAAATTGATGTTGACTTAACTCAGTCGGTTAGGCTATAGTTGGAACCTTTTCGTTCGTGTTTTAGAGAGTTGCGGGAATAGATAAAGAAGAATGCAATAATTTTTTTTAAATATATAGAAGTGATTTTGAAGAAAATATTTTTCAAATCACGGTTGTATTGTGCAGTAGGATGTTAAGGTTGCCACTCTTGACCTATGGTTCAAGTATGTTAAATAGCCTAGCATGTGCGTTGAACGCTTCAGCTGATGGGGCAGACTCGGCGAGAAAACGTTGCACGTGCGTGAGTTTTATCAAATTTAAATCCTTCTGACTAAGACTGTAATCTGCTTGTTTGAAATAATAAGTAGAAGAAATGTTAATGCTAACTATCAGCCTGTACAAAAAGAGATTGGGGTATTCCATGCTTTTAGTGGAACGATATACAAAAGCGAGCCTTGAAATCAAATGTCACAATATATTATTTCATATAAATTCTATCTTGTTGTGTCTACACTTTTAAATTGTTCCCGTGCTTTTAACGTTCATCGCAGAAACATATAGGGTTGGGGCGACTTTGTAACGTGGAATTCATTTGTCTTATTAACAAATTAATCCAGATGTCCATTTCCATTTTTGTTTTAAAAAGCTCTGTTTTTTTTTTGGATGACGGACATCATCCTTTTGCTTACTATATTATTTCGCCTCTATGGTCTTTAATAAAGTGACAGACAAAAGTAAAACGAACAAGTTTAATCAAATTGAACAAATTATTTAGCTAGTATACAAAATGAAATTTAAAAGGAGCTTACAATACTGTAAATTAGGTATCAAATTATCATAAATGTTCTATCACAAGTCCCAAAGTATAGCTTTCCGAATAAATTCTGGGTCTTGAATGTGCTGACCTACATATAGCCTCGAATATGTCAATATGACAACAGTCTTCAGTAATCACAAATACTATTATTCAGAATGTCTTTGAATGGGTTCACAATAACTCATTGTTATAACAATAACGGTTGGCCAGTGGTTTGCGATGATTTTACCTACTTTGGGATCGTCTGGGTGATAGGTCAGAATAAATGGTATCCTATCAACCTTTTCTTTCTGTCCATATCTGAGTAGGTCATCACGGTTTGTTTGTTTGGCCCTTTGGATTGCTACCGCAATCAGGTCTTTGTCGTAGCCTCGGTAAATTAAATGTTTAGCCAGCTCTTCAGACCTTTCTAGGAATCTTTCATCGTCGGACAACTTCCATCCTTCAATAAAATTCACGGCAGAAATTTCCAACTCAAACCATGTTTTCCTGGACACAACAACCAGACTGGTGGAAAACAAATTACACACAGACATCTACTCGAAACCAACCGACAAACATCAGTATCTTCTCCCAACCAGCTGTCATCCAAAACACTGCATTAAGAACATTCCATATAGCCAGGCACTGAGGATACGCAGAATTTGCTCCGACGATGAAAGATTCCTAGAAAGGTCTGAAGAGCTGGCTAAACATTTAATTTACCGAGGCTACGACAAAGACCTGATTGCGGAGGCAATCCAAAGGGCCAAACAAACAAACCGTGATGACCTACTCAGATATGCTTAGAAAGAAAAGGTTGATAGGATACCATTTATTCTGACCTATCACCCAGACAATCCCAAAGTAGGTAAAATCATCGCAAACCACTGGCCAACCATGCAATCGTCAGACATACTAAACCTAATACTTCCGAACAAACCTGAAGTAGCTTACCGGAGACCAAAAAACCTAAAGGACATCCTAGTCAGGGCCAAGCTAACAACAATCGCTAGTCAAAACCAACCTAGTCAATCTGGACCCTGTGGCGATAAAAGATGCAAAACCTGTCAACATATGATAGAGACCAAGACATTCACTACCACAGTGACTAAAGAAAAACTAAACATACATGGTCCAAACAAAACGTGCAAAACAGAGAATGTGATTTATCTCATCACATGTAAGATCTGTGGCCTTCAGTACGTGGGAGAAACTGAAAAGCTACACAAAAGGATAAACCTTCATAGATCTGATTGGATGACAAAAAAGCTGTACAGAAGCCCGGTCGCAGAACACTTCTCCTCCCCTGGCCACACTTTCAGTGATATAATACTTATCGCTATTGCTAACAACCACAGCTGGAGTTCCGAAACCAGGAAGGAAAAGGAATCATACTGGATACGCCGCCTTAGAACATTGAAACCAAGCGGTCTAGACCAAGAAGACTAGAAAATGAAAACTATGCACTAGTAGAATTTAACATTTTCTAAATCTTATTATCCTTCAATTTTTACTCTAAGAATAACCGGTATAGAATCAAATATCCGGGATATAATCTGCGTTACATATGTACACAAAGTAAAAATAGATGTCGCTTTGGCTTGTAGACTTTTAGGGAATTATACAACGTTTTCAGTTTCCGCAACTAGTCTATACAAGCTGGTTGTATTTATAGTTTTAGCACATGTGAAGACAGAAATGTAGAGGTTTACAAACACAACGTTTTTGTGTTTATTTGTTTGTCGTAACTATGTTTTGTATTTGCCTTTGAAAAAGACTCATTAAGAGTCGAAAGCGCTTAGGCTAGTTAGTTACTAGTTTCGTACTGTTCGTCGTCAGTTTATTGCATCTATTTTAATTAATCCCTGACACACGTGATCCCTTGGTGGATCCAGTACGCTTGAGAGGGTTGTTATTCGCCATATGATTTGTACTCTTTATATATATATATATATATATATATATATATATATATATATATATATATATATATATATATATATATATATAGTGTATTTAACGAGAAACATAGCTTTCTAGGACTGCTACTGCTATTTATAGTATTGTGTAACTACTACTACTACTACTACTACTGATATTGCAATTAAAACAATTACTACTGCTGATACTAATATTATATACAACTACTATCGATGCAATTGATATTACAACAGAACTACCACTATTATTACTATTGATGATATTAATATTACAATAAAACAACCACTACTACTACTACCGATGCTACTGACATATCGTACAATAACTACTGCTAATATCGACAATACTTATATATTGTTCAATATAACTACTACTACTACTACCGATGCTACTAATATTACAATATAATTTCTACTACTGCTGCTATTGTTGGTACAACATGGTAATAATAATACTGCTGATGTTGTTACTAATGCTACTGCTATTACTACACTTTCAGGTCAACCACGTCTCTATCAATGTAGTTCTTTTCTTTCCCAGGGTTCTATTTGCTGTGACTGTATGGCCCTGTATTTCTGTGGAATGTGCACTATTTGTACTACTACTACTACTACTACTGCTACTGATGTGACGTTGACACTATTACTTCTGGTAGTACTACACGTTCAGGTCGAGATTGGTCCATTCAACTATGTCCCTATCAATGTCGTTCTTTTTTCCCAGGGTTCAATTTGCAGTGACTGTATGGCCCTGTCTTTCTGTGGAATGTGCGCTGTGTGTCAGATGCAGAGGGAGTTGGACAACATGGGATTGTAGCAAACCACACAAAGGCCCGATCCAGAATGTTTAAAAATAACAGCTTTCATCTTTATGTTCATTTCCAGTATTTTGTTGGCGATTTTTTTTTTGTGAAGATTTAGTACATTCTCACATATTTTCATATTTCTTACTACCATGTGTGATGTGATCACAAGACTCAGCTTAATTTCCTATCTAACATTCATTTATAAACATGTAACACAAAGCTTGTATTAAATATGGAAAAGTGCCAAAAGAAAAGCTTCCATATTTAGTTTTATAGATGAACATCGCTTATTGGCTACATTTAATATGGCTCGATTAAAGGATTTGATTTTTTTGTAAAACGTAATTCCTATAAAAATATAACATAGTTATATACGTTCATTGTGTTTACCTATTTTACAAGCGATAGCTAAATATGTTTGTAGTTTTTATCATTGTAGCAGCAGGGAACGTTAACCCTACAAAGTTGTAGAGAACCTATTTACCAAAAATAAGGGTTCCTGCAGAGGCTAAAAAAAGGCAATAACGTTAAACCACCTCCTCTAACTTGTCTATAATGGTAATAAATCGTTTTAGTTTGCTCAGTTTTGTTAAACCATTATTGACTTTCTTTAAAACAATTTTTACGCGATTTAATTTATTTGTCTGTTCACATAATTCTTGTCGTTCACCCTTCATCCTGCTATGAATTAACCAAAAATTTAATCCAGACCTATACGATATCTGGATCATGTGTCATGTAGATTAATTGTTATAAATCCGAATGGAACAGCTTGGGCTTTTGAAAATAAATTTTTTAATTTAATCATGTCCATATCTCCTGAACACCAAGTATAATAAATATTTTGTTAGGTATAATTATCTACGCCATTAAGCACAATCAAAATGTTACAGTTGTCTCTGATCACCTTAGGTATTTGTGTGTATCTCTGAGTAACAAAAATCACGTCAGTATTTTTATGTCTACCCTCGAGAAAATATTTTAGCAGGATTAGATTGTTTGTCCAGCATTGCATCATCGTATACTATAAGGTTATAACTAAATCCATCTAAGTCATCAACATCGGTGATAAAATCAACAATATTGTTGCCGTCTTGATTTAATAATTTTGATTTTCGTTAAAATCTTTAAGTACTTCGTAAGTACTTTGATCATTTACAAATGATGCCACTAAATATAATTTATCCCACTTCATCTACCTCATTATCAGATTAAGCAATAATTCCGTTTTACCAGATCCAGATGGACATATTATAATTATTCTAATGGCATTCGGAAGCCTGGATGGTGCTTTACTGGTTCTTGCTTTCGTATCGCTCAAAGGTCAATTATATCCATATAATAAATAATATGAGTTTATATTGTGTTCGATGCAGAGTACCCACCACAACCGTTGGATTGACAACGATAACAACACAAAACAAAAGACGTGAACTCACAGGTAAATGTGCAAAATGTGATTAAAAAATATAAATTTATTCCTGCGTGGCAAATAATGCGTGGTGGTGATATAGCAGCATCATTAGGGAAATTACCAGGAGCTCCATGGACCAAATACCCCGGTGAGAAACATCTTCCTGGATATAATTACTGTGGTCCTGGAACTCGACTTGATATCCGACTTGATGACCAAGATCAACCAAGACCAGGAGAGCATTCAGTAAAAAAAATTGATCAAGCATGTCATGTTCATGACGTTACTTATTAAAGTAAAGATTTGCAACAGCTGCATCTCGCAGATGTGAAATAAATTCATGCGCTAAATGCTATACCTAATACATCCATCAGAAAAAAACTCGCTAGTGTTCTGATAAAAGCAACTATGACAGGTAAAATAATGATAGGGGCTGGTAATTAATTATATAGCTATTATAATGGAATCCATGTATTATTCCCCGAGAGGATATTCTAGAGGTAAAGCAGCGATTACTAAACTTGCTGCTTCAGCAAATGATTCACGCAATGTTGCTGCGTCATGGTTAGCACGACAGGCAATATGGCAAATCTATCTACCACCACCTACAAAAATTCAATACGCACATTTTGATGTCAGCATCCCCAATGAAGTTCATCAAGCAGATATTTTGTTTTTTACCACATGATACTGTTAAAACACGTAGATGAAAATCACGCACATACAAATACGCATTGACTGTTGTTGTTATTGACTTTGCCATCATCAACAAAAACAGCATCTGAAATTGCATCTGCGTTTGAGCGAATTTATCAACGTGGTGGCCTAACATGACCAAAGTTATTACAAGTTGATCCTGGCAAAGAATTATCTTTGATGAAAAAACTTAACGTTAAAATCAGACAAGGACATACTGAAATTCATCGTGATCAAGCAATTGTTGAATGATTTAATCGAACACTTGCTGAGCTATTAATCGGATATCAATACGCGAGGGAAATATCTATTGACTTTAAGTCGGGTGAGCAATCTAGTTAATGGATTGCAAGGCTATCAAGTGTAATATCTGCATTGAATAATAAAATTACTCATGCAACGTCCATGAAACTTTTTGATGCAATAACAAAAAATATATACCCCGTCGCGATAACATACAACGCCTTGAATAACCATTATTAGGTAATGTAACTGTGTGATATTTATATGAAACAGTGGAGCTTGAGGGTGGGAAAAAAGAGCTTCTGGTCCTATCTGGAGCGTGACCACACTTACAATTTCTAGCGTGGTTAGATCCACTGGTAGACCAGAAATTTACAGATTATATTCTACAGCCCATCAACGTGGATTTGTGCGTGAACAATTACAAGTAATTCCTGCAGATGTACAATTACCACTACATTCACTTATGTAAACTAGATCCCTGACGTCGATTACATTCTAGATAGGTCGGCATCACATTTTCACGTGTATGACCAAGATCACCATTAATTCTGTCTACGGTAAATTGTCTTGGATTATTATTCGAATATTGCCATAACATTGTTGTGTTACAGCTTGCACAGTGATTATTCTGCAGTTGTTTTAGTGTTATTCAGTATCAATATCAAAGTCACGCTTTTTTGTCACATTGTTAATAAGACGCTATTTTTTTCTTTATGATAACAAGGTCATTAGTAATCTCCTCAGTTATCACGTTTGTTTAAATTAGCTACAGATCGATTGATTCTGAACTTATATCATGGGGAAAATTTCTCTTAGCCAACGCTGTTTTTCGATGAGAGAGAGAGAGAGAGAGAGAGAGAGAGAGAGAGAGAGAGAGAGAGAGAGAGAGAGAGAGAGAGAGAGAGAGAGAGAGAGAGAGAAGCTATCTTGTAAACTCGCAGACAATGAATACTCTGTACTGTAATTCAATCAACCGGCTAACGAGTCTGTGCTTTACTCATCAACCTTAGCTATCAACGGGTTCATAATTCGGCCAGATTACTTCACTGAAACAGTTACTTTATCGCGAAGGATTTCCGCCCTCCAAAATATACATGTTTGTCATAGAATCAAAGTGTCCGGATTTCAGCACTCATCTGAGTTTTAGTGATCATATCCATGAGCCATTTATCGGGCAAAGGGAGATAATAATGAAATTAGGAATTCCATGTTAACCAACACTGTTCTGTAATATATGTATAAACACCTAACACACGTGTTGGGATACGACAACCTAAACGATTTGTAATAACAAAATTAATGCGAGTATTATTTTTTTCAAACCAGTCCACTCGTGTTCCGATCAAAACCTGCTGAACAAAAATCAGAAATTTCTAGCGAAGACAAAGACAACTTGAAACTTTATCAAAAAGCTGCATTGAATAGTATTCATCAGTGTTCAGAGAGACGATACAAAATTTGTAAGCATAAACATCAATACCAGCATCAAGAGAAAGTGCGTGTTTGTATGTTTGGATGGTATGCAAGTTTCCTTAAAAGTAGTTGTGTTTATATAATTATGGACAGTATAAAACTGTGCTTGTTTATTTGTATAAACAGTCTAATAGTATTCTAAGATCTTGTAGTGTTTACAAGTTTTGATCGTACGAAACTTTTCTTTAGACTAGACGTTTTTGCAAGTATGGACTGTACAAAAGTGTCCTTAAAAAGATATGCCTTCACGCGTTTGAAGAGTATAAAAGCAAGCATATTACTAGCAGCGTTTACACGTTAAATGTACAAAAGTATACTCAAAACTATCTGTTTACAAGTTTTTACAGCATAAAAACATGATTAAAACTATCTGTGTTCATTGGTATATGCGGTATAAAAGTGAGCTTAACAACCGACACGATTTAAAAATTTGGGCGGTAAAAAATGTGCTTAAAACGAAATATGCTTACTAGTTTGGGCGGCATAAAAGCGTGCTAAGATTTGTTTTCATGCTAGGGTAGTTAAACAGTTTGCTTAACACTAAATGTGTTTAAAAGTTTGTAAGGCAAAATTCGTGCTTAAACTTAGCTGCGTTGAAGTTTGGGCAGTACAATGCATGCTTTAGTGTTTACTTACAAGTGTGGGCAATATAAAATTGTTTATAAATCTGGAAGGAATAAAAGCCTGCTTGAAACTATCATTGTTTTAAAGTTTGGAAAGTACAAAGTGTGTTTAAAACTAGATGTGTTTAAAAGCTTGGACGGTGTTCTTAAAAATAAAATTGGGTGGTATAAGGTATTCTTAGAAACATGCTTACTGTTGTGTGCGGTATGAAATGTATTAAAATGAAAACTGTTTACAAGTTTGTACTGTTCAACTGTGTGCTTTACACTAACTTTATTTACACGATTGGATGAAATAAAATGTACTTAAAATTAGTCATGGTTACGTGTTTGGGCGGTATAGAAGTGGGCTTAACACAGAACCTTTGCTCGTTATAAAAGTAACTTAAATATTTAATATAATACTGCCTTATTAAACTAATTTGTTTACAATCGCTGTTTGACAATTTATTCTGTGGGAACTATCTGGAAGTATTGACGAAATTCTTAGAACAAAATCTGATAAATAGGAAGGTCATGTATAGAGCAGAAGTGTTAATTTAATTAAGTGTATGCGCATTGTTATTTGGAATACAATATATCTAGGATCACGTTCAGTTTATGGACGTGACATTGTTCTGACCGAAAATCCGACACTTAGTTTTGGTTGGTTTGCCATTTTACTTCAAAGCAATAAACGTAGGTTATTTAGCTCCGAAACAGTTGAGTCTTGCCCAGAGACACACAAGTGTAGCCGTCCCAATTGATACAGTGGCAGGATTTTGTAACAATATCATATCGGTCTCGACTCGGGAACGCTAATTACTGATCCAAAATGGCTCTAAAATCCGATACAGCGATACAGACGATTATCAATAGCCACAATTAACACGGAGAAAACTAAATACATCCCCCCAAGCCAAACAGATGTCTATTAAAACTATGAACTACTCCTTGTACAATTGAAGTAAAGACCAAGTCAAAATCTTGAACCGCAAGATATACATACGTTTGGGTAAATAAGTGAGAATACAGAATAAGAAAACAAAATTTAAACCAAGGGTATTAACTTTTAATTTTAGAACTGAAACTTGTATACGTTTATACAGTAAATATTATTATTATAAGAAAAATCTGCAACAGTTGAACTCCAAAAGAGAATTAACCTTCTAGTGTGGTTTAGTCTTTGCTATCATTTATTTTTGAAAGTGACCGACAACGTGGGCAACGTTGTCAATGTATGACCTACTTGTGTCACGTCTGAGAGTGTGTGCATCTCACAGACAGGCAAACAGTACTTACGAGAGAATAGCGACTGAAACAAAATTAAAACTGGAGGAAGACAACTTTATACGTCACATAAAAGACAGAAAGCACTTACTAAAATATGAATAAATTCTAAGTCCTTATGTCTCTCCGAGGAAAAGTTATCATTGAGCAAGATATTCTGAAAGACAGTTTCAAATCTAGACACGTTAAACCAACAGGTCCAAGATGACACACACAGTATTTTACAAGCAAGTTAACCCTGAATCGCTAGAAGACAAATCGCAGATACCTGGAATAAAAGTGATGGATTAGCATAGCAGACTAGTGCGTGATGTGAAATAAAGACATCCTATCGTCCAGAAACGACAGTTTTCACGCTGGGTGTGTTAATCATCTTTTCAGAATATTCAACCACTCTTGTTGTTTGCTCTTCAGTCATGCCATATGTTAGCCAGGGACTATGTCATATATTTTCATCAAAAAATCAAACATGGTAAGAAAACAAACAACGAACAACGAAGTGATAGAACCAATTAAATTACAGCCAAAAAATAGATAAAATCGCTTATGTGTTTTATTCTGAGTGAGCGTAAAGAAAGAGTTTTATACCGTATCTGCAATGCAGACATTTAGTAATTTTACTTTTAAGTTTTGAATTTTTAAACTGCTGCATGGGGCATATGAATGGATTATACTGCAGTCACATGCAAATTGGATTTTTTTTTCTTACTTTTCACTTGGAACATTTCGGAGCCGTAAGACACCCTTTTAGTTACAACATACTGTTTGAATAAACACACTCTACTTCTAAACAAATATCGTGGCAAATTTAACAAACATTAATTAAATATATTAAATCTTATACAGAAAAATGTTTTGAATTGCAGTTATTAAAAGTATATTTTATGTCATTTAATACAAAGAATTATTTATGCACTGAACCTAAAGGCGATAATCTAAACAAACACTTGTATGCTCCAGTTCCCATTGATGAGAAAGTCTCAACAACATTGTAATAAGATGTAATTCTTATAAATTTAGGTCCCAATCAAATCAGCTACTACTCTCAATAATAGTCTACTTTTATGTTACAAATGTATCTCAATTATACTAAACAAATTAAAATATTCATTATTGTGCACATACCTATAGAAAGTTTCTTCTCTGTAAATGTTTTTAAAGAGCATTCAACAGACTTTGATTTTGAAACTCAAGCTGAAATTGATTTTGGATAAGTTTGGTACTTTAGGTGGTTTACTTTGTGGAATGTCTCTTCTTTGTGTCATCACTGCTGCAAATGTGGAAATAATAGCATTCTCAACTATGATTGTGTGTGTGTGTGTGTGTGTGTGTGTGTGAGTCAGTGTGTGTGTGTGTCAGTGTGTGATTTAGACTTTTAACGAATCTTTAGCAATTTTTCAGTCATATCGCTACGATGTCTGCAGTGCGACAGTTTATAGTGATGTCTAACAATGGGGCATCATGCAGCAGACATGCGATATGATGTCCCACCTAGTCACATTATTCTGACACCAGGCCAACCAGTCCTAACACTAACTTCTTAATGCTGAGCGCCAAGCCAGTCATCTGTTAGTACCATTTTTTAAAAATTTTGGTATGACTCGGTCAGGGTTCATACTCACCTCCCGCATCCGAGGCAGACGCTCTAACCACTAGGCCACCGAAGCGGATCAACTAAAATTGAAACAAATATATTATGTCTATCATGTATCTAGTATCTGCGAGAACCTTTATGACCTTTATAAGCAGGTGGTGCTTAATGTAGAGGATACCAGTTTGGCAAGTGATGACAATAATAAGCATCTCTTTAATGGTCACCCATAGGCAGCTTATTGAAAACATCCTGAGACGTAAAGAAAAATTGCATCGGTCTCATATTTTGACGCGGCATTTTTCTGCAGCTTCCAAGATGAAGACTTTCTACAATATTCATTCAGAGAACACTTTAACATTATACTCGTTGCAAAATTTAAAGTTATCCATTTTAAGAATGAAGGAATTGAGAGATAAGTAAAACAAATGAATTCAAATGTTTCAAATTGTTGCGAGATAAAGAGAATCATGCCAAAATCAATATATATATATATATATATATATATATATATATATATATATATATATATATATATATATATATATATATATATATATATATATATATATATATATGTGTGTGTGTGTGTATGTGTGTGTGTGTGAAGACTAATGATTTTATATTAAGGAGTGGTTTTGCTCACTTAATTCTTATAATTTGTTACATGAACGAAATTCAAACGCTAAAGTGAAAATTCTTATTGGTATGGACTATTTATATTGCTAGCATAGAAAACCGTGTTAACAAGTATTTTTGTACAAGAACTCATCAAAACGATCGGTAGTTAAATTGTTTTAACTCTTGCTATGAATAAATGGATTTCTAAGTCTTTTACAGAACTCTTCAAGACAGTTTATTCACTAATAAGGTCCATCCTTTTGTCAGTTTTAACAGTAATTTGTGTGTGTAGGTGGCAAGTATGTTGTGTGCCTTGTTCATAAAAGTCACTTTCATTTTAACGGTATTCTAGACTTGTAAATATAACATTTACATGGTAACATGATTTTAATAAATCAAATTTAGTTGTCAATATATTTAGAAATTATCAAATTCACTTGTCATTGTTACCTGCATGTATTGCTCATTCTGAAAAGGGCAGCATAAGAAAAATTCTGCAAAAAGAACTAAATGATTCACCTACAGTTTAGTAATAACTTTTTGTTAAAATATTGAATCTGAAACCTTTAATGTAACACTGTCTCACTTCAAAATTGTTTAGGTGAAATATTGGTATATTGTTTAAACAATTAATTTAGCTAATGTTCATCCATCCTTTACACAAGTCTGACCTGTATCTTGTGTTCAAAATATTTTCGAATCTCGACCACTTGTGTAATAGGTATTATATAGAGTTGAAACAAGCAAATTATTCACATGTGCATATATCGAGAAATTTATGTTGTTGGTTTCTTGGTTTGTTTTGTTTAGTTTTTTGGGTAGTCATGAAGTCATATTCATAAGTAAACAAGTCAAGACCGGAGACCACTGAGATTTATATGGCTCAAGCGATAGTAAAAATCCCTACTAATATTTGGTGTCGAAACGCTATGATAGCTGATTTAATGCTGGAGGACTGTTCTTTTCTTTTTCCTTTTTGGACAGGAGAATGACGATGGTTTTGGTGTGTGCTTCTTTTAGGGGACATATTTTGGCGTTCAGGAGCACAAAATATACTGACATTCATGGCTTTGCATGCGTCCTTTAATCTTATTTTTGGGTGTATTGTTGGATCATTTTGGGAAATCCTAACCGTTTGAACATATATTCTAACACTACAGCTCAAAGAAATATCCATTTGCTTGCTCCTCTTTTTGTTTGGACGATGGGGTCTTTTCTGGGGTAGACGTCGATGCATGACTAAGAGCATTTTCGGATGACAAGACAAACATTTTCTATTCCTTTTTCCTTTTTGGACAAGAGAATGGTGGTGTGCACTTCTTTGAGGGGACATGTTTTGGTGTTATTGAGTATAAGAACACTGATACCCATTGTTTGATTCGGGTCCTTTTTACACTATAATGCGTCACCACTGATTGTCTTTACAGCGCATCAACCTGATGACAGACATCATGCGTCGTGGAGAGGTTCGCAACGGACCAAGTCGGAAAAGATTTTGCTTGGATAAATTAGGCAAACTCTGTAACATACCCGATCTCGCTTGGACTTTGATTTTGGGGGCAGGTACTTTGTGAGCAGCTGCCGCTATGGCTAAAGAGGAGGAGGAGGAGGAGGAGGCTGTCACCGCTGGAGGAAAACTTCTTGGAAGACGGGTGTCAAATTGGGCTTGGCTGGCATCACCGACAAAGGAGAATGATTACAATATCGATGAACGCATCACAATTATCTAGGCCAGAAACAACCATGTTGATTAAACGTTAAAAAGTATAAGGTGAAACTATCATCTCAAACGGAATCTTGTTATATTGGAAAAGTCAATCTGGAGTCAGGTTTGCCAAAATTTCATTTGCCCTTTCCCTCAGCGGAATGTGTCAGGATCATTTCACAAAGCCAAATTTGGCTCCATATTTTGCATTTATAATTTCATCAATACATTCATCGATTCAGGATAATGGAAATGAATCTGTTTTAGTCACACTGTTTACCTTTCTATAGTGCATGCACGTGATAAACATTATCTGGTAACAAATATGCATGGTAAAGCTCAGTCATTTTTGCTCTATTATATGAATTCATTCTCTAACAATTACTGAATTTCTTTACTCAAATATGCCTGTTTGAGAGGATTAATAAACGGATGTTGTCTCACGTGTGTTGAATCTACAATATAAACGCCAAGTGTATTTTATTTGTTCGTATAGGAACATCTAGACAACAAGCGCTCATGTTAAAGTAAGTTTTTTAATACATTTTTCTTGTTGTTGCAGATGTAAAAGTGTCTGGTCCAGATTATTCATTTAATTCTAAATTTTGACGATTGGTTACTCCAAAGTCGCTACTTTCTGATTGCATTATATCATTTAAATCTTCACTGTGTCGGATAGATACAACTAAATTGGAGGCATGATTAACCTAGCTATCTATATTCACACAACGATACTCCTTTGATATATTTATGAGATGTGTTCTTACACCTCTAGGGGCATGCAAGTGTTTGTCAGAAAGGGAATGAAAACACAGAGTTCTGTATTGCTGACGTCATGGATTAGATTGTAAAATTAAATGTGTATGCCCTATCCTATTCTTGAGGACATCGATGGATTGAAAGGAAGACAGAAAATGAAAAAGAGAATTTGCTAGGTCAGTCGTGCAAATGTTACATTGTCAAAATATATGGTTACATAATTAAAACAAAGACGAAAGTTGTGCTTGATGCTTTCCACTTTCGTTACTTTGCATTGATATAAATGAAATGATTGAACCACACTTTTGCTACGTATTAAAGCATAACATAACTATTTGGACAAAGTTTAAAAAGAAAACATGCTAAGAAATTGAACAATGAGAAATACGGTCAAATAGAGAAATACTTTGAGGCTGCAACCGCCATACACAAATATATTCATGCAACAAAATTGTTTTTGTTTTCGCCTTTTGGAAAATTAATGGTATAACTCAAATCATGCACTTTATTTTCAACAGTGTTATGACCATATTAACTAGCCGTAAAGAGGACTTAGTGGCATGGAAAAGAGAGCCAGAACTGTACAACCAAGCTGAAAAGTCATTTCCGTTGTATTTTGGTCATACTTTAATTTTATGTTTGATGAATAGAGTGCAGATTAGTTTTGGCACCTCAAAAGCCTTTGAGAACTTGTATTTAAAATTAAAAATAACATCGACAAAACTAATTTCTTTATCATCATTTGAAAGGTTTTCGTTTAACAATTTGAACGTTCCACGGACAGTGCCTCATAAAACTAGTTCAAGGGACTAAATCCTAAAGATTCTTGAACCGATTCTTTAACAGCAAGCAACAATAAATGAACACATTCGTCCCAATCTTTTACAGTATCAAAACAATATGACCGAATAATATTATTTTTTATTTACTTGGCTTTCCGGGTGATAGGTAGAATACGCAAATTGCTGTATGCCTAATGCATGCGTAACATGCTGGAAATGTCCAGAAACAATTTGACACTTGATCAGATTGAACAGATTTGGGCTCGCCAATTTGAACAAAAATGTTTCTCAAAGCTTTTACTATTGATTTAGTTTTTAATATTCCTAATTGGGGTTGCCTCTGGAAATCTTGTAGGCGCACACGTTATGATCAACAAGTAATGTTTACCTGATTTGTTATTAGGTAAGGGACCAAAACAGTGAACCATTATTCTGCTGAATGGTAAGTCAAATGCAGCAATAGGTTGCAGATCAGCCTAGGTATTTTTTGATTGGGTTTTCGCACTATTGAACAAGTATGGCTAGATCTACAGCATTTATAAACAACACTTTTAATTTGTAGCCAATAAGAATATTTCAAGATCTTGTGATACGTCTTATTGATCGTTAAATGACAGGCCAAAAGTTTCGCAGAGAAGGTGTTTTTGTGCTTTGTGCCTGTGGTAGTCCATGTCGTTGTGATGTACCAACAGTCGTTTTTGAATCACAATAATACATGAATTAATTCCATGAATTTAATTCATCATACCATTTTTCCATGAATTAAATCTTTTTTTGAAATTTTATTGTAAATTCAAGTCTCTGTTTTCAAGAGTGATTTTTTTTGCATTTCCAGAGAAAATTAGCTTAAACTATATATTTTAAATAAATAAATTCAAAATGAAGGAACAAAATTAATTCTACTAAGATCTTATATCTCGAATGACTAATTTTCATGTCAGCAAGACTTATATATTAAACTGAGACGTAAAACGAGACACCGGATAAGGGTCTAAAGTACCTTGTTCTAGAAGGATCTTAGTTATAATTAGAAAATCCCTCACCAAAATCACGATATACGATATAACAATCATCACGTAGTCTAGCTGTAAAATATATAATGTCTCCTTGACGCAGCTTAATATAATCACAATCACTCAGAAAAAAAAGAATGTTATTTGCAAATTGTCACTGATTTTTTTTTTAAAAAAAGGTCAGCCCAACATGAAATGTTACACGTTATCAATAGCATATAATGAGATAAAAAAATTAAAAGCCTATTGAATAAACAATGCAAATTAATATACATAACATGATAAAGTATAGAACAATAGTGGAGAAGGGTTCATATTGGTGGTCCAGTTTCTACATGCTCTTTCTTCTAACATTTCTAAGAAATGCAGGTGAGATCAAACTTGTGTTAAGTATGCAGTCCCCTTAAAATATGTGTTCAGTTTATCAAATGCTTGGAAGAAGAAAAAATGCCAAAATGTATCTTATTTTGTTTTGAACTTTGAAGTTAGAAACATATTGTGTCTGTAAAGATAAAAATTTTGTTTGAATAACAAGTATTTCACTTTGACTTTATATCAAAGTTTAAATGCAATGTAACAAAAATTGTAACACAAATTAATAAATAGAAAAAGGCAATATTAGATTTCGCAGTAAAATAAATACCTCTATCAAATAGTTCAAGCTCAATTTACATTAAATATCTAATGATTACAAATTTATGAAGTGTATTGCAAAGAGTTACGGACTTATCAATGGGTAAGAATACAAATATTTTTTGCAACATTTATAACATTGGCAAGGCAAATAAGAATGCACATGCATTTTCTTGGCATTATCGGAGATGACACTAAATTTTCTAACAACCTTAACCGTGCATTTAAGCATTTCAACAACATAACTTCAACAAAACCCCCTAAATTGTATTATTCATACCTTTAAATAAATAGAAATAATGTAGAGTTAAACATTCTTTTCACTGAATAACAAAACGTTGATCTTGAATTTGAGCACAATATTTGCGATTGTTCAAGCACAAATCTACATTGAGGAGCAGTTGAATATAATCTGTAAATTGCAGGTCAATCCTTGGATCTTACCCCCTGGAACTTTTATGTGTGGTCGAACTGCAGACTGGGTTAGTTGCTCTTTCTGTACCCCTTCAGGTTAACCAAGTTCATATAAATATCTTACAGTCATACTACCTAATACTTGTTGTTTTTAAAAAGAGTCATGTTGTATTGGTATATATTTTTGTGATCGAATTTAATGGCTTCATAAATATTGCACGAGTATTTTCATTATTTAGAGAAGCTATCACACATGATAGTCTTGCAACCCATTCACGAGATCTTATGTCTTTCTGAACTTTGTTTAGGGGTATTTCCTCGGTTACTGATATCCAACTAACCCATCAGCAATTGTTCCATTAAATCGTTCAACAATTGCCTGATCGCGATGAATTGGGGTATGTCCTCGTCTGATTTTGACTTTATGTTGTTTCATCAGTGATAATACGGCACCAATAATTTTATTGCCAGGATTAGTCTGTAGCGACTATTGTCATCATATACCGCCACGTTGATAAATTCTTTCGAACGCAGATGCAACTTCAGCTGCTATTGGTTGATAGAGGCTCTGCTTCCTCATATCTACTTGCAACTTCAGCGACAGTCAACGCGTATTTGTGTGTGCGTGATTGAAGTCTACTAGTTTTAATAGTATGTGGTAAAAACAAAATGTCTTCCTAATTAACTTCATCTGGAGTGCTGAAATTAAAATGTACATACTGAAATTAATTAGATGGTGGTAGATAAATTTGCCATATTGCCTGTCGTGCTAAGCAGTCTGCGGCAACAGAACGTGCGAAACCTGCTGAATCATCAAGTTTACTAATCGCTGCTCTTTCGCCAGAATACTTAGCCCATAGATCTCCTGGTAATTTTCCCAGTTAAGCTAAATTTGTATTTTTGTGTCTTATGAAAGCGGGGCCTAGCTGTGCACCATAAACAAAACATCCAGATGCTTTGATTAGAGTTTACAATGAAACAAATAATTATTTTTAAATACATTCTGAATGACAAACATATCAGCCACTATTTGACTTGATATTTCATCTTCACGTACACGTCGTTAGATATCCGTATGCTTATACATACATATGTAAATACTCTTGTGAAGTCTTTTAATTTTTGCTTCGCTTTAACTTTAAGATGAATACTTTAAAAAATTGCATAATGAAAAAACGAAAATATTTCATAGCGCAATTGATTGTTTCGTCTGCTGCCCTTTTATGAACTCTTGCTTTAAACATTATTTCGAAGATACAAGGTGTCTGAAACAAAATAGTATACGTTCTTCAAACTAAAAGTATTATAAATTACACACCGAATTGGTAGACTGGAGCTATTTATCGTGAAGAATTGAACGAAAACATGGCAAAATTCATGTCTACTTTAAAGAATCTGTAGCTGAGACTATGTTGCAAATGATAGTATATTTCTCTGCAAGCGTAGTCTTTCCCATTCCACCCAGTCCGCATAGCCAGATAACTACAACAAGCAGACAGCGCATGTGAGCTAATAGTATTAATTATATGTAATTTAATCGTTTGTGTGTAACTTTTAAATTTCTTTTTTTATTTTTTTTTTCATTGCATGTAATTGTAATGATAAATTGTATTCACTGGACGTGACAGTTTTTGGAACGGGGTCCAGAGTGGCCGAGTGGTCTAAAGCGCTGTCCGTTACGGATCAATGCCATCTCACATCTGTCTGCGTGAGTTCGAGTCCGGTGGTTCTTTTCGGTGATTTCCCGGTTTCTTCCTTCACCATTAATACTGGCCGCCATGAATAGCCTATCGTGTACTGAAAAATGGCGTTAAGCCCAACAACAACGACAGTTTTCGGAAAATCCTGTTTTCTCTTTTGATCTGATGAAAACCCAGTTCGCTGCTACATTGTATTTTTAGCTGACCTAGTTCCTGAAATTGGTTCAGAGTTGGTATGCACAGAGGAAAAACCATTGGTCGTAATCGAGGTCATTCTTGGCTTGTGTATCGACTCGATATGTAAACAACTGTTATTATTGAATCTTACAGTAAGAACTGTTCAGAATAATCAATTTTTTCATGGCGTACATGTCACCCAGCCTATGGTCTTTCTGTGTTATTCAGACTAGGTGGCCACGTGAACCATCATGTGATTTAAAATCCCAAAATAAAATTGATATTTCCGAGAGATTGTAGTCCGTCGTATTGTACATCTTTAGAACTCAATCAATTTTTAATGTTGATGCAAGTTTGATTTAAAATTCTTCTACTTTTTCGATTTCAATAATTTATTCACCCTTGAAAAAGCTTGTGGTCATAAACATTCTTGGACAAAGACATTTATTAGAAATTCTTCGGAATTGTAAAGCCGGAATTATTCTTGATTCATAAATTCAACAAGAAACTGTTGACGCTACAACACACAATATAGAAGGCATTTGAAGAAGAAAGGACACGTCAATTATGATTGCTTCAAATTAAGATATGAGCATCAGAATCAAGACATATCCCAAATTCTCTTATTTCTTAGAGTGCGAGGTCACGGTGGTGTATTGAAGGCAAAACGTTTGTTGGGTTTACTACCAGTCTGATTTTATTATGGTGAATTATGAACACTTCATGTCAAAGGGTTCTATATCACATTTGGGTGATTTGGCCAAACCTATCCCTATACAGATTTTAAGGAATAGAGGAGCTTCTCGGTCTCTTATTATCAGGTACTTTGCCTTTTTCTGAGAAGTCTTCTTCTAATGAGAGTGTCTTTATTCAGGGAGTAGAGCACGGCTTTGTTAATGTTCCTCTCCATTCTATAAATTCGTCATCAGACTTAGTTTTAGTACCTGTGACAGTCTTAATAGCGTGTCTTTTACCCGTTGAGGGCATTCATTCATTACTAGGCAACGACCTAACTGGACACTATGCTGTGGTTAATACGCTTGTAAATTACATGCTTTGTTTAGATTAGAAAGTCGATCCAATTGAAAGGAATGCCCTGATTTATACCCAGCATATGCCGTTATTAGAGCTATGGCAAAAAAACTCTTGAGAATGATTTTGATAAGTAAATTATTCCTTTAGCTGACACATTTAGTGGTCATGATTTTGCTGGGGTTACTTTATTTGGATCAACCAAAAGGTATTGATCACAGTGATCCTCTTAAATACTCATTCTCATTTTTCTGATCTGGGTGACAAACGACAATTATTTGTCCTCGAACAGGAAAATGATCCTGAGTTCTCCTGTTTGTTTCAGAGGGAAATTAGTGGAACTGAAAACCACTGAAGCATGTCTGTAATTTCATTAACAATGTAATTCTCATGAGAAGGTGGAGACATCCGGAGGGGCCTTCTGGAGATTAGTGGTCAGTAAATTATCAAATTGTAATTCCAAAATCGTAGAGACAGCAAATATTTAGTCTTTTTCATGAAACTCCTCTGGTTGGTCAGTTAGGGATTATTAAGACTTATCACAAAATCATGACTCACGATTATTGGCCAAAAAACCAAAAGTTTGTAAATATTGTAGATCTAATCAAATGGTCGAAAAGCCCAATCAGAAGATGTCTAAGGCTCATCTGCAACCTATTCCTGTATTTGACGAAACAATTAGCAGAATCATGGTAGAGTGTTGGTTTCTTACCTAATACCAAGCCAGTCAACCAACACTTGTTGACCATTATGTGTGCGTCAGCAAGTTTCCATTGGGCAATTTATTTAAAGATTATTAAAACTAAAACTATAGCAAAAGTTTTGCTAAAGGTGTTTTTATACTCCATTTGCCCTTCTCAAATCTGTCCAGTTGGACTAAGGGTCAAATTGTATGTCTGGAACTTTTCAGCAAGTGATGCACGAATTAGACATCCAACATTTCAAATCTTCTGCTTATCACCCTGATAGCCAAAGAGCTTTAGAAAGATTTTATCAGTCTTTGTAAAATGATTCGATGATATTGCCTTGATACTGGCAAAGACTGGAATGATGGCATTCATTTACTTCTATTTGCGGTAAGGGAGTCATTTCAAGAATCTTTATGATTCGGTCCCTTTGAACTAGTGTTAGGAAACACTGCATGAACCTTAGAAGTTATTGAAAGATAAACTTCTTTCTAATGAAGATATTAAACTTAATCTTCTTGATTATGTTTCCGATTTTAAGTTTAACTTGTCAAAGGCTTGTGAGGTTGCAAGAGCGAATCTGCACTCTACTCAATCATAAATGAAATCAAGGTATGGTAAAAACTCAAAGAAAAGGAGTTTTCTTACTCTCTTGCCAATTCCACAAAATCCTCTTCAGGCCAAGTATTATGGTCCGAACACGGTTGAAAAGAAAGTAAATGATTAAAAGTATATCATGAATACTCCTGGGAGGCGACAAAAAAAATCAATTTTGCCACACTAACATGTTAAGAGAAATAGCCAGGTAAATCATACAATCAATTTAGTTGTACTTGTCCCATCAACTGAGGATTTAAGTGAAGGAATTTAATCGGACTATTGTGATTTTGGAGCAATAAATCTTCTGAATTCGGAAATTACTAATAATCTGTACCTTAACCTTTCATTTGCAAAAACATGAAAGGAATTAACATAAGCAGTTATTTGAATATGAGCACTTTTTTAGATGTTCCTACGAGTTTAAATAAAATTTGTCATGACGCTGAAATTGTGAATTCTAAACCTGTGAAACAGCAACCTTACAAGGTGAACCCACTCTAACAGGAATGCTTGAAAACTCCACTAATAGAAAGTGCAACGGAAATTTTGGCATTTGTGACTCCAGATGGACTCTATCTATATAAGGTAATGCCATTCACAATGGTGTCTCAAAGTACATTTTAAGGTTTGATGAATAAATATAATTACCTCTTCGATGATGTCATCGTCTACAACGACATCTGGAAAGAACATCTAGCAACGATTCAGAAATTCCTTGTCAGAATCAGTGATGCAAGTTTGACAATAAATTTATCTGAAAATGAGTTTCGACGTGATAGTGTAACATTTCTAGGACATATAGTGGAACATGGACAAGTTAAATCCATATAGTCTATGGTTAAGGTTATTTCTGAATTCCCTAATCCTGTCATTAAAAAAGCAAATGATGCGATTTTAGATTTGGCTGGATACTATCGGAAATTTTGTTCCAATTTACTGAGCAAAAAGAGCAAGTTTCTTTGGACTGGAAACTGTCATGAGGCTTTTGATAGGTTAAGGAACATATTGAAACGTGCACCAGTTATTACAGCTCTAATTTTCAGTCAATATTTTAGACTATCTGTAGATGCAAGTGATGGTGGGGTTGGATCAGTACTGACTCAAGAAGACAGAAACGGTGTTGATCATCCAGTGTGCTATTTTTCGAAGAAATTAAATAAGTACCAAAGACATTCCTCATCAATCGAGAAGGAATGTTTGGCTTTAATGTTGGCATTATAGCATTTTTAAGTTTATATTAGTTCAGCTCCTTCTCTGGTGTTTGTGTTTAGTGATCACAACCCACTCACTTTCGTTGACAGGATGTAAAATAAAAAGCAAAGATTTTTAAGGTGGAGTTCGTTATTACAATAATGTAATCTTGATATCTGGCACATTTAGGGTAAAGACAATTTAATTGCAGGTGCACGTTCCCGTGTATATTAATATTATTTCATAAACATTTTGTATAGTTTATAAGAATTCTTCTTATGTAATTTTGTTTTACCTTATATATATATTTTACATATAGTAAAAGGAAAGCTTTATTATATAAATCTTTCTTTTTTCTTTTAAGGGGAGAGTGTTACAGATATATAATTAACTTTTTTGTGTGTTAGTTTTAAATTTCTTTTTTATTTTATTTTCATTTCATTACCTGTTATTGTAGTGATAATTTTATTCACTGAATTTGACATTTTTATCGAGAAATTAAGTTTTCCTTTTTTGGACCAATAAAACAACGCAGTTAGTTGCTACGTTGTATTTTTAGCTGGCCTAGTTCCTGACCTTGATTCAGAATTGGTAAACACACAATAAAATCTATTTGACATAATCAATGTCATTCTTTGCTTGTGTGTTGACTCAATTTTGTAATCAACCCTTTTTATTGAATCTTATAGTAAGATTTCTTCAGTAAGGTCAATTTGTCCATGGCGTAGTGTCACCCAGCCTATGGTCTTAGAGCTTTTTTAGATCTGAAATCGCGGATTAAAATTGATGTTTCCAAGATATTTTACTCAGTCGTATTTTACACCTTTACAGCTCAAGCTGTTTTTAATATTGATGTCAGTTTTGATTCTTCTATTTTGCATTTAAATAACTGTTTCACCCTGAAAATACTTGTGGTCATAAACGATCTTGGACAAAGACATTTATTAGAAATTCTTCGGAATTTTAAAGCCGGAATATTTATCTTGATTAATAAAACCGACGCCTCATTACAAGACTTCTCGTTAATTATTTTGTTCATTTTGGCCTGTTCTAGGAACACATGTAAAATTAATGATAGTGGCATGTTAAGTCACCAAATGTTAGTATGTAAAAACGAATAAAACTTTGCACCTGAAAAGCTTCGCATTTACATCTTAAAATCAGCACTAAGTTTCACATTAATACTTTCTTGTATGTCAGCGATTATTTTTCTTCACCACTATCACAATGGCTACACATTAAACAAATATGTCCCTCTATTGCAAACTTTTTAAAGAAAGATCATTTCATTTTTTTATTAATAAAATTTAAATAAATGTCTACCCTCTTGAAAATGGTCCAAGACAACTGCCAACAGTGAATTACTTCCAAGTTTACACAGATTATGAAACCAACATAAAGTAACTAAATTACTCTGAAATTACACAGGGATATTGTTAACTACAAATTTAAATTTACATACCTTTTCTCAAAACACATTTTTTTGTTTCTCTTATGTAAGATGGGCAGACATGCTAATTTTATTCTTCATTCAAAGATTGATGATTTTAGGTTTAATTTATTTAAATACACCCTTCTAAATTATTGCAAGGTCGGTCGTTGAGAATTTGTTTGGGCTGTATACCAAAAATTCTAATGTATTATATTCTGTGTATTAAATATTCTTTAGCAATATGTGTTGTCCAAAAATGTTTGTCACGTACAATCAGTTTTAAAGATCAAAATTTAAATGCAGAATTTAATGCAAATTAGGAAGCTGGGGAGATAGGGTATCTGAAACTGAAGTGTCTCAAATTTGCAATACACATGAAAACATTTGTCTTAAGACATTGTACAAAGGTCTCGGAATAAATGAAAGAAAATTTATATTGCCTGCGTAGGATAAAGCTTCATATTTATTACCGAGAATATTGGTAATAAATATCTTGATTGTTATATCTAATACAGCATGTATGTAACATGTTTCCTTTGCATTTGTTCTCCACCAAACATTTCATCACATCCTGAATCTGTTCATCCCGACCAATAAAATTTTTGCGATCTCGCGGAAGTTGCTTTTCATACTCGTCAATGACTTCACTAATATTTTTTTCTGACAGAAAACACGTGGACGGGCGTGAAGTGGAATACGTGACGTAGTATCTCAATACAATCTGTCTCTGAGTGATTGTTTTCTAGGAGCTCAAACAATTGTTTTGGGTGGCGGATGTCCATTAAAACATTGCTCGAGAGAAACAGTTTGTCTTTCATCAATATTAAAGCCTGTAAAATAATTCATTAAAATAATTCATTGTCTGTGTTTGCTATTTTATATCGTTAATACATCTTCGGGTAACGTTTCGTTTAACGAAGACGAAAACGGTTTTATCTTCATTGCAAAATTGAAAATTACGATTTGAAAAACACTGACATATACACAATCTTTTACAGTGCGATTCTATCCACTTTGATTATGCGGTTGTACTTGTTAAAACTTGTTAGCTCGCTAGGCCTTTATGCTAAATGAGCATATAGCATGGTTCTTCGTCCTCCTGAGTCTTCCAATATACTTTTTGCATCGTAATATTTCCAACTTTGTTCTAAAGCTACCTTACTAATATATACAATCGTTCGAAATTGTGCAATCGATGTCAATGACCTCTTCTCAAGATCCACACAAACATAATTTCAAAAGTTTGAAACGTAAGGATTCTAATAGAAATATCTTTCAAATTCGATAAAATTATAGCAGTCAGCAATAAAATATCAATGATGTTAAAAGAAATGGAAAAAACTATAAATGATTTATTTTCAACCATTGCTCAACATAATTTGAATATATTTAAAAGTGGCATTCCTATTTAAAGAGGATTTTAAAGTGTACATATAATGTAATTCAGCCATCACAACAGGTTGTTGTTAATACATACATACAAATGTTTAATAATGTCTCATAAAATTAAATGCGAACTAGATCTGCAGATTGATAGTACAACAAGAACATAGGAAATAAGAATGAATAAAATTCTCAAACTCTACCTACCTATATACAGACATAGAAACCTTAAACAGTTTTCTCCCACTTACTACGTCAAATTTTTCATGTACCTAACACTGTAAAACTGCCCACCTGACTGACCCACCCAACTGGAAATAATTTAGTTCTTCTAAGAACACACCTGACCGATCTATCCCATGGGAAATAATCGCAAACTTGTAAACGCGTTTTATTATTAGAAACTTGATAACAGCAATTGAAATAATAATAAAAATGCTAATAGAAATAATTCAATTTGTTTCCTATTGCATCCCGAAAATATGAAGAAAAAACAGTCCATTAAAATTGGAAACAGGTAAAAGATAATGAAGATCACAAAGATGTTAATATAATCATGAACCCTGATTTTCTGGTCCTCTGCCTTGCATTAGGCTGATAAATATATGTCAGAAGGTCTAGCGAATGGAGCCGACTTGGACCCTTTGTATATATCTTGTCATATTAGTATCATATAAAACATAGAGAAAACGACAAGTTTTCATCATTCTTTCAGTATTTGTTAATATTATTACATTACTGTGTCGACCGTCGGTTACATTTGAAACGTATGATGAAAAAGTCGTGCAAGACAAATAGAAGTGTCTAATCAAAGGAGAAACCAAGTTTAAAAACCTCGAAAATGTTGCTATACAGCCTCAGGACAAAGGCTCAAATGTCACGACAATTAAAAAAAATTGATACAAGTAATACCAAAGCACTACATAGGAATGGGGAAAACTCGCCGAAAAGCAAAAAGAAACAGAACCAAACTAATAGCCCCAAAACCAAAGCAAGAAAAAGTTTCCTGGAACTGCGAGTGACAGACAAATGGCGTGCAGTAAACCAGGAAGCAAAAATGATACAAAGGTGAAATAATGTTTCCTGATTATTCGTTATAGAAAACTGATGTACACTAAATACTCAAAATTCAAATGCTAATAATAATGAAACTCGTAACTTATAATATTGTCATAATTAATATATGTGGCTAACATAATAATGACTGTTAGGGACAGCCCGTTATAGTTTAATAATGAAAGATCTATGGCTTTTCAGAAAGTTTTCGCTGGTGCTGGCGCTGGTGCGTGGGGACCACTTTTCGCGTCCATTCATGCTGATTAAGGGCTATTGGTAATACAAATAGGATTAACTGGATGGGTGAGTGTAATATAGTCAAATATTACGCATAATAAGTGAAATGTTATTAATTATAAACTGAAAATAACATTTAAATGTTTAGGGACAATCTGTTCTGCTGAAAATTTATTTGTATGAGCTAAATAGCAATTTCATAATGCATTTTATTCGCATTAGGTCACTACATTGAGATAGTAATGAGCTATTTTGCATTGCAATTGTTGAATGAAGACTAAATTAAATGTAACGACCATTAAAATTTTCATATTGTTACGGGCGTGTAAGCGCAGTCAAAAGTAACAAACGAAAACAGTGAAGCCAACAAGCTTTGTAATTTTTGACAACAATAATGTATTTCATTAGAAAACAAGGTAAAATTATGAAAATACTTTCAGTCTGTGAATATAATCCAAAACTTAGTCCTATTAGTAAAAAAATCCTAAATGAATCCAAGTTCGAATCCCGGCGATTATCCAAGACGGCGGGCAATGGCGTCAGATAGACTAGATATTGGACACTGATAGTATGAGGTTTTAATTCTATCGTGCCAAGGTCAATAACGTTCTACTAAAGAAATCAATAGCGTTTTTTGAAACAACAAATCTGGAAGATATATCGTGTAATGCTGCTAACTTGTATATCAAGAGTGATGAAAGATATCAGTGTTCGAATCTACAAAAATTTAATTTTCCTTGTATTTTAGGGAATATTTTTGTTATAAGGGCCTTCATGGTCAAGTGGTAAAAAAAGCGCTCGCCATTATCGATCTCTGGTATCTCACATCTGTCATAATCTCGGGCTCTACCACTGTGGGATGTGATAAACTTTTCTTTGGTCGGTGGGTTCTTACCGGGATTTCCCTCAGCTAGTTCCTCCATCAGTTCGACTGTAAGGAAAGTAAAGCTTTTTGTGCTGCCAAATGGATTTGATGCTAAAACAACGACAATAACAATTGATTTTTATACTTAGCAGCAATAACAGTAAACATTAAAAGAGTAACAAAATAAAATAAATAGCACGTTTTGCTGTATAGATGTGTTTGTCACGGAATTGGGGAATATTCAGTTGTGCATTTCCGGTCTAATTAAGATTGTATATAAAATGTGTTAGAAGACATGTTCAATTGAAATTACGTTATAAATGATGATGAGAAAGTATAATAGTCAATGAAAAATCAGATAGGAATTTGTATTTTTATTGTATTGTTATTACAATTCGGCACAGATTTTAATAAAATTTGTACATTTTACATTATATTTTAATAAGATTCGTGCTGTGATGATGTTAAAAGAATGGAAATAAATCGCTTCTAAAACCAAGATCTTGAAACGAAAAGCTTTCAAAAATATAATGACAACATAGCACAGATATATTTTGCAAAACAAACCGGATGCTTCTAATTATTGTAATAATAATTATGTTCGAACAAAATTGTGTCCTCAAAAGAGGCACCGCCAAAACTTAAAAAACTGCATATTTTCATGAATAAAACCATTATTCTTTATTTTCTAAAAATGTAGCGCTTCGAAGAGAAAGGAAGGGAAATTCAGTCTTGTGAGAGTGATAGTGAGACTTCCGACAGCACATCGTCTGACACCAATGAAGATCCCGATGACAGGTATCATAAGAATGTATCAGACATCATAGGTCTTAATAATTACTTTAATTTATTTTTCCCTAATGATTTCTTGTTCCCAAAAAAATGTTTGTCCTTTGTTGTCTTTTTCCTATACAGTACAATCAAATATTCTCTAAACCGGGCCCCTGAAAAAATAGCACTTGTTTCCTGACAATAATTGGCAATATTGCTTTATTCCCTAAATTTAATTGTCCATGTATTATCGTACTCACAAACCAATTGATGGCCACAATGTTCTCTTTGGATATGCCCTAGACATCGGATGAAAAAATACATATTTTTAATTTAATTTAAGAGATTTAATTTTTTGTTATATTACATATCAATGCTAAACCGATTAATCAGCCCCACAACTCCTGCTATTACTTTTACAATGATGCTATTAACCCATTATATTATATTATATTATATTATATTATATTATATTATATTATATTATATTATATTATATTATATTATATTATATTATATTATATTATATTGTATTGTATTGTATTGTATTGTATTGTATT